>JAZGTH010000114.1:2500-1202500 GCA_036877525.1 Chromobotia macracanthus
CCCTAACTCCTAACCCTAACCCTAACCCTAACCTAACCCTAACCCTAACCCTAACCTAACCTAACCCTAACCCTAACCTACCTAACCCTAACCCTAACCCTAACCCTAACCTAGCCCCTAACCCTAACCCTAACCTAGCCTAACCCTAACCTAACCACAACCCTAACCCTAACCTAACCTAACCTAGCCTAACCTAGCCTACCCTAACCTAGCCTAGCCTGGCCTAACCCTAACCCTAACCCTAACCTAACTGCCTAACCCTAACCCTAACCCTAACCCTGCCTAACCTAACCCTAACCCTAACCCTAACCTAACCTAACCCTAACCCTAACCCTAACCCTAACCCTGGCCTGGCCTAGCCTGGCCTGGCCTGGCCTAGCCTAGCCTGGCCTGGCCTAGCCTGGCCTGGCCTAACCTGCCTAACCCTGGCCTAGCCTGGCCTGGCCTGGCCTGGCCTAACCCTAACCCTAACCCTAACCTGGCCCCTACCTAACCCTAACCTACCTAGCCTGGCCTAGCCTAGCCTACCTAACCCTAACCCTAACCCTAACCCTAACCCTAACCCTAACCCTAACCTAGCCTAACCCTAACCCTAACCTAACCTAGCCTAACCCTGGCCTGGCCTGGCCTAGCCTAGCCTGGCCTGGCCTGGCCTGGCCTGGCCTGGCCTGGCCTGGCCTGGCCTTCCTAACCCTAACCTGGCCTGGCCTAACCCTAGCCTAGCCTAACCTGGCCTAGCCTAGCCTAACCTACCTAACCCTAACCTAGCCTGCCTGCCTAACCCTAACCTACCCCTAACCTAACCTAACCTAACCCTAACCCTAACCCTAACCCTAACCCTAAGTCATTTATACCTGACATCCTTAACCCACCCCAATCCTAAACCTAAGTTATTTAAACCTGAGATCCCAGACCCACCCCATTCCTAACCCTAAGCCACTTAAACCTGTACGGACCCACCCTATTCCTAACCCTAAGTTAGGAACCCCTTAAGGCAAACCCCTAATTTGATAAGCCCTACTCAATTAAAACCTAAATTTAATATTTAATTTGACTTCATTTTAACATTAAAATTTGAAACCCCATGACTAAAATTTAAAAATGTACGACCCAGAATACTTCTTTTAATTTTACCCCTAATGTGAATAACCTTATCCCTGGTTGGTCTCTGGTGGTGGTTTGTCCTGGGTGAGGCAAGGACAGAGCACAACCTCGCCTCAGACTCTTAGGAGCCTGGGGTTTGGAATTTCATTCCCTAACCCTGTACAGCGCATTCTGTGAATACGCTCTCTCTGAGAGGGGAAAGCGCAGCATTCATGCACTTTGTGAAAGTGCGAGGGGCTAGTGCCAGCCCAAAGGGAAGGACTGAAAACTGATAAGCCGTGCCCTCGAAGGCAAACCTCAGAAACCGCCTGTGATGAGGGGCTATCTGAATGTGAAAATAAGCATCTGTTAGATCGATCAAAGCAAACCAGTCTCCGGGACGGATTTGCGCTAGAATATGCTTCAGTGTCATCATTTTGAAAGGACACTTGTGAAGCACCCGGTTGATCGGCCTCAAGTCTAAAATCGGACGAAGCCCGCCGTCCTTCTTTGGCACAACAAAATAGCAGCTGTAAAAACCGCTCTCTCTCTCGCTCGGGGGAACAATTTCTATTGCTCGTTTTGCAAGGAGATTGTGAATTTCTTGTCTCAGAACCGGAGCGCTCTGAACTGAGACGGACAACAAGACCACGCCATTGAACCAGGGTGGTCTGCGTCGAAACTGAAGAGAATACCCTTTCTCTATAGTGCTCACAAGCCAGTTTGAAATCCCCGGAATCGCTTTCCAAGCGCTCAGGGATTCGCACAGTGGCCGCAGCACTTGCGCTGAACCGTCCCGTGAGGCGGGCATGTTGTGATGCTTGCTGCTCAGGGGCGAGAACTGAACTCTCGCTGACTGCGGCACCGTGTTGTCTGATGACCGGTCAGTGCGTGCAGCAGAAACGTGAGGGACAATCTGCGATATAGCGCTGTCTGTCGACAGGGCAAATCTCGCCGCAGATGAAGGGGGAAGAGGAGGAAACGTCTCTCTTTGGGAAGATGTTTGCATTTTTATTTTTGCAGACATAACACAAACAGCATTTACACACAATTTCTCTTTGTCGCCCGCAACTGCCAAGGGGACGAGAGAAAACTGCCGTCGTTTGGCAGGGGGACCCCTGTCGAGCGACCTCCTCCTCTCGACAAAACCGCCAGGACCTCCTCCTCTCAACAAAAACTGCTTCGGAGCTGACGCTCCCTGACCTGGGCGAGGGCTTTCCCGGGTCCGCGGCGTTTCCTTGGTTGGTCCTTCCAGCCTTTAGCACGAGCTGCCAGCTGGGCTTTTACTGCCGCAATGTAGGACTGGACGTGCTGCTTATCTGGTCTCTGGGATGGGCGCTGAGCAGAAGAGGAGCGGGGGCGCTCCGGCGAATGCGAAGCGGAGTGTCTCGGAAGAAAGTGGCTCATGGCACGAGTGTGTTTCTGAGCCTCAGTAAAGCGCTCCACGACCGACTCCACGGCATCACCAAAGAGGCCGGAGGGAGAGATCAGAGCGTTTAGAAGGGCTTTCTTGTCCGCCTTTTTCATATCTGTCAGCGTGAGCCAAAGGTGGCGGTGTAAAACCACCAGAAAACCCATGCTGCGGCCGATGGCTTGGGCCGTCTTCTTCGTAGCCATGAGAGCAAAGTCGGTAGCTGCCCTCACGTCACGAGGGCCCTGATTTGGTGACAATGTCAGGCACTGAGGAATGTTACTAACAGAAATGGTGACAGAAGCATAATGTTACTAATTGCAGCTGTAACATCACACTGCTTTGACTAGGCAAAATTATTAATAATTCTCATTAATTAAAGTGTCATTAATTGAACTGTGTACTAGCAAATTCTGCTAATGGATGTCCAGTATCTCTTTTTATACATTTTGATTACATTTCGAATGTAATCGAAATATTACATTAGTACTAACAATAAAATTAAAGTAAGGGAGAAAAAGTACAGTGTCATTTTTTATGCTTTTCTTTTATATCAACATACAGTAGCACAATGACACACTCAAACTACCACTCATTGCAAAGTCTTGATTTGGAGTAAGTTCGGATTGACAGCAATTGGCTTGCCCGCCTGCTTTAATCAGCTCTGTTTACAAAAATTACAAAAAACCTTTTGAACTTTGTCCCAAAAACAAACCTACAAAGCTATTTCTGTCAGGAAAACTGTCACAGCTTGTATGTGACATTGAAGTCAACATCCAAACATTTTCTGAGGGAGTTACACACCAATAAAGCAAAAGAAAACACAGACTGTGTGCTGGGTTTGTGCATGTGTGTGTATTTCAGAGAGCAAAATGTGGAACTGATAGGGAGTGACCTGTTGCACATTAAACCCTAATGTTGTCTTTAAAAAGTCAAATAATCTTGACTAAACATTACTTAAAGTGTTACATTTTGGCCCCATAACTAAATCATATGAGTTAATAACACACTTACCTTCAAAATGCATAAACTTAAGATTTCCAGTGTTGTGAAGTCAAAATCATGATTAATTTGTAGAAATTTCCACAAATTTATCTTCTTGACTATGAAATTCTAATATATTATAGGTTGTCTTTTTTCAGAATAAAATCACCTTTCAATAGATTACAATTTTACAAAAGACTACAGTGTCATTGGGGCAGTTTGTGTGTTAAAATGTCACTTTTAATGACCATAATGGAAAAAAATGAGCCTTTTTATACACACATTAAATTAACATCAACTTAACATGTAAACTTAATAGTTTAAGTACAGATTTTGGGAGACTCTATTACTCAGTTCACTTGAGGGAATGAGTTTACTTAAATTAGTTCAGTCAACTTCTTTGGGTGACTCTGGGTTTTCAGTCATTGGCTTTATTAATGTTACAGGTAGATAAATGTCTATATAATTGTCTTAAAAAATGAGAAACTACTATACTAAAAACAGAAATAGCGATAAGAGGCAGAAGTTGCGGATTGCAGCTTTAAAGCAAACAATTTTCAAAACAAATGTGATACACTGAAAATTTTCAAACAAATTTTTAAGTTTCTCAATTTATATTTGTTGGGAAATCCATAGGTTAAAATATTTATTTACAGACTTTACATTAATATGGTAGACACCCGAGTATTGAAGTATTGAGTATTGAAGTATTCAAGTCATGAATAGACATTGAAAATACAAAACATGGCTTCAGAAGTAAATACATTGTTTTCTTTTCATACTAAACTTTATGATTGTCCTACAATACACAGCAATCATTCAATTCAATTTCAATTCAACTTTATTTGTATAGTGCTTTTACAATGTGGCATTGTCTCAAAGCCGCTTTACAGGGAGGAAAAAGGAAAAAACAAGGCAATATATACAATGATACAAGTAACAATGGTATGTCAGTTATCAATCAATTATCAATAATTAAGTATCAAGTCAGATATTTACTATGGAGTATCAAATATCTATTATCCGCCGTCTCCCAGTGAGCACTCCAACACGGCAACAGTGGCAAGGAACCCAAACTCCAATGATGAATGTGGAGAAAAAAACCTTGGGAGAACCCAGGCTCACCGGGAGGGTCATTTCTCCTCTGACGCGTTACAGCTGCAATCAGTATTTGGTGTAAAGTTTTATAGATTTACAGCGTCGCAGTCAGTGTTCTGATATAAAGTTTTATAGGTTTGCAGTTGCACTCATGCAGTTAGGTGCACTGTTAAGTTGCTGCATTATTTTTAACTTAACAGTTTAGCTTTAGCTGAAGGTTTAGTGTTAATTGCCTATGTCAATGTCAGGATATTTGCCAGGGTGTCACTCTGTGGTTACTTTAAAGGGTTCAAAGTTGCATAGCTTGGTGCTTTTTGATTTCTTGCTGTTCTGGGTAGTTGCTAGGTGGGTGCTTACTGACCCAAGTTCATTTGCTCAGCAAGCCACATAATCTGATGCATCTTGTCCAAAATGGTGTCAGATGAGTTTGGAGCCAAGGTTTATAATTTAGGATTAAACAAGAGATTTTTTTCAAATCCCCAGCCCTAAGTACTGCCACGTGTCTGTTTTGTTATTTGTTATAGTGTAATGCCTTTTATTTTGAAGACACTTTTTGTAGTTAATGTCTCTGGTTTTGATAGTCTTTAGTGTCACCCTGTCCTAATTGTGTCCAGGTGTTTCTTGTTTCCCCTGATTAGTATCTGTATATGTTTTGGGCTTCAGGAGCCACCCTTAAAAGTGGGGGATTCTGTCATGTGTCTTTTTTATTTGATATAATGCCATGTCTTTCATTTAGTTCATGTCCCTGGTCTTTGTTGTTTTCCCGCTATCCCTGGTCACTCCACCCTAATTGTGTCCAGGTATTTCTTGTTTTTCCTGATTAGTATCTGTATACATACCCCTGTGTTTGCCTTGGTCTTTTGCCAGTTACTGAATGTATTGAAAGTGTTTAGCGTGTTGTTTCTTGTTTCAAGTCAAGATTAATTATTTTGGATTATATTCATGTTTAGATTTATTAAACTAACTTGAAACTGCATATAGATCCAGTCTCCGCTTAATGTTTTGGACAATACATTACAGGTACTGTAGGACAACAATAATGATGCCTAATCAAAATAATAGTAATAGTGATTCCTTTGACAAAGACGCTCAATGGCAGTAATTTCAGAAAGTGTAGAAAGATGTATTAAAACTATTAACAAAATATTTTGTAAATAAAAGAAAATGTAATTGTGCTGCATTTTGACAATCTCAAAATTCTACAGTAAACAGTCCTCATCTGGGCCTGATTATTTGTTATTGTTTTGTGTTATTTCATTGTTTTGATAAGTTTACTATTATTCATAAATTTAAAAAAATATGAACAAAGAGTTTCCAAACTTTTGACTGGTAGTGTAAAGCGTGCCACGGAACAGCTGACGAACCAAATTTTCTAGATAAAGAACCACATTATACTGTGATGTACTAGCATATAAAATCCTATAAGCAACATCACACACAAATAGATTTCATTAATGCGTGCCTGGTACAGTAGGTCATTAGGTCTAGCTATTTATCCTTTAATAAACTTTTTGTTAACATAACAATGGTCGTAAATTGTATAATTTACAGAGCACAATTCAGCAGTTATTGAAATTATTATACTACAATTCCAATTATCAAAAAAAAAAAGTTACATTTCTGGCAATGTACGCAAGTTCGTTCTTTTCTTTGTTTTAATTTATAAAGACTGTTACGTCCCTTAGATTTTAATGTTAGGTGGTCTAGGGGTAAAGGGAGAATAACATTTAAAATTGTGCATATGCGGGGGTGCTGACAAGCAATTAAAGAGCAAAAATGTTCCCAAACAATCTTGTGACAATTTAATGTGGATAAAGTGAAGAGCTATTTACAATATTTACAATACAAGCAACAAAACATTTGACAAAACAAAATGAAGGTGGGGAGGGGGAGCACGAGAGGTGCCAAGTAAAAGAAATAAACAAAACCAAACACAGCAAGCTAATTTTTAGAGCCTAAGCTAACTACCAAAAGAAAAATGTAAAAAAAAGATCTTAAGTGTAAAGTATGTCGCGCGACCTACTTACCTGCTCACGCCTTCCCACCCTTGGGAATAACAAAGACGGAACAGTAAAATGAAACGACTGTACAAATACTGTATTGACAAAAGGACAACGATGTATTTACACACAATAAACAAGAAAACTGACGTATACTGTACAAATCACAAAACAAGAGCGTTTTGAAATAATGAGGAAAAAAACATCAAAGGTGAGCGAAAAGCTGAAACGCGCGGGACAGTAACGGAGTTTTAAACTAAGTGATGTGAGATGATTGGATAACGTGAACCGGGGCGTCATCCTCCAGGGCGAAGAGTGACAGACTGGTGGGCCAATGGGATCTGAAACACACAACAGACTAAACACAAAGTTACGCAAGGTACGTAAGTAGCGGCGTACGTAACACAGACTAAAACAAAGTTCGGTTGAATGTTGATGCAAGATTTAAATGGTTTTAAGCGTCAGGATGAAACGACTTCTGGGACTGCATCAAATAGGGCTTGCACAAAAATTTAAATTATATAAATAATTTCTGCTTCGTTAAATATTTCGTTAAATGTAAACATTATTATTCCGTCTATGAAAGGGTGTATGTGATTATACACATTAAGCAAATGTAGGACTTTAAGGACAAATTGCTTTAAGTTTAAGTAAATATTGATGTTTACGCATGTGCCCTGGATGAAAAAGTGCAAAACATGTTATTGTATTTATTACAATTTGTGGTCCGCAAATGTGTCAAAAATATCAACAACAGACGAAAAATTGTCTCGCGGTATCTTATCTTGTGGATTTAGGACATCAGCATTATAAGCAAAAACTGTGACCATGCTTTAGTATGGAGTTATTATTATTATTATTATCAGTTTCATTGTTCAGACCTATAGATCATTGGCTGTATTTTATGTCTGGGTCTGCGGGCTATTGTGTTTTCAGATACACAAAATCCATTCAAAATCAATTTAAAGTTGAAATGCAGAATGCGCGATTGATACAGATCAACAACTGTTCTGTGGTACAGACATGTTGTCGCCTTTTTCAAGAGTATAAACCAGTTACGAGATTTCACAAATTCATCAAACGTGACTTTCCAGGTGATAAAATCACATTGAAATTAAAAGTCTTCGTATCCATAAAATATTTAAAACGAAATCACATTACGATATTTCAGGAGTCTTTAGACGTTGATTTCTGATTAAACTGACTCTTGCTGACAGAAACTGACAGAAATCATTGATCGCAGCTACAGTAAAAATACAGAGAACATATTTAAAAAACTCACCAAAATGACAATTTGGACATAAATTAGTTAATGAAATATGCGAAATATAATTCGGTTGCTGTAACATCACGCCAGCAGAGGGAGCCCTCACCGGAATACTTACTGCTCATGCTCCCTCTGCTGAACTCTGAACTTTGAACTATGAACTTCCTGTTTGGCAGCTATATAAACCTTGCTGCCACATGGCCACGTTGCGAAGTATTGCCAGCTTAACACCTGACTACTAAGCATTCTCTTTTACTGCCTGCTTTCCTGTGTTACCTATTGTTTGGTTCTCGTTTTCTGATTTTTGCCTAGCCCCTTTGTTTGACACCTGGATCGGACTGTTTGTTTAGATATTGATTCTCTGCCTGGATTTACGACCTCTGATTTACGTCTCTCCCTTTTGTTGTGTTGCATGGTTGGACTGTCTATGTTTATTACGACCCTTTGCCTGTACTTTCGACTTTGAATATGGATAACCCCAATAAACATCCGCAACTGGATCCTGCTTCAGCTTCTGCCTCAGCCCCCTTACAGAATACTTCGCCTACCCTCAATCCAGCGGATGTTTCACAGCTGCAAGCTGCATTTGTCTACCAGGGAGAACTATTACGCAGCTACCACGAACAGCTAGCTAACGTACAGGCATCGAATGAACTACTGCTCCAGCGACTTTGCTCTCCTCCTTCCACCACGTTGAGCACGGTAAGACTTGCTCTTCCCGATAAGTTTGATGGTTCTGCAGAACGGTGTAAAGGGTTCATTCGACAAGTACGCACTTATTTGGAATCGTTGGGGGATCAGTCTCATGCTAGTTCTGATCAATGCTCTTTTATCATGTCACTATTATCTGGCAAGGCTATTGATTGGGCTGCTGCGGTTTGGGAGACGGACGAACAGTTTAGATCTTCACCTGAGTATTTTTTGCAACAACTCCGAGAAGTATTTGAATATCCTGCTGGGGGTCGGGATGTTTCGTCTCGTCTTTTACACCTTTCTCAAGGCTCACATAGTGCAGCAGAGCACGCAGTCGAATTCAGGACTCTTGCAGCTCAGAGTGGATGGAATGATGCTGCACTTTCGGGAAAGCCTATGTCCCCAATTGCAGTTGGAGATGGCATGTCGAGGTGAGGAATCTTCTTTCAATGACTTTGTTAACATGACTGTTAAGATTGATAATTTGCTCAGGAACTCACCTAAACCCAAGCAAGCGCATGCATCCCACCTTATGTCACGACCTGCACTTCGGAATCCTGAGGCACCATGTGTTACCAAGCCCATGCAAGTAGGTTCTACCAGGCTGTCTGAGGACGAGCGTAGACGAAGGTTCATAAACAACCTCTGCTTTTATTGTGGTGAACCAGGTCATCATAAGTCACAGTGTCCTCAAAAGACCCGGAGGTCCCTCACAGCACAAGACCGGGTGAATGTGGACACCTTTTCACAAAATCCAGTTAAAGTCTTCACATTACCTGTACAGATTTCTACCGAAAGTGGTTCTTTTATGTTGACAGCATTAGTAGATTCCGGCGCCGCTCTCAACCTCATCAACTCGGACATCGCCCGGAAACATCAACTACCCACCATTCCATGCTTTCCACCTATCAGTATTACGGCTGTCAATAACCAACCCATCAAAGGAGGAGTTCTGGAACAGACCCGATCACTGAAAATGCAAATTGGGGTTTTTCATGAAGAGAACATCTCTCTATATCTGATCGACTCACCCAAATATGAAATAATTTTAAGAATGCCATGGCTAAGTTGCCACGATCCCCACATCTCCTGGCGCACGGGTGAGCTGACCCACTGGTCTCCATTCTGTTTTAGTCACTGTCTAACCCTTAAGCAGTCCAGTCCATGTCTGTCCACAAGCATGGGGAGCCCTCCGAGCCTGACCCAACCAAAGATCCCCAAGGTTTATAACAAGCTTTTGGAGGTCTTCAGCAAGGTTAAAGCCACACAGTTACCACCACATCGGCACTGGGACTGTGCTATAGACCTTCTTCCCAACATGTGTCCTCCCAAAAGCAAAGTCTACCCGCTGTCACGCCAAGAAGCACAGGCTATGGAGGACTACATCAAGGAGGCTCTGGAAGCTGGCTTTATCCGTCCTTCTACTTCTCCCGCTGCAGCCGGCTTCTTCTTCGTGGAGAAGAAGGATGGGGGTCTGCGTCCGTGCATCGACTACAGAGGCCTCAATAATGTCACTGTTAAATTCAGGTATCCACTGCCTCTAGTCCCTTCTGCCCTAGAACAACTCAGGAAGGCCAAAATTTTTACTAAACTCGACTTGAGAAACGCTTATAACCTGATACGCATCAGGGACGGAGATGAGTGGAAGACAGCTTTTCTCACCACCAGGGGGCACTACGAATACCTGGTTATGCCCTTTGGCCTTGCCAATGCCCCAGCCGTCTTCCAATCCTTCATAAATGAAGTCTTCAAAGATGTCCTCCACAAGTATGTCATCGCATATCTTGACGACATCCTAATCTATTCCCTGAATGAAGAGGATCATGTCACTCACGTCAAGAGTGTTCTTTCCAAGCTTCTCAATCACCAACTCTATGTCAAGACTGAAAAATGTGAGTTTCATGTGAAGCAGACAACATTCCTGGGGTACAACATCAGCCACCAGGGCGTTGAAATGGATGCTTCTAAGGTAACCGCCGTCACTGAGTGGCCGCAGCCCTCCACGTTGAAAGAATTGCAGAGGTTCCTGGGCTTTGCTAACTTCTATCGACGCTTCATTAGAAACTACAGTTCTATTGCTGCACCTCTCACCTCATTACTCAAGGGAAAACCCAGAAAGTTGTCATGGAACGCTTCCGCCAATGCAGCCTTCCAAAAGCTCAAGACCAGCTTCACGACGGCCCCCATCCTTAAACATCCAGATCCAGAACTCCCCTTCATTGTGGAGGTCGATGCTTCTGACTGCGGGATTGGAGCCGTGCTCTCTCAACGTCACGGACAGCCTCCCAAGCTTTTCCCGTGTGCCTTCTTCTCTCGGAAGCTAACCCCCGCTGAGTTTAATTATGATGTGGGAAACAAAGAGCTTCTGTCAATAAAGGCTGCCATGGAAGAGTGGAGACATTGGCTCGAGGGGGCAGCTCATCCTTTTCAAGTTATCACGGACCATAAGAACCTTGAGTATGTCAAGTCTGCTCGATGTCTGAATTCACGCCAGGCAAGATGGTCTCTGTTCTTTTCACGATTCCATTTTACAGTCACTTATCGTCCAGGCTCCAAGAATAGCAAGGCAGATGCACTATCCAGGCGCCATGATCCCCCACGACAGAACTACAATCCTGAACCTATCCTAAGTCCAGCCTTGTTTGTTGCTCCGGTCAACTGGGACATAATGGAGGAAATTCACCAGGCCGTCCTCACAGAACCATCACCACCGAACTGCCCCCCCTCCAAACAATATGTTCCCCAGACACTACGTCACCGGGTCATCCAGTGGGTCCACACATCACTCAGCACGGGACATCCCGGCATTTCACGAACCCTTAAACTTGTGCAGAATTCCTTCTGGTGGCCTTCAATGACCAAAGATGTGGCCAATTATGTCAAGTCTTGCTCCATCTGTGCCCAGTCCAAGACTCCCAGGGACCTGCCGACGGGACTTCTACAGCCTCTCCCGATTCCCCAACGACCTTGGTCTCACCTCTCCATCGACTTCATCACTGACTTACCCCTGTCTGATGGTTACACCACAATTCTGGTCATCGTCGACCGCTTCTCCAAAGCCTGTCGTCTGGTTCCATTAAAAGGATTACCTACTGCCATGGAGACTGCTCAAGCCATGTTCCACCATGTCTTTCGAAACTATGGTCTACCTGAAGACATTGTATCAGATCGAGGAACTCAGTTCACCTCTCAGGTTTGGAAATCCTTTTGTAACCTTTTAGATATCAATGTGAGTTTAACCTCTGGCTATCATCCGCAGTCAAACGGTCAGGTGGAGAGGCTGAACCAAGAGATCGGCAGGTACCTGCGGACTTACTGCAGCCGCAAACAACATCGCTGGGCTGAATTTCTCCCTTGGACCGAGTATGCCCAGAACTCACTCACGCACTCCTCTACAGGACTCACGCCATTTCAATGTGTGCTGGGTTACCAGCCTCCCCTGTTCCCGTGGTCAGGAGAACCATCGTCTGTGCCTGCTGTTAACGACTGGATTCGTAACAGTGAGAGGGTGTGGGACAGTGCCCATGTACGGCTTCAACGCGCTGTGAGGAGGCAGGAGATTAACGCTAACCGTCACCGTCGCCCACACCCTCCATACCAACCTGGACAAAGGGTCTGGCTCTCCACGAGGGATCTCAAGCTACGTCTGCCGAGCAGGAAGCTCTCTCCCAGGTATGTTGGCCCATTTAAAATCATAAGACAGATTAATGAGGTCACTTACCAATTAGAGCTTCCTGCTGACTACCGCATCTCTCCTTCTTTCCATGTGTCACTCCTCAAACCTTTCCACCGGGACGCTGACCCCGAGGCCATATTGCAGGAGCCACCGCCACCGCTGGACATTGGCGGAACGCCGGCCTACAAGGTGAACGTCCTGCTTGACTCACGGCGAAGAGGGGGTCAGTTACAATACCTGGTGGATTGGGAGGGATACGGCCCAGAGGAGAGATCGTGGGTAGCGGCAGGGGACATTCTGGATCCCTCGCTCACGGAGGAGTTTCATCGAGCCAGACCTGACCGTCCAGCACCACGTCCACGGGGACGCCCACGTAGAGCACCTGGAGGTGCTCCTAGAGGGGGGGGTTCTGTAACATCACGCCAGCAGAGGGAGCCCTCACCGGAATACTGACTGCTCATGCTCCCTCTGCTGAACTCTGAACTTTGAACTATGAACTTCCTGTTTGGCAGCTATATAAACCTTGCTGCCACATGGCCACGTTGCAAAGTATTGCCAGCTTAACACCTGACTACTAAGCATTCTCTTTTACTGCCTGCTTTCCTGTGTTACCTATTGTTTGGTTCTCGTTTTCTGATTTTTGCCTAGCCCCTTTGTTTGACACCTGGATCGGACTGTTTGTTTAGATATTGATTCTCTGCCTGGATTTACGACCTCTGATTTACGTCTCTCCCTTTTGTTGTGTTGCATGGTTGGACTGTCTATGTTTATTACGACCCTTTGCCTGTACTTTCGACTTTGAATATGGATAACCCCAATAAACATCCGCAACTGGATCCTGCTTCAGCTTCTGCCTCAGCCCCCTTACAGTTGCTTACTTTTAATAACTAACGTTACTGTTTTCTCGTTTTAGTCAATCATTTATTTTAATGCTTAAGTGTTGTTTCTACCCATATTTGATAATATATGAGCAAACCCAATCGTTGGTTGGGTCTGTCCATATCTTACCCAATCATGGGTTAAAACATCACAGTATTTTAGAGTGACATAGTAGGATTACATAATAGTTTTGTAATTGCAAATTCTGAAAAGTTGTTTTGTTTGTTTTGTTGTAAAGTGCTGCGCTAAATAATAATGAAACAAAGAATTATTATTGAATTATTTCAATGTATTTTCTTTTTTTAGTAAACAGTAATTATACTAAAACATTATAATAAAAATGATGAAAATGAATGATAAAATATGGCTAATTTAGATGACTTTGCGACAGAATGACAGAATTATTACTGAATCATGCAGTTGTAGAACATTTTAAATGTGCGTTAAAAATTCAAAATGATTAAAATACCTTCAGAAAACAACATCTTAGGCCTAACTGACAGTGTAAAATAAACTGGACCTCTTGAATAAAGTTACCTCGTTTTGTACTAAACAGACCTGACTGCATAATTATATATTTATGAAAATAACATAACATAAATCTTATACTGTAAACAATATTCTCAAATTTCCGGTCCATGAACAGAAGATTATAGGCCAGTGTTTTTTTATTAAAAGTTAGCGCACCAAAGCAATTAGTTCTCCCCCATGAATTTAAACCAGCAATTATTGTGGCTGGCAACCCAAACCTACCAGCAAGTGCCACAAATACATATTTGACTGTCAGTTCTCATTACTCTATGATTCAACTAAAAAAAAGAACTCCAAGTGTCCACTTTTACCACCTCAGCACTCCAGTATCTGAGGGAAAGATCTTAAAGCATTAAAATCAAATTAAGAAGCAAAAATGTCCTTTTAAACAAGTACATACCTCTTGGCCAAACTTCGTAATTAAACAAATGTTTATATTTTGATACCCATAATTATACTTTCAAGTGTCACGCGTGTCTGGTTATAGTTGATGAGATTGAGTCAGACTGGTTTGGGTCCTATTAAGGGAATGTTTAATGGAATAAGAATGCAATGGGTGAATAATGGAAGCATTGTTGCTTGAGGTCCACCTCTTAAATATGAGCCAATGAGTGGCACACTTTAGCTGAAAACATTTGTAGGTAATAATGCCTTTCTTGTTGACATGGTGATTACCTTAAATTTAAAATATACTCCATCAGACATTTGTATAAGCAGACACATACACCTCCACATTTATGGAGTCATTGGTGGGATGGCTTTATGCTTTGAAACATGATGTCCTTCAGCAGTCCTAGTTCTGCCTCTGTTCACTGCAGGAATGGCTGGGGAATGTTTTGATATACTTATTAGAATCATTCAGATCTGATCTTCATTAACAAAAACATGAAAGTACAATGAACATCAGTATAAAGCAGCAGGCTGGATGTTAAATGACTTCAGCATCACAGCCAAACTAATCGCCAGTTTGAATGTACCACACTGATGAAACTTTGACTGGCCCTCATGCCTGAAAAGCACACTGAGTCGCCTTAAAGAATTAAAGGTAGGAAAAGCCAAGATGTTTGCAATAGAGAGCCACTGTTATGGAGGAGGTTCATGCTCCACCTCCTCCGCGCCACCAGAGAGAGCCGTCTCCAGAGTACTAGCTTTTATTTGGATAATATGTTCATTACAGCCACTGAACACAGAACGTCATCATTTCACACATGTACCGAACCTGGCTACAATGCCAGTGCAAAATAAAGAGCATTACAACTATGGATTAAATCACTGTAAAAAAAAATAATCGTACGTAATTCTAAACATTTGTGTGTAATTTTAATTTACTCATGCGTAATCTAAAACTATTGTATTCTAAAATCTATGGTCACCCAGTTTACAGATACGAGATTTTGTGTGTTTGTTTACAGATACAACTCTTGTTTTCACAACAGCTATGTTACACGCACGACAACGAAGTGTGTTGTGTGAAACGACTGTCAAAAATACGTCATCAAGGTCACAGGCAAAGGCGCCAAACGCAGGCGCCAAAATGGCGGACCAGCAGCCAACCGCTCACTCATCGTTTCAGGTACTTTTTTTTTTTAAATTCGGACATGCATAAAAGTTAGTTGTTACTAATAACAGAGTATTTTGTCCAAGTAATAAATGTCAACACTTAAAATTGTTAATTATTTTATGTATCTCATCACGCTACAGGCTGCAGTAATGACCTCCTACGATAGTAAAAAACTATCTTTGTAATATTACTCCTCTGTTGTTAGATCTCTGATATGTCCGAATTTGAAAAAAAATTGAGACGATGACTGTACGGTTGGCTGCTGATCCGCCATTTTTGCGCCAGTGGCTTAAAACGATGGCGGGGCGCATGTGCACTTCGTTGAATTGATTCATCTTCCCTCGGATAGTAAATGTCTGTGATCTTGATGACGTATTTTGACAGTAGTTTCACAAACCACACGTCGTGGTCGTAATTCGCATGTACGCAGAGCTGTTGTGAAAATAACGTTGTGCCTGTTAACTGTTAAAGTAGCGCATTTTGAAGTTTGCAATCTCGTATCTGTAAACTGTGGTTTTGGAATCCGACTGACAAAAAACAGAATTACATACAATAGTTTTCAATTACGTACGATTATTTTTGACAGTGATTTTATTCCATATAAAACGAAATATATATAATACTACATGGAGTTGTCGTGTCACGGATTTAAAAAGCAGTCATTATAAAAGCAGCATTTTAAAAACGCTTTCGCTTTTTGGTCTAATTAATTGCTGTTGGGTGTACTTTTGCCGACCTTTGAACAGATGAATTGGCAAAAGTCCATCCACAATTCGAGGGTAAATCATGGCGCTCATATTAGTGAATGACTGTAATGTTTTTGTTATTTACTAAATGGACCAATGTAATTAAATTGTTTACCTTGTAGATAAATAAACACAACCCAAGCAGTTCAATCAATGAATGCGTCTTTACAAGGTTGTTTTGGAGAAGGAATTAGACTTAACTAGGTGTTTTTTGAGAATGTTCCATACATCCTTCTTATCCCAGAGAAATGTGTGAGAGTCACGCAGTTAATTGGGCCAAGTCTGCTTGAAGATATTTACACGACATTAAACGCATTTGACACCGCGTCCGCTTTCACTGCATTCCGTTGGGTAAAATGCTTGTTCCCGAGTGAATACACAACACAGGTGTTCGGGCGTCTTTGAACTGTAGGCAAAACAGCAGTTACGTGTAGAAAGGGGGAGGGTGTGCAAGCCAAAAACGAGCGATTTGTTGTTTCGCTATCCCAGCTAACACACGACGTACCAGTTACGTAATTTATTCGTACTTTTTGGTAATCTCACGATTTACTAATTTGCAACGTAACAACAACGTCAAAGGCATGTACTTTCATTACATAACAATTTACAACGTCGCCTTTACGATTTCCCAACGTTGCAAGGTTACCAGTTACGTAATATATGTGTCCTATTACTAACTGACGTAAACAGAACGTCCCAGGCACGTAATTGAATTACCATTAAATTAATTTACAAGTTGATCTTGTAAACATTTGCTAATTAAATATGTTTGTTTAAAACATTTCCAGTCACAACGCTGTAAAATCAATTTAACACTACGTATACTGCTTTTTTAATGTTGTTCTGTATGGAAAATAGCCTACATAACAGCGCGCGCCTCCTCCGACTTTCACTCAGAGCTGGCAGAACGCATATGGCGTCTAACAGGACTCAGCGTTGCTCCCAAAGTGGGACATTTATTCCACAACAACTTAAATCAATTATATTATATTTAATTATATATATTTAAATATATATATATTATAATTGTATTATCAATATATTTATTATTTTGTCTGACAGCCATAACACGTTTCTTGAGCTGTTTTTTTACTGACAGGAAAGTTCATTTTATCAGGTGATGCACTTAATACTTCTCAACAAATAAACGACTTTAATTAAAATGTAGAAAAACAGACAAGCATTTTCACAAGTCTTTAACTGAGCAGGGTACCGAAGACATGGTAATGTGTGGAGTGGAAAAGAAAACGCGTAGTATTGCCTTAGTTAGGGTTATTAATCAGTTTCACCCCTTAACCCTTCACCCCCTTCAGTGTTCAACCTCAATGGAACTTATTACATAATAAAAAATCTTATTACAAAAGACTAAATCATAGAAGACAAAAATGATGACTTAATGTAGTTTTAACACATCTTCATGAAATGTTTTAGAAAGTAGTTTAAAATGCCTTTATGCTCTCCAATAACACTTGTAATAATAATTAGCTAGTAGGAATAAATATCTGCACACATTGGGAATGCCCATAGTTTTAATCTACACAACTTAATTACCCATGTGGTTTAGAATGTATATGAATTACTTGATTGTTATGAATGATTAACAGAGCAGAATAAGAGCAATGTATTTTACTGCTACCTGTTTTATTGCAAATAAGCTACAGACTTAATTAAAAACAAACAGAAGTTCATATTGTTGTTACACTGGTACAAAGTTACTTAAATGGTCTTAATTCTGAGGGCACAACAGATGGGCAAATGTTACACAAAGCACAGCAGACTCTGACCATCTTGTCAAGGGATGTAGACAACCAGTAGACAAAAATGATATGTGGAGTTATCGATATCAAGTACTTAACAGTATTATGTTGTTTATATTGTGAATATGTTTGTGCTCGAGCTTTCATGTTCTTAGCCTTCTCAATGAAAATTTCAAAACCATTTATTATGGAAGTACAATCTCTGTAACTACAGTTTTTAAAACGCATAGGTAAATTAATTTGAATCTGCTCCTTGCTGGGCCACACAATGAAGGAAGACAACCTACTGTACATGGCATTTAATGTACTATTAGAAATGTGGCTTACAGTAGGCTTTGACACATTAAATGTATATGTCAAGAACTGGAGTGGTAAATTCAATCTCATTAGAGTCATTAAAAAGCAGTAAAAAGGTGAAAGCCCAGGTCCCCCATTTAGGAATCCTGACAAGAAGGTGAAGACGACCATCATCTTGACATAGGATGGAAGTCCAGTTAAGTCCTGGACCATCTCATCATTGACCCTGAACACCACCTGCTGGAAAGATAACTTGCTTACCCTGTCCCAAAGGTGATAGACCTCTGCCCTCAGTCTGGTACACTCTTCTGTCTTTTTTTTTTTTTTTTTTACAGTTGCTTGACAGGCTTCATTGGAGCATGCTACACTGCAATCAGTGTAATCTTTACAACGGATGTGTTTCCCACTTAGCCCACTTGCTTAAGGAAATCTCAGTGTCACCCTGTGATAACTGTACAAACACTGACACATCACGGGTACAACATCTCTTCCTTCTGACAGCTTGTGTTTGCTCAAATTTCTTGTAGCTATTGATTTTCCTTTGGCGTTGCTCTGGTGACAGGTAGGCAAACAGTCCTCTGAATCCCCGATTATGTGCCAAGTCTCACTTTTCTTGCCTGCAGTTGTAGAATGAGACTACAATTGGTGCTAATGCTAGGACATCTTTTGTTTTTTGAGCTAATGTAAGTATATATAATATTGATCTACTGACACACGTTATGGTAAGTATTAACTATAAATGTCAGGGAATTGTTACAAACTCCAATATAAGTCTGCTTGTTTAAAATCCTCATCCAGGCTTGTTATTTAGGACCCAGTAACCTAATAACATCTGTTACATTTGGTTAACTGTAAGAGAAAAATTCTACATTTCCTGTAAAATTTCTTACCTCGTGACATGCGGCTGCAGCTTTGAGAAATCCAAGGATATCCTTTGCTTCTTTTGCCTACTAAAAAATATATAAAGGATCATCTTTGTTTGGCCCCAGGGAGGATGTCCTCTTAATCAGTTGTTTTGATGCGTTTTTACTTTTTTGACTTTTTATATTTCTTGTCATTTACTGTTAATTGATAAATTGTTCAAACTGTGTTTTCTTTCTGAGGGGAAAAGATTTGGGATTATAATCACTTTAAGCTTAATTGATTTTGATGTGAATTATTTTGCCAATCTGTACATAAGTAAAATTGTGTAGATATACATAAAAAATACAGCTGCTATTTTGTCTAAAACCATTTTTGTTAATAAAATATCACTACTGCAGTAAATAGTGAATGTCTAATCTCTACGTATAAACATCAATACTAGATAAATCATATGTGCCACAGATGTAAGATTCCAAACATTCATGTCTGTTATGCAGCAAGAGGATATCACTTGAACATCTGAAAACATCAATGTATTCTATATGAGCAAAGACCCTAAAATGTACATCGTCCAGATGAAAACGAAAAGATCTCCACGATGTGTGTGTGCTATCAGAGAAAAGGAAGCCTGTGGTGGTGAAGCGCCCAATCAAGATACAGTTACTCAGTTGTGTGCACAGACTTCCTCAGGACCAAAAAAGCCACTAAAAATACTTCAATAAACAACCAAATGTATTTAACAGAATTAAAAGCTGTACTTATCTGTCTACTTATCTTACTTATCTTTTTCATTAAATTGAGTGCTTAGAACACTAACAACAACACTGTTTTAACCAGACACTCATAAGAACTCTGAAACCACAGAGGCATAAAATTAACTTTAATTCCAAAGCATAGCGATACATACAAAGCACAACAATATAATTCTGGTACCTTTGACAAAAATCTGACACTTTTTCTATTGAAATCGCTAAATTTAAATCAAAAGTGCTCTTTTTAGAAACCATTTCCTTAGATCCCTGAGATTCCTTAGATCCCTGAGATTCCTCAGACCCCATTATCTGCCGTTTACCATTTTCTAATATCAGGTAAAACAGGTGAAGCTTAGCTTTACATTAACCAATGTGCATACTCAAGGCTGTCACTTATTCTGTACTTATTTATAAGCATACAACCTTCTCCCCAAACACAACTTTCTCCCCCAACACACACACACCTGCACACACAATATTGAAACAGAATTTGATTACATAGTAATGTCATTTTTCACAGCTGTTATAAAATATGTGGAAGCTTGTTTTAGGAGTTCAGGCAGCTCAGCAACACAAACAGAGACAGAAATGTAAGTAATTCCAAGTAAAGATTGTGTCCTGACAAATGCCGTTATGCATTTATAGCAGGAAATCAAAAGCTTAAAACTTCTATCCAATGTCTTTGTCATTTTTCTCCCCAAATGTATTTATTCATCTTTTACAGATGTTGGAAACCTCAGTAGTATGCTGGCAGTCACCATAAAAACAGCAGTTCAGATCATCCTCTGGTGGACAGCCGTCTTCACAGTTTTTGAAACTGTCATCCTGCAGGAGTGGAGAAAGCGCTGCAAAAACAAATGGAAAACAAATTACATAAACAAAAAACATGGCATCAGACAGGCAAACACACTATCACCTAAAATCTTGCACACAAATGTCTTGCATCAAGAAACCCAGAGTTCTACACATTCTCTAAATCCCTTTTGTTCATATTTTAATTTTGGAGTATACTATATTAAGAAACCTTTATGTGAATGTGTGTGTGTGGCAATATATACATCTCACAATTATTTTTTTTTGTATTTAAACATTGGCTGGAATCTAGAAAGATGATGACCCGCCTTCCCTGTATTTCCATTCAGTCTTTTATGGAAACATACAAGTCCAGTGCTATACAGAATGAACAGGGTTGTGACTGGTCACAAAACTATCATTAATGTCCTTGATTCTCAAGAAACGCTTAGCAATCCTTCTAGACACACAAACACATGTACAGATCATGAAAATAAATGATCATTAAAAAAAACTTAAAAGCCATTGTATACTTCTGAAATATTTCCCTTACAAAGACACATACACTTTGACTTTCCATTACAGCTCTTCAGGATGTAAAAAAAAAAAAAAAAAAATCAAAACGTTCAGATATAAACGCAATCAGAAAGCATGTAGGTGTGATTGCCTTTAGGGGGCAACAGGGCAAATGCCTCTTAAGTTGTTTGGGAAGTGAATAATGCATAGACAAAGCAATAAATATTTCAATTCAAAAATTCAAATAGCTTTGCTGGCAGGGGTAAAAAGAGGCTTTACTCAATATATTTCCAGTCGTGGTCCCCTGACTATAAGGACTTGTATGTTAAATTAAAACATTACTGTGCAGTACTATTTTTGGCTACATAAATGTGAAAACAGTGTAACAGTGCAAGCATAGTATAGATGTATTTTTTAACTGAAAAAATTATTTCTTGTAGGCTGGCATTGTTGTTTGTGTCACAATACATCCTTTACAATGACATCAGATGTTTGCAACCCAAATTCTAACACAACAACGAAATAAACATGTTTTCTGTTCAACCTTTTCAATTTCAGTATGAGTGTAACAAATGAGGATAATGGAGACAAATAAAATGCACTGATACTTGCTGGTTTGATTATCCCTGTATAATGACACACATAAACTCTAAGGCAGTTTGCCTCAATCAAGATGTTTTATGGGCTGTCCTCTTCAGTCTGCATAATAGCTCCTGAGAATAAGGAGCAGTTACAGATGCTTAAATTTTGTTTTGATAATACTGTGAGTGTGGTAACCTTGATGGTAAAAACATATAGCACCAGGTTTTGTTTTTAAATCGTATGAAAACAGTTGTGCTCACTTATCACTACAGGGTCACCATACACTTTTATTGGTTAGGTTCATTAGAACAAACAATAAACCCTAATGGAAAGTTCATCACAGTTGATAAAGATTCTGTCATCTTTTATGTAATGACAATGATTCTAAGGGATCTTTTCCTCAACAGTTGGCAGGGAATTTAATGGCTCTTTTTTTAATTTTAATTGTTAGTTGGTACAGTTCAAATTCTGCTCTGCAGGAATTAATTTTATAGGGTTTTGTGTTTGCTACCAATTTTAACCACTGTTTATCTGTAGCATTTTTGTTGGACGAACATTTGCCATTCATCAGGACATTTCTGTCAGTGAGGAAAATTAAGAACATTTAATAATTACTTGGGTTAATTTTAGGGTTATATTTGTCTCAGCTTTTATGAATTAGTGTAATGAGGTCATGGTTACAGATGCTGGGAATGGACTAAGGATGGTATAAAAATGTATTAATTTAAGAACTTATCTTAAACATAGGAATTTAAGAACATATCTGAATGATATGTTCAGATAATCCTCTGGCATTGAAAAGAAAATTAATGGGAATGGAAAAAATCCTCCCCTTTCCACCATACACTCTCTGTTCTCTGCGGCGCCTCCTCCTAGCAGCAACAGTTGCAGGCATATCACCTGCAAAATGGTTTAAGACATGCTTTTTTAGACTTTAAATAATAGTGCAAATACCAGTAAATTGAAAAGCACAAACCTAAATAGCCTTGCGTGATTCCTTTAAATATTCTCCTCCCATAAATTTTTTGTCTGAAAGGGAAACTTCTACAAATGCATATGCCATTAAGATCAGTCATAAAAATAACTATGTCCATACCTTTTCAGCACTAATTTTTCATTGTCTTTAGTAAATCCTTACAGTAGTTATGTAATGGCAAAATATGGTTTGCGCTGGCACAAGCTGTTAGTAAATCCAGCCCATAGTCTTCATGATTTGGTTTATCCACACTCCATTCTTCCTTATGGTTATATTTGTTTAGTGCACTCCAATGTTCCCAGAATTAACTTGTTTCTGAAGCTTGATCAATTATTCTTAACTGATTTCCTATATTTTGTTTTGAAGCGGTTTTTAGGTTAGATAATGTTGCAGATATTTGGTTTAGCATGTCATTTAAATGATTACTTAATTATTATAATTATAAAATTATTATTTTTCAGATGCATTGGGACATCTGAATTTTAACTGTGTCTGAATTTCATTTCAGCGCACACACACAAGGAAACTTGGCCTCGCTGCTGAACCCAATCACCAAAAAATGTTAACTGGAAGCACAAAAAAATCTCTCATCTGTGAGTGTCCAACAGCTGCAGGCAAGCTATAACCGGCACTTAGAATGTAAACACCTACCCATGAATGTTCAGTGTACAGACACACAAACAGATCACAAATCAACTTCACAAGAACAAGTGGCTTTTCAGGAGTACTAGGACACAGGTTCCAACACCACAACATGTATGTATGAGCTGCATCAATAATGTGTGAATACTACAGTATTTGTAGTATTATCGCAACAATATACTGTAAAAAATTGTATAAATCTGTAACGCAAACAATTCAAAAGCTAAACAACGGTAAACAACTTTGCTTAGCTCAGCTCATTAGCCTTAACAAGGCTAATGAGGAACTAAGGTCTAATAAAGATCTAAACAGTAAGATTCATTTGCAATTTGTTTTATTGTTTGTAGCTATACATTTTATCCAGCACTCATTTTTCTACCTGTGCTCCAAAGTATCTCTTTATGGTTCTATATAATGTAATGTTATAATGTTCTATAATTGTAGAATTGTTAGCGTGCATGTAGACAGCATTTCAGTGCAGTAGCAGATCAGCACACTGCGTATTAGTAAGCTCAAATCCAAAAAGCTGATGAGACTGCATCTCAAATGCATTTAAGCACTAAATGCACATATATAAATGCAGACCTACAGTTATAGACCCTACTGCTTATACACCCTACTGCTATAGGGTATATAATGTTTATATTAGCATTTACGTTTTAAAAAGTATACGTTGGCAACCCTAACTGCATATTGTGATAAACTATCTTAAAGTCTGAATTTACATGTCAGAGAACTGTACTCAGAAACACACAAACCTTTCATCTCAGTGCTGCTGTTGGAGTTTTTCGAATCTTTGGGCAGTCTGCTATCCACCATGTCTGTTTTGACCTGTCCAAGATCCTGCAGCAGCTGTATGGTGTCAAATGACGCATCTCCAGTGTCCTTTATTAGCTCTAATACCTACATAAATGAACACAAAACACAATCTCATAAAATAAAAAATCTGTTGTTTTGTTTTTGTTTTGAAAACAGTTTTATTTCCATAAAAAAATAATGAAATACGTAAACAACTTAGCCAACAATTTTGCCACAGTATTTTTCACACTTTTGAACTATTAAACATTGTATATTTTCCAATTCTTAACCGTATATTTCACGGCAAAGTTTTGTATATTTACACATCTAAACTGTGTATTATATTAACTGATACAGTATTAATATATTCTTTGTGTATATATATATTTTGTTATGATGTTTACATAGCACAAACACAAAAAAATCATTGATGTACAAAGTCATGTACTTGCATGTTACTTTGTACATTTTTGTTTAGTACATTTAGTACAAGTGGCAAGGACAATGACACATTTAGCTCAGCATCTTAAGGTTTATTTGAAGTTAACCTAATATTGTATTTTAGTTTAATGTATATTTTCATTTTTAAATTAGTCTAAACTCTCACAGAATAATCCTGCAAAGCAGTGAAGCCCTTACAGATACCTCTTAACATGTTTAGATTAAGACATTATAAGGCTGTTTGGTTGTTGGGGCCTTCTTAAGACCTTAAAATAAAGATATTATTGGCTTTCCCAACAAAGATAGCAAAATCAGACCAGCATACCTTCAAGCACTTGTGACTCTTCAGCTCACTGAGGTTCTCCTCTAAAAACAGAAGATATAGTGCAAGATCATCCCAGGACAATTTCCCAAACTGCATTACCCCTAGAGTGGGCAGCATCTCGTAGGGCTTCAAAAATCCCTTGGTCACTCTGAACGGAACCAAAATAGCGTACAAGCACAAGGGCAACAGCAGCAAGTATACACACAGATTGATGTAGCTCAGGAGCTGGAAGATGCCCACAGCAACCAGTTTGCACTGCATCAAAGGTGGTACCGTGGAGTCATTGATCACCACGCCAGACCGAATATCACACTGAAACTCATCTGTAATGGAGAGACGGATGTAATAGCAAAGGTAGATGCAGGCTAACAGGAGGGCCAAAAAGGTGACAGCACGACAGATGATGTAACGAATCAGTAACCCGTTTGAGTTCCGTTTGGTCTTCAAGTACTGTTCCACCAGAGGATATCTAAAGCAGCTCTCAGCAAGGTCCGGCATAGAACTAAAGAACAAAATTGACAAATATATATTATTATATATATTATTATTATTATTATATAATATTATTTAAATATTATGGTTACGTAACAAACATTCAATGGCTCAAAGTATTAATCATTTCCTCATAAACATATCATTTTGCTCTAGAAGATAAGATTTAGTTATCAATATGTATCGAACATTATATAAGCTCAAAATATTAATCTATTTCAACATATTGTTTTAATTCAGATTCACTTCACATTCAAGGGCATTACAAAGCTTAGAAGAGCCATGATATTATGTATTACAACTCTTTAGTGTTCAGATAAAAAAGAATGCCATATATACCGGAATGCATGAGGGTAAATTAATTTTCATTTTTGGGTGAAATGTCAAAAATTTATTTACATGCTTTGCTTCATATCAATTTGCTGATATGTAACAATGAAATGGCACCATCACTATTACTCGGTATAGACAGGAGAAGATAACTTATTACATATTTTTCCATATCTTTTAATAAATATTTTGCAAACCAGATGGTGGGGGATAGGATGGTACGACTCCTGAGACAGATCATCTGGGGTTTGATGGACTTCTTTATTAAAATTATATAGAAAATTACAAATTGCAGCTTTAATGTGCCAGAGGAGGACTGTTTCTGTTCTGAGAACTGGTTTCTTCTCCATCTATACATCACTGGAGTTTTGGTTTCTTGACACTGTCACCCTGTTGGCTGGCTTACTGGGAGACTGCTGACATTTAACTTAGCTTAGGATTTGTAAATTGTTCATTTTGGTTCTAGCAAAAAAATATAAACTATTTTGTAATTTCCCTGTCTCCAATTCTCTTTCATTCTCTTTTATTTCATTTTTGTGTAATTATCAGGTATTTGTAGTGTGTATATTTTGTGTATGTATTTTATTCTTGTGTATTGTGGGTATTTTATGGTATTATTGCAAATCCCTTATACCCCTGTCCCATTAGATACTATCATTCTATGTGCTTAATTATATCTTGCTTAATATGATTGACTGCACGTCACATAAATTCAAGAGTAGCTAATTTATATTGCAATGTCAACCACAGCAGCCAAAAGCTTATTTTGTACAAGTACCATCTGAGTAGCAGTGGCTCAAAATACTACAAGGCCCAGTATGGTTGCAGGAGGCTGCACCTACAATGTGGTCCATGCATCACGTCTTACAAATTGTTACATATGTGTACCTGTGCAAACCCAAACACCATTATGATTGTCAATGACTGTCATTTAAATTGTTCTGCTTGTGTGTGCTTTCTACCTGTGAGTGTCTACGTGAGCTGACTCTGAATCCGGTACTCTTGTGGGGTGAAGACGCCTGGCCAGTTTGATGGCTCTGTTGTAGGAACGGTCCAGTTCTTCCATTATAAAAGTTAAATCAGAAGAAAGAACAGGGGCTCCAGTAAACCGCCAAAACAAAGCTGGCACATACACCGATACTGCCACCAGCAACAGGATATAAGGAAAAAACTGCAGAGAAAAGAGACAGACTGTTAGATTTTTTATTATTTGGTTACGTATTGAATGGCTCTCACCAATGTATTAGATGCTTTCAATACCTGGGTCAACACATCTCAAGCAGTCCAACAGAGGTTGCTTGATATGTAAAATTATTGTAATACACTATTTCGAGTGATTACCTCAAAGTATTGGTATTGCAAAGCCATCATTTTTATTTATTTATTTATTTTCAAACTTGGCATACGAAAAGAGGGAATGATACATTAAACATTTTAGTAGTACCGGTAAGTCAACCTCCTACATTTTTCACCAAAAATTATCTGCATAATTTTTTTTAAAATTAACTGCATTATCTGCAATGAAAACATTCTAATATTGTGTGTTGTACCACAGTGTGCAATAGAGACATTCCAATTGTCACCTATCCTTAAGACACGGATTAGCTGAAGACGATCTTTCATTTAACTTTGTGGCATTTCTTTTCGCCTTTCAGATTTCCAAGTCTTGTTGCAACAGTGGATTACAACTGAACAGACATCCTTCTAGTTGCCCCCTCCAGAACAAAGGAAATTTTAACAATATAATTTCTGCCTGTATTTTATGATTGCTCAAGATCTTTTTATATATATACAGATTTTTGACACTATATAACACTATATAAACATGGTTGTTATAGCAAACATGAAATGCTAATACTGAATTAGTTATTAGTACTGAATTAGTTATTAAATACTGCAAGTAGCAAGTATACGTTCTACTAATAACACATTAATTATTAATAGTTAAACATTATAAATTGTTTTAATAGTTTAACCAATAAACCATTAATAATTATTTCAATGCAAATGGGGGTTCCATTTTTAATTGGGAATTTTCTCGCAATTGAACACACAACAGTTCTATGTTTTAATTTTATATTCTATTTATTGCACTTGTTAATGCCTTGTCAGTGTCAACAGTTTTGGCAAGATCTACAGGTGGGGAAAAAATCAGTGAAATACAAATTAAACAAGCTTAAATAAAGGATATACACTTTAAAATAATGGCGCCACAAAAGTTCCTCACAGCAACGCCATATAGAACCATTTTGGTTCTCCAGAGAACCATATGGTCACAGGTTCTTAGGTTGCCTTTTTATAGTCTACAACCCCTTTTATCTCTGCTAAGAACCTTTTATGAAACAGAAAGCTCTGAAGACATTAAAGTGGTTATGACATGTTTTAATTTTATGCCCTGATGTGTAATAGATTTTTGCACCCTTTTTCCACCATTTTTAGTCCTGTGATTAAAACGTCTTAGCCAAACAACAGCACGACCAGGAACAGCACAGCGATTGACTGGCATTTCACAAACATATTTTGAGTAAGACTCGCTCCTCCAAAGTATTCTCTTCAGCCTGTTGTGTGATGTTGTAATGGTTTAATCCCAAAGTAAGAGGATGTTGCTGTTATGAGGACTGTTTATGTTTTTCTGCAACTAAGCAGAACTAAACTATACAGCCAAAAATGGTTCTTCTATGGCATCGCAAGTATTAGTCTGCAAGTGCAAGTAAATGCAAGTATTAGTGCCATGTCTACACACTGTTTAAAGGATAGTTCATCCAAAAATTAAAACTCTTCCATCATTTACTAGCCTTGTTTATAGCCTTGTGTCATTCCAAACCTGTATGACTTTTTATGGCTTCTGTATGACTTCTGGGGAAGATATGTAAAGTATGCTGGTCACCAAACAAAAGGGGCACCTATAAATATTTGAAACTATTAAAGGGATAGTTTTCTGAGTAAACTATCCCTTTAAGCATTCAGTGTTTAACAGGCGTTAAAGATTGTTATGCTGAAAAAAGACACCGGAGGGCAAGTGAAAGTGTGTGTATGTTTACCTTATGCAGCCATAATGGCAGACCTCCAGTATCTTGTTTTTGTACTGCTGCCCAACAATACGAGTCCACATAAGCAGCTTGACGCCATGAGAACTTTGTGGGAGAAAAACAACTAATCTGTGTACCTGAGGAAATACAAAATTGAGAGTCTGATGTGGGAGACGGAGAAATTTAGATGGAGAGCCTGTGTGTGTATGGAGTGCATTTCAAGATAAAGGTTCAATGTGAAATTGAGCTCTTGTCATTTCGTGTTAATTTCTGTTTTTCTAGTTACTGCTGATTCTATTTGCTTTTTACAATGCTAACCCCCAAATAATCTATGTCATCCTGTCCTCAGTGTTAAAAATAGAAACAGGAATTAAATGGAAAGGGCTTTTACATCTTTAGGGCAATTGTTGATGAGGAACATAAGTAGATATTCTATGTAAGTTCAGAGCTTTAGGTCATGTCAGCACAATTCTTAAAACTTACATTTTGCAGAAAATGATGACCAGGCTAAGTAGCCTTTGTATAGTTCACCTAATCTGAAAGTCTTTGGACTGTGGGGGAAAGTGGAAACCCAGAAAAATCATGGTGGAACGTCGTGCTGACACAGGGAGAATATGTAAACTCCATACAGTAAGGCCCCCTGACCCAGGCAGGACTCAAACCAGGAACCTACTTGCTGTCAGACAACAGTGTTACCCAATCATAGTAATACCACATATTCCATAACACCATTCAGTTTATATTTGTTTTATACATATCATATCACTATTTTTCACTATAAGTTTAGGTCAACATATATATAAATGTCTAGTCCTCACAATGGCTTTAGATATATTTGACATACTTTGAATAACTGTGAATATAGCATTAACATATGGGCCACTTATAATGTTTTACATCCTTTTTGAAGTTACATATTCACTGTCCCTTAACTACTTGTAACTGTAACAAGAAACGAAGCACTGAAACTAAAGACTGACTACTGAAGGCGAGTAAATGATGAAGAACTTCAATTTATTGGTGATCTATTTCTTTAAAAGCTCTGATACGCGCACACTTCCGCCCAAAGTTCAGCAGATACAAAACAATGCAGAGAGGGGAAAACGCGTTTACACGCGTCCATTACATGAAACCCTTATGACAAATAAAATAATTTTCGTAAACAATCCGAGTGTCAGCTGTCAATCACAACACCTTTCTGGAGTCATCGCCTTCTCTTACTGTTTCTATTTACTTATTTAAAAATTAGGTCAACAGCTAAATTGTTTCAAAGGTTTGAAACGCGGTAAAAATGTAGTAAACAGAGGGGCTTGTGTGATTAGGATCGTGATACGTGTGTAAATAACATACCGACAGACACTTCCTGAGCGAAGGCCAGAGAGATCAGCAGTAAAGGCAGACCCACCGCGATACAGGTGACCATTTTATCCAGGGCCAAATCTAAGCGGATGCCTTTATATCTGTTCTCTGATGCGGGGTCCTTCAGCACGAAATCCGTGAACACATACTCAGTGGCGGCGTGCGCTATGGCCATGACTTTACACTACCTAGAAACTCCGGTCACACCTTTCTAACTTCTTTATAACTTTCGATACCTTGAAAAACAAACCGAGGTTAGCTCAAGAATTACACATCCTCCCAAAATACTTTTAATTAATAAATTAAAGGCTTTTAAGTATGAACGTATACAGCAACTTGCTAAAATGTAGTTAATCAACTACAACATTTTGTTAGATATTGTCCCATTGTGATTTGCTACACGTTACTTCCTCTTCAACGCAAACAAACATCTGAGCATCAAATCAGACGCCAGAGCTTTTATCAGAGCTCCTCCCCTATTCAGACTGACTCCTTGGCCCGTTCATCTTACGTCATTTACTACATCTAAAATCAAATGACAAATCTAAGATGATCTAATCTCGCCAATTATCATTTGGCTGATTCTGTTCGCCCAACTCACTTGTGGATTTAATTAGTATAGCAGGATTAAATTGTTTGAGATTATTGTGCGCTCACGAGTTGTTTTAAAAGGCAGTGTATATCGATAGTAGAAAAATTGATCAGCAACGCTGCTATTGGTTGGCTGTTACATGCAAAGAATTTCCATTTTTAAAGCACCTAGAAGGTTATGTCGAATTTCAAAACCTCAAAATATGCAAATACGTTTAACGAGTAAAAGGGAAATACAAGAACATTATATAAAGTGGTGTATAAAATCATTATATAAAATCACGTTAAAAAATACAAATTTTGTGTGTTTGCAACAGTAACCGATAACTAGATGTTATATATATCTAGTTACATATGTTGGCTTGACAAAGCCCGGTTTGAAAAGTGTGTAATGGTTTAAAATACTTTAGGTTTGACATTCTCTAATACTATGGTGAGTTTAACATGTTTTAGTAAATTGTTAACGTTTTAACAATCTATTATGACTAGCATGTTTTCACTAATTTTAACATTAATTAGCATAATACAAGGACATTTTAACATGACATTAAAAACAATTAGCATGATGCTACTTTTAACATTTTACTAATATACTTTAACATGATATTAACATGTTTAACATAAATCTAACATTAATTAGCATGATGTTAGCACATTTTAGCGTGATGCTAACATGTTTTAACGTCAATTAGCATGATGCTATCATGTTTTAGCATAATGGTAGAATCCTTTTAAACAAAATGTTAGAACGTTTCAGTATGGTACTAGCATGTTTCAATGTGATTGGTCATGTGACTAGTCCTCCTAAGTCTTTGTTAAAGTCCTTCAGTGTAAATTAATGGGAAATTGGACCTGTTCTGAAGCCTGCTACGAAAATTCTGAAAATCTTGTCCATTGGAAAATAGTGGGAACACGCTGAACGTTTGGTGGGTGTTGCTTGAAAGCTGTAGAAGGATTTACAGATAAAAAATTGGTGTCTCAGAAAAAGAGGAACAAGCTTAAATAGAATAACAATATGCTGGCTTTGTCAGTGACACTTTTGGAGTTGGTGGCGCTATAACTGTGACCCACAATAGCCACATTCAAATTCATATAATTTTATTTACATGGTGCTTTTAACAATGTTGCATTGCTTCAAAGCCACTTTACATATAATGAAAATAAAATAGAAGACAAAAAATGAGCAAACATGCACTACATGGAAAGCAGAATACATGGTATTATTGCAAATTTTTATTGTTCATTATAAGATGTACATTAATAAAGCACATTAGGGATACTAAGATTGTAGCTGGTTTATGAATAAAGAGTTGACTGAACTGATGATAACTACAACACATTTGAACCATTTGAATAAATGGACATGCATTAGAAATCACTGTCATTGCATGTGAAGGCTTGTACCTCTCTCAGTGGTCTATGAGAGGGTAATGAATTTAGACTGCCTACTAAAACAGTATGTACTTCTGAGACTTTGTGACATTTAGTCAAACAACATGATTGGTATGATATTAAACAAGATATTCCGTTTCAGCTTACATGCAGATGGTGCTTAGAAAGAAGATTGTATAGGACGGGTATAAGGGATTTGCAATAATACCATAAAATATCTGAACATTGCATAATGAAAGAATGGGAGACACAGAAATAATGAAATGAGTCTTTACATATGTAGTTAGATCATTATGCTAAATGCAACAATTTACAAAACCTAAAGAGACACCAGGCTCAACCAGAAGGGCCAGTTTTTGACCTTTTAAAGTAGCAGCCTAACAATCCCTAAAGGGATTTGAGTAATAAATCCATAGGACTATGTTTCCTAGCGATAGATCTGTAATCTAGATTTACACCAACATAATGTATCTGCTTCCTGGACAACACTGAGAAGACTGTTCCAGAGTTTGGGCGGCAAGTGTAAAAAGGATCTACCATCCACGCTTAGTTTTGAAATTCTGGGTATTATCAACTGGCCAAAAGATGATCACGTTTTCAGATAAACGTGAACAGTGAGGGACTAATAAGAAAGGAGGTTTCTTGGGTACTGAGGAGCTAAATCATTCAGGGCCTTGTAGGTAATCAGCAGAATTTTGTAATTTTTAAGTACAAATGCTTGATAAGCAGCCAGTGTAGTATTGATAGAACCAGGTTAATCATATTTGTTTGCACATTATTGTGATCAACCCAAACCACCCAACATATTTCCCAAGTTTAACATAAATCACTCAATGTATGTAAAAGATATGAGACACTTTCTGTTCCATATATTGCAATAAATTGTTTGCATCACTATATCACCATTTGCATCGTTTGAGATATCAACAATCTATGGAGCGTGTTGTGGTTTCGTCCACCTCTTTGAAGGGTCACTCAAAGACTACAGGTTTTGATGCCAAAAGATTTTATTATCAGAGATATATATATAGAGAGAGAGTTGCTTACTATATATATATAAACCTACATACAGATAAACAGTGACTATAATAGTAAAATAAGCGGTTAACAATTATACTCAGACAATTTTAAAAAAGAATTGCAAATTGCATTTGCGTTTTCTATTTGTGGGTGGAAAAGTTGTGACAATTCAAATGCAAATGCATTTTCGTTTATGCTAACGTACAATATCGCCAGACTTCAAATGAAAATGCGTAGTCCATTTGCAATTGCATTTCCCTTACGAGTTATGACCCTGTCATAATTAAATTGCAACAGCAGTTACCCGTTTGCTATATAATTTCCTCTGCATCATGTATTGAGTCTGCCAAAACTCAAAAGCTATCGCAATTCTCTTTGCATTTGCATTTCTGATGCCTTCTTCACTTAAGTCTTAAGGGTTTACTTAAATCTGTCACTAAATATTATCATGTTAACTGAAAAGGCAGTTATTTATAAAGACAGTTTGAGAAGCTGTATGTGCGAGTGAAACCCGCTTATCCAGTGCGTTTTCTCAAATCACATGTGATTGTATACCTCAGCGTTGTATGTTCCGTTTGCTGTGGATAATTCAGATCGCAAAATGCTTAATATAAACACTTATGGGTTTTTATGCAACCAGGCCCTGATCTTCAGTTCATGGAATCCCTGGGAGGAGTATTTAAAAGTTCACGACATTCAACTTCAACTCAAGTTTCATACAGGTGCTTGCATGTATGATATATGCATCGAAGAACCAAATGATCGGATAGCATGTCAAATCTGAGAGCATGTCAACAATGAAATCCAGCTAACTGTGTGTCGGAAGTTTTCCAGTAACTTTTCTACGGGAAGTTAAGCTGGTAAATTTTGGAAATATGCAAAATATACAAAATACTTTGGATGAGGTAAAATGTATCCAAACATCAGATGGACATGTTCTGTAGAATGATTAGAAAAAAACATGTAAAAACAAATGCATTGCCATGCACAGATACATAAATAGTTAGCTAAATAATTAGAATCTAGTAGTTGATTCCTATGGAAAACGTTCAACTTTAAAAATTCCCAGACTTTTGCAGCCCTGCTAACAAAGCCACATCCATGTGATCAGACTCCATGACCAAACAAACAGCTGAAGTTTGATCTAATTTAAATTATTCAAAAAGGCCTGAAATTTGGCACAAATGTCAGTCGTCAGCTATTTTACACATACATGCTATGCCATGAACTTTTAAATACTCCTCCCAGGGATTTCATGTGATTGTCATTTAACGTGGTGCGCATAATGCCAAAACATTAAAAATTCAAAACTGCAAAGGGATTTTTGTAAAATTATGGTGAAATATGGTAAACAAGAAGTCTCTAATATCAACAGCATGCATTGAGCAATTTACATCAAAGTTAACAAATAAGTTAATTGCGGTTAACTGTTGACTTTAATATGACTATTGTGAGTCACAGTCATAGCACTACCAACTGTCAGCAGAAAGTTTGTCACAATTGACTTTGAAATAGTCCTCAATTATATTTGGAGTGAAATGCATGTAAAAAACTATGCATTGTCTTCTAAGAAGCACCTGGTGTTGATGGCGCTGTAGTGAGGGCCCGTCATTGCTATGTTATTAATTGTTTATAATCTGTGTGGTTTGTATACACTGGCAGGTACATTACTTCTCAAGTAATTGCCTTGAGACCTCAAGACCTTTAAATATGTAACATCACGCCAGCAGAGGGAGCCCTCACCGGAATACTGACTGCTCATGCTCCCTCTGCTGAACTCTGAACTTTGAACTCTGAACTTACTTCCTGTTTGGCATCTATATAAACCTTGCTGCCACATGGCCACGTTGCGAAGTATTGCCAGCTTTACACCTGACTACTAAGCATTCTCTTTTACTGCCTGCTTTCCTGTGTTTTACCTATTGTTTGGTTCTCGTTTTCTGATTTTTGCCTAGCCCCTTTGTTTGATACCTGGATCGGACTGTTTGTTTGGATATTGATTCTCTGCCTGGATTTACGACCTCTGATTTACGTCTCTCCCTTTTGTTGTGTTGCATGGTTGGACTGTCTATGTTTATTACGACCCTTTGCCTGTACTTTCGACTTTGATTATGGATAACCCCAATAAACATCCGCAACTGGATCCTGCTTCAGCTTCTGCCTCAGCCCCCTTACAAAATATAACGTGTATATATATATATATATATAATGTTTTTTTGCAGAAAATGAACTCTAGTCAAAACAACTAAAAGTATGCAATGTTTTCAGACCTCAAATAATGCAAAAAACAAGTTTATACAAATTTTTAAACAACACAATACTAATGTTAATATTTAACTTAGTAAGAGTTCAAAAATCAAGACAACTCGTCTTTGTTTAATGGATTGTAACCATCCATCTTCCTCTTGATCACATTGTTTTCAATAGAGGGTTTTCAATAGGGTTCAGGTTTGGAGATGGGGAGTCTTGATCTGGTGATCCTCCGTCCAAACCTTGATTGACCTGGCTGTGTGGCATGGAGTATTGTCTGCTGGAAAAACCTTGTATGTGGCTTGATTCACAAAGGCGCCCATCACAAAGATTAATTTGCCCAATTCCAGCCTTGCTGAAGCACCCCCAGGACTCATCATAGAAGAAGACCTTACTGCAGTCCTCTGTAGTCAAATCCTTATGGTCTTTTGCAAACATCAGCCTGGCTTTTCTTTGGCTACATATACTTCAGTGTACAACCCTGCCTTAGTGGAGTAATTTACATATGGTCACTTTTATTTTTTCTAGTATGCACAACATAGTATGACCAATCCAAGGAGACATATCATCAAAGTGGGGTGACTTCTGGCTGAAGGCTAAAAGATGCAGATAAAATTGCTTAGCAGTTTTCATATTGTACAGTAACACCAAATAAACAAGAATACAGTGAAAACACTTTCTAATTTAAACCCTGTTGACACACATAAAAAAATAAAAGACATAAAATGGTGAATATTACAACATCAGAATATATATATATATATATATATATATATATATATAAAATTAAAGTGTTGTCAGTTATTAGCACCATTGGTAAATATGACCAAAGAAGGCTGTGAAAATAAGTCTGCATTGTTTATCCTTTTAATCAAACACTTTGAGTAAAAATTACATTGTGAAATAAATGTTTTTCTCCAGTACGTTGTTCACAAACTGGCACCATTAGAAGTTCAAATGAGTAAAATATTTTTGAAATTTTGATTTATATTCCCATTTTTAGCACACCTAGGAACTTGTTCAGTAAAGGGCTGGGTTGGAGGGATGACTGGGGAAACCAGGAAGAGTGAGGAGTGGACGCTGAAGGAAAATCTGGCGGCAGGAATGTGTTGTAGTTTCTTCCGCATCTTAGAAGGAACACTCAAAGACTTTTTCAAAGAGTTTGCTGCCAGAAGATAGACTTTATTATCAGAGACATAAAGCCGAGTTGGTCTGCAGAACAGCTGCTTGTGCCTGGTTGGGGAAGGGTCTTTACAGGAGTTTTCTCACACACACGTCAAAATGAGTTATTGAGGGGTTACTGGAGTTGCTATCTTCCTCCCCTGGGCCCCAATCAATAACAAGAGATGTGCTTACACAGTTAAATGTAAGTAGAACTATAATGGTAAAATAATTTGTACCTGATTCCTTTATATTTTGGTTAATAAAATCTTCTTCATATTCCCCCTTTGAGACATTTATGTCTCGATTCCATTGCCTTTACCCAAAGTACAGTTTCATAATTCAGTTTCCTCTGTTAAGCTATCTAGTGACTAAGTCATGTCACACAGTTTTGTTAATAATGACCGTTTTATGCAACAGCACTTTGAAAGAAAGCAGGACCAAACTTCTCCTCTCACTCTTGACTAGAAAGGAGTAAAAGATCCTCTCTCTCTAATCTTCTCATTTAAAATAAAACTGTTATAAGCATGAGCGTGCATTTGTTTCAGCCTTGCCTGTGGTTGTCACAGTTATATAGAATACATTATAGCATAAAATAACTGTTAATCAAAGTAATAAAAGGTTTTTTTGCAAATGTCTTCAACCCAGATACTTTGTGCATCGTAGAGGGTCACCCTTGGGGAGAAGTTAGGTTAGCACTTACACCCAGGGTGTATTTATCTTCTTTGTCCTCATCAGAGGTGCTTGAATCCTCATATGATGTTTGTAAATCACAATTTTAAAGATATATATCCTTGCTATCTACTAGAATTCATTTTTCATCTTGGCATCTTAATACTTGCATTTGCTTAACTGTGGCTTTTATAACTAATGATTTTAATATACACAACACAACAAAATAACAATCCTCCTATTGTTATTGATTCCCAAAAACATTTCTAATTTATCAATCCATGCTCCCCAATTTCCTAATTTTGGATCAAACCAGTCCCACATTTTATTGTCTTTTCCAGCATTGGTTGTGGTTTCCGTTAATTAACAATAAGAATGTGCTGATTGATGTTACCCAACCTATTTTCTTTGTTTTCCTGCTTAGTTTTTTCTGTAGTTTTCTCAAGGATTTCAAGACTTTGCACTTTATCACTCTGCAATGTTGACTCTCTTTCTTTCCTTCAGCTTTTTCTCCTTCTCTTTTTGATCTCACTTAGGGAACTTTCATACAGTGGTTCAGATGATACCAAGTGATGCTTCTTTACACTTGGATGCTGTTGGAGTAAGCTGCCACAACTTTGTAGGGTCCCTCTCTCATTTAGTTTCTTCATATAAGATCTAAGTTACAATTGTAATTACTCTAAAGGGAGGAATCCTTTATATGGACCTCTGCAATATCAACCCAGTTAAGTTGAATACTTTCAGAGATTTTGTTAAGTTTGGCCTTGATTGCACCATTTATTCTTACTGTCACCCTTTGTGAATGTGGATGATAAACACACCCTAGTCTTTATTTTATTCTTAATTGTTGCAGTTCTTGTTGATCCATTATCTGAACTTGTTTCTGATGGGATTCCAAAGCTGGGAAACACTTCTCTCGTCAAAAATGTAATTACTGTTCCTGCCCCTTCATCTGCCGATGGTATCGCTTCTACCTAATGGTTAAATTGGTCAATGACCACAAGCATGTATCTCTTGCCCTGTACCCATTATCATATCCACATAATTTATCACCAAGTATTTGAAAGGTCCTTCAGGTACGGGTATATGACCTATTGGTGTTGTTATTCCCTTTCTGACATTATACTTAGCACAGATTTCACATGTAGACAGAAATACCTCTACCATACTAGATGGTTATAAATACTTATAACTTCCCCCTTTGCACAATGGTCAAAACCAGAGTGAGGTTGGTGCAACAATATGCCGTTCATGTGAACGCCAAATGTTTTGGGAATCTTTTGTCTAAGATCTCTCAATGGGGCTGTTTTTATAGCATAATCTTCTATCCAATCACTACTGAAGCCAATCATTCCTAAAAAGGTCATCATCTGGCCTACTGTTTGTGGCAATGGTGCTTTACTTATGCCTTCTAAGTATGTTAGGGCTATGGCCTTTGTGCCATATGAGATTAATCACCCTAAGTATTCAACTTGTGGCAGGCAATATTGTAGTTTGGTTTTAGATACTTTGTGACCTCCTTGGGCTATTTTTTAATTTTGGCTTCAATTTTATGTAATCTGTGTTAGCAGAATGAAAAATCAATGGATTTATTGTAGGCTCCCATTTACTTTTTTCATCATTGGTCCTCCAACATCCTTTGTTTCCCAATTTTTCCCTACATATAAAGATATTTGTGGCATAGAATCATTTACATTGAACCATCTCTGTATGAACTCATTTTCTGTTATTTTCATGGCTGCTCCCTGTTTATCTATTATGACATATTGTGAGATCATTTAAATTTTTGCCCTTCAGTTCCTTTCTGCCATTCCCATGCCTGCATTTCCTGAGGGATCGTATTTCATTGTACAGTGAAATCCTGACTTGGGTATCTGTGATTTAGGGATCTGTGCTTTAATGACTACATTGACATCATTTATTAACTGTCTGTCTCACATCTTCCACTATCTGTCCTATCCAGTACACATTTGCTTTTGGCTCAGAGATCATCATTTGGGTTCCAAATGATGATACACTCCTTCTGCAAACACCAAATTTGTAAACCCAATTTACACAATGCATCTCCCCGGGTGCCTGTTGCTATAGATTAGTAGGGCAGTCTCTTATGTTATGTCCTGGCTGCCCACATCCCCAGCACATTCCTGGAGGAAAATGAATAGCTCTGCCTCTCCCCCTCTGTCCCTGTGGTTGCAGTTTTCTTTTCCACTAAAGAGGCCATTGTTGCTGAGGATGATGATGGTGGCAGGGGTCTGGTTTGTGGTTCTGCTGCAGGCAGAGTTGGTTGGATAGCTGGTTGTGAAGCATTTACAGAAGCCATTACAGTAATTTCTTATGTTAAGCTGTTAGTTCATCAAGCTGTAATTGAGTTAGTTTTCTCAGTAGTTCTTTTTCTTGATTTTTGAGCTTTTGTTCATTGTTTCTGTACAGTTCCACTGCATGAGACACATGGTTGCAAAACCCCTTATGTGTTTTAGAGTTCAAACCAAGTACATCTTCTAACTTACTCTTTACAGCTTGTGGCGTGGCTTCTATTACAGCATTTCTGAACAATGTAGCCATTAGAGGGTCTCCTTCTGGATTCCCTTCAGTCTCCCCAGTCCTCCCTTCACCCCTCAATGCTTTAGGGCCCTTAATGCTTCAATGCTTTTATTCAACTCTGGTTGGATATTCAGCATGTGGTGCTTCCCACACAGCAGGGCGTTATACATTAAAAGAAGTCCTGTCCATGTAATGTGGGTCTACAGCTCTCTCTAAGCCAGATGCTTGAAGGATTTTGTCCATCTTTGCACCTCCTAAAATTTTTTCTAGGAGTGCTTTGACATCTCCCACAGCTAAAAGCTTGCCCACAGTTTCTTCTTCAAACACTCTAATCCATTTTCCAGCCCCCTCATGCATGTATATCGAGGTATGTATTGCCCCTGCACTCCTTTATTTAAAATAGGGAGTTGTTTTGTCAATGGTATAAGCCATTCTTTTTCCCTAGATCACCTTCCTTCATCAGATGAGGACGTCTTCCACTCTACTTTCTAGTAATCCACTCATTCTTCTTAGTAATTTATCTGTTTCATCCACAAACTTTTCTGTTTCCTCAATCCTTTTATTTAACTCTGAAGTAGAAGCAAGGTTATTAGAGACAATTTCCTCTTCTTTCCTTCCTGTCTGTTCAGTTTGTTTCTTTTCATCTAATATTTTTTTGTTCATACTGTGTTTTTATTTTCTCCAAAGTTGTATGTACTTGTTAATAACAGTCTAAATGTGGGCCTTTCTTTTAACTCTTATCCTGACTGCTTTTTAATTTCATATAAGGCCTCATTTGTTTTTCATCTCTTTACTCCACATTTCCTTCCATCTGCAGCTCTCCAGAAACGTCCGTTCCAACTATCATTCCTTTGAGTAATGGAAATTGATCTGCCTCTTTTAGAATTTTTCTAGCCTGTTTTATATTTTTCAGTAAGTCCTCTCCTTTTTTGAATAGTGTTAACACTTCTTGTTCTCTTTCTCTTTTGTCTTCTCTTTTTTCATTTCTGACCCATATCTTTAGTTTTGTAGTTTTTACCAATGTTTCTTTGGGACATTTTGTCATCATGTTTTTTGTTTTCTTTCTGCATTTGTTTGTTGCTATCCATCAAGCCCACTTAACAACAAACACAGAGTATTGCAATATTTATCTGCTTTTTTATTTACTGCTATCCATTAAGGCCCTCTTAACAGTAAAGCAGATCAGTGCATACACTTATTTCTTTGAAATCAAAACCCTTTTCATTGAACTTTTTTACTTTTTACATTCTACAATTTGGAGGTGCTTTTAAGAGTGTCCTTACCACCACAGGCAAACTCTGGAGAGCAATACAAACTAATAAAATAAGCAAACACTGCTTACCTTAGGTGGCCACCTGTTTGTCTTCCACTCTCCTGCACTCTCCATCTCTTAAAAGGATGACTCAAAGACTTCAGGTTTTGATGCCAAAAAATAGACTTTATTATCAGAGATATAAAGCCAAGTTGGTCTGCAGAACAACTGTTTCTGCCTGGTTGGGGAAGGGTCTCTATAGTAGTCTTCTCATGCACATATTGTCAAATTGAGTTACTTGGGGGGCCCTTATTGGAATTATCATTATAATTGGAAACAGATGTTTTCTTCACTTGAGCCCCTTACAATAACAAGAGAATAGAGAATGACAGCAAAAGACATGCATACACAGTTAAATGTAGAATAGAACTATAATGGTAAAATAATTTGTACGATTCCTTTGTTTTGATTAATAAAATCTTCCTCAGATTCTGAGACATGAAGTTCAGTGGAAGTGGGGCTTGGTCTTTAATCAGAGAAGTAGTTAAAATTTGTTCCTCAAATTTTAGGTAGGTAGACAACCCCAGCATATTTACAACCAGAAGAATATCAGACAGGATGGTAGCTTCTTTTCTTTGTTAATGTGTAATTTCTTTAACTCTAGAGGCAACAACACACAGACCTTCCCACAGACAGGAAGACAAACAAATTGGGGGGATATACTTTAATCAGAAAAACTAGTTGAATGCACCTTGAGATGAATTTGTGACCCAAAGTCTCAGATCAACCACTTGTTTGTCGGAAGCATGAACACTGAAACTAACCCAACTCAGCAGTGTAAACATTTATTTCCCCTATCAAAACATTAAAACATTCACACCTACTTGCTTACAAAGCTCTTGAGAGAAAGGAAGTCAGGAAGGAAAAGGGGGATCAGTTTCACACAGCAGAGGATCAGATGCAAATATGTAGAAAACTGTTGACTGACAACCAGACAAATAATAAACAGGGGAGGGAGGGGGTAATAAATCATATCTTTATTTGATTGACAGTTTCACATACAGTATATGACTGCTACTAACAGTGTATTTAACATAATTACACATAAAAGAACATGAAAACAGGACCACATTTGCAAACAATATGTTGTTGTTTGCAAACTAATTGCTACCAGGCTGCTAAATACTAGCAAATGCTAACAATATTTTATGAGTAGTTTTGACCATTTGATTTGATCCTGTCTGCCCTTCTGTGAGTGGTTTGTGTTTTTATGTTTCTCTCTGTTTAGCCTTGCTTGAACCTCCTTTTTATTTATAACTCTTTGCTGTCTAAATCACTAAATATAATTTATTTATGGTTATATTTATTATATGATACTAAATTAATCATATATCGCTTGCCTTATTTTATTATCACTAGGATCACTTTAAAACAGAACTGTGTACTGGTCGGCGCTGCACTGGAATTTACTATGTCCATTGTCCCAGTAGTCATTGTACTGTCTGCACAAACAGGTGAGGGAAATGGCCATAACAAGACTAACAGGGAAACGAGGGGGCGGGGCCAAGACAGCGACCAGACAGCACATGGTGAATGTAAACTAAACAGAGGCCATGTGCTTCCACAGAAAACGAAAGACCCAGAGCATAGACCCAGAGTTTAGATGACTCCAAGAAACAAGAACCAAGACTAGGATGAGTCAGGATCCAAACAACATGCTCTGTTATATCACAGGGGATGTCAGGATCCTGGCAAGATAATCTAGAACCTGACACAACAGACTTATCTTGTATGTTAAGGTTGGACAAACCTACTCACTACTACTGACATGTAAACATATAAACCTATAGAAAATGTCTCGGGTTATGACTGTAACTCTGTTTCCCTGAGAACAGAATGAGACGTTGTGTTATAATAGTGATGCTTTGGGAACCTAAGGGTAACATCCACAGTTTCCATAACTCTGGAAGTCTGGGTGGGGTTGAAATAGTAAGCCCCCCACCTGGGGCAGAAGGTCCCTCCAGACTGGAATCTCCCATTAAAGACTGGGAAAGAAACAAGGTCTGAAAACCACATTCTAGCCAGCTAGAATGGGGCTGCCAGCAACAGACAGATCCCGGAGTACTCTCTCCGGGACCCCCAGAAGCAGAGCAATCGGGGAAGCGGCATACAGATGCAGTCTCAGCCACATCTGCGCCATAGCAATCTATCCTCAGCAAAGCTGGATGCATGTTCCTCACTTCCACTTGGCCAAAAATGCATGTAGTCCACTTCCACTTGGCCAAACCTCATCCAGATTTTCTTCACCACCTTGGGGTGGAGTCTCCATAGACTCAGACATGTAGTGTCTGAGACAGATCAGACACACAATAACTGACTATATTTTATAAATACAACTACATATACCTCACTCCACAAACCAGCTATGCTCTTGGAGTGTCTGTAAAACTACCTCCAAACACCCAGATGCAGAACCAGGTCTCCAGTTACCATAGCAACGCATGGATAAGACTGTTTTACAACCCAGAGGTATGTAGAGATTCACTCTTGATTATGCCATGTCTAACATTACTTCTTCTTCCCTAACCCTCAAGTTCACCTGTGGCAGCGGGTTTTTTCTTCATAAAGAAGAAGGATGGTGGCCTTCGTCCCTGTATTGACTATAGAGGCCTTAATGATATCACAGTTAAATTTCGCTATCTGCTTCCACTAGTACCAGCTGCTCTGGAACAACTACGCAAGGCAAGATTTTATACTAAGTTGTGCCTATGATCTGGTTCGCATCAGAGAAGGGGATGAGTGGAAGACTCAACCCCTTCAACAGGAAGAGGCTATGGATGAAAAGAAAGTGAAAGCAGTAACAGAATGGCCTCAATCACATACGGTGGAGGAACGCCAATGTGTCCTGGGTTTTGCTCACTTTTACAGGAGATTTATTCGAGGTTTCAGTTCGGTGGCAGTGGCTCTAAGGCAAAGAATTCAAATTCACCATTAACAAGAATTCACCATTGACCTGGTCCTCTGAGGCGCAAGCAGTGTTCAAGACCTGAAGACACAATTCACCACAGCACCCATTCTCAGACACCCAGATCCAGATCGACCCTTTATTGTAGAAGTAGAGATGTCTAACACTGGAGTAAGAGAGACTTCTTAATCACTCCTGTCCAATGGGATTATAATTACTGAGATTAAACCAAGAACCACCTCCTACTGAATGTCCTGAAGATCGTATCTTTGTCCCAGAGACTCTTTGCAAACGCCTATTATCCTAGGTACATGAATTTCCCAGCTCTGGCCACCCAGGAATTACTGCCACAATCCATTTACTATCTCATTTGTTAAGAACTGCAATACCTGTCAAACTACAAAGACATCTAAGCAACTTCTGGCAGGACTATTACAGCCACTTCCCACACCTCAACGCCCCTGGTCACACATAGCAGTTGATTGCATCACTGATCTTCCAAACTCTCAGGGTAACACAACCATTTTCACTGTTATTAATTGTTTCTCTAAAGCATGTCGTCTCATACCACTACCAATGCTTCCATCTGCCCTTGAAACTGCTGAACTCCTCATTAATCATGTGTTTAGATTATATGGCATGCCCAAAGACATTGTTTCTGATTGAGGTCCCCAGTTCACATCTAGAGTTTGGTCCATGCGGTTCAAGGGACTTAATGTGAATATCAGCCTTACATCAGGTTATCATCTAATGGCCAGACTGAACGTCTTAATCAGGAAATCACTTGATTTTTACACTCCTACTGTCATGAGAACCAAGTTGATTGGAGTCGATTTTTGATTTGGGCAGAATATGCACAGAATTCCCTGGTCAAACCTGCTACTGGGATGACACCCTTCAAGTGCATTTTGGGTTATCAGCCGCCACTCTTTTCCTGGTCCGATAAACCTGCTGAACTCCCCTCTGTTACAGACTGGCTGCAACGTAGTAAAGAAGTCTGGGATCGGGGGGGTGGGGGGGCTCTGTTACGGATGAGGTCCCTGCTCCACGCCACCAGAGGGAACCGTTTCCAGAGTATCGTTTCATTTTGGACTAGAATTCCCATAGTGCCATCATACCTGGGATTGATTACTTTCTGTCCACCCGTTCTTCATTAACTCTTGTGTATATAAACCCCATGCTTTTCTCAGCATTTCGCACAGTCTTGTTTTGGCCCGGCGACAATTCTGAGTGTTTTGATTACCCGTTTTTATTATTGGACTTTGTTTGCTGCCTGCCTTGATTCTTGGACTGTTTTCTGGATTTGTGATTGTTTGCTGCCTGCCTTGATTCTCAGACTTTTTTTGGATTTGAGATTGTTTGCTGCCTGCCTTGATTCTTAGACTGTTTTCTGGATTTGTGATTGTTTGCTGTCTGCCTTGATTCTTAGACTGTTTTTGGATTTTTGATTGTTTGCTGCCTGTCTATGACATTATGCCTGTTTACGCCTCTGTCTTGCCTCTATTATTCATGTTTGCCGGTTATCGGTTTGTTTCTCTAAATAAACGCTGCAAATGGATCCTCATATGTCAGACCCATCATTACTCCTACGAGTGGGCTGTGTGCAAGAAAGATTGCTAATGCACTTCAAGCTCTTTTGCCTTGAATAAAGTGATTACAAAAGGCTTTTAGTGGAGACTGTAGAGTCGAAGTAGAGACTGAAAATGTGCCAGGCTACTGATAAAACTATTTAGAATGATAGTTGTATCAGTAGATAGAAGAAGGCGAGGTCTGCTTATCAGTTTATGATGAAAATTGACATGGTTAAAAAAACACCAGAAAGAGATCTGTAGGAGCTGTAGGTATGTTTAATAACCAGCTCCCAGAAATGTGGGAAGGAAGATATGCTAGAGTATGCTCTAGCATACTCTAGCACACTGCAAAGTAGGAGGCCCTAGCCCCCTACTTTGCAGTGTGTTTAACCTTAGGCTTCAAAAGCAGCCCCAAAAAGAGGCACAGGTGGAAATGTTAGGGACCTACCTGCTAAGGAGCAGGGCACGATTCAGCCCCTTGGCAGACCTCTTGAATCTTGACTTCTGGCTTCTGGATGAGTTTTGGTTCTCTTGCCACTGTCACCCTGTTGGCTTGCTTACTGGAAGACTGCTGACATTTAGCCTGGCTTAGGGTTTTGTAGGTTGTTAATATTGCTTTTAGCATAATGATGCTATTTCTTTTTCTCCCATTCCCTTTCATTATGCAGTGCTCAGATATTTTCAGGTATTATTGCAAATCCCTTACCAATAAGATGAAATTTTTCTGTGTCATCATGTAAGCTGAAACCAAATATCTTCCTTAAAATGATACCCGTCATCTGCCATGTTGACTAAATGTTGCAGTCTCAAAAGTCCACACTGTTTTAATAGACTGTCTGAATACATTACTCCACAGGCCACTAAGATAGGTATGAGCTTTTACACAGAGTGACAGGCATTTATAATACACATCCATTTATTCAAATGTCCAAATGTGTTGTAGTTATCATGAGTTTAGTCAACTTTATATTCATACACCAATTACAATCTTAGTATCCCTAATAAGATTTACTAATCTACATCCTACAATGAACAATACAAATTTGCAATAATATCATGTATACATGTTTGATCATTTCTGTTTTCTGTGTTTTTATTTTCATTACATGTAAGCTGCTTCAAAGCAATGCAACATTAGAAACAGCGCTATATAAATAAAATTGAATTGAAATTAAATTAAATTGAACTATATAGAGGGGGAAGCATCAAAGGTACAAAACTTGGAGGGAATATTGGGTATTGGGATTTGAGAGTTCAAAAAGTAATTATTAAACATGTTCAGTCTGTTATTTATTTTATCTTTATGTCTCTTCTATTTGAGTTCATTTGCTTTATGCTATCTGCCTAAAATGTAAAGTATTTTGTATTCTGTAAATTGTCTTGGATAAAAGTGTCCACTAAGAATCATAACCATCAAACCTTTGTTTTCTTTAAATGTGCTAAATAAATAAAATGAATTGATGAAAGAGTTAATTTTTCTTATTTGGGTACATTGAGTTGTGCTTAAAAGCCCTCCTGATACTTTTATTGTATAAACTTTCACTTCAGATATATAGTATGCCTAATCCACAGCGTGTCTTCTAGTGGCACCCAAGTCTTGCATCCTTAATTATCTAGAAAGCTACAATTTAAGTCTATAATTTAAGTTTGAACTTTCCATTCTAGAATTTCTTTACATTGTGTAACATCACGCCAGCAGAGGGAGCCCTCATCGGAATACTGACTGCTCATGCTCCCTCTGCTGAACTCTGAACTTTGAACCCTGAACTCTGAGCTTACTTCCTGTTTGGCATCTATATAAACCTTGCTGCCACAGGGCCACTTTGCGAAGTATTGCCAGCTTTACACCTGACTACTGACCATTCTCTTTTACTGCCTGATTTCCTGTGTTTTACCTATTGTTTGGTTCTCGTTTTCTGATTTTTGCCTTGCCCCTTTGTTTGACGCCTGGATTGGACTGTTTGTTTGGATATTGATTCTCTGCCAGGATTTACGACCTCTGATTTACGTCTCTCCCTTTTGTTGTGTTGCATGGTTGGACTGTCTATGTTTATTACGACCCTTTGCCTGTTGATTATAGATCACGACTCATTTGATAACCCCAATAAACATCTGCAACTGGATCCTGCTTCAGCTTCTGCCTCAGCTCCCTTACACATTGGAGTAATCAGCCCACTGTTCACCTAGGCCAAGCGGATAGGGCAGTTAACATGTGGGTGTTAACTGCCATGCCAAGTAGACATTAATTAACAGCAGTTCTCAACAATTATCGTGCAGCCTGAATCTTATTGAATATTATACATATTTGCATTGTATCATATATTCAAAAAGCTCAGCATTAATAGCAGAACCTTTTTGGTTCTAAATAGAACACTTTTTATAAGGTTCCATAAAGAACCTTGGTATTAAAAGGGCTTTACAGAACCTCAGCTCTATAAAAAAACTTTTATTCAGACTTTTATAACAGAAATCTGAAGGGTTATATTGGATATACAGCTTTTATACTGATTTTTCTATCAGAAGCATTTTAAAATTTTAGTTTGAAATAACAAAACTACATTGTAAATACTTTATTATGCTACTTTTTGTCACAACAAATGTCGTACAATATTAAATGTTTATTTAACCACAAATAAAATTATAAATGCATCACTATAAATATTGGCATGTTCTTTACAGAGCAAAAATACATTCAATTCAATTTTAAAAGCAGGAAAATATAAAAATACATGAAAAATTTGCTAGTAATAGCACAGAATGTTACAGAATTTACATTACTAGCTGTAAAAATGAAATCAAATTGCTGCATTTGTATTTGTATGTTTCTTATATATATATATATATATATATATATATATGGTATCCCAGTGAGCAGTCCAAAGATGAGCGTGGCAAGGACACACCTTGGAAGAAAACACTGCAAACTAGACAGAAGATGAATATTGATTGTATAAACTAACCACCCATAAAATAAAACAGAAAGCAGTCCAACAAGGCAGGTAAGCAAGCAGCAAAATTAATTGTCCATCATACATTGTTGATTGTCAAGAGGCGCATACACATCCTTTGTGTTTTGATGTGGCGATGATGTTTGAGTTTCTGGCCCTACACCTCAAAAAGGATCTACCAGTGTCTGCCAGTGCAGTTTGAAATCATAGCAGATTCCCATTACATTCTGGATCACACAGGATATGGCTGTGGTTATCATTAGGTGGCACGAGGTTGAACATCTGGCTTATCCAGAGCTGGGATTGAGCCAAGTGTCCTCAGATGATAAGACATGGAGACAAAACAATCTGATATTAAATAAAGAGGCTTCTCAAATATTAGGTAAATATTCTATTTTGAAGTTATGTTTGGCTCCTGTCAAGCCTGACCTTTTCAATTGAGAGGAGCTGTTCTTGTGCTGCTTTCCTATTTCGTTCAACATGTCATGTGGTTTCTTCGACATCTTAGAGGGATCACTCAGACTTTTTTGCCAAAAGGTAGACTTTAGAGACATAAAAGTGAGTTGGTCTGCAAAACAAATGTTTTTTTACTGGTTGGGGAAGGGTATATATATATATATATATATATATATATATATATATATATATATATATATATATATATATATATATATATATATATATATATATATATATAGGAGTATTCTCACGCACCCAAAATGGCATACAAATGCCTCTTTCCTGAACGAGCTCAATGACTTTTATGCTCGCTTTGAGACAGACAATAGAAGAACTGCCACCAAGCTTACACCTACAAATTATCACCAGTCCATCACACTGACCTCCACAGATGTGTTTACCGCACTGAGCCGGATCAACGCACCCAAGGCTGCTGGACCAGACGGTGCAATCGTGCACAGACCCTGCATCAATCAGGTCACCTCCATGGCTTGAATGAGGGAATATACTGACATACTCCCAGGGAACACGTTTAAATGTATAACTTGAATGTACTGTAAGTCGCTTTGGATAAAAGTGTTGGAGATTATAAACTTCTGTCATGCATAAATAATCCTCAATAGAGTTAAGGAAGGGAACGAATGATGGGAGATACTGGAGTGAAATTTGTGAAAACATCTATAAACATACAGTACAGGTGTTCTCCATCATTAACACACAATTCATGAAACAAATCACCATTTTCTTTATAATCTCAAAATATACACCAACTTGCACAAACCTCAAACTTCCATTTAATAGTTTAGTCAAAATGTATCGTAGTAACCATTTCTTTGTTTGTTTACTAATTTACTTATAATGTATTGCAATGCTTGTATTTTATTGCATTTTATAAGCTCGTGGCTTTTGAACTTGTGCTCTCCTCATCCACCACCTCTTACACACTCTGCCTCCATGTATTTGTACATGTACCTTGTTACATATAAGGATATCAGTATAATTTCATTGATGGTCAGCTCAATAGGGAAGGAGGGAAGATAAGCAATTGATTAACTCAGTAAGACACTTTAGCAGACAAACACTATGTCCTGCGCTTTAGTTTTGTTCAAAATCATACTATCCTACTAGCATCTTTCAGATACATATTCTGTGTATTAGTTTTTTACTGTTAAATGTCTAGCAACACCCTCTCAACCATTTGCAGTTCCATAGAAATTGTGTAGTGAAACGTATAAGCCATATAACAGCATTAAACTTGGCAACCAGTGCTTAACAACACTGAACACTGCAAAATATACTTCGTTCCTTTTTTTATTGCATTCAAAGGAAATATTAACTGCACTTGCAAAGCACTTTATATTGCTAGATTTGTTAATGTAATATAATACATAACGACACTGAAATCACGTTCATACTAATGCAATATCATTTCATTCCAAAAATGAGTGAGATTTATTCACAAAATGCAACTTCCCAATTATTCCTTTAAAATCACCTTAAAAAGTGTCCTGCTATAAACAACACTATTATGTGTCAACAGCAGTGACCAGCTGCACAACCTTTAACCCATTTGTGTACCGCTCATCGACACTTTTTCATACTGCTGTGGTCAACAATACATCTCCACTGGTAAATCGTTGTTACAGTGCTTAATTACACTGAATTTATTTTCATGAATTTCCTTGCTCAATTCATGTTGCTGTCCCTAGATTCCATGAAAACGTCAACTACCTCTCACTATAAAGCTATTTAAATTTAGATATGATACGCTTTTTCTTATAATGCAGGTGTTATATTTACTACATTCGTTTCATTCTTAAATCCGAATGGCAATATCGAATTTGTATCCTATGTTAAACAACGCAAAGGTGTTGTGGTTTCTGTCACATCTTAGAAGGTTCTCTCAAAGACTTTTTTTAAAGGTTTTTCTCTGTTTTACTTCAGATCCCTAGATCCCACTGCTGTTTGGGCAAATAATGTTAAAATAGGGACAAAACACGTCAAGTACGGAAAACGATCTGGTCCCCCAAACTACGGGATGGTTAGCAAATCTATATTAACTCAAAATATTACAACATGTTAACTTTTGGATACTTATAGTACTGTGAGAAATACCTGTCTCCTGCAAATCTACTCCCAGACGCAGGATAACTTCATGTATGAAACATGTTGTATTACATTATGCTCAGAGAACACTAATATGACAATATTTTATGTAAATGGTTTAACAGATTTCCAGAATTTACACTTGATTACCATAAAATATGTATTTATAAACTATATGAAGCTTACCTGTTTGTTTCCCCAGTCTGCAGGTGGCTCAGGATAATAGTTGAGTCAAGGCTTTGATGCACGAGCGACAACCAATCAGGACGCGGCTTCAAAATAATTCATAACCTTTCACAACTTTAAAAAGAAAAAGGTGGGACCAAAGAACCGTTTCCCAATACAACGATCCGGACAGAGACACGCAACCAGTGTAGTTCATGGAGTAACAAGGTGACATCATAAAACCATGCTTCTAGCCTTAGTAATGGCTCTAGCAGCAGAATTTTGTATGAAGCAGAAAAGCATCTAAATAACATTTATTTAACAAGTAACCAGCAGGTAGCAAATAGATAATATAATAAAGTTGTTTGGCATAGGCCCCGTTCATAGTTCAAATCCAAGTATTGCATGTTCCTGCACAATGAAGAAGGCAGGGGCAGAGCCTAACCTGGATCAGGGATCGACCGAGTGGTGGGGAGGGTGGGGGTGAATGCCTACATCAATATCTGCAAATATAAATGAGTAAAGCTCTTATATATATATATACACTAAGCATTGACTAATGATTGGCTACATCTATTTGTAACAAATGATGGCATAATAGCAAATCTTCTTAATAGAACCTACTATTCCAGCATCACACATTGTGGTTTCTGAATTAGCTCGACATACCCTGAGTAAACAAGGGTTGTGTTTAGTCAACCAAGAATTTTGGGTTTAGCTGACGGTAAATTATGCCTGCTTCATGGAACACCCAAAGTACTGCACATTGATGAAAATTACTTTCTCTCCACATTGTAAAATCAGTCAAACCATCCATCCATGGCAACTTCATCCAGATCACAATCTATGTTCTCTCTCACATGACAGCAAAAAGGACGAATTCTCTTGAACGGTGAGTGCAATCGTGCACAGACCCTGCATCAATCAGGTCACCTCCATGGCTTGAATGAGGGAATATACTGACATACTCCCAGGGAACACGTTTAAATGTATAACTTGAATGTACTGTAAGTCGCTTTGGATAAAAGTGTTGGAGATTATAAACTTCTGTCATGCATAAATAATCCTCAATAGAGTTAAGGAAGGGAACGAATGATGGGAGATACTGGAGTGAAATTTGTGAAAACATCTATAAACATACAGTACAGGTGTTCTCCATCATTAACACACAATTCATGAAACAAATCACCATTTTCTTTATAATCTCAAAATATACACCAACTTGCACAAACCTCAAACTTCCATTTAATAGTTTAGTCAAAATGTATCGTAGTAACCATTTCTTTGTTTGTTTACTAATTTACTTATAATGTATTGCAATGCTTGTATTTTATTGCATTTTATAAGCTCGTGGCTTTTGAACTTGTGCTCTCCTCATCCACCACCTCTTACACACTCTGCCTCCATGTATTTGTACATGTACCTTGTTACATATAAGGATATCAGTATAATTTCATTGATGGTCAGCTCAATAGGGAAGGAGGGAAGATAAGCAATTGATTAACTCAGTAAGACACTTTAGCAGACAAACACTATGTCCTGCGCTTTAGTTTTGTTCAAAATCATACTATCCTACTAGCATCTTTCAGATACATATTCTGTGTATTAGTTTTTTACTGTTAAATGTCTAGCAACACCCTCTCAACCATTTGCAGTTCCATAGAAATTGTGTAGTGAAACGTATAAGCCATATAACAGCATTAAACTTGGCAACCAGTGCTTAACAACACTGAACACTGCAAAATATACTTCGTTCCTTTTTTATTGCATTCAAAGGAAATATTAACTGCACTTGCAAAGCACTTTATATTGCTAGATTTGTTAATGTAATATAATACATAACGACACTGAAATCACGTTCATACTAATGCAATATCATTTCATTCCAAAAATGAGTGAGATTTATTCACAAAATGCAACTTCCCAATTATTCCTTTAAAATCACCTTAAAAAGTGTCCTGCTATAAACAACACTATTATGTGTCAACAGCAGTGACCAGCTGCACAACCTTTAACCCATTTGTGTACCGCTCATCGACACTTTTTCATACTGCTGTGGTCAACAATACATCTCCACTGGTAAATCGTTGTTACAGTGCTTAATTACACTGAATTTATTTTCATGAATTTCCTTGCTCAATTCATGTTGCTGTCCCTAGATTCCATGAAAACGTCAACTACCTCTCACTATAAAGCTATTTAAATTTAGATATGATACGCTTTTTCTTATAATGCAGGTGTTATATTTACTACATTCGTTTCATTCTTAAATCCGAATGGCAATATCGAATTTGTATCCTATGTTAAACAACGCAAAGGTGTTGTGGTTTCTGTCACATCTTAGAAGGTTCTCTCAAAGACTTTTTTTAAAGGTTTTTCTCTGTTTTACTTCAGATCCCTAGATCCCACTGCTGTTTGGGCAAATAATGTTAAAATAGGGACAAAACACGTCAAGTACGGAAAACGATCTGGTCCCCCAAACTACGGGATGGTTAGCAAATCTATATTAACTCAAAATATTACAACATGTTAACTTTTGGATACTTATAGTACTGTGAGAAATACCTGTCTCCTGCAAATCTACTCCCAGACGCAGGATAACTTCATGTATGAAACATGCTGTATTACATTATGCCCAGAGAACACTAATATGACAATATTTTATGTAAATGGTTTAACAGATTTCCAGAATTTACACTTGATTACCATAAAATATGTATTTATAAACTATATGAAGCTTACCTGTTTGTTTCCCCAGTCTGCAGGTGGCTCAGGATAATAGTTGAGTCAAGGCTTTGATGCACGAGCGACAACCAATCAGGACGCGGCTTCAAAATAATTCATAACCTTTCACAACTTTAAAAAGAAAAAGGTGGGACCAAAGAACCGTTTCCCAATACAACGATCCGGACAGAGACACGCAACCAGTGTAGTTCATGGAGTAACAAGGTGACATCATAAAACCATGCTTCTAGCCTTAGTAATGGCTCTAGCAGCAGAATTTTGTATGAAGCAGAAAAGCATCTAAATAACATTTATTTAACAAGTAACCAGCAGGTAGCAAATAGATAATATAATAAAGTTGTTTGGCATAGGCCCCGTTCATAGTTCAAATTCAAGTATTGCATGTTCCTGCACAATGAAGAAGGCAGGGGCAGAGCCTAACCTGGATCAGGGATCGACCGAGTGGTGGGGAGGGTGGGGGTGAATGCCTACATCAATATCTGCAAATATAAATGAGTAAAGCTCTTATATATATACACTAAGCATTGACTAATGATTGGCTACATCTATTTGTAACAAATGATGGCATAATAGCAAATCTTCTTAATAGAACCTACTATTCCAGCATCACACATTGTGGTTTCTGAATTAGCTCGACATACCCTGAGTAAACAAGGGTTGTGTTTAGTCAACCAAGAATTTTGGGTTTAGCTGACGGTAAATTATGCCTGCTTCATGGAACACCCAAAGTACTGCACATTGATGAAAATTACTTTCTCTCCACATTGTAAAATCAGTCAAACCATCCATCCATGGCAACTTCATCCAGATCACAATCTATGTTCTCTCTCACATGACAGCAAAAAGGACGAATTCTCTTGAACGGTGAGTGCAATCGTGCACAGACCCTGCATCAATCAGGTCACCTCCATGGCTTGAATGAGGGAATATACTGACATACTCCCAGGGAACACGTTTAAATGTATAACTTGAATGTACTGTAAGTCGCTTTGGATAAAAGTGTTGGAGATTATAAACTTCTGTCATGCATAAATAATCCTCAATAGAGTTAAGGAAGGGAACGAATGATGGGAGATACTGGAGTGAAATTTGTGAAAACATCTATAAACATACAGTACAGGTGTTCTCCATCATTAACACACAATTCATGAAACAAATCACCATTTTCTTTATAATCTCAAAATATACACCAACTTGCACAAACCTCAAACTTCCATTTAATAGTTTAGTCAAAATGTATCGTAGTAACCATTTCTTTGTTTGTTTACTAATTTACTTATAATGTATTGCAATGCTTGTATTTTATTGCATTTTATAAGCTCGTGGCTTTTGAACTTGTGCTCTCCTCATCCACCACCTCTTACACACTCTGCCTCCATGTATTTGTACATGTACCTTGTTACATATAAGGATATCAGTATAATTTCATTGATGGTCAGCTCAATAGGGAAGGAGGGAAGATAAGCAATTGATTAACTCAGTAAGACACTTTAGCAGACAAACACTATGTCCTGCGCTTTAGTTTTGTTCAAAATCATACTATCCTACTAGCATCTTTCAGATACATATTCTGTGTATTAGTTTTTTACTGTTAAATGTCTAGCAACACCCTCTCAACCATTTGCAGTTCCATAGAAATTGTGTAGTGAAACGTATAAGCCATATAACAGCATTAAACTTGGCAACCAGTGCTTAACAACACTGAACACTGCAAAATATACTTCGTTCCTTTTTTTATTGCATTCAAAGGAAATATTAACTGCACTTGCAAAGCACTTTATATTGCTAGATTTGTTAATGTAATATAATACATAACGACACTGAAATCACGTTCATACTAATGCAATATCATTTCATTCCAAAAATGAGTGAGATTTATTCACAAAATGCAACTTCCCAATTATTCCTTTAAAATCACCTTAAAAAGTGTCCTGCTATAAACAACACTATTATGTGTCAACAGCAGTGACCAGCTGCACAACCTTTAACCCATTTGTGTACCGCTCATCGACACTTTTTCATACTGCTGTGGTCAACAATACATCTCCACTGGTAAATCGTTGTTACAGTGCTTAATTACACTGAATTTATTTTCATGAATTTCCTTGCTCAATTCATGTTGCTGTCCCTAGATTCCATGAAAACGTCAACTACCTCTCACTATAAAGCTATTTAAATTTAGATATGATACGCTTTTTCTTATAATGCAGGTGTTATATTTACTACATTCGTTTCATTCTTAAATCCGAATGGCAATATCGAATTTGTATCCTATGTTAAACAACGCAAAGGTGTTGTGGTTTCTGTCACATCTTAGAAGGTTCTCTCAAAGACTTTTTTTAAAGGTTTTTCTCTGTTTTACTTCAGATCCCTAGATCCCACTGCTGTTTGGGCAAATAATGTTAAAATAGGGACAAAACACGTCAAGTACGGAAAACGATCTGGTCCCCCAAACTACGGGATGGTTAGCAAATCTATATTAACTCAAAATATTACAACATGTTAACTTTTGGATACTTATAGTACTGTGAGAAATACCTGTCTCCTGCAAATCTACTCCCAGACGCAGGATAACTTCATGTATGAAACATGTTGTATTACATTATGCCCAGAGAACACTAATATGACAATATTTTATGTAAATGGTTTAACAGATTTCCAGAATTTACACTTGATTACCATAAAATATGTATTTATAAACTATATGAAGCTTACCTGTTTGTTTCCCCAGTCTGCAGGTGGCTCAGGATAATAGTTGAGTCAAGGCTTTGATGCACGAGCGACAACCAATCAGGACGCGGCTTCAAAATAATTCATAACCTTTCACAACTTTAAAAAGAAAAAGGTGGGACCAAAGAACCGTTTCCCAATACAACGATCCGGACAGAGACACGCAACCAGTGTAGTTCATGGAGTAACAAGGTGACATCATAAAACCATGCTTCTAGCCTTAGTAATGGCTCTAGCAGCAGAATTTTGTATGAAGCAGAAAAGCATCTAAATAACATTTATTTAACAAGTAACCAGCAGGTAGCAAATAGATAATATAATAAAGTTGTTTGGCATAGGCCCCGTTCATAGTTCAAATCCAAGTATTGCATGTTCCTGCACAATGAAGAAGGCAGGGGCAGAGCCTAACCTGGATCAGGGATCGACCGAGTGGTGGGGAGGGTGGGGGTGAATGCCTACATCAATATCTGCAAATATAAATGAGTAAAGCTCTTATATATATATACACTAAGCATTGACTAATGATTGGCTACATCTATTTGTAACAAATGATGGCATAATAGCAAATCTTCTTAATAGAACCTACTATTCCAGCATCACACATTGTGGTTTCTGAATTAGCTCGACATACCCTGAGTAAACAAGGGTTGTGTTTAGTCAACCAAGAATTTTGGGTTTAGCTGACGGTAAATTATGCCTGCTTCATGGAACACCCAAAGTACTGCACATTGATGAAAATTACTTTCTCTCCACATTGTAAAATCAGTCAAACCATCCATCCATGGCAACTTCATCCAGATCACAATCTATGTTCTCTCTCACATGACAGCAAAAAGGACGAATTCTCTTGAACGGTGAGTGCAATCGTGCACAGACCCTGCATCAATCAGGTCACCTCCATGGCTTGAATGAGGGAATATACTGACATACTCCCAGGGAACACGTTTAAATGTATAACTTGAATGTACTGTAAGTCGCTTTGGATAAAAGTGTTGGAGATTATAAACTTCTGTCATGCATAAATAATCCTCAATAGAGTTAAGGAAGGGAACGAATGATGGGAGATACTGGAGTGAAATTTGTGAAAACATCTATAAACATACAGTACAGGTGTTCTCCATCATTAACACACAATTCATGAAACAAATCACCATTTTCTTTATAATCTCAAAATATACACCAACTTGCACAAACCTCAAACTTCCATTTAATAGTTTAGTCAAAATGTATCGTAGTAACCATTTCTTTGTTTGTTTACTAATTTACTTATAATGTATTGCAATGCTTGTATTTTATTGCATTTTATAAGCTCGTGGCTTTTGAACTTGTGCTCTCCTCATCCACCACCTCTTACACACTCTGCCTCCATGTATTTGTACATGTACCTTGTTACATATAAGGATATCAGTATAATTTCATTGATGGTCAGCTCAATAGGGAAGGAGGGAAGATAAGCAATTGATTAACTCAGTAAGACACTTTAGCAGACAAACACTATGTCCTGCGCTTTAGTTTTGTTCAAAATCATACTATCCTACTAGCATCTTTCAGATACATATTCTGTGTATTAGTTTTTTACTGTTAAATGTCTAGCAACACCCTCTCAACCATTTGCAGTTCCATAGAAATTGTGTAGTGAAACGTATAAGCCATATAACAGCATTAAACTTGGCAACCAGTGCTTAACAACACTGAACACTGCAAAATATACTTCGTTCCTTTTTTTATTGCATTCAAAGGAAATATTAACTGCACTTGCAAAGCACTTTATATTGCTAGATTTGTTAATGTAATATAATACATAACGACACTGAAATCACGTTCATACTAATTCAATATCATTGCATTCCAAAAATGAGTGAGATTTATTCACAAAATGCAACTTCCCAATTATTCCTTTAAAATCACCTTAAAAAGTGTCCTGCTATAAACAACACTATTATGTGTCAACAGCAGTGACCAGCTGCACAACCTTTAACCCATTTGTGTACCGCTCATCGACACTTTTTCATACTGCTGTGGTCAACAATACATCTCCACTGGTAAATCGTTGTTACAGTGCTTAATTACACTGAATTTATTTTCATGAATTTCCTTGCTCAATTCATGTTGCTGTCCCTAGATTCCATGAAAACGTCAACTACCTCTCACTATAAAGCTATTTAAATTTAGATATGATACGCTTTTTCTTATAATGCAGGTGTTATATTTACTACATTCGTTTCATTCTTAAATCCGAATGGCAATATCGAATTTGTATCCTATGTTAAACAACGCAAAGGTGTTGTGGTTTCTGTCACATCTTAGAAGGTTCTCTCAAAGACTTTTTTTAAAGGTTTTTCTCTGTTTTACTTCAGATCCCTAGATCCCACTGCTGTTTGGGCAAATAATGTTAAAATAGGGACAAAACACGTCAAGTACGGAAAACGATCTGGTCCCCCAAACTACGGGATGGTTAGCAAATCTATATTAACTCAAAATATTACAACATGTTAACTTTTGGATACTTATAGTACTGTGAGAAATACCTGTCTCCTGCAAATCTACTCCCAGACGCAGGATAACTTCATGTATGAAACATGCTGTATTACATTATGCCCAGAGAACACTAATATGACAATATTTTATGTAAATGGTTTAACAGATTTCCAGAATTTACACTTGATTACCATAAAATATGTATTTATAAACTATATGAAGCTTACCTGTTTGTTTCCCCAGTCTGCAGGTGGCTCAGGATAATAGTTGAGTCAAGGCTTTGATGCACGAGCGACAACCAATCAGGACGCGGCTTCAAAATAATTCATAACCTTTCACAACTTTAAAAAGAAAAAGGTGGGACCAAAGAACCGTTTCCCAATACAACGATCCGGACAGAGACACGCAACCAGTGTAGTTCATGGAGTAACAAGGTGACATCATAAAACCATGCTTCTAGCCTTAGTAATGGCTCTAGCAGCAGAATTTTGTATGAAGCAGAAAAGCATCTAAATAACATTTATTTAACAAGTAACCAGCAGGTAGCAAATAGATAATATAATAAAGTTGTTTGGCATAGGCCCCGTTCATAGTTCAAATTCAAGTATTGCATGTTCCTGCACAATGAAGAAGGCAGGGGCAGAGCCTAACCTGGATCAGGGATCGACCGAGTGGTGGGGAGGGTGGGGGTGAATGCCTACATCAATATCTGCAAATATAAATGAGTAAAGCTCTTATATATATATACACTAAGCATTGACTAATGATTGGCTACATCTATTTGTAACAAATGATGGCATAATAGCAAATCTTCTTAATAGAACCTACTATTCCAGCATCACACATTGTGGTTTCTGAATTAGCTCGACATACCCTGAGTAAACAAGGGTTGTGTTTAGTCAACCAAGAATTTTGGGTTTAGCTGACGGTAAATTATGCCTGCTTCATGGAACACCCAAAGTACTGCACATTGATGAAAATTACTTTCTCTCCACATTGTAAAATCAGTCAAACCATCCATCCATGGCAACTTCATCCAGATCACAATCTATGTTCTCTCTCACATGACAGCAAAAAGGACGAATTCTCTTGAACGGTGAGTGCAATCGTGCACAGACCCTGCATCAATCAGGTCACCTCCATGGCTTGAATGAGGGAATATACTGACATACTCCCAGGGAACACGTTTAAATGTATAACTTGAATGTACTGTAAGTCGCTTTGGATAAAAGTGTTGGAGATTATAAACTTCTGTCATGCATAAATAATCCTCAATAGAGTTAAGGAAGGGAACGAATGATGGGAGATACTGGAGTGAAATTTGTGAAAACATCTATAAACATACAGTACAGGTGTTCTCCATCATTAACACACAATTCATGAAACAAATCACCATTTTCTTTATAATCTCAAAATATACACCAACTTGCACAAACCTCAAACTTCCATTTAATAGTTTAGTCAAAATGTATCGTAGTAACCATTTCTTTGTTTGTTTACTAATTTACTTATAATGTATTGCAATGCTTGTATTTTATTGCATTTTATAAGCTCGTGGCTTTTGAACTTGTGCTCTCCTCATCCACCACCTCTTACACACTCTGCCTCCATGTATTTGTACATGTACCTTGTTACATATAAGGATATCAGTATAATTTCATTGATGGTCAGCTCAATAGGGAAGGAGGGAAGATAAGCAATTGATTAACTCAGTAAGACACTTTAGCAGACAAACACTATGTCCTGCGCTTTAGTTTTGTTCAAAATCATACTATCCTACTAGCATCTTTCAGATACATATTCTGTGTATTAGTTTTTTACTGTTAAATGTCTAGCAACACCCTCTCAACCATTTGCAGTTCCATAGAAATTGTGTAGTGAAACGTATAAGCCATATAACAGCATTAAACTTGGCAACCAGTGCTTAACAACACTGAACACTGCAAAATATACTTCGTTCCTTTTTTTATTGCATTCAAAGGAAATATTAACTGCACTTGCAAAGCACTTTATATTGCTAGATTTGTTAATGTAATATAATACATAACGACACTGAAATCACGTTCATACTAATGCAATATCATTTCATTCCAAAAATGAGTGAGATTTATTCACAAAATGCAACTTCCCAATTATTCCTTTAAAATCACCTTAAAAAGTGTCCTGCTATAAACAACACTATTATGTGTCAACAGCAGTGACCAGCTGCACAACCTTTAACCCATTTGTGTACCGCTCATCGACACTTTTTCATACTGCTGTGGTCAACAATACATCTCCACTGGTAAATCGTTGTTACAGTGCTTAATTACACTGAATTTATTTTCATGAATTTCCTTGCTCAATTCATGTTGCTGTCCCTAGATTCCATGAAAACGTCAACTACCTCTCACTATAAAGCTATTTAAATTTAGATATGATACGCTTTTTCTTATAATGCAGGTGTTATATTTACTACATTCGTTTCATTCTTAAATCCGAATGGCAATATCGAATTTGTATCCTATGTTAAACAACGCAAAGGTGTTGTGGTTTCTGTCACATCTTAGAAGGTTCTCTCAAAGACTTTTTTTAAAGGTTTTTCTCTGTTTTACTTCAGATCCCTAGATCCCACTGCTGTTTGGGCAAATAATGTTAAAATAGGGACAAAACACGTCAAGTACGGAAAACGATCTGGTCCCCCAAACTACGGGATGGTTAGCAAATCTATATTAACTCAAAATATTACAACATGTTAACTTTTGGATACTTATAGTACTGTGAGAAATACCTGTCTCCTGCAAATCTACTCCCAGACGCAGGATAACTTCATGTATGAAACATGTTGTATTACATTATGCTCAGAGAACACTAATATGACAATATTTTATGTAAATGGTTTAACAGATTTCCAGAATTTACACTTGATTACCATAAAATATGTATTTATAAACTATATGAAGCTTACCTGTTTGTTTCCCCAGTCTGCAGGTGGCTCAGGATAATAGTTGAGTCAAGGCTTTGATGCACGAGCGACAACCAATCAGGACGCGGCTTCAAAATAATTCATAACCTTTCACAACTTTAAAAAGAAAAAGGTGGGACCAAAGAACCGTTTCCCAATACAACGATCCGGACAGAGACACGCAACCAGTGTAGTTCATGGAGTAACAAGGTGACATCATAAAACCATGCTTCTAGCCTTAGTAATGGCTCTAGCAGCAGAATTTTGTATGAAGCAGAAAAGCATCTAAATAACATTTATTTAACAAGTAACCAGCAGGTAGCAAATAGATAATATAATAAAGTTGTTTGGCATAGGCCCCGTTCATAGTTCAAATCCAAGTATTGCATGTTCCTGCACAATGAAGAAGGCAGGGGCAGAGCCTAACCTGGATCAGGGATCGACCGAGTGGTGGGGAGGGTGGGGGTGAATGCCTACATCAATATCTGCAAATATAAATGAGTAAAGCTCTTATATATATATACACTAAGCATTGACTAATGATTGGCTACATCTATTTGTAACAAATGATGGCATAATAGCAAATCTTCTTAATAGAACCTACTATTCCAGCATCACACATTGTGGTTTCTGAATTAGCTCGACATACCCTGAGTAAACAAGGGTTGTGTTTAGTCAACCAAGAATTTTGGGTTTAGCTGACGGTAAATTATGCCTGCTTCATGGAACACCCAAAGTACTGCACATTGATGAAAATTACTTTCTCTCCACATTGTAAAATCAGTCAAACCATCCATCCATGGCAACTTCATCCAGATCACAATCTATGTTCTCTCTCACATGACAGCAAAAAGGACGAATTCTCTTGAACGGTGAGTGCAATCGTGCACAGACCCTGCATCAATCAGGTCACCTCCATGGCTTGAATGAGGGAATATACTGACATACTCCCAGGGAACACGTTTAAATGTATAACTTGAATGTACTGTAAGTCGCTTTGGATAAAAGTGTTGGAGATTATAAACTTCTGTCATGCATAAATAATCCTCAATAGAGTTAAGGAAGGGAACGAATGATGGGAGATACTGGAGTGAAATTTGTGAAAACATCTATAAACATACAGTACAGGTGTTCTCCATCATTAACACACAATTCATGAAACAAATCACCATTTTCTTTATAATCTCAAAATATACACCAACTTGCACAAACCTCAAACTTCCATTTAATAGTTTAGTCAAAATGTATCGTAGTAACCATTTCTTTGTTTGTTTACTAATTTACTTATAATGTATTGCAATGCTTGTATTTTATTGCATTTTATAAGCTCGTGGCTTTTGAACTTGTGCTCTCCTCATCCACCACCTCTTACACACTCTGCCTCCATGTATTTGTACATGTACCTTGTTACATATAAGGATATCAGTATAATTTCATTGATGGTCAGCTCAATAGGGAAGGAGGGAAGATAAGCAATTGATTAACTCAGTAAGACACTTTAGCAGACAAACACTATGTCCTGCGCTTTAGTTTTGTTCAAAATCATACTATCCTACTAGCATCTTTCAGATACATATTCTGTGTATTAGTTTTTTACTGTTAAATGTCTAGCAACACCCTCTCAACCATTTGCAGTTCCATAGAAATTGTGTAGTGAAACGTATAAGCCATATAACAGCATTAAACTTGGCAACCAGTGCTTAACAACACTGAACACTGCAAAATATACTTCGTTCCTTTTTTTATTGCATTCAAAGGAAATATTAACTGCACTTGCAAAGCACTTTATATTGCTAGATTTGTTAATGTAATATAATACATAACGACACTGAAATCACGTTCATACTAATTCAATATCATTGCATTCCAAAAATGAGTGAGATTTATTCACAAAATGCAACTTCCCAATTATTCCTTTAAAATCACCTTAAAAAGTGTCCTGCTATAAACAACACTATTATGTGTCAACAGCAGTGACCAGCTGCACAACCTTTAACCCATTTGTGTACCGCTCATCGACACTTTTTCATACTGCTGTGGTCAACAATACATCTCCACTGGTAAATCGTTGTTACAGTGCTTAATTACACTGAATTTATTTTCATGAATTTCCTTGCTCAATTCATGTTGCTGTCCCTAGATTCCATGAAAACGTCAACTACCTCTCACTATAAAGCTATTTAAATTTAGATATGATACGCTTTTTCTTATAATGCAGGTGTTATATTTACTACATTCGTTTCATTCTTAAATCCGAATGGCAATATCGAATTTGTATCCTATGTTAAACAACGCAAAGGTGTTGTGGTTTCTGTCACATCTTAGAAGGTTCTCTCAAAGACTTTTTTTAAAGGTTTTTCTCTGTTTTACTTCAGATCCCTAGATCCCACTGCTGTTTGGGCAAATAATGTTAAAATAGGGACAAAACACGTCAAGTACGGAAAACGATCTGGTCCCCCAAACTACGGGATGGTTAGCAAATCTATATTAACTCAAAATATTACAACATGTTAACTTTTGGATACTTATAGTACTGTGAGAAATACCTGTCTCCTGCAAATCTACTCCCAGACGCAGGATAACTTCATGTATGAAACATGCTGTATTACATTATGCCCAGAGAACACTAATATGACAATATTTTATGTAAATGGTTTAACAGATTTCCAGAATTTACACTTGATTACCATAAAATATGTATTTATAAACTATATGAAGCTTACCTGTTTGTTTCCCCAGTCTGCAGGTGGCTCAGGATAATAGTTGAGTCAAGGCTTTGATGCACGAGCGACAACCAATCAGGACGCGGCTTCAAAATAATTCATAACCTTTCACAACTTTAAAAAGAAAAAGGTGGGACCAAAGAACCGTTTCCCAATACAACGATCCGGACAGAGACACGCAACCAGTGTAGTTCATGGAGTAACAAGGTGACATCATAAAACCATGCTTCTAGCCTTAGTAATGGCTCTAGCAGCAGAATTTTGTATGAAGCAGAAAAGCATCTAAATAACATTTATTTAACAAGTAACCAGCAGGTAGCAAATAGATAATATAATAAAGTTGTTTGGCATAGGCCCCGTTCATAGTTCAAATTCAAGTATTGCATGTTCCTGCACAATGAAGAAGGCAGGGGCAGAGCCTAACCTGGATCAGGGATCGACCGAGTGGTGGGGAGGGTGGGGGTGAATGCCTACATCAATATCTGCAAATATAAATGAGTAAAGCTCTTATATATATATACACTAAGCATTGACTAATGATTGGCTACATCTATTTGTAACAAATGATGGCATAATAGCAAATCTTCTTAATAGAACCTACTATTCCAGCATCACACATTGTGGTTTCTGAATTAGCTCGACATACCCTGAGTAAACAAGGGTTGTGTTTAGTCAACCAAGAATTTTGGGTTTAGCTGACGGTAAATTATGCCTGCTTCATGGAACACCCAAAGTACTGCACATTGATGAAAATTACTTTCTCTCCACATTGTAAAATCAGTCAAACCATCCATCCATGGCAACTTCATCCAGATCACAATCTATGTTCTCTCTCACATGACAGCAAAAAGGACGAATTCTCTTGAACGGTGAGTGCAATCGTGCACAGACCCTGCATCAATCAGGTCACCTCCATGGCTTGAATGAGGGAATATACTGACATACTCCCAGGGAACACGTTTAAATGTATAACTTGAATGTACTGTAAGTCGCTTTGGATAAAAGTGTTGGAGATTATAAACTTCTGTCATGCATAAATAATCCTCAATAGAGTTAAGGAAGGGAACGAATGATGGGAGATACTGGAGTGAAATTTGTGAAAACATCTATAAACATACAGTACAGGTGTTCTCCATCATTAACACACAATTCATGAAACAAATCACCATTTTCTTTATAATCTCAAAATATACACCAACTTGCACAAACCTCAAACTTCCATTTAATAGTTTAGTCAAAATGTATCGTAGTAACCATTTCTTTGTTTGTTTACTAATTTACTTATAATGTATTGCAATGCTTGTATTTTATTGCATTTTATAAGCTCGTGGCTTTTGAACTTGTGCTCTCCTCATCCACCACCTCTTACACACTCTGCCTCCATGTATTTGTACATGTACCTTGTTACATATAAGGATATCAGTATAATTTCATTGATGGTCAGCTCAATAGGGAAGGAGGGAAGATAAGCAATTGATTAACTCAGTAAGACACTTTAGCAGACAAACACTATGTCCTGCGCTTTAGTTTTGTTCAAAATCATACTATCCTACTAGCATCTTTCAGATACATATTCTGTGTATTAGTTTTTTACTGTTAAATGTCTAGCAACACCCTCTCAACCATTTGCAGTTCCATAGAAATTGTGTAGTGAAACGTATAAGCCATATAACAGCATTAAACTTGGCAACCAGTGCTTAACAACACTGAACACTGCAAAATATACTTCGTTCCTTTTTTTATTGCATTCAAAGGAAATATTAACTGCACTTGCAAAGCACTTTATATTGCTAGATTTGTTAATGTAATATAATACATAACGACACTGAAATCACGTTCATACTAATGCAATATCATTTCATTCCAAAAATGAGTGAGATTTATTCACAAAATGCAACTTCCCAATTATTCCTTTAAAATCACCTTAAAAAGTGTCCTGCTATAAACAACACTATTATGTGTCAACAGCAGTGACCAGCTGCACAACCTTTAACCCATTTGTGTACCGCTCATCGACACTTTTTCATACTGCTGTGGTCAACAATACATCTCCACTGGTAAATCGTTGTTACAGTGCTTAATTACACTGAATTTATTTTCATGAATTTCCTTGCTCAATTCATGTTGCTGTCCCTAGATTCCATGAAAACGTCAACTACCTCTCACTATAAAGCTATTTAAATTTAGATATGATACGCTTTTTCTTATAATGCAGGTGTTATATTTACTACATTCGTTTCATTCTTAAATCCGAATGGCAATATCGAATTTGTATCCTATGTTAAACAACGCAAAGGTGTTGTGGTTTCTGTCACATCTTAGAAGGTTCTCTCAAAGACTTTTTTTAAAGGTTTTTCTCTGTTTTACTTCAGATCCCTAGATCCCACTGCTGTTTGGGCAAATAATGTTAAAATAGGGACAAAACACGTCAAGTACGGAAAACGATCTGGTCCCCCAAACTACGGGATGGTTAGCAAATCTATATTAACTCAAAATATTACAACATGTTAACTTTTGGATACTTATAGTACTGTGAGAAATACCTGTCTCCTGCAAATCTACTCCCAGACGCAGGATAACTTCATGTATGAAACATGTTGTATTACATTATGCCCAGAGAACACTAATATGACAATATTTTATGTAAATGGTTTAACAGATTTCCAGAATTTACACTTGATTACCATAAAATATGTATTTATAAACTATATGAAGCTTACCTGTTTGTTTCCCCAGTCTGCAGGTGGCTCAGGATAATAGTTGAGTCAAGGCTTTGATGCACGAGCGACAACCAATCAGGACGCGGCTTCAAAATAATTCATAACCTTTCACAACTTTAAAAAGAAAAAGGTGGGACCAAAGAACCGTTTCCCAATACAACGATCCGGACAGAGACACGCAACCAGTGTAGTTCATGGAGTAACAAGGTGACATCATAAAACCATGCTTCTAGCCTTAGTAATGGCTCTAGCAGCAGAATTTTGTATGAAGCAGAAAAGCATCTAAATAACATTTATTTAACAAGTAACCAGCAGGTAGCAAATAGATAATATAATAAAGTTGTTTGGCATAGGCCCCGTTCATAGTTCAAATCCAAGTATTGCATGTTCCTGCACAATGAAGAAGGCAGGGGCAGAGCCTAACCTGGATCAGGGATCGACCGAGTGGTGGGGAGGGTGGGGGTGAATGCCTACATCAATATCTGCAAATATAAATGAGTAAAGCTCTTATATATATATACACTAAGCATTGACTAATGATTGGCTACATCTATTTGTAACAAATGATGGCATAATAGCAAATCTTCTTAATAGAACCTACTATTCCAGCATCACACATTGTGGTTTCTGAATTAGCTCGACATACCCTGAGTAAACAAGGGTTGTGTTTAGTCAACCAAGAATTTTGGGTTTAGCTGACGGTAAATTATGCCTGCTTCATGGAACACCCAAAGTACTGCACATTGATGAAAATTACTTTCTCTCCACATTGTAAAATCAGTCAAACCATCCATCCATGGCAACTTCATCCAGATCACAATCTATGTTCTCTCTCACATGACAGCAAAAAGGACGAATTCTCTTGAACGGTGAGTGCAATCGTGCACAGACCCTGCATCAATCAGGTCACCTCCATGGCTTGAATGAGGGAATATACTGACATACTCCCAGGGAACACGTTTAAATGTATAACTTGAATGTACTGTAAGTCGCTTTGGATAAAAGTGTTGGAGATTATAAACTTCTGTCATGCATAAATAATCCTCAATAGAGTTAAGGAAGGGAACGAATGATGGGAGATACTGGAGTGAAATTTGTGAAAACATCTATAAACATACAGTACAGGTGTTCTCCATCATTAACACACAATTCATGAAACAAATCACCATTTTCTTTATAATCTCAAAATATACACCAACTTGCACAAACCTCAAACTTCCATTTAATAGTTTAGTCAAAATGTATCGTAGTAACCATTTCTTTGTTTGTTTACTAATTTACTTATAATGTATTGCAATGCTTGTATTTTATTGCATTTTATAAGCTCGTGGCTTTTGAACTTGTGCTCTCCTCATCCACCACCTCTTACACACTCTGCCTCCATGTATTTGTACATGTACCTTGTTACATATAAGGATATCAGTATAATTTCATTGATGGTCAGCTCAATAGGGAAGGAGGGAAGATAAGCAATTGATTAACTCAGTAAGACACTTTAGCAGACAAACACTATGTCCTGCGCTTTAGTTTTGTTCAAAATCATACTATCCTACTAGCATCTTTCAGATACATATTCTGTGTATTAGTTTTTTACTGTTAAATGTCTAGCAACACCCTCTCAACCATTTGCAGTTCCATAGAAATTGTGTAGTGAAACGTATAAGCCATATAACAGCATTAAACTTGGCAACCAGTGCTTAACAACACTGAACACTGCAAAATATACTTCGTTCCTTTTTTTATTGCATTCAAAGGAAATATTAACTGCACTTGCAAAGCACTTTATATTGCTAGATTTGTTAATGTAATATAATACATAACGACACTGAAATCACGTTCATACTAATGCAATATCATTTCATTCCAAAAATGAGTGAGATTTATTCACAAAATGCAACTTCCCAATTATTCCTTTAAAATCACCTTAAAAAGTGTCCTGCTATAAACAACACTATTATGTGTCAACAGCAGTGACCAGCTGCACAACCTTTAACCCATTTGTGTACCGCTCATCGACACTTTTTCATACTGCTGTGGTCAACAATACATCTCCACTGGTAAATCGTTGTTACAGTGCTTAATTACACTGAATTTATTTTCATGAATTTCCTTGCTCAATTCATGTTGCTGTCCCTAGATTCCATGAAAACGTCAACTACCTCTCACTATAAAGCTATTTAAATTTAGATATGATACGCTTTTTCTTATAATGCAGGTGTTATATTTACTACATTCGTTTCATTCTTAAATCCGAATGGCAATATCGAATTTGTATCCTATGTTAAACAACGCAAAGGTGTTGTGGTTTCTGTCACATCTTAGAAGGTTCTCTCAAAGACTTTTTTTAAAGGTTTTTCTCTGTTTTACTTCAGATCCCTAGATCCCACTGCTGTTTGGGCAAATAATGTTAAAATAGGGACAAAACACGTCAAGTACGGAAAACGATCTGGTCCCCCAAACTACGGGATGGTTAGCAAATCTATATTAACTCAAAATATTACAACATGTTAACTTTTGGATACTTATAGTACTGTGAGAAATACCTGTCTCCTGCAAATCTACTCCCAGACGCAGGATAACTTCATGTATGAAACATGTTGTATTACATTATGCCCAGAGAACACTAATATGACAATATTTTATGTAAATGGTTTAACAGATTTCCAGAATTTACACTTGATTACCATAAAATATGTATTTATAAACTATATGAAGCTTACCTGTTTGTTTCCCCAGTCTGCAGGTGGCTCAGGATAATAGTTGAGTCAAGGCTTTGATGCACGAGCGACAACCAATCAGGACGCGGCTTCAAAATAATTCATAACCTTTCACAACTTTAAAAAGAAAAAGGTGGGACCAAAGAACCGTTTCCCAATACAACGATCCGGACAGAGACACGCAACCAGTGTAGTTCATGGAGTAACAAGGTGACATCATAAAACCATGCTTCTAGCCTTAGTAATGGCTCTAGCAGCAGAATTTTGTATGAAGCAGAAAAGCATCTAAATAACATTTATTTAACAAGTAACCAGCAGGTAGCAAATAGATAATATAATAAAGTTGTTTGGCATAGGCCCCGTTCATAGTTCAAATCCAAGTATTGCATGTTCCTGCACAATGAAGAAGGCAGGGGCAGAGCCTAACCTGGATCAGGGATCGACCGAGTGGTGGGGAGGGTGGGGGTGAATGCCTACATCAATATCTGCAAATATAAATGAGTAAAGCTCTTATATATATATACACTAAGCATTGACTAATGATTGGCTACATCTATTTGTAACAAATGATGGCATAATAGCAAATCTTCTTAATAGAACCTACTATTCCAGCATCACACATTGTGGTTTCTGAATTAGCTCGACATACCCTGAGTAAACAAGGGTTGTGTTTAGTCAACCAAGAATTTTGGGTTTAGCTGACGGTAAATTATGCCTGCTTCATGGAACACCCAAAGTACTGCACATTGATGAAAATTACTTTCTCTCCACATTGTAAAATCAGTCAAACCATCCATCCATGGCAACTTCATCCAGATCACAATCTATGTTCTCTCTCACATGACAGCAAAAAGGACGAATTCTCTTGAACGGTGAGTGCAATCGTGCACAGACCCTGCATCAATCAGGTCACCTCCATGGCTTGAATGAGGGAATATACTGACATACTCCCAGGGAACACGTTTAAATGTATAACTTGAATGTACTGTAAGTCGCTTTGGATAAAAGTGTTGGAGATTATAAACTTCTGTCATGCATAAATAATCCTCAATAGAGTTAAGGAAGGGAACGAATGATGGGAGATACTGGAGTGAAATTTGTGAAAACATCTATAAACATACAGTACAGGTGTTCTCCATCATTAACACACAATTCATGAAACAAATCACCATTTTCTTTATAATCTCAAAATATACACCAACTTGCACAAACCTCAAACTTCCATTTAATAGTTTAGTCAAAATGTATCGTAGTAACCATTTCTTTGTTTGTTTACTAATTTACTTATAATGTATTGCAATGCTTGTATTTTATTGCATTTTATAAGCTCGTGGCTTTTGAACTTGTGCTCTCCTCATCCACCACCTCTTACACACTCTGCCTCCATGTATTTGTACATGTACCTTGTTACATATAAGGATATCAGTATAATTTCATTGATGGTCAGCTCAATAGGGAAGGAGGGAAGATAAGCAATTGATTAACTCAGTAAGACACTTTAGCAGACAAACACTATGTCCTGCGCTTTAGTTTTGTTCAAAATCATACTATCCTACTAGCATCTTTCAGATACATATTCTGTGTATTAGTTTTTTACTGTTAAATGTCTAGCAACACCCTCTCAACCATTTGCAGTTCCATAGAAATTGTGTAGTGAAACGTATAAGCCATATAACAGCATTAAACTTGGCAACCAGTGCTTAACAACACTGAACACTGCAAAATATACTTCGTTCCTTTTTTTATTGCATTCAAAGGAAATATTAACTGCACTTGCAAAGCACTTTATATTGCTAGATTTGTTAATGTAATATAATACATAACGACACTGAAATCACGTTCATACTAATGCAATATCATTTCATTCCAAAAATGAGTGAGATTTATTCACAAAATGCAACTTCCCAATTATTCCTTTAAAATCACCTTAAAAAGTGTCCTGCTATAAACAACACTATTATGTGTCAACAGCAGTGACCAGCTGCACAACCTTTAACCCATTTGTGTACCGCTCATCGACACTTTTTCATACTGCTGTGGTCAACAATACATCTCCACTGGTAAATCGTTGTTACAGTGCTTAATTACACTGAATTTATTTTCATGAATTTCCTTGCTCAATTCATGTTGCTGTCCCTAGATTCCATGAAAACGTCAACTACCTCTCACTATAAAGCTATTTAAATTTAGATATGATACGCTTTTTCTTATAATGCAGGTGTTATATTTACTACATTCGTTTCATTCTTAAATCCGAATGGCAATATCGAATTTGTATCCTATGTTAAACAACGCAAAGGTGTTGTGGTTTCTGTCACATCTTAGAAGGTTCTCTCAAAGACTTTTTTTAAAGGTTTTTCTCTGTTTTACTTCAGATCCCTAGATCCCACTGCTGTTTGGGCAAATAATGTTAAAATAGGGACAAAACACGTCAAGTACGGAAAGCGATCTGGTCCCCAAACTACGGGATGGTTAGCAAATCTATATTAACTCAAAATATTACAACATGTTAACTTTTGGATACTTATAGTACTGTGAGAAATACCTGTCTCCTGCAAATCTACTCCCAGACGCAGGATAACTTCATGTATGAAACATGTTGTATTACATTATGCTCAGAGAACACTAATATGACAATATTTTATGTAAATGGTTTAACAGATTTCCAGAATTTACACTTGATTACCATAAAATATGTATTTATAAACTATATGAAGCTTACCTGTTTGTTTCCCCAGTCTGCAGGTGGCTCAGGATAATAGTTGAGTCAAGGCTTTGATGCACGAGCGACAACCAATCAGGACGCGGCTTCAAAATAATTCATAACCTTTCACAACTTTAAAAAGAAAAAGGTGGGACCAAAGAACCGTTTCCCAATACAACGATCCGGACAGAGACACGCAACCAGTGTAGTTCATGGAGTAACAAGGTGACATCATAAAACCATGCTTCTAGCCTTAGTAATGGCTCTAGCAGCAGAATTTTGTATGAAGCAGAAAAGCATCTAAATAACATTTATTTAACAAGTAACCAGCAGGTAGCAAATAGATAATATAATAAAGTTGTTTGGCATAGGCCCCGTTCATAGTTCAAATCCAAGTATTGCATGTTCCTGCACAATGAAGAAGGCAGGGGCAGAGCCTAACCTGGATCAGGGATCGACCGAGTGGTGGGGAGGGTGGGGGTGAATGCCTACATCAATATCTGCAAATATAAATGAGTAAAGCTCTTATATATATATACACTAAGCATTGACTAATGATTGGCTACATCTATTTGTAACAAATGATGGCATAATAGCAAATCTTCTTAATAGAACCTACTATTCCAGCATCACACATTGTGGTTTCTGAATTAGCTCGACATACCCTGAGTAAACAAGGGTTGTGTTTAGTCAACCAAGAATTTTGGGTTTAGCTGACGGTAAATTATGCCTGCTTCATGGAACACCCAAAGTACTGCACATTGATGAAAATTACTTTCTCTCCACATTGTAAAATCAGTCAAACCATCCATCCATGGCAACTTCATCCAGATCACAATCTATGTTCTCTCTCACATGACAGCAAAAAGGACGAATTCTCTTGAACGGTGAGTGCAATCGTGCACAGACCCTGCATCAATCAGGTCACCTCCATGGCTTGAATGAGGGAATATACTGACATACTCCCAGGGAACACGTTTAAATGTATAACTTGAATGTACTGTAAGTCGCTTTGGATAAAAGTGTTGGAGATTATAAACTTCTGTCATGCATAAATAATCCTCAATAGAGTTAAGGAAGGGAACGAATGATGGGAGATACTGGAGTGAAATTTGTGAAAACATCTATAAACATACAGTACAGGTGTTCTCCATCATTAACACACAATTCATGAAACAAATCACCATTTTCTTTATAATCTCAAAATATACACCAACTTGCACAAACCTCAAACTTCCATTTAATAGTTTAGTCAAAATGTATCGTAGTAACCATTTCTTTGTTTGTTTACTAATTTACTTATAATGTATTGCAATGCTTGTATTTTATTGCATTTTATAAGCTCGTGGCTTTTGAACTTGTGCTCTCCTCATCCACCACCTCTTACACACTCTGCCTCCATGTATTTGTACATGTACCTTGTTACATATAAGGATATCAGTATAATTTCATTGATGGTCAGCTCAATAGGGAAGGAGGGAAGATAAGCAATTGATTAACTCAGTAAGACACTTTAGCAGACAAACACTATGTCCTGCGCTTTAGTTTTGTTCAAAATCATACTATCCTACTAGCATCTTTCAGATACATATTCTGTGTATTAGTTTTTTACTGTTAAATGTCTAGCAACACCCTCTCAACCATTTGCAGTTCCATAGAAATTGTGTAGTGAAACGTATAAGCCATATAACAGCATTAAACTTGGCAACCAGTGCTTAACAACACTGAACACTGCAAAATATACTTCGTTCCTTTTTTTATTGCATTCAAAGGAAATATTAACTGCACTTGCAAAGCACTTTATATTGCTAGATTTGTTAATGTAATATAATACATAACGACACTGAAATCACGTTCATACTAATGCAATATCATTGCATTCCAAAAATGAGTGAGATTTATTCACAAAATGCAACTTCCCAATTATTCCTTTAAAATCACCTTAAAAAGTGTCCTGCTATAAACAACACTATTATGTGTCAACAGCAGTGACCAGCTGCACAACCTTTAACCCATTTGTGTACCGCTCATCGACACTTTTTCATACTGCTGTGGTCAACAATACATCTCCACTGGTAAATCGTTGTTACAGTGCTTAATTACACTGAATTTATTTTCATGAATTTCCTTGCTCAATTCATGTTGCTGTCCCTAGATTCCATGAAAACGTCAACTACCTCTCACTATAAAGCTATTTAAATTTAGATATGATACGCTTTTTCTTATAATGCAGGTGTTATATTTACTACATTCGTTTCATTCTTAAATCCGAATGGCAATATCGAATTTGTATCCTATGTTAAACAACGCAAAGGTGTTGTGGTTTCTGTCACATCTTAGAAGGTTCTCTCAAAGACTTTTTTTAAAGGTTTTTCTCTGTTTTACTTCAGATCCCTAGATCCCACTGCTGTTTGGGCAAATAATGTTAAAATAGGGACAAAACACGTCAAGTACGGAAAACGATCTGGTCCCCCAAACTACGGGATGGTTAGCAAATCTATATTAACTCAAAATATTACAACATGTTAACTTTTGGATACTTATAGTACTGTGAGAAATACCTGTCTCCTGCAAATCTACTCCCAGACGCAGGATAACTTCATGTATGAAACATGTTGTATTACATTATGCCCAGAGAACACTAATATGACAATATTTTATGTAAATGGTTTAACAGATTTCCACTTGATTACCATAAAATATGTATTTATAAACTATATGAAGCTTACCTGTTTGTTTCCCCAGTCTGCAGGTGGCTCAGGATAATAGTTGAGTCAAGGCTTTGATGCACGAGCGACAACCAATCAGGACGCGGCTTCAAAATAATTCATAACCTTTCACAACTTTAAAAAGAAAAAGGTGGGACCAAAGAACCGTTTCCCAATACAACGATCCGGACAGAGACACGCAACCAGTGTAGTTCATGGAGTAACAAGGTGACATCATAAAACCATGCTTCTAGCCTTAGTAATGGCTCTAGCAGCAGAATTTTGTATGAAGCAGAAAAGCATCTAAATAACATTTATTTAACAAGTAACCAGCAGGTAGCAAATAGATAATATAATAAAGTTGTTTGGCATAGGCCCCGTTCATAGTTCAAATCCAAGTATTGCATGTTCCTGCACAATGAAGAAGGCAGGGGCAGAGCCTAACCTGGATCAGGGATCGACCGAGTGGTGGGGAGGGTGGGGGTGAATGCCTACATCAATATCTGCAAATATAAATGAGTAAAGCTCTTATATATATATATACACTAAGCATTGACTAATGATTGGCTACATCTATTTGTAACAAATGATGGCATAATAGCAAATCTTCTTAATAGAACCTACTATTCCAGCATCACACATTGTGGTTTCTGAATTAGCTCGACATACCCTGAGTAAACAAGGGTTGTGTTTAGTCAACCAAGAATTTTGGGTTTAGCTGACGGTAAATTATGCCTGCTTCATGGAACACCCAAAGTACTGCACATTGATGAAAATTACTTTCTCTCCACATTGTAAAATCAGTCAAACCATCCATCCATGGCAACTTCATCCAGATCACAATCTATGTTCTCTCTCACATGACAGCAAAAAGGACGAATTCTCTTGAACGGTGAGTGCAATCGTGCACAGACCCTGCATCAATCAGGTCACCTCCATGGCTTGAATGAGGGAATATACTGACATACTCCCAGGGAACACGTTTAAATGTATAACTTGAATGTACTGTAAGTCGCTTTGGATAAAAGTGTTGGAGATTATAAACTTCTGTCATGCATAAATAATCCTCAATAGAGTTAAGGAAGGGAACGAATGATGGGAGATACTGGAGTGAAATTTGTGAAAACATCTATAAACATACAGTACAGGTGTTCTCCATCATTAACACACAATTCATGAAACAAATCACCATTTTCTTTATAATCTCAAAATATACACCAACTTGCACAAACCTCAAACTTCCATTTAATAGTTTAGTCAAAATGTATCGTAGTAACCATTTCTTTGTTTGTTTACTAATTTACTTATAATGTATTGCAATGCTTGTATTTTATTGCATTTTATAAGCTCGTGGCTTTTGAACTTGTGCTCTCCTCATCCACCACCTCTTACACACTCTGCCTCCATGTATTTGTACATGTACCTTGTTACATATAAGGATATCAGTATAATTTCATTGATGGTCAGCTCAATAGGGAAGGAGGGAAGATAAGCAATTGATTAACTCAGTAAGACACTTTAGCAGACAAACACTATGTCCTGCGCTTTAGTTTTGTTCAAAATCATACTATCCTACTAGCATCTTTCAGATACATATTCTGTGTATTAGTTTTTTACTGTTAAATGTCTAGCAACACCCTCTCAACCATTTGCAGTTCCATAGAAATTGTGTAGTGAAACGTATAAGCCATATAACAGCATTAAACTTGGCAACCAGTGCTTAACAACACTGAACACTGCAAAATATACTTCGTTCCTTTTTTTATTGCATTCAAAGGAAATATTAACTGCACTTGCAAAGCACTTTATATTGCTAGATTTGTTAATGTAATATAATACATAACGACACTGAAATCACGTTCATACTAATTCAATATCATTTCATTCCAAAAATGAGTGAGATTTATTCACAAAATGCAACTTCCCAATTATTCCTTTAAAATCACCTTAAAAAGTGTCCTGCTATAAACAACACTATTATGTGTCAACAGCAGTGACCAGCTGCACAACCTTTAACCCATTTGTGTACCGCTCATCGACACTTTTTCATACTGCTGTGGTCAACAATACATCTCCACTGGTAAATCGTTGTTACAGTGCTTAATTACACTGAATTTATTTTCATGAATTTCCTTGCTCAATTCATGTTGCTGTCCCTAGATTCCATGAAAACGTCAACTACCTCTCACTATAAAGCTATTTAAATTTAGATATGATACGCTTTTTCTTATAATGCAGGTGTTATATTTACTACATTCGTTTCATTCTTAAATCCGAATGGCAATATCGAATTTGTATCCTATGTTAAACAACGCAAAGGTGTTGTGGTTTCTGTCACATCTTAGAAGGTTCTCTCAAAGACTTTTTTTAAAGGTTTTTCTCTGTTTTACTTCAGATCCCTAGATCCCACTGCTGTTTGGGCAAATAATGTTAAAATAGGGACAAAACACGTCAAGTACGGAAAACGATCTGGTCCCCCAAACTACGGGATGGTTAGCAAATCTATATTAACTCAAAATATTACAACATGTTAACTTTTGGATACTTATAGTACTGTGAGAAATACCTGTCTCCTGCAAATCTACTCCCAGACGCAGGATAACTTCATGTATGAAACATGTTGTATTACATTATGCTCAGAGAACACTAATATGACAATATTTTATGTAAATGGTTTAACAGATTTCCAGAATTTACACTTGATTACCATAAAATATGTATTTATAAACTATATGAAGCTTACCTGTTTGTTTCCCCAGTCTGCAGGTGGCTCAGGATAATAGTTGAGTCAAGGCTTTGATGCACGAGCGACAACCAATCAGGACGCGGCTTCAAAATAATTCATAACCTTTCACAACTTTAAAAAGAAAAAGGTGGGACCAAAGAACCGTTTCCCAATACAACGATCCGGACAGAGACACGCAACCAGTGTAGTTCATGGAGTAACAAGGTGACATCATAAAACCATGCTTCTAGCCTTAGTAATGGCTCTAGCAGCAGAATTTTGTATGAAGCAGAAAAGCATCTAAATAACATTTATTTAACAAGTAACCAGCAGGTAGCAAATAGATAATATAATAAAGTTGTTTGGCATAGGCCCCGTTCATAGTTCAAATCCAAGTATTGCATGTTCCTGCACAATGAAGAAGGCAGGGGCAGAGCCTAACCTGGATCAGGGATCGACCGAGTGGTGGGGAGGGTGGGGGTGAATGCCTACATCAATATCTGCAAATATAAATGAGTAAAGCTCTTATATATATATATATACACTAAGCATTGACTAATGATTGGCTACATCTATTTGTAACAAATGATGGCATAATAGCAAATCTTCTTAATAGAACCTACTATTCCAGCATCACACATTGTGGTTTCTGAATTAGCTCGACATACCCTGAGTAAACAAGGGTTGTGTTTAGTCAACCAAGAATTTTGGGTTTAGCTGACGGTAAATTATGCCTGCTTCATGGAACACCCAAAGTACTGCACATTGATGAAAATTACTTTCTCTCCACATTGTAAAATCAGTCAAACCATCCATCCATGGCAACTTCATCCAGATCACAATCTATGTTCTCTCTCACATGACAGCAAAAAGGACGAATTCTCTTGAACGGTGAGGGCAATCGTGCACAGACCCTGCATCAATCAGGTCACCTCCATGGCTTGAATGAGGGAATATACTGACATACTCCCAGGGAACACGTTTAAATGTATAACTTGAATGTACTGTAAGTCGCTTTGGATAAAAGTGTTGGAGATTATAAACTTCTGTCATGCATAAATAATCCTCAATAGAGTTAAGGAAGGGAACGAATGATGGGAGATACTGGAGTGAAATTTTCATTTCATTTCATTTTCATCATTAACACACAATTCATGAAACAAATCACCATTTTCTTTATAATCTCAAAATATACACCAACTTGCACAAATTTCATTGATTGAAAGGTTCTCTCTTCTGCAAAGAGAGAACCTTTTTTAAAGGTTTTGATGCCAAAAGATAGACTTTATTATCAGAGACATAAAGCCGAGTTGATTTGCAGAACAACCGTTTGTGCCTGGTTGGGGAAGGGTCTTTATAAGGAGTCTTCTCAGGCAAACATGTCAAAATGAGTTAATTAGGGTTACTATCTTCCTTCCCTGGGCCCCTAACAATAACAATATATGTGCTTGCACAGTTAAATGTAGGGTAGAACTATAATTGTAAAATGTAGATGAACTATTGGTGTTGTTTATCCCTTTCTGACATTATAGTGATATACACATATCTCACATGTGGACAAAAATTCCCCTAGCATTGTGTACAAGTATGGAGACCAATACCCTTGTTGTTTAATCTTCCTTTTTACTTTCCCCTTTGCCCAATGGTCAAGACCATGTGCATCTAGAATAAGGATGTTTAAGAGTTAGGTTGGTGAAACAATATGTGTTTTATGTGAATGCCAAATGTTTAGGTAATCTTTTCACTAAGCTCTCTCTTTGGAGGATGTTTTAATAGCACAAGCTTCTATCCAATCACTACTAAAGCCAGTCATTCCTAAAGGGTCATCATCTGGCCTACTGTTTGTGACAATAGTGCTTTACTAATGCCTTCTAAGTACACTGGGGCTATGGCCTTTGTGCCATATGAGATTAAACGCCCTAAATATTCAACTTGTGGCAAGCAATATTGCAGTTTGGTTTTACAAGCTCTGTGACCTCCTTGGGCTACTTTTGTAAGCCCTTAAATGGAATCTCTCAAAATTGTATGTAATTCTTACAGTTTACATTGTATGTAATGCTTTTTTTATCATTGGTCTTAAATCCTATGGTTCTCGTTTGTTTTATTCTTCTACCCCGCATCAAACCGTTTCTCACTGTAAGAAACTAAAAAAAACAACCCCATTGCTGAACCGCTGCAAATTGCCAGAAATGATGTTCTTTGACAGCGTGCCGCCTTTGAAGACGTTAAACAGCACGTACCTGACAATTTTACTATAATCGATTCAAATCTTTCTACATTTCTCTTTTTAATTCTGCACCTGTCAAATAAACAACTCTTATTTGCTGCACTCTTGCTCGAACTAAACTCTGTTCGTTTGATTCTGCGTTCTGAACAACAACAATGCAAACCACATACAACTGATGTCCCGTGGAAGCATTTTATCGAAAGCGTTGTCTAGAGATGCATTTATTATTATTATTAGGTGTCCTGAAGAAATAAAATGTCATAGGAAGGGTTATGTTCACTGTAGGAAACTGACCATTTAGAGGATGCGGTACAGAAGATCTTTAAATCCCATCTAAGCAGGGAGCTGTCTATTATGAAGGATGCTAAGGGCACAGCGGCTAAACAGGCTCATTGAACACATGAACACATTGTTTGATGCCAGCTGTATGGGAGTCCATCAGTCAGAAACAGAACTAATTGCAATTACTGTTAGTTAACCCAAGGGACTGACAGTTTTTTGGCTGACAGTTTCAGTGAAGCAAAACAAGACATTTGGAGAGAGGCTTCTCATACCTTAGAATCACCCAAGTGAAGCTGGAAATGGCCAGGGAAAATTGCATGTTGGCTTCCCTAGTGCATTTATCCTGTTGCCTCTGTGACCTGATTCTGAATGGAAGATGGCATGATAACATGCCAAAGGCTCCACTAGCATTGCTTAAACCATATCAAACATCAATAAGGAAGTTTTGGAACAAACAATGAATTGCGTTTGCAGACTTTAAAAACAAACGTAGAACATGGGTTATTGTTTGACATGGTATGGCAAGGGACCCAATCAAGATTTTAGACCACAGTTTTCAAACGTTATAAGCAAAAATAGCAATTTTTCATATCTCTCTGGATCTGATGATCTCAGGTCATGTCTATGATGACATACCAAGTTTTTGTCAATACACCAAAGAGTGGCAAATATCCATACACTTTCAATCACGGTAGGAGGAGTTTGATTATTCAAAAGTATATTTCATATACTCATAATGAAATGTGCATATCCTTACCATACTTTACCGTAAACTAAACGGTAAGGAGGTCTGTTTAAACTTATAACGTAGTCCTGACTTTTCTGTTGTATGCAAGAACATACACAACAATTAATTTCTTACACTAGGAGTTTTGCTCTGGACAACTCCCGATGTAAGAAGGCATTCTTCTTCAAGTTCTAAATATACACGCAGACCTTCTGGTGAGCGAAGAATAACCTACAAAATCTCAATAACGCTTGCACTGTAATTGTTGTTCCTGTCTTTTCTATTCAATGAAAATGTTAACTGCATCATATTGTCACTATAACACTAGATTTGTTATTTTCATGTATTAAATTGCATTACTACAGTGAACTCACATGCAATACAATTGTTCATACTAGTTTTATGTCCGGGACTATTTATTCCATAAATGATTATTATTATTACTATTCACTGACACAAAACATTTTCTCAATAGATTCCTTCATTTCATACAATGGACTTCAATGTCTTTAAGGCAATAATCTTGCAAAGCACTTTATTTTTGCAAATTTGATATTTGAGAAGCTTGGGATAGATATCATTTGTTCGCAACGGGAATGTTGTCTATTACACTACAATAATAACTCGAAACGCATTAATTCTCATTATATTCTTTTGTAATTACTTAGAGTAATTAGTAATAAGATATAATAAGAGCCACCTGTGGCCAAGTGCTGATGATGTGGCCAAATCACTTGTTTACTGTATGGTTAAACTACACTGTAAAAAAAAGTTTCCTGCCTTAAAATTTTAAGTTGATTCAATGCGGCTGAAACGCCATTTCAACTTCTAAAGTTGAAATTTAAAAAGTTTAAAATTTGCTTATTTTTGTTACACTAGTCAGGATTTAAACTAAGTTGAAATGACATGTTGATTAAATATAAAAATTTAAGGCAACAAAGTTTTTTTAAAAGTGTAGATACATTATTTTCACATAAGATTCTTTTATAACAATGCCCTTTTGTAAAACACGTTTTCGTTTCATTAATATCTTATCACAACACCACTAAATTCGCTTGCTAACGGTTTCTTTCACTAGAAAGATTGTATTTCGGAACGTTTTAAAATCGCACAACCAAAAGCACTGAAGTGACATTAAATACATATTGCCTTGCAACTTTACAAAGCGACCTCTTTCTTAACGTTAACGGTTTAATTAATGCCGTAAGGCGTTAAACACCTGCTTCTGCGACTCATTTAATAAACGCAGCAGTTAGTTTTATATATTCAAATGTATATATGTTTATTTCCTAACAAAATTAACTTACATGGCATTGCATATACAGGCATATAAAAAAACCTACAATACTGCGCACACAATACGCTCTTAGACTTCACAAAATCAATTAAACGGTTAACGGGTCTACTAAAACCTATTAAGAAGTTCTGCACTGACAGCAAACATAAACGCTTGTTTTTTTGCCAGTACAACAATAACCTTCCTCTGGACAACTCCTGATGTAAGAAGGCATAGATGGGTATTCAGCTAGTTATTGAATATGGAATTCTGTACATTTCTGATTATAAATACTGAGCATTCATTCCAATGAGTCTACCCATGGACTCCACTCTTTATAACTTTCATTATGGCCCTGTAGCCTGGTTACTACTGACCAAAGAGCTGTCTGTCAAATGCACTCCTGTGACAGAGGTTAGTGGTGTTAAGATGTGCAATATCAGAAATAATGAACCGGCAGAAAACACGTTTTCTGCACTCTAAGAGAAGGAATCTACAGTGACTTAATGTAAAAATAATGACTTTTGTCAGTATTATGCGTTTAGAAAGTAATGTCTACATTGTTGAGCCGTAAGAACAAAAACTAGTAAGAACTGTCAATATTCCATAGTTGTGAGAAAGCCTTTTACAAAGTGTAGTTAACGTTTCCCTAGATGCAAAGATGACAACATCAGTTTTTCACAAAAATGGTGTGTTAGTTTTCAGCGTTGATGATAAAGTAACCAACCAAACATGTTTTACATCAGGAGTGTTGCAAGTGACACTTGCGTACCCGAATTCTTCAGTATAAGAAATAGCGTAATGAACAGCGACTTATTGTTGAGCAGGACGTAGTATGAAAAGGATTAAATTGAGAAAGTGCGCGACAACGCTTTTCGCTAAACTGATGTTCCTATCTTTTATATTCAATGAAATTGTTAACTGCACTTGCAAATCTAGCAAGTGTGCACTATGACAGTCGTCATTAGTAGTATTAAATTGCTTTACATCACTTAAATTACATGCAATACATATGTTCATACTGGTTCACGGGACTTTACATTAAATAAATGAGTTGATTCCCGGATACATAGTAGATTCTTTCTTTTCATACAATGAACGTCCTTCAGGATAGTAAAATCGTCTTGCAAAGCACATTCTTGTGCAAAATTGAAACTCCAGATTTTGCCTGTCGAGATTTCTAACTTGCGACACAATTGTTTTCGTACTAGATTTGTTATTTCTTCCCTGAGCGCTTTGTTTCCATTTGAAGGGACCCTCTGACTTAAAGTTAACACATTTATAACCAGTTTGAGTGGCAATGACCAAGCAGTGTATCTGATGTTTAGATTTGTATTCATCATTTTCTACAATAAAGACTACTGCTGAACAAAACACAAGTCTGCTGGTCTTCACTGGAAAACGTTTCCTACATAGGTATGCATAGTTGGTTAATTGTAGAATAAAGGTCTTAAGAAATGAGCAGGAATTTTCTGAAAAAAATACACCCGTAAACTGAGAGCAAACCTTTACCAAACCTGAAGTCTGTTGATTAGCATATATGAGACAGTAGGCAGAGCCCTCCAGCACAAGGCTGGCAGGCAGAAGAAACCATCAGTGATGGTTATTAGTATTTGGCCTCACACTTTACAAGTCAACAACTCCTCCACTGGTAGGAATGCACACAATGTGCATGGGGCCAATGTGGGCTGGATACAGGCTTCAGTTTCTTAATTTAGGCCCTCAGCTTCATGAGAAGAATGAGATGACCTGTTCATACACATGGTTGTTTCTTACATATATTACCAAGAGATACGCTTGATTAAATGTTCATTTATTATGGGGGGGCTCAGGGAGAGCCACAAGCCAGCCTGTGTCAAAGTAGCAATTATCTAACTCTGTAACCCAAACTCCTGCTTTAGGTAATCATTAACCATTGTCACGAGATGCAAGGTCAACAGGGTAGGTCCCTGTCATCTCAACAGTATGTTTTCTAAAAAAAAGTAGTTTATATATTGAGAACGCCTTTGTTACATATAGTGAGAGCATTTGAGCTATCATTAGAGGCCTGCATGTAGTAGATCAATTGTAGTTTAAAGGCAAGAATAGTTCGATAACAGTAAAATAGCACATGCTTGCTCTTAATTTAGGAGTTGACTATTGGTTTATATGGTAGACTGTATTGAATCCTTAATATTCAAGAAGTAGATTACCTTTAGGTATATCATTGGAGGCCCTGCATGTACAGTATTGGTCAGGGGTAGTTGAAAAGTAGGAATGTCTATAGGTTTATAAATGTAGTTCATTGGTATGTATATAAAATAATAACAATATTTATATATGGGTAACTAAAGATAAGTTTGTTTGCTGGCAGTTCAGGAGATCCACAAAGGTTTATGTGATGGACCACGGTTTAGCATTAATTCATATATTCATAAGTGAGTAAGACTATTATACATGTCGGCACAAATTATGTTAGTCTCCATCAGTCAGAGATCACTAAAGATCATATTAAAGAGGTATGTGAACTGGCTAGTACTACGTCAGACCCTGTAATTTCCGCTGGACCCCTCCCTGCTTATCTTGGTGACGAAATTCAATGCAGACTGTCGTCACTAAACAGCTGGATGTCTAAATAGTGTTCACAGAATAATATAGGCTTCATAGATAATTGGAAAACTTTTAGGGTAGCTAAAAAGTTTTTTTTTTTTTAACCTGTTGAAAAAAATGGTCTTCATCCTTCCAGGGGTGGTGCTACTCTTTTATGTAGGAATCTGACACATAGTCTTGTTATTAATACTTGACTAACTGGGTCCAAGGTCAGGATGCAGACAGACTGGCTTAATCAACCATCTCGTCACAGAGGACACAATTTAAAACACATAGAATAATTATACTTATAATAAGTATATAATATAGAGACTGTGTCGCTCCCCAGACTTCTAAATACAAAAACACGTAAACAATTCAATGACAATTTAATAAATGTGACACTAATAAAAAAGATAATACAGACAAACACTTAATATGGCTTGGTTTGCAGAATATTACATTTCTCTCTTCGTTAACAAAAAGCACGTTTTGTTAATGATATCATCACAGATCTTAACCTGATGTGCTTCTTATGACAGAAACATGGCTACAACGAGTCCACCGCCCAAAATTGCTGTTATCAACATGGGCTTCTTCCAAAAGGTGATGGGGGAGGTGTTGCTGCACTTTATAAGAATATTTTTAAAGTTACCCAGAGATATGATCTCAGATGCGATTCTTTCGAAGAAATCATGCTTAATATAAATTCATCTGATTTAAATGATAATTCGAATTTGTCTTTTCTAATGGCTACTGTATACAGGCCACCAGGGTACCACACAGTGGTATTGGTATATGACTTGTATATGGTATATGACTTTATCAAATAATTCTTATCAGAAGTAGTAATGGCCACAGATCAAGTCCTAATTTTTAACATCCATGTGGACAATGAAAAAGATGCATTATGGTTGGCTTTCAAAGACATTTTAAACACTATCAGGGTTTCACAATGTGTCAGGACCCAATGATTGTCCTCTAGATTATACTTTAGATTAAATCTAAAGTCATATGGTGAAAATGTTGATGATATAAATATTATGCAGCAAAGCGAAGACATTTCAGATCAATATCTTGTGTCCTGTTTAATACATTTACCTATGGTTGCAAAATCAGCTCCTTACTAAAAAAACAGTAGAATGATAACTTCTGCCACTAAAGATTGTTTTGTCAACAATCTACCTGAACCGTGTGTCTCAAATCCTTAGAATAACAGATACTTTTAAAAACCTTAATAGTGCAACAGAAAATGTTAACTCCCTCTGTTATAGCAAAGCTGTAATATAACAATCATACCGAATCCCCAAAAAAGAGCAACCCGGAAAATGGCAATTGGAAGCAAACAAAACGTTTAAAGGTATTCTGTTTAAAGGTATTTATTTGATACAGTGGTTAAATTAACCAAAACTGACACATCAACTGCCTCTGACAGATGTCAATATCATGGCAGTGATGATTTTATAAATTTCTTTAATAACAAAGATACTGCCAGAGAAATCTTACCATGCAACCCAATCACATCAGATGGTGCATCATCTGCCCAAGTAACAACTCCAGTCATTTTCTACTGTAGATATGGATTAATTGTCAAAAATAATTAAATCAACATGTGTGCTAGATCCTATACCTACTACAGGAGCAAACAAGTATTACCATATTAGCCCAGTTCTGTCAACACTGAACTGACTGCCTATCAAGCATTATATACATTTCAAAATTCTGCTTATTTCTTAAAAGGCTCTGAATCCTTCATGTTCACTGTGATCTGAAAATTCTGGTCAGTTGATAATACCCAGAATTTCAAAGTTAAGTGCGGATGATAGAGCCTTTTTATAATTGGCACCCAAAAATTGGCAGTATTGACCTTTTGAATTTTAGATTAAAGACTCACTTTTAAAATCTAGCCTGCATTAACTAGGCAAACCAAGGGGGGGGAATTGCTGGGGCCAGTTCACATAAGAAGAGACGGCATGTCTTCACACTAAATCTGTTTGTTTATAATTTCCCCACGGTCATGTAGTCAGCTGGCTCAAGACTTTATCCAGATCAGATGGTGGTACGACTCCTGAGACTATATGATGGGCTTCTTTATTAAACTTACTATTATCTACATATCCACCTCCAGCCTAATTAGTTTCTATATGTTTGTTCCCTAATTGATGATCTAATAATCTAATTAGAATACATGGTATTCTAATCGTTATGAGATAAATCTTATTAAACCTAATTAGGGATATTAGTTAGATATTATTGACTAAAATGATGAAAACTACCACATATTTGTGCCATTTTAATACATGGACATGCATTAGAAATACCTGTCATCCTAATGTATTCAGACCGCCTACTAAAACATTATATACTTTATATATACTTTAGACTATGCAACATTTACGAACCATACATGGTATGATAAGAGCAAACTCTCCCTAGCCCAGAGCATCTCTTCTCAGGATTTAAGTTGGTCAATATGATGACACACCTTACCGATTCCTTAGAAGCGCTTCTCCAAGTACACAACTAATACCCTCTTGGGATTTCTCCTTGGAAAAAAACCCCCCTTAAGACACCCCCCCTTGGCCCCCTAAAACCCCCCCACACCCCCCTCCCCCAAAAAAAAAACACCTAAAAAAAAGGGGGGGGGGGGGGGGGAGCCGGCCCTCCCCCCCCCCCCAAAAAACCAAAAAAAAAAAATAATGGGGTGGCCGGCCGGGGGGCCCCCCCCCCCCCCCCCCCCCCCGCCCCCCAAGGGGGGGGGGGGGGGGGCCCCCCCCCCCCCCCCCCCCCCCCCCCCCCCCCCCCCTTTTTTTTTTTTTCCCCCCCCCTTTTTTTGGTGGGGGGGGGGGGGGAGAAAAAAAAAAAAAAAAAAAAAAAAACCCCCCCCCCCCCCGCCCCCCCCCGGCCCCCGGGCGCGCCCCTCCGCCTTTTCTCTACCCAACCAATAAACAAAAAAAAAAAAAAAAAATTTTTTTTTTTTTTTTTTTTCCAAACTAACTATGAGTGTAGTGTCTGGCATGTCCTAATATTTCGATAATGTATGGATCATAAAATGCTCCCTTTTGCTAAAGACTTCCAAACCTAGTGTGGGAGAGTCTTGAGGCAAACTTCTCTTCCAGATGTCTGTCAGCACCTCTGAAACCAACAGGACAGTTTTTGACACCCGGCCCAAGTTTTAAAATAATTCCATGGAGACCACATGGCCCAAGAAAAACAAAAAAGACTCCAATCCGCCAAAGGGATAACTCTCTTTAATTATTTGAGATGTTAATAATCTACACACTCTAATACATTATTTATGCATTAGGATGAATCACCACTTAATGTATTTCAAACCCTGTCATATTTAATATCTAACACATCGTCTTCTACTTTCCCATGAGACTATGTATGTTGTGTAACTATAACAGGCATGATAGTCTTTCTACCATAACCTGGATTAATATTTGCAAATGTGCCATCCGGCCATAAAACATGCAAATAGGGTGTTGAGTGAGACAAAGAAACTTTTGCCTTCATAACACATTTATTGTTTTGGTTTCACTGGGCGTGTCTTTTGTCTCTGTCTTCTTACTCTTGGTCTCTTCCACTCTTCAATCAAGGATACTTGGCACTGTCTCAATCCCTTTGAGGCAGACTCAGGACAACCTTTTAGCTAACTTTGATCTCCGGAACTCAACAAACCATCACATTTGAACCACTCAGAACTCTCTCTCCGTGCGCATTTGGATTTGCCCTCTATACACAGAATAGTTGTGCCCCTTTATTAAAGTGGTTCATTCAGAAATGCTTAGCTGATTTAACTTTGTACAGGCTTAACATCCTCTCTCTCCTTACATTTGGTTATGTATTTAATGTGTGTGTCTTTATGTCTATGCCCCTGTGGTGTATACAAAACACCCATATGTATTCACCCTTGATTGTTGCTGTGCTTAATCTTTCTACATGCTCTAAAGTCCCGTTTTAGCAGAGAAGTGTTGTTTTCAAGGCCAGACAAATAATGTCTCTTTCTTCAAAGACCGCGCATGCACTCGCTGGATGAATGCAATTGCTTATCAGGTACTACAAAATATGTATATTTGAGCTGATATTAACATTAATATTAAACCCCATTTTTACTACATGAGTATCTCTCCACAGTATGGTTTTCCCTGTCGGTTATACATTAAGAACTTCATATATAAACCTCCTAACAACTGCTATTGACCTAAATAGTAAGCTTGAGCTGAGGGCATAGACAATATTGCGGACCAACCATACTGTTACGGCGAACATGTCTGACCCATCGTTACGCCATACAACAATCCAGCAGCAGTTTCTCAGCTGACCACTGAGCTTTTTAAACAAGCCTCTCAACTGGCAGCACATCATCAGCAATTGAGTCGTTTAACTACGTTAACTGAGGAGCTAGTTAAAAGCATCCAGAGCATGCATTCCGCTCCATCCATACCCACATCAGTCCCAGATTCAGCTTCAGTGTTTAAAGAAGACTTTATTAACCAAAATATAAAGGAATCAGGTACAAATAATTTTACCATTATAGTTCTACTCTGTATATTTAACTGTGCAAGCACATCTCTTTTGTTCGGGGACCAAGGGAAGATAGAAACGCTGGGAACCTCTCATTAAATCGTTTTTACGTTTGTGTGACTCTATAAAGACCCTTTCCTAACCAGTAAAAAAAAAAACGGTTGTTCTGCAAAACAACTCATCTTTATGTCTCTGATAATAAAGTCTACTTTAGTCTAATAAACATTTAATCAGTTTTTATACTTTAACTAAGGTAAGCAGTTTTTGCTTAGTTTGTGTTGCTCTGTGGTGGTAAAGACACTCTTAAAAGCACCTCCAAATTTCAGAATGTAAAAAGAATAAAAGGGTTTTGATTCCAAAAGTTCTAAATGCATGCATTGATCTGTGTTTTCTGTTGAGTTGGTCTTGAGGTGAACAGTGGACAGATTTTAATTTTTCTATGAGTAGAGTTTAGATTAGATAATAGTAGATTGTTAAAAGAGAAGCGCTGATAAATCCTATAGGCCAAAGTCCTACAAGAGGTAGGCATCAAATCCTTTCATTGTGTTGAGGAAGTGTATCAATGAGTTATGAGTTGAAATATGAGCTGTTATGAGTAAGAGCTGGGAATGGTCTGTGTGACTACGACTGACGTGTGACTGTGAATAACAAGCTCTGCATCTCGTGAGCGGTGACTGCATACCCTTCTGTGTCTCACAGAGGGACCGTAATTGTTGTTTCACTTGAGAAGAGCGTATGAGCCCTGTAAATAAAGTGACACAAATATATGTGTACATGAGCCCCATTCAAATAAAGGGACTGGTATAAATGCTATTACTTTAAAAAAATCACCTGTATGGGTTATTGTGACTGAAAGTCTATTATTATAATTAGGTGTATATCTATTTATAAAAATTTAATATTCTTATCTAAATGATTGGTTGAAAAAAAATGATGTTTAAAAAGAAAAAGTGTCTGATATTGTTTTTGGTATTACTTGGATATTAAAAGTAAGCACTCTTAGAATCTGTGGTAAATTGATTACTTAAAAGTTTTTATAAAGGAAAAGCTTTGGTAAACACTGAAAGTTTTGGAGTGGAAACCAAGGTTCAAAGTTTTCACGTTGAAATTCAAAGTTAAGGTTTGCTGTATAGAAAAACGATGGCAACAACTCCTGTAGAATTTTTGGGATTAAAGTATCACTTGTGTAAAGAACTTAAAGAACTAAGCTCTATAAAAATGGCAGAAAAAAAAACATGACAAAAGGCAAAAAGACGGAACATTTGATGTAGCATTGTGTGAGGAGATGGAAACATTGGTAAAAAAAAGTACAAAACTAAAAATATCGGTCAGAAGCGGAAATAAAGAGAAAAAGAAAACAAGAAGTGTTAACACTATTAATATAAGAAGGGGAGAATGAAAAACAAACCAGGCTAGAAAAATTCTGGAGGAGGCAGACAGAGAGATAAAGAAAACGGAGGATGAGTTTACAGACCTCCTTATGTGACCTCTGAAGGTCAAGTTCTATTAAAAGAATAGTAAAAGTTTCTGGAGAGATGCAGATGGAAGGAAATGTGGAGATAGATGAAAAACAAATGAGTCCTAATGTTAGACCAAAAAGCAGGCAGGATAGGAGTGAAAAGAAAGCTCTGTATTTAAACTGTTAAAAATCAGTACAGACAGTTTTGGAGAAAATAAAAACACAGTATAAACAAGACATACCAGAGGAAAAGAAACCAACTGAACAGACAGGAAGGATAGAAGAGGAAATTGAAGTAGAAGCAAGGTTGTTAGAGGTAGTTGAATTGAGGAGACAGAAAAGTTTGTAGATGAAACAGGTAGATTATTGAGAAGAAGTGGGTTTCTAGAAAGAAGGTGAAAATGAGTCCTCATCTGATTGAAGGAAGTTGGTCACGGGAAAAAGGGAAAAGTCAGCTTGGATAATTGGCAAAACAACTCCCTATTTTAATTAAAGGAGCACAGTGGCAATATATATCTTGGGCTTCGCAGGACCTTGAGGGGCTGGTTTCTTACCTCCCTAACATGCCCCAGGGGGCTGAGAAATGGATTAGAGTGTCCTAGCAAAAATTATAGGAGGTGCAAAATGTAGACTCACATTACATGGACGGGACTACTTTTAATGTATACCGCCCCGTCGTATGGCAAGCACTACGTGCTGAATATCCAACCAAAGTCAACCTTAAAGAAGGGCGAGCAGTGTGGGGGAAACTGAAAACATGTTATAAAATCATGTTATTAAAGCCAGTTGATAGCAAGGATATTTATCTTTAAGACTGGGATTTACAAACATCGTATTGATTCAAGTACCTCTAATGAGGACGAAGAAGAAGAAGATGAATAAAGTTGAGCCATACCCTGGGTGTAAGTGCTAGCCTAACATCTCCCCAAGGGTGACCCTGTACAATGCGCAAAGTATATGGGTTTAAGACATTTGCAAAAAAGACCTTTAATTACTTTGATTAACAGATATTTTATGCTATAATGTATTCTATATAACTGTGACAACCGCAGGCAAGGCTGAAACAAATGCACGCTCATGCTTATAACACTGTTTTATTTTAAATGAGAAGATTAGATCTTTTACTCATTTACCCTGTTTTCTTTCAAATTGTTGTTGCATGAAATGGTCATTATTAACAAAACTGTGTGAATTGATTTAGTCCCTAGATAGCTTAACAGAGGAAACTGAATTATGAAACTGAAATTTGGGTATAGAGCTACTGACTGTGCTATTAATCTAGTTCCAGGTTCAGTTCTCCCCAAGGGGATAATATTCCTATTGTCTCAACCCAAGTCAGAAACCATGAAAGAATACATCAAAAAGGAGTTAGCCAGGGGATTTATTCGCCCCTCAAGTTCACCTGTGGCAGCGGGTTTTTTTCTTCACAAAGAAGAAGGATGGTGGCCTTCGTCCCTGTATTGACAATAGAGGCCTTGATATCACAGTTAAATTTCGCTATCTGCTTCCACTAGTACAAGGCTGCTCTGGAACAACTACGCAAGGCAAGATTTTATACAAAGTTGTGCCTTTAATCTGGTTCGCATCAGAGATGAGGATGAGTGAAAGACTCATCCCCTTCAACAGGGAAAACAGGATGAAACGAAAGTGAAAGCAGTAACAGAATGGCCTCAATCACATACTGTGAAGGAACGCAAATGTTTCCTGGGTTTTGCTCACTATTACAGGCGAATTATTCGAGGTTTCAGTTCGGTGGCAGTGGCTCTAAGGCAAAGAATTCAAAATTGACCTGGTCCTCTGAGGCGCAAGCAGCGTTCAAGACCTGGACACGATTCACCACAGCACCCATTCTCAGACACCCAGATCCAGATCGACCCTTTATTGTAGTAGACGTCTAACACTGGAGTGAGAGAGACTTCTTAATACCATTATATATATAATCCCAGTGAGCAGTCCAAAGATGAGCGTGGCAAGGACACACCTTGGAAAACACCGCAAACTGGACAGAAGAAGAATATAACAATAGAGGAACTGCCACAAGCTTACACCTACAAATAATCACCGGTCCATCACACTGACCTCCACAGATGTGTTTACCGCACTGAGCCGGATCAACGCACGCAAGGCTGCTGGACCAGACGGCATCCCTGGACGCGTACTTAGGGCATGTGCAGAGCAGCTCGCTTGGGTTAAAATCTATATTAACTCAAAATATTACAACATGTTATCTTTTGGATGAAAGAGAAAGAAAAAGAAAAAGGTGGGACCAAAGAACCGTTTCCCAATACAAAGATCCGGACAGAGATACGCAACCAGTGTAGTTCATGAAGTAATAAGGTGAAATTATAAAACCATGCTTCTAGCCTTAGTAATGACTCTAGCACCAGAATTTTGTAGGAAGCAGAAAAGCATCTAAATAACATTTATTTAACAAGTAACCAGCAGGTAGCAAATAGATAATATAATAAAGTTGTTTGGCATAGGCCCCGTTCATAGTTTAAATCCAAGTATTGCATGTTCTTGCAGTTCCTGCGCAATGAAGAAGTCAGGGGCAGAGCCTAACCTGGATCAGGGATCGACCGAGGGTGGAGGTGAATGCCTACATCAATATCTGCAAATATAAATGAGTAAAGCTCTTATATACACTAAGCATTGACTAATGATTGGCTACATCTATTTGTAATAAATGATGGCATAATAGCAAATCTTCTTAATAGAACCTACTTTTCCAACATCACACATTGTGGTTTCTGAATTAGCTCGACATACCCTGAGTAAACAAGGGTTGTGATTAGTCAACCAAGAATTTTGGGTTTAGCTGACGGTAAATTATGCCTGCTTCATGGAACACCCAAAGTACTGCACATTGATGAAAATTACTTTCTCTCCACATTGTAAAAATCAGTCAAACCATCCATCCATGGCAACTTCATCCAGATCACAATCTATGTTCTCTCTCACATGACAGCAAAAATAATTCACTGAATGGTGAGTGCAATCGTGCACAGACCCTGCATCAATTAGGTCACAGGCCTCCATGGTTTGAATGAGGGAATATACTGACATACTCCCAGGGAACACGTAATGGTTAAATGTATAACTTGAATGTATTGTAAATCGCTTTAGATAAAAGTGTTGGAGATTATATACTTCTGTCATGCATAAATAATCCTCAAAAGAGTTAAGGAAGGGAACGAATGCTGGGAGGTACTGGAGTGAAATTTGTGAATACTCATGAAACCAGTTTTGAAACATCACAGATTGGTGGAAAGAATCTCTAATCTTATTTAAAATAAAACAGTTATAAGCATGAGCGTGCATTTGTTTCAGCGTTGCCTGTGGTTGTCACAGTTATGCTTAGAGATAGAGGATCTTTAACTCCTTTCTAGTCAAGAGTGAGAGGAGAAGGTTGGTCCTACTCTCTTTCAAAGTACAGTAAAGGAAAAATAAAATACATTATAGCATAAGCTAACTGTTAATCAAGTAAAAAAAGATCTGTTTGCAAATGTCAACCCAGAAACTTTGCGCATCGTTGAGGGCTAGGCTTGGGGACAGTTTAGACTAGCACTTATACCCAGGGCTCATCTTTATTCATCCTTATTAGAGGTGCTTGAATCCTCACTATGAGTGCAAATTCCAATATTCTGAATTTATTTCTTATGGGATTATAAATCTCGCAATCCAACAGCTAAATCGGTCAACGACCAAAAGCATGTATCTCTTGCCCTGAACCTGTTTGATCATATCCACGTTACCCATCACCAAGTGTTTGAAAGGTCCTTTAGGTAAAGGTAGATGAACTATTGGTGTTGTTTTTTCCCTTTCTGACATTATAGAGATACACATATCTCACGTGCACAAAAATTCCCCTACCATTGTGTACAAGGTTGGAAACCAATACCCTTGTTGTTTAAACTTCCTTTTTACTTTCCCCTTTGCCAAATGGTCAAAACCATGTGCATCTAGACTAAGGATGTTTAAGAGTTAGGTTGGTGAAACAAAATGTGTTTTATGTGAACGCCAAATGTTTAGGTAATCTTTTGTCACTAAGCTCTCTCTTTGGGGATATCTCTCTTTGTTTTTATAGCACAATCTTCTATCCAATCACTACTGAAGCCAGTCATCCCAAAGGTCATCATCTGGCCTACTGTTTGTGACAATAGTGCTTTACTAATGCCTTCTAAGTACACTGGGGCTATGGCCTTTGTGCCATATGAGATTAATCGCCCTAAATATTCAATATTTGTGCAATATTGGTGTTTTTAAAGGAGACGGTAACACAGGATTGGTGATGGTGGGTGGTGACGTCAGAACGTAAAACTGGAGTGACGGCGGCAGCGGAGCAATGGAAGGGATCTGTAAAAGGCAGAATGAGGACAGAGAGAGGGATAGCCAAAAAGGAACACAAGACAACGCGGGGACGTAACACACACAGCTCAAGTAATGTATAACTAGAGTTCTGAAGAGGGTTATATACCTAGTTCTTTGGTACAAAAACCAGAAAGCTCTTGATTTGAAAATAGATGTGTATATAGGATATATGTGTAACTTTTTATATAACACCCAGCCTATGCTGCATTTATCAGTGAAACTGTAGGGTTGAACAGCATGTTTTTGCATTTACGCTTCTATACAAAGCAACTAACAGTACATTCATTTTTGAAAACATTTTCTTAATACACATGGTTTTTGGGAGTTGAACCCACAAACTCTTGGCTATTAACGCCATGCTCTACAGAAGAACCCACAAAGGGTTCTGCCTTTATGCATTAGACTGTGCCAAGACGGGTGCATTCCTATGTCATTTTCTTTTCTAAGCTCATAGTTTTTATGCCAGCAGACCGTGTCCTTATGTTAATGTTGGGCAATCCTTCTAACTGCTCATGAAAACGAAAGCTGCCTTAGAACAGTAAAACGCCTTGTATGACTTAAAAACTGTCTGCTGCACTCTTTTCTCAGCATCTTATTGCTTATATGTAAAGAACAATCCAGCCTTGAGACAGCCAAAAAGGAAATAATTAGATCCTTCTGTACTCTAAGATGAGCAAACACAGGCAATGAAATTGGGCAAACCTACCGCTGACATGACAGGTGTCCTGAAGAAATAAAATGTCATAGGAAGGGTTAGGTTCACTGTAGGAAACTGACCATTTAGGGGATGCGGTACAGAAAAGCTTTAAATCCTATCTAAGCAGGGAGCTGTCTATTAAGAAGGATGCTAAAGACATAGCGGCTAAACAGGCTCATTGCACACACACTAACACATTGTTTGATGCCAGCTGTATGGGAGCTTATCAGTCAGAAACAGAACTAATTGGAATTACTATTAGTTAACCCAAGGGACTCATATTTTGGCTGACAGTTTCAGTGAAGCAAAACAAGACATTTGGAGAGATGCTTCTCATACCCAATCACCCAAGGAAGCTGGAAATGGCCAGGGAAAATTGCATGTTGGCTTCCCTAGTGTATTAATCCTTTTGCCTCTGTGACCTGATTCTGAATGGAGGATGCCAACATGCCAAAGGCTCCACTAGCATTGCTTAAACCATATCAAACATCAATAAGGAAGTTTTGGAACAAACAATGAATTGCGTTTGCAGACTTTAAAAACAAACGTAGAACATGGGTTATTGTTTGACATGGTATGGCAAGGGCCCCAATCAAGATTTTAGACCACAGTTTTCAAGCGTTATAAGCAAAAATAGCAATTTTTCATATCTTTTTGGATCTGAGGATCTCAGGTCATGTCTATGAAACTGTTAACTGCATCATATTGTCACACTAGATTTGTTATTTTCATGTATTAAATTGCATTACTACAGTGAAATCACATGCAATACAATTGTTCATACTAGTTTTATGTCCGGGACTATTTATTCCATAAATGATTTTATTACTATTCACTATTCACAAAACATTTTCTCAATAGATTCCTTCATTTCATACAATGGACTTCAATGTCTTTAAGGCGATTGCCTTAAATTTGCCATCTTGCAAAGCACTTTTTTTTTTTTGCAAATGTGATATTTCAGCAGCTTGGGATAGATATCATTTGTGTTCGCAATGGCAATGTTGTCTATTACAGTATAATAATAACTCGAAACACATTAATTCTCATTATATTCTTTTGTAATTACATTGCATGACAAAAACAAACAATTGCAATTGCAAAACATAGTTAACATTTCCCTAGATGCAAAGATGACAACATCAGTTTTGCCCAAAAATGGTGTGCTAGTTTTCAGTGTTGATGATAAAGTAACCAACCAAACATTTCTTTTACATCAGGTGTTGGAAGTGACACTTGCGTACCCGAATTTTTCAGTATAAGAAATAGCGTAATGAAAAGCGACGTGATTTTGGGACTGAGGTTAGTATTGTTGAGCAGGACGTAGTATGAAAAGGATTAAATTGAGAAAGTGCGCGACAACGCTTTTCGCTAAACTGATGTTCCTATCTTTTATATTCAATGAAATTGTTAACTGCACTTGCAAATCTAGCAAGTGTGCACAATGTTAAACACAGTATTTATTTGTGTTTGTGTTACTGTTAAACACAGTATTTATTCGCTTTTGGCATTGCTCTGCCCAAAGTTTTTATATTAGATGTTTAGGGTCATAATTTATAGATGTGGGAAGCAAAACCGAGAGTCACTTTAAGATCACCGGATTCTCTTTTTCTCCAATATGTTAATAATAAATTCTAAAGTGATATTCATTGTATTGGGCATTCAGGCTTAATACAATAGCATATAATAATAATTGGTGCCTCGGGCATTTCATGTTAATTGTTGGTGATTTGCTTATTATTCAGTCAAAGCCCTAAAACAAGAGGCATGTAAGGCTACGCTGTGAACCCTTCTTTATTTCTATAATAATGAAGTGGTCTGAAGGAAACAATTATATTGACTGGAACCAAGTTTGGTGAGACTTCAGGGTCTGGGGTGGGGGGTGTTTCCTCCCTCTGTGGGAAGAAACGCCTGAGCGCTTTGTTTCCATTTGAAGGGACCCTCTGACTTAAAGTTAACACATTTATAACCAGTTTGAGTGGCTGGCAATGACTGCAGCAATCAAGCAGTGTATCTGATGTTTAGATTTGTTTTCATCATTTTCTTCAATAAAGACTACTGCTGAACAAAACTCAAGTCTGCTTGTCTTCACTGGAAAAAGTTTCCAACATAGGTATGCATAGTTGGTTAATTGTTGAAACAAGGTCTTAAGAAATGAGCAGTAATTTTCTGAAAAAAAACACACCCGTAAACTGAGAGCAAACAGTTTTTAGGGGCATTCATTTTTTTTCAGAAATAACTGCTAATTCTTCAAGACCTTTATTCACTAGCAGGGGTTGAGAGGGGCCATTTGAAGCTGCATTCAAAATTTATTTTGGACCTTGATGATAATGTGTCGAATTGGATAAGTTAGAGAAAAATCTTGGATTAGTTTCCTCAAGACCTACAATTTCTTTTTGTCTAAACAAAGAAAAACATAAACAACTTGGATTACATGGGGGTGAGTAAATTCATTTCAGGGTGGACATATCCTTTAACAAACCTGAAGTCTGTTGATTAGCATATATGAGACAGTAGGCAGAGCCCTCCAGCACAAGGCTGGCAGGCAGAAGAAACCATCAGTGATGGTTATTAGTCTTTGGCCTCACACCTTACACATCAACAACTCCTCCACTGGTAGGAATGCACGCAATGTGCATAAGGCCAATGTGGGTTGGATTACAGGCTTCAGTTTCTTAATTTAGGCCCTGTTCTATTTTCTGCCTCAGCTTCTTGAGAACAATGAGATGACCTGTTCAGACACATGGTTGTTTCTTACATATATTACCAAGGTGAGACGCTTGGAATTTCCTGTTATGGGCACATGCTGAGGGGGTTTCCTTGAGGGCTGTACATCTGCTGGGAGAAGACGATATAGCAGCTGACTTTTTATTAAACTACTTTCACGTAAGGCTGAATCAATATTGTTATTTTTCCAGTCCCCAGTAGAATCTGGTCTGACAGAGTCAACCTTAGAGGGGTATGTATGACCACCATTCAGGTTTTGGAGGTTATTAGGTGGTTTTCTAGCATTTGGGAAATGTTTTCTGAAGGGGGCTTGAAGATTGTGCCATCACAAGCTCAGTTATGGGATCTAACATAGTTCTGAAGGCTCTGACAAAATCTCCATTTGAACTGTCAGACAAATTAGGAATAGAACTTCTCACATTAAATACAGCATTTTGTGTTTGTTTTCTTGTGGGGAAAATGAACTGCATGCCTTTTTGTACACCCTTGCATGCCTGAGAATATAGGAAGAAGGCTCATCTATTTCACACCTTCCAAACCCCTCATTCCCGCCAAAAGTTTTGACTCCAGCTTTGTCTCCAGGCAAACTGATCAAATGTTAATTTATTATGGGGGGGGCTGGCTGGCCTGGGGGCCCAGGGAGAACCACAGGCCAGCCTGTGTCCAAGAAGCAATTATCTAACCCAAACTCCTGCTTTAGGTAATCATTAGCTGATCTCTTCTCAGTAAACCATTGTCACACGAAGGTCAATAGGGTAGGTCCCTGTCATCTCAACAGTATGTTTTCTAAAAAAAAGTAGTTTATATATGAGAAGGCCTTTGTTACATATAGTGAGAGCATTGGAGCTGTCATTAGAGGCCTGCATGTAGTAGATAAAGTGTAGTTTAAAGGCAAGAATAGTTCGATAACAGTAAAATAGCACATGCTTGCTGTGAATTCAGGAGTTGACTATTGGTTTATATGGTAGACTGTATTGAATACTTCCTTAATATTCAAGAAGTAGATTAACTTTAGGTATATTATTAGGTCATCATTGGAGGCCCTGCATGTACAGTAGTAGGTCAGGGGTAGTTCAAAGGTAAGAATGGCTTCTTACAGTGTGCATTGTCTCTATAGGTTTATAAATGTAGTTTATTGGTATGTATATATAATAATAATATATATGTATATATGGGTAACTAAAGATAAGTTTGTTTGATGTCAGTTCAGGGGATCCACAAAGGTTTATGTGATGGACCACTGTTTAGCATTATTTCATTTTTCTCCTTAAGAAACTTATTTTGCTATCAATGTATGTATGTAATGTTATTTATAATGTACATCATATATCTATATACTCTCATATATCTAAAATATAGGACTGACAACTGGCCTTGTGCTGTTTAGTAAATAAATGTTGCCTTTGTTTCCCTGCTGTACAGAGACATTACAAAAATCCTTATGTGCACCTTACCTGGCACGCCCCAAACTATGTTTACCCCTGGGCTAGATGTACATATAGTAGGTTAACAATAGTGGCGTTGCACTTTGCTCAGGATTAATTTTCAAAGTTGTAGGTCACTTTCTGCTCAGACTGTGCAGTTTCGAATGCTGTCCTAAACCACTCGTAGTCCAGAGGTTTATATTCAAGTCTGCATCATCATAGATAGGTGTTAATTAAAGATATGTTTGCTGTCTTTACAGAACTTCATTGTAGGGATATGTAAATATCAGGCCATTTAGAATTTGGCTGGCGTGAAATTTTTGGCCACACTCTGCCCAAAGTTTAGTTTGTGTGTCAGTATTGTAGGTCACTCTCTGCTCATGAGAGTGCAATGTAAATGAGAATGCTTTCTCATATCAGAAGTAATGTGGTTTATACATGATTACACTTTATAGTAGGTTAACATTAGAGTCCTTTTGGGCTGCGTGTAGGGCAAGGACATAGGTATGAATAATTGGTTAATAGTAGAATAGTGTATGTTTGCTCTTAGTTCAGGGGTCTAAACTATTGTTTTATGTGATGACCACAGTTTGGTTGATACAGATTTGGTTGCACTTTGTCAATATTTTGTTACTTTCTGCTCAGGAGAAGCCTATATAAAGTACTCTTATAATGTTTTCTCACAAAAAGAGTTGTCAAGTTTGTATACGTAGTTCTTTTGTATGTTAAACCAACACATTACAGTTCTTGAACTGAAAACAGACGTAGATGTTAAACTTTTGATATAATCATGTTCCCAGATGATGCCTATGCAGCACACATACCTCATGCTTATCAATAAAATAAGTTTGTTTTCTAAGTGACCTTAGAATAATTTCTAAGTGATCCTAGAATGGATTCTATTGAGAAAAGGCATTCAACAAAGCATAGTGCTCAATAACACTGCCAACGTTTTCAGAACATATTTTCTTGCAAAACTGATGTTGCTGACATTTCTTTTTTTAACTAGATAAATTATTTTCACGCTAAATTATTTGAGATTCTTTCTGTCATAATGTGCTTGTAAAATGCCCACACTGCACATCTCAACACCACTAATTTCACAGTGCTTTTCTAATGTTTTCACTTTTAGAATGCCTTATGTGGCATTCTAAAAAATTCCCACAATCAACATTGATCACATTAAATATATATTTTCTCACAAATTTAATGTAACAGCCCCCGTAAAATGAACCTCTTTCACAACTTATTCTTCCTGTAGATGTCATTTCCTATGTTTCAACGGCCTTGAAAAGGAAATGTGGTTTTAATCTTCCTGTTCCTAAGGAGTTCGGCCAGGCTTACACATGTAGTGATGCAAAAGTGTTGTTCTGTATCTCATCAGAGCCAGAAGAGGATCTTTCTATTTAAAAACTTTTTCTGCAATCTGCAGAAATCTCTCGCTGCATATCCATTTCCTTGAGCATATTGTGGCTTAAATGTAAAAGTTAAATTCCCTTGCAAATTTTTGGAACTCAGCACTCCCAAACTGATGACAGTTATCTGAATCATTTTGTCAGGGCAGCCAATCCTGGCAAGTAGTGCTTTCAGTTTTAAGACAGCTGAGGTATCTGTGCTGGATAGGTTAACATTAGCAAATTGCTTGGGACCTAAGGGGGAAAGAATGGTCATTATTGTTTGCAAAGTCTTGTTCCATATTCTCAGGGAACCGGGGTTACAAATATAACCCTTTCGAAGGGAACTCCCACTGGATCTGGTTAAGATGTGTGGAATGGATATATCATCTGTGCCATGCCAAGGTGAGTGTTGGCTGCATGTGCTGTGTCAAAGAAAAATCACAGCGAGTAACATAATGATCTCGTCCAACTTGGTCACACCATCAATGACAGAACTCCATCAGACCACTACCTAAACATGAGGCTCAATACAGCTAATCCCACTGTTGGGCAAGGGATAAAGCTTGGCCCAAGGCAGAAAAGGTTTCTCTCCAACACAGGGCTGCAGTCGGGAGGGTACTCCAAGCGAAGCCAGTAGAGAGCAGTAGCAGGAGTAGTAGAGAGCCGGCTGTGACCGCTTAAAACTATGATCCATATTGGGCTCTAGTGAGGGTAAGGTAGTAAGTACCCTCTGTAGTCAGGGTACTCTGCACACATACTAGAGGGCAAGAAATCCAAAGTGAGCTAGTGGAGCACTTGCTACAACCACTCAAAACAAATGTTTTCATAAGCAGCTCCAGGGGGAGCAAAGAACCCTCAATAGTGTGGGTACCACTCTGCACTCACTCCAGAGAACAAGAAATCCAAGGTGGAGCTAGCAACCACGCAACACTATTGTGCTCTTTTCTGAGCTTAAGGGAGGGTGGGGACCCTGCATGGTGAGGGTCCCACTCTGTGCTTGACACAGGGCATGCAACTGCTCAACTGCATTGGCCCTGCATCAAGATTCAAACCCAAAGATGGAAAGGCTCAGCTCCTAGCTCATAATAAGGACCTCTCCCAGACAAACAATTCACAGATCAGCCATGTCAACGGGCATCCAAACCTCTTCTCTTTGAAAGGCACACGCTTTCGCTTTGCAGGATCCGACAGGTACAGCAAACTGTTGGCTCCCTGCAGACAAAGAAACTGATGATGTTCCTAGCAGGTGTCCTCTTATACTAGTGCTTATGCCTTAAGCACATCATACACCAATTACATTGCTGTGATTAGAAGCATACTTAATTTCCCCAAAACATCTAGCCAGACACAGTGCCATTTCCTTTTGGAAGGGACCTACAACTTGTGAAACTAATTTTGTGCAGGGCTCCTGTCAAAGGTTTTCAGACACCTCATACAGGACAAGATGTAGGCCATAACTCTCATTTGCAATGGTCCAAAGACTGCTCCTGATCACTTTCACTCAGCTTGCATCTATCGGTGCAATAGTTTTAGTGGCTTGTAAAATACACACAAGTGGTGCAATCTCCAAACAGCTCTAAAAAACCTGGATCAACAAAACTCTGTTGGCGCAACCCTTAGTGGGCTGGGTTAAATAAGCAGCAGCATATCCGCTACATACCCTAAAATGTTTTAAAAGGCCTGTTAACGTGCCCACCATGTGAGCAAAAAGCAGATGTTTATAGCTGGTTCTACATAATGGTCTATTTATGATGATATTTTAAACATAAATAGGAAGACCATAACTACTGTCCATTTCAGTAAAAATCGGTAACAGAGTGGGGAAAGAACTGTAAACATCTCTACTATTAATTAATATGCCTACATTCCTACCTTAAAGAGCATAAAATAATGTTTAAGCAATAATGTTGAGCAAACAAAACTCATTCTTAATCAAATTCTCTACACCAATGTTCTTTTTGTTAAACATGAACAAGCACAGTAATCTCTCAAAAGTCATGCATAGTTTTTCCTCTTTTTTATTTCTTGTAATAGCTGCCCTTGGTTTGCTCACTAGGGGCCTAAAGACAAAAATAAGGAATTGCTGTTTCACTGCTCAAACAAGAAAATTATAGTAGAGGGCACTACAGTAGATGTTATAATTTTTCTGAAAATGTATATAGTGAAAAGTGTAATACAATTAAAAAATTAGCTTTTTCAAAAGAAAAATTCTGAATATGTTATATGATTAATTCTGTATATTGGCTCTCTGATGTGTCGCAAACTTCACTACACTTTAAAAAAGTTTAATCAAATTGGGTGCACAAGTCATTTCAACTTACTCTTAACTGGTCTTGAGTTGCTGTAACTTTTAAGAAATGGTTGAAAAATTAACCTATTTTTTAATTATACCAGTCAGGATTTAACCTTTTATGTTGAAATTACTTGTATAGCCAAGTTGATTAAACTTAAAAATTTAAGGCAGCAACTTTTATTTTACAGTGTAGTAACTGTGTCTGCAAAAGGTTAATAATTAAAAAATGATTTATAAAAGCTGAATTTTGTTTTTTATACTGCCTTGAACAAGCTTCATGTTTCTAACCTGTAAACCTAACCAAGTTACTAAAGACACATCTTGGATCAAAGTTCATCCAAAAACAAAACATAAAACAAAACACCAAAAGCTGTGCAATTGTTTTAGAGGTAACTAGATTTAAACTATTTTTTTTTTTTTTTTTTACTTAAATACTTTAAGATCTCTGCTTTTTACAAGTGAACTAATCATTCTCGTTGGCTTTGCTGGGTCTTATACAATCACACCACTTTAAACTGACAAAGAAAGGAACTTTTATTTTGCAGCCTATATAATATTCACACTTTCTGTCAAACACATATAAAATGCATTATTTTACACAAAGATTATATGTTAGGCTGTAAACAAACATATTTATTTTTAATACACCCCTTTAAATGTATTCTTACATTTAAATTGAATGAAATATGTTCATTTTCTAACAGAAAAGTGTCAACACAGACAAACAATGTGCTTACATTGGGCCATAGTGCCCTGGGGTGTAAGGCATCTGGTTTAGAGATGAACATTGGGTTCGTTAACAGAAACCTACCATAAAACAATAAAACTCACTGATATGCGTGTTCAGGAATTTGTGCCCTATCTTTCCCGTGGAAAACTGATGACCTGAAATTTACCTCTGTTTTCTCTCTCATTTTAGACCCAGATCAATAGAGCCCATTGAACATATATGTACCACATACAGTGTGATGTTGAGTTTTCATGCTCTGTTTATATCATTTTAAATCATGTTGATTAATCTAATTTCTATAATAAATATAGTATATTAGAGGGAGAAAACTTAATAGAAAACTTACACTTCTGTTATAGGTGTATCTCTCTCAAGACATCTGGGTACTGATTATCTCAACAGTTTCTTTCAGGTCACGAGAAACTGACCAACCAAATACATGAACTGACCACAAAATTTATGACTCTTTGTCTTATTTGTGTATATAAGGTGGCTAGGCAAAAGACTCGGGGAAGCTTTCTGTAACCAGAACTTCCCACACAACTGCTGCTGTGTGTCTCATTTGCCAGGTATGATTTAGACGTTGTACCTTGTTTTATTCTGTTGATCATGTATTGTTTTTTTTCGTTGTATTCAAATTCATATGATGTCTTTTACTTCTCTAAATTGATGTTTTAGTCCAAGGTTACCGCAAAATTAGTGTCAGGATGTGATCATACTGGGGACTTGTTGAAAGAAGCTAAGAGCACATCAGCCAAGATCTCCAGGTTTCTGTCTATCACCTGTCTTAACAAGTTGCATGATCATAAGACAACTGTTACTAGATCTGAGCAAGTATGGAACAGCCAGGTTTAATAATATTAGTTTACCCGGCAACCTCTGAGTAAGATCAAAATGACCGTTTTGTGATCGTGAGATTCGCGTATATATCGGCCGGCACGAGACTCAGTGCGACCTTGGGTCCCTAATGAAAGAATAACTAAGAGTATGGGAATCTCCAAGTAATCAAATCTAAATTATGATCAACAGATAATTTGGAATCATTAATCTAAAATTAATATAAAATTGGCGTCAGATTGGAACTAACCACAGTGTCAATAAAACTAAATTGTAACAAATTGAAGAAATTTGTAGGAATGCTATGGAAAGGCAGAACACGTGAGATACCTTCACCCACACCATTGGATACCGTCGTTGGGCCAATGGGTGGTCCTTACAGGGGCAATTGTAACACAATGTTACAATTGCCCACAATGTTGCAGCCATGATAAAATCTTGTATGCTAGTATTTTGTTGAACACTTCTGCTGAAAGTCCTTAGGTGAAATTATTATGCTCCTATTTCACAGGCAGAGCACATGAGAGTAAGTGCCATCACTCTAGCTTTATTCTGAGTGGAGGAATTGAGTGTGTTACAATTGCCCCCGGTCTCCCCTACAGAGATTTTCCAAAAGATTTTCATTTAGATATTAAGGTTTATCGCCATAAGGTTAATTAAGTGGCTGCACATTGAACTTGTCAAAATATAAACCAGCTTACTATCAACAGGTGAAAACTAACACTAACACCAAAACACACTGTTTTGTGTTGATGAGATGTCTGTTTGTGTTTTTGTTTATCAACTAATTATGAAGAATAAAAGACACAGAGAAAACAAATTAATAGAAAAATAAAACAAAAATATGAATATGGGCTAACCTAATCAAAACTGGATACAATAACAAACCCCAAAGTTAAATTATTAACATACTGACATTCAGTTTCTGCACATATTTCCCATTTTACCCCACTAGGTGGAGTAGTTGCACTTTTTCCATCAGCATTGTTCCACCACACTCTATACAACACCTGACTGTGGCACTAGTCTTGGAAAAGAAAAAATAAGGACAATGTGGAGTCAAGTGCCAGTCACTAAATGTGTGTCAAAAATGGTATGAATGGGTATGAACATTTCAGTAATGTACTGATAAAACGGTTGGGCTAATAGCTAATATCGCAGCGGCTACAACAATTGTATGCATTCTGTGTCAACAGCGGTTCAGAGGTCTCAAGGTCTACTATTATAAACACGGTGGTCATAATCTCTAATGTGTTTCAGATTTATTTATAAACTGTTTTTCACAGTTTCATTGTTGCAAAACAGCTTTACATCTAAAGAAAACTAAATTATGAAATATATAGAACATAATATAGAATACATATAAAATACAATACATGGTATTTTGGCATTTTTTGTATATTAGTACTAATTAGCGATTCTAAGACAGTTTGGATGAAAATAGGAGACAGAATAATTAATAAACATGAAAAAAAGTACTTTAACAAACTATTAGTCTATGCTCTAGTTCATTCATCATTTATTAATTCACTACATATCATTCATCTGATAAATTCAATCTGACAAAGTTTTGTTTTACACAATCTATTTTATTATTTGTAACTTTTCTTCATGTATGCTATTTAAAATTTAATTTTACATTAAAAACTTTTTTACTCTGCTCAGGATCAAGAACATTCTAGATTTGGCTGAGTTCTATTAATGACATTATATTTCTAACAAAAGCAAGCCTATTGAAACAAATCTTCCCCACTGACTTCAAATGGATTCCAAGCCTGGTCTGTAATTGTTTAAGTTGGCTTAATATAAGACGATCAGGGCTGTAATTAGATTTGGAGAATGTGTAAATGGTATTGCATCATAAACACATTAGACAGAAAAAAAAGCATGAGGCTGATTTGAATGTCAGCATAAACTGAGAATTTGAGTGATTCCCACATTAGTTGTGCTTATGAGTTCCTTAAGTTTGGAAGTTATGGATTCTTCTCCAACACTCATCACTCATCTCCTTCATCCAAACAACAAAAGAGGCATAAAATCTAATCTGCACTTTGGAAAGACTGATCACTCCCATTCTGCCACACGCGTGTGTGTGAGCATCTTATGGGGAGAAAAGTATCATTACATCAGGTTAAGAACCACCCAATATGTATTCTGTAGGGTTTGTTTGACTGAGAAACATGTGCACATTTAGCTTTAATAGACTGCATTTGTATGTCACCTGGTTCATTGTATGTTATCTGTGTGTAGGTGATCCTACAACACAAAATGATGAGCCTTCTCTAACTATTGTTGCACCTAGTGATGTGCGACTAACGAGTTTGAAATTACAGTAGATACAGTAAACGATGGTGGCTAAATGATTGAATCATTACTGGTGATCGGGGCTTTCTCGCCTTAGGCATATTGCTGCCATAGATCAGCCTGTCAAGCTCATCTGCATCCGTCACACATAACCCAGTTTGTGGAGCGAGAAAGATAGAGCGTGTTTTTATAGGAAATTCCGACTGCCAATATTATTGAGAGTGCATAGGAGAGACTCTGAGTGCGTTGTCAAGAGGTGAGGCTGTACAAATGTTCAATTTTTGGACTGGGTTAAGAGAGTCTCAGAAAAAGAGAGGCCTGCTGGGAAGTGTAACTTTAGATGTACATGTTAAGTAAAGAGACAAAACAAATGTTACTATTGATAAAGAAGCTCATTAATGACTATTAACTGATTAACGAAATAATTGATAGGCAGTTTAAACAATACTAATAAAAAGGGATTGTTTAAGGTTTGTTTTGTTTATGTTAGAAATTTGTGATGACAGCTCTGCATTAGAATATTGTAGAGACTTGGGGATGGACTCATATCTCTCAGCTTAGCAAGCAGCAACAAATGGTGACATTTCAACTACATAGCCATGCCCTAGCAACCAGTAACAGTCCCCTAGCAACCATGGAATGAAATCAATAACCACCCTAGCAACTGCATAACATAATGAATAAGCCATATTACAATATACCTTTCACATTAAAATGTGCTAGCATCATGCAGAACGTGCTAGCATCATGCTAATTGATGCTCAAACATGCTAACATCATGTTAAAATGAGCTAGCATCATTCTCAAATTTACTAGCATCATGTTACAATGATGCTAAAAATGTCAAATCATAGTACAGTGTGGTAGTGTCATGTCATAAAACATGCTTTCTGACTTGAGCTTTCAAGCTACAATCAGAAAACTTTCCACAGACCTTTAGGGTATTCTGAGAAAGTGTTATATTTTTTTGTAGGGGGAAAACTTACAGTTTTCCTTAAATGGGTGTTTGAATTTCCCCCAAATCCCTTAGACTTACATTGATGGAACATTCAGATGGGCCAAGAGACTGATGTTTGTGTTTACATATTAACTGTCAGAACTCAAACTCCCAGAAACAATTATATTAATTTAAAATTTTCTGTCACGATGCTTCATTTGTCCTGGTTTATTTCCATTTTTTAGATTGTTACAGACAGGATTTTTCAACATGAGAAGTCAACATTACAGCCAGAAAAGCTGTTGGAACAACTTTATTGAGGTGGTGATGATTGATCACTTAATACTAATTTCGATGCACTATCATCATAGCATAATATCGTCACAGACCTCACTGATTTAACTTGTTTCATTCAGACGATATAGCACCGCTTTGGTATTCCCTGACTGAAGCTCCCCTCAGCAAGGATGCACTGACACACAACTGGCTGCGACACCTACGCTAATATACATTTTCCCCAATGATCCTTAGGGAGGAGCAGCAACAGGTCTTCTTGTTGGGCCCATATTGGCCCAAAGAGACCTGGTTCTCGGAGCTTATGCTTCTGACAGCAACTCCTGACTTCTCATGCTTCTGACTGCCTGCCTCTGCTCCAGTTATCTCATAACACAGTTCAGGTCCTGTTGCTCTTAATATAGGGACCCCTAGTGTCGTCATCTACACAACGTTGAGTGACCGACCGAAAGGGAACACCATGGTTATGTATGTTACCCTTGTTCCCTGCTAGGGAACGAGACATTTTGTCCCTCATGCCACAGCACTGAACTGTACCGCAGTAAGTCGGGACACCACTTCCGTGTCCTTCTGCTTATATACCAATGGCAATCTGCTTATATACCTGGGGTGGAGACTGGCATGCACTAGGCAGTTTTCATTGGCCTTTTAAAACAAAGATCAGGGGCGACTGGGGCTCCCAAGAACGAACCACTAGCATCTGCATAGACACAACATCTCATTTCCTCTATCAGGGAGCAAGGGTTACATATGTAACCAAGAAATTTTAAAAGTACCTGAGCTGCTGTCAATCTACTAAAAAATGTAGTTAAGTTAGTAGTATTGCTATTGCTACTAGCAGTTAGCTCCTCTCCAGCACTGGTACTGGTATTGCTTCGTTTTAAGAAGGGGTGAAAAAATAACTACTTTAGTCATCACTATTTTACTTTTTCATTACTATCTAATCCCTCCCCAAACTAATACAAAACTATTTAAATAAATATAACACAATTAGAAGCCAGCAAATTGACCAATTAATATTAACTTAAATTGCATTTAAATTAAACAATAAGATGCAGAGATGCTATTGAAAATAAACTTAAGCTGCTTATTCTAACAGTGGAATTTCAGAAGGATATGCAGAGTGGCAATGCTACCCACAAACAAATATCACAGTTTTGTCACATACCACATTTTATTCTTTATTTTTTTTAGTTAGATCTTGATGTTTAGAAATAATAGTATCTTTTGTAGTTTCTCATCATCTCACTTTGACTGGGTGGGCTAAGTTTCAAATGTGTTCAAATGTATTCATTTAAAATCAATAAATAGTGAACCTTAATGCCTGGTCTACAGGAAAGGAACCAATTGCTGTATTGGAAACATTCTGATACTGTATTTCCCCTGTCTGCAAAAACATTTTTTCTGTTTTACATTTCTTATTGAACTGACTTCCTTGAATATTAGTTTGAACAGTTTTATTGTTCAAACTGTTGTTGTAGGTCTTGCCCTTAGAAAAAAACACCCATCCAAAAAAAGATGTCAATTAAAGGAGTCTGGTAAAGGCGGCTCTCACCTGAGTGATAGTGTTTACCATTGCCATTAGCAAATCACTTAGGTCCTCTGTGTCATGTCCAGAGACCAGACATGGAGGTTCCAGAGGTCTGGCCTAATGTGGGTCTCCATGAGGTCGGTGCCAAATCGTGCCCTGCCCCATAGAAAGAAGGTCCTTCTGATGCCATACACATCAGAATGCTTTTCTGTGTGAACATCGTGAAGAGGCTGATTCAAGACCCGTAGATCTAGGTGATTGAGAACGAAGTCCCTGTGTGCACACAATTGCTCTTGAAAGTGGGCAAAATATGCTAGTCTTTACGGTAGCTTAGAATGCATATGCTTCTCTTCCTCAAGGGAGAGAGAGCAGTTTCCGCACCCTTGGTAAAGACATGGGAGGACAGGGACAGAAAAACAGGACAAGGCTGCAAATCAATCTAGATGATGATTCATACATATGCTTCTGCATGAGCATCTTGAAGAGGAGTGTGTGAAGAGTCTGTTTAAATATGCAGAGATCTAGAATTGGTTGCAACTCACTGCCTTTCTTGGGCACAATAAAGTAAGGGTTGTAAAACCCTTCCTCCATCTGATATTCACAAGCAGGACTGCTATACTCCCTCCTCAAAGTGAGTAGAAGAGGACGCCGCAGTACCTGATTTGGCGTCTGGTGAAATGAATCACATAGTCAGGCCATATCGTCCTGATGAGCCAATGTGACAATTTGGGGAGGGTGAGCCACTCACCCAAACACTGAGCCAAAGACCGCAACAGAAGGCAATGGAACAGTATGCCCAAAACAGTGAGTGCATCGCAGCAGGCCATGGGCAGAGCCGAGTTGGCAACTGTGCCCAGGCTTATTGTCTTCTGTGAGGAAACAGTGCATCCTCGTGAACCTTGATAGACATTGGCAAAGAGTGACCAGACATCTGAGGTGTATAACTGCCACTAATGCCATTGAAAAATCACTTAGGTCTTGTGTGTCCTGTCCAGAGACCAGACATGGAGGTTCCAGAGGTTTGGCCTCAGGTGCCAAATCGTGCCCTGCCCCTTAGAAAGAAAGTCCTGCACAGTATACACCTCTGTAACTGGCCTAGAGAAAATGGAAGCTGCTTTTTGCATGGCCAAGAGGTAGTCCGTGCCGTAGCGCCCTGGACCCCACCCTGCCCTGGGTGGGGTCCTCTTGCAAGAGCCACTTTGTCTTCTCTGGACTACCCATGTCATGATCCCTTCAAAGCCTTGAGAGGGTTCTTAGCAGTCAACTGTACAAAGCTATACATAGAAACTTAAAATATGCATACTAATAAATATCTAGCTTCATTTATTTACAGAGGTTTGTAACAGCAAATGTATGATGTGGCAAATGTATGAAATGCCTGAATGTATGTATGCATGTCTATAAACAAACATACAACAATGCTCACTGCTGGTCTTTTAAACAGCAGCCTCAGAAACAAGCAAGCCTAAACATCTCTGGGTCTCTAGATGAAAGCAGAGATATGTATGTACATATACATATGGCATATATGTATGTACAGAGACACACACACACACATTTTGCTTCTAAAATAGTCCTTTTCAATGTTGAGGTATGCAGGCACAATATTCTACTGTGTCTGTGGCCTAGAGATATGTATGTACATATACATATGACATATGTATGTACAGAGACAGAGACACACACATTTTGCTTCTAAAATAGTCCTTTTCAATGTTGAGGTATGCAGGCACAATATTCTACTGTGTCTGTGGCCTTTCTTTTACATTACAGTAGCCACTCGTTCCCACATATTACCCCTCAGTGTATGTTATAAGCATATTACTGACCAATACACATACGCAACCAACACGAAATATCAGTGGTAACCTATCCTCAGCCCAGACTTCACTAATGCCTCATACTTTTTGATAAACACATTACTTGTGGATAAAAGACTTCCATATGCTGTTTGTCAGATGTCAGTGAGGAAAGATATGTATTTCATAGAAAAAAATGGCCTTTGGGGGCCCAGGCTGAGAGGATAGTAGAAAATCAATAGTACTGTCAGGGAGATGTCTCTGCCAGACACGATCAGCAGAAAGCCAGGTCAAAGTTGATATTTAATATTGACACATCCACAAAATTAATTTAGAGTCCATTGTTGCCACATGGCACAAGCTGTCTTGAATCACGCACAGAGAGACTGAGAGAAAAAAATATGCATTGTTGATTTTTAGGTTGATATAGGGTTTGGATGATGTGCATGGCTGCAGTTTTAGTGTTGAATGTTGATAATAAAACGAAAACATTTATTAGAATTAGAATCAAACTTTATTGCCAAGTACACACATAAGCAATTTGTCTTAAAAATGAGAGAAATTCACAATCAGTTTTAAAACAACAGTCAGCAGGCAGCACTGATCATTACGTAACAACAAAAAACCAGAAGAGGGCGATGTTCAACAACTCAAGGTCCTGTAGGTAAGTACGTTCAGCCGACCAGAGAAGAGCGTCTGCAAAACATCACTGTGCCTGATTAATTTCCATAATTTAATCTATTACTTCCATGATGTAAATTACAACAGTTCTCATCACTAATGGAAATTAATAATTAATTAAAGGAGTAACTGCCCATCATCAGGCACTTGGTCACAAATGGCCACAAATTTAAAGGGCTTTTGAATATCAAGAACAATAAATGTGACATAATGACATTGACTGATAATGAAAGCTCCACTGAGATGTGTGAGACAAACACACTACCATATGTGACGAAATCTCAGGACCTCTCACACTTGTGGATTTATTAGAAATAATCCAACACATCTACAAAGATCACATGCATTATCTTTTTTTACAAAGACCTTTATTTCTAAACTTGTGAAACGCACAAACACAAAAACTAATAGGTAACACAAACACACGCACACAGGCCTTCTCAGCATTAGGCAAAAGACATGTAATTCAATACTCAATTTAGTCTTGTCTCTGCGGATAGACTTATTTATTTATTTTTGGCACAGCTAATTGATAGAAATTAAGCCATTAATCAAGCCACTAGCCATCATTCAGACCATAGAAGATGAATACAAACTTTCATAATAACCATCTTCCCCACTTTAGCCCTCATTAGCATTAATTTTTAATGCAATTATGCTTTTCTTTTACGCTAAGCTCATAAATTACAGCTCCTTTGTTGCTGACTGGCCTTGTAAAAGCCAGGCTAATGCTTTGTAGTCTGATCTTTAAGGCAATTACTGACTTCTTCAGTCTTTTATCTCTCTGCATTTCCAATAACTTTCCATCTAATGATTTATCTAGGCAAACCTCTGACACCCACCTGACTCGTCCCACTTCCATTAGCACTCCCTTTATTTATCTGAGAAGATCTGGTGTCTAAATAAAGATCCTCTGTGATGAATGCTATCAAAGTGTGCATGCGACGTGACTTTTACAGATATACAGACAATATACAGAAAAAGTAGTTTGATGTGATTTTCATTGTACATCTGTTTGTAATAAATGAACCTTATCTTCACTATTCAACACAGTCATATTAACCGTATTCTCAATTACTGTCAACATTTACGCATTTGGCAGATGCTTTAAAAGTGACTTACAGTACATTCAAGTTATATATTTGTCAGTACATGTGCTCTCCAGGGAATCGAACCCACTACCTTTGTAATGCTAATGCAAAGCTCTATCAGTTGACCTACAGGAACACTCTACAGTTTATATTTGATAATTTTTCACCATTTAGCACTGTTTCTTTTTGTATGGAAATTTAGCAATACGAATGTTCACAACAGGTGTAGATTTGTCCTGTGACACCAAACAATTATTAAATAAACCAGAGGATTTCTGTTTTCTCTAAACCTGCAAAGGAAAAAGTTGCCTGGCTGCCAGTCAGGTAATAGTTTTTGACTGCATTGATTGGAAAGGCTAATGCTAACCCTGAAAATGCATCAAGTGCGTAATGAGAAGCTATTAGGACTATTGATTTTCCGACTTCAGTTGATAGCTACCAGGCCAACACGACATGTCAACATTTGCATAACTAATACCCCCCTGCTCTTGGCCTTGACAAATGAGAACTCAATGAAGACAGAGAAGGAAAGAGATTTTACAGTCATGGCCAAAGTTCTACCCTTGTTAAATCTAGTGTGTTAATACATGTTTGGATAAGAACACACCCACAAATGGACCAAATAAAAACCATCAGCCATGTGATATGTGCGTGACATGATATGGGTCAAATGTTAGAATATTATACATTCTTTTTGTCATAAGGTTAGAAATAAGAGGCTGCTGGTAGTTTATACGATGTCACTAATGTCCCTAAGGGGCTAAAGCAGAACACAGAGTGTGTGTGTGTGTGTGTGTGTGTAGGAAAGAAAATGAGAAACCTTTCATTTGGGGCGCAACCAATGCTTAGAGTATATAGGCAGAGGATTGGGATTTGCTACTCAAAGAGATGTATGTGATCAGCTCACACACATAGGTTTATGACCTTATCCCCGCCCTTCAATCACTACTCAAACAAATCACATCAGACTTTAAGACTATAAACACAGAAATCTAGGCAACAACATTTTTTACAATCATGTTTTGTACATTGTTTACTAATACTTATGATGACCACATTTTTTGATTGTTGGAGGAGTAAATTTGGAATAAATCTGCCTGAACTCCTGGAGTCTGAGCTTGCCCTTAATTAACTGGTCATGCAGCATCAGCAGCTGAAACAAAAAGGACAAATCCCTACAGTATTTCTTTTGTAAAATAGAAGCAAATCTGCATGTCCATTCCATGTTTGTTTGGAGACATAAGCATTCTTAATGATAGCTATTTGTTATAGAACTGTTCACACAATTTCAGCTATTAATATATGAATTAATTTGTCATGTTTGAACTCTATGCATTGTCAAAGGTATGCTGAAAGTGGTTTTGAAAGTGAATAAACCATAGGTAAAGCTAAAAAGACATTGTAATTAATACTGTGCAAATGAATTCCACACAAGAATGGTGGGCCATACTTTCTTTTCCACCTGAAGTTTTTTGTAGTCTGTAGTTTTTTGCCTAATTGACTGTCAACAACCATTCACTGCACTGAAACAAAAAGTGCCAAATTGCAATCTCCTCCTTATCTGAAAGTAATAAAAATACCCTTTCAACAGACACTCCTTGTTCTGAGTCTACTCCTTAGAGAGGAGATAACAGATATACCTGTTCTGTGTATTCTGTTGAGAGAGACAGATCAACAAGGTTCCAAGTTTCCAGCCTGTGAGAAAGGAGATAGTAACATCAACAGTTATAACAGACACATCTGCCACAAGGTTAAGGTCAGGGAGCAAACTTTCACTTTAAGGACATCTCTGTGTTCCAGATTGTTAGAACCCCATCTGACTTGCAAGAGTTGAGTCGTTTAGTTGTCTGAATGTACTTCAGATTGTGCAGCTCCTTCAAGCAACTCTTTGAATGTGACCTTTATAGTCCACAGTTTTCATCTGCCTAGGTTGTAGCTGAATTCTGCAGAAGATAGTTTTCAGGAAAAAAAGTCCAAAACAGTATGACTTTCCATTTGTCACCCTCAAGGATGCACCCTTAAAGATGCACCATCAGACTGTAGGCACTGCAGAGGTAATGCTTGGAAAAGATGCAAGCTCCTCATACTTGATCAATGGCAAATGGAACCAAGACAGTTACAGTGTTCTGACCGTGGTAATCAATCAACAGCCATGAACTCCTATTTTTTCTCCTTTATGTAGAGGTATGTCTGTATCCTTATGTATCAGGTGTCTGCGCCATGACTGTAAACAAAGACAGGGGGAAGCGCGCTGGGCTGTGCGCTAAGCTAAAGCTAAACCCACACCAGCCAGCAGCTTTCTCGCCAATGTATGATCTCTGTCGAACAAGCTGGATGAATTAAAAATATGGACCCTCACGCATAGTTAGCTTAAAAACTGCAATTTCATGTTTTTCACAGAGACACTCCTGTAACAATGTCCCAAACAGTGTGGTGGATTTGGACGGACATACTATATTCAGGGCTGACAGAGTAGCGGCAACCTCCGGTAAAAACAAGGGTGGTGGAGTATGCATTTATGTAAACAAAACTTGGTGCAAAGACTCTGTCATTGTTGATACCTACTGCTCTGCTGATCTGGAGTTCCTGATTATTAAGTGCAGATCAGTCTAACTACCACGTGAGTTCACTTGCATTGTTGCTGTTGCAGTTTACGTACCTCCGGATGCTAATGCTAACGTGGCTATGAAAGAACTCTGGGCTGCTATTAGCAAACTACAAAAATTGCACCCGGATGGGGCCTTTATTGTGGCTGGAGACTTTAACCACTGCACTTTAAGATCTGTTCTCCCTAAATTTCACCAAAATGTCTCCTGCACAACAAGGGGACATAAAGCTTTGGACCACGTTTACACCAATGTGACTAATGCCTACAAAGTCACACCCCTCCCCCACCTGGGTCAGTCTGACCATCTATCTTTGTTCCTGCTCCCCAAGTATCACCCGGTCATCAAAACGTATTCACCCACGACTGCGGTCCTATTTATGGCTCCAACACCATAATCAAGTTTGCAGATGACACCATGATGGTAGGTCTGATCAGAGATGATGATGAGTTGACCTACAGGGATGAGGTACAGCACCTGGTTGTGTGGTGTACTGCCAACAATCTGGTTATAAACACCAGAAGACCAAGGAGATCATTGTGGATTTCAGGCGGATCAAGAACGACACATATACCCCAATCTACATCAATGGAGCTGTAGTGGAGCATGTGTTGAGCTTTAAGTTCCTTAGCATCCACATCTCTGATGATCTCAGATGGTCCATAAACACCTCCTCCCTAGTCAAAAAGGCACAGCAGAGCCTTTACTTCCTACGGAGCCTCAAGAAAGTTCACCTGTGCCCAAGGATACTTGCGGACTTCTACCACTGTACCATTGAGACCATACTCACTAACTCCATCTCAGTATGGTACAGCAACTGCTCTGCGTCAGAACGCAAAGCACTCCAACGGGTGGTGAAAACTGCCCAACGGACAACCGTCATTCAGCTACCCACCATTGGGGACATTTATCTCAAGCGCTGCCTGGGTAGGGCTAGGAACATCATCAAGGATGCCTCCCACCCTAACCATAGACCTTTCACCCTCCTCCCATCTGGCAGGCGCTACAGGAGTCTACGCTCTCGGACCAGCAGGCTCAGGAAGAGCTTCTTACCCGAGGCTGTGACCCTGCTGAACTCCACACCACTAATCTAACTACTATGAACTCATTTGCACAGTCTGTCACTATTACTACTACTGCTACTCTTATTTGCACATGTACATTGTTTAATGGTCAGGCTCTTCTTACTTGCACTATCCACATTTTGCACATTCTGTACATTGTTTAACATCCATAATTTTTCACTACTGATACCCAACACTTTTGCACATATATGTGTATACACATATATCTGTATGTGTATTGCTGCTGTTTTCCTACCTCAATCATATACAATATTTACAGGAAATGTGCAAATATAAAGATATTTTCAACTCCCCTGCACTTATCTGTATATATAAATTACTATATTCTTGCACTTCTGGTTAGATACTAACTGCATTTCATTAGCTCTGTACTTGTATTCTGCATAATGACAATAAAGTTGAATCTAATCTAATATAATCCGCTAAACCAGGTGTGGTGGGGTGGCTATTGTAACTGCACTTATTTCCATCATTGGTATAAGAAGCAGAGGGTTGCGATAGGTAGGAAATGCCATTGGTACAATGTAGATGTGAACAGTAATTAACGGCACCTACATTCAAAGATACTTAGCAAAAAAAGACAGCCATTATGACCAGGTAATGAATAATGCCTGACTGTTCACTAAAAACAAGACACCAAACTGCTCTTTATAACATTAACCCATTAAATTTTACCATTACATTTTATTTGTTAACATTAACATTATTTAACTTTACGATGTTTAAAAAAACAACAAAACCTCTCCATTTTTAAAGCTTTGTAGGGAGCTTTGTAGACCTTGCTCTTAAGCAAAATATTTAAATGTACCTTAATTTGTAAATCATCTGCTAAATAAATAACTGTAAATGTAGGCAGCAGGTTTAATGTATTAGACTGATTTTACACTGCAACACATAATGCACAAAAATAGATTTATTTTCCTGTTGCATGTTTACTTGCATAAATGATGTGTTTACTGTTTACCATACTCAACAAGACCAACATTTTGACCAAATTGTTATTGTATTTACCACTTAGGCATGCATCCACATTAGTGCAAGCAGTCTTCAAAGACAGCATACTTAGACATACACAGCCATCTGTCGATAAAATGGTTCTTGGAACTTTTGGATCTGGAATTCCATTTGGAAAAAATGAATTGAAGTGAAGTACTGAATTACCACTGCGCAACCTGCATGTAGTCAGAAAGGGCCAATAAACATTTGCAAGTAGTTCTCTGTTTTCCCCCCTCTCTAGTTGGTCAGCAGCTTTGTCACAAACATTTCTATAATTAAAGTAACACTAAATCAACTAATTACTTAATTGGAACTAGCATTTAAAACTTAAGTGATGTAATCAGACTTAAAACATTTACAAAAGACTTACAGACTAAGAAGCTCTCCATTTTTATAGTTGAAACCTTACATTGACCTTGAACTTGAACTTAACAAATTTTTCTGCTATAAACATATAATTCACAGATATGCGCAATTAGCATTATTTCACAGCACTGTGCTTTAGCTCATGTCGCAAATCAGAAAGGCCGTTTTCACATAATTGATGGCAGAGAAGGTCACTGTCACAATGTGAGCTGACTCATGAAGCAAATTAATCTAATTAAGAGTGCTCCAGTGACCTCTGTTTCGAGCAAATAACTTTAGACTATTTTAAAACATTAGAGCTCTGCATACTCCTTTACAGAGAGAAAATTGGATGGGGCATTGGAAGTCTGACCTCATCATTTCTGAACTGGAAGCATATATGACAATACATACCACATCCATTATACAATTCTGTAATAGAGACACATAATGAAGTTTCTAATGAGCAGTACTAAGAATTTCTACTGAACAATATGCATGTAAATAACTCCAAGGAACAGTTTATCCAAAAAATGTAAATTCTGTAACTATTTTCTTGCCCTCAGAATGTTTTCCATTACAGCAGTCCTTAAAATTTCATTTTTTCATTTTAAAATGAATTTTGGAGAATCAGTGTTAAGACGTCAAAACTGACGTATTTGGATTTATTCACTTTTTTCAAATTTAAATCTGAATTTTTGTTATCAGTGAATAATGACTCAAATTTTATATCATATGTCTTTATAAAACATGACTGTGCATTAATTAAGTGGGCCAATATAATATATAAATATTGATTTTTGGCTTTTTTGAAACTTAACAGCCTCATGGCTGTTTTGGATCCGAACAACATGCTCAGAACACAGGGGATGTCAGGTTCTGAGCATGTTGTTCGGATCCTGACTCATCCTAGTCTTGGTTCTTGTTTTTTGGAGTCAGGATCTAAACTCATGCTCTGGGTCCTTGTTCTCTGTGGAAGCACATGGCCTGTTTGTTTACATTCGCCATGTGCATGTCTTGGCCCCGCCCCCTGGTTTCCTTGTTAGTCTTGTTATCGGTTTATTTCTTTCACCTGTTTGTCCTTGCTTTGCCCCTATTTAATGCCAGTATGGCTTGTATTGGTTAGTTCCTGGTTTTCTCGGAATTTTCTGATATCACTGGCATCATTCCTGTCGGTCTTTTGTCGGGCTCTTGTCATGTTTGTTGTTCCCTTTTTCTCCGGTTTTGTTTCGTTTTTGCTCCGTGTGTTGGAGAGTTTTGAGTTCTTTTTAAAAGCCTGTTTTGTTTCTCGTTATGACCCTTCGTGGATTTTTGTTTTGTTTATTTAAATGAAGACATTTTCTGTTCTAACGCTGTCTGCAAGTGGGTTCATTTCTCGCGACCGTGACATGATCAATATAAACTGACTTTGTATAAAAAAACGGCATAAATACTTTAAAAAAATAATTTTCTGTTCGACTTTATAAAATAATAGCAAATGGGTTTGGGATGAGATGACAGTGAATAAATGACAACTGAATTTTTACTTTTGGGTGATCTTAACAAAAGGAAATTTAAAGCTTCTGCCTAACAACAACAGGACAAACATTGCAATATAAACAGCTAACAACATATCTCCAGATAGTAAATTGGTTGCTGTGATTCCCGAAACTAGTATAACTGACAGCCCTCATTAGCCACAGAGTTACCCTCCATACTGGTGTTGACACCCAATCACAGAAGCTCTGCATTGTCCAGCATATGTGTGTGAGACCACCAGTGCCAACTTTATGATGTGCGAATGACCCAACCACACACATTCAACACTCTACCCTGAAGATCTTCTCACTTTCACAGATCATGACCACTTACACACTCACACCTTCTCAGATATCAGCGTACGACAATCTAACAGTCTCACTAAAACACTCTAAAAATTACTCTAAAAACACTGTGAAAATGGGTGTGTTTCACTCTTACAGTACAGTGTGAGGGTGGGCGCTACACTGTGTGGATGAGACCCTGTCCAGGCATAGAAAAGACAAGACAAAAGAAAAAACTAACTTCTCTTTTCTCTTTACTGTAAAGTAACATTGAGAAAACAGGAGTGGGACATACAATTACCCACTATGGCTTTAAAAAGAAACAAAAAAACTTCAAATTTGCAGTGATGATAAAACCTATAAAACCATAATTGCTTCTCTTATCATGGCACAGGGAACAGAGGCTGGTGTCCAGATGGATTTGGGTTTTTGGGTTCAGTGTGCTTGTCTAGGGAAAAGGTCTCTGCATCATAATTAAATCTTGGTTTTTGCCAATTTTATTTCCCCTGGGTGCATAACACAGATTCACTGCTTATAAGACAAGCGTAACTAATGATCTGAATGTGGAAAAAGATGGCTGTGAATAGGTGTCAGGGTCCTGGCTTCCTTGTCTGGGTTTTTTCTAAATTCTCTTGCAAGGATCTTGACAGCCCTGTTTTTTGTGTCAGTCTTGGTTCTTGTATCTTAGAGTCAGGATCTAGACCTGTGCTCTGTGTCTTTTGTGATCATGGCCATTGTTTGTTTGCTTTGTGCCATGTGCTCTCTTGTCTTGAGTCTTGACACCACCCTCTTGTTTCCTCTTTAATTATCCCATCATTAGTTTATGCCCTTCACCTGCATGCCCTCGTTACCCGCCTTGTTTTATGCCCTTCACCTGCATGCCCTCGTTACCTGCTGTCCTATTTACTGCCCTTGTGTCTGGTGTATTGTTACCTGTTGCTGTTTCTTGCTTCTTGCTGAGTATAATATCTTGCAATGTCTTTTTGTTTAAAGAGCTCTACTCAAATATATCAAGTCTTGTTTTGATTTTGTTCAAAGTATTCTATTCTTTTGTTTTTTTGTTCAGAGTAATTCAAGTCTTGTTTTGTTTCTTGTTCTGCTTCCTCGAGGAAGTTTTTAATACAATACGTTTTTTGTTAAGACTGTCTGTGACTGGGTTCTCTCCTTCACCATTCATGATAATAGGAGGGCTGTACATTCATTTTATTGATGTACATATTAATGACTAAAGAAGTATTCTTTAAAAGAAAATTTTAAATCAACATAGGCTGAATTTTCCTAAGGTGAAACTACTCAGCATGTAAGCAAGTTTACTTTCGAGGGAACTCAACCCTGCATCAACTTAACGCTATGGGGAAATGCGCTTCAGGCTTGCCCGAGTCTGAAAGTGTATAGGCAGTCCAAGGTCATGTGATGTAGCATTGCACACCACAAACCTTTAAAAGGCTCCTGCAAAATACATCATCAGCTTCTTGGTTTCAGGAAGCCTATTTGTCTGCACGTTAGTCAGGTCTGAGTGTGAGGGGAAAAAAGAAGCACTAAGAATATGAGCGCTAGGAAGCATCTGGAAACAAAGAAAGCAAAAAAAGAAAAAAATAGAAGTGTTTTATTAGAGTTTATTAGAAGTGTTTTATTAGAGTTTATTAGAAGTGTTTAGAAGAGTTTTAAGAAGTGTGTGCCAACTTTCTTCATGGTAATTCATGGCGTGTGACATACACAATATGTGTGTATTTTGTCTGGGAGCAGAGCATGCGAAATCAGCTCTTGAGAGAGCTAACTGCCCTCCATGTGAATCACTTCCACTAAGTATGCTCCACTCCCGCCTTGCTCTCTTTAATTCAGATGGGAGCCAGGCAGCTGACCTATGTGGCTCAGATCCCAGTATCTCACCTTGGGTTCCAGTCCTTGTTAAGGAAAAATGGGTTTCATCCCAAAATCCATCCGCTAAGGATGGTAAGGGTTACGCGCCGAGGGCTTCATACCCTTTCTATGTGGCTCAGACCCCCGGTTTCTTACCTTGGTTCCCACTCTTGGAGCGTTATTCTATCACAGGATTCTTACAACGGACGCCTCCTTCATGGGCTAGGGTACGTTTCTCGATGGTCACCCACTCCGTGGTCAATGGGAGGACCCTCATCTCTCCTGGCACATAAACTGTCTGGAAATGAGGGCCGTGTTTCTGGCATTGAAAAGCTTTCTCCCACACCTCAAGGGTCAACACGTCCTAGTCCGTATGGACAGCACCACAGTGGTCTCATACCTGAATCACCAAGGAGAACTGCGTTCGCACCCCTGTTCAGGCTGGCACAGCAGATCCTTCTTTGAGCAGAGACCAGGCTGCCCTCCATCAGAGCAATGTATATCCCAGGGCATGCAAATCTGGAAGCAGATATCCTGTTGAGGCAGGGGCTGAGGCCCGGGGAATGGAGGCTCCATCCATAAGTGGTGGAGTCCATTTGGCAGAGGTATGGCAGAGCAGATGTGGATTTGTTCACCTCTTAGGAGTCGACACACTGCCCCCTCTGGTTCAGCCTCACTCATCCAGCTCCCTTGGGGCTGGATGCCATGGTACAGACGAGGCCAAGGTTATGAAGTTTTCCCCCGATAGCCTTGTTCCCGGAAGTCCTGCTTCTAGTAGTGCCATTCTGGCCAACCCAGGTCTGTTCAAGTTCAAGTGGAGTTTATTGTCATTCCAACCATATACAAGTGAAACGAAACAACATTTCTCCAGGATCTAGGTGCTACATAAACACAGAACAACACAGAACTACAAGGCTACATAATTTATACATAATTTATACAAATTGGGGCAGACAATGGACGTAGTATGTCCCAGTACTTATATAAAGATTTAAGTGTTAACATAAGTGTAAACAATGACTATGTGCAGTGTAAGTATTTAGCAGCCAAAAGTATTTATCAGCAGCAAATAGTATTTAACGTAAAAAAATTGCAGGGTGGATGATAAATGGGTGTGTTATGGGTGTGTGTGTTCCTTCAGCTCTAGTTCTATGTATTGAGGAGTCTGATAGCATGGGGGAAAAACTATTGCATAGCCTGGTCGTGAGGGCCCGAATGCTTCAGTACTGTTTACCAGACGGCAGGAGGGTAAAGAGTGTGTGAGGGGTGTGTGGGGTCATCCACAATGCTGGTGGCTTTGATGGTCTGTGGTCTGAGAGACCCAAATGATCTTCTCAGCTGTTCTCACTATCCGCTAAAGGGTCTTGCTTTCTTTGTTATCGAACTAATGTTGAGTGACCAGGTGAGGTCCTCCGCCAGGTGAACACCAAGAAACTTGGTGCTCTTGACAATCCCCACGGAGGAGCCGCTGATGTTTAGCGGAGAGTGGTCATTCTGTGCTCTTCTGAAGTCAACAACCATCTCTAGTTTTGTCCACATTCAGAGACAGGTTGTTGGCACTGCACCAGTTCGTTAGCTGCTGCACCTCCTCTCAGTATGCTGACTCATCGTTCTTGCAGATGAGACCCACCACGATTGTGTCATTGGCAAACTTGATGATGTGATTCGAGCTGTGCATTGCTTCACAGTCGTGAGTCAGCAGAGTGAACAGCAATGGACTGAGCACACAGCCCTGTGGGGTTCCAGTGCTCAGTGTGGGGGTGTTGGAGGTGCTGTTCCCAATCCGGACTGATTGAGGTCTCCCAGTCAGGAAGTCCAGGATCCAGTTACAGAGGGAGGTGTTCAGACCCAGCAGGTTCAGTTTTCCAATCAGGTGTTGAGGGATAATTGTATTCAATGCTAAACTGAAGTTTATGAACAACATTCAAACATATGTGTCGTTATTGTCCAGGTGGGTAAGGGCCAGATGGAGGGTGGTAGTGATGCGTCATTTGTTGAGCGGTTGGGGCGGTAGGCAAATTGCAGGGGTTTCAGTGAGGGGGGCAGCAGGGTCTTGATGTGCCTCAAGACGAACCTCTCGAAGCACTTCATGATGATGAGTGTAAGTGCAATAGGACAGTAGTCATTGAGGCAGGACACTGGTGACTCCTTTGGCACGGGAATGATGGTGGTGGTCTTGAAGCACATCGGAACAATGGTGCTGCTCAGGGAGGTGTTGAAGATGTCTGTGAAAACATCTGCCAGCTGGTCTGCACATCATTTGAGCACCCTGCCAGCAGCCTTCCATGGGTTAACTCTGTGTAGAGTCTTCCTCACATTGGTTGTGGTTAGACACAGCACCTGGTCATTGGAAGGAGAGGTGGTCTTCCTCGTCGTCACGTCATTCTGTGAACCGCGAAGAAGTTGTTCAGGGCATCTGAGAGAGAGGCATCACTGTCACAGGCAGGTGATGTTGTCCTGTAGTTGGTGATGGCCTGGATGCCCTGCCACATGCGCCGTGTGTCTCTGCTAGCCTCGAAGTGGTTATGGATTCTCTGAGCATGTATGCGCTTTGCCTCTCTGATAGCCTGGGACAGTTTGGCCCTCACTGTTCTTAGGGCTGCCTTGTCACCTGCTCTGAAGGCGGAGCCTTGGGTCCTCAGTAGCGCACGCACCTCTGCAGTCATCCATGGCTTTTGGTTGGGGCTTGTGGTGATGGTCTTGGAGATGGTGACGTCATCAATGCACTTGCTAACATAGCTGGTCACTGATGCCGCATACTCCTCCAAGTTAGTAAAGTCACCGTCAGTTGCTGCTTCCCTGAACATGTGCCAGTCAGTGAGTTCAAAACAGTCCTGGAGAGCAGAGATGGCTCCTGCTGGCCAGGTTTTCACCTGCTTCAGAACCAGTTTGGAGCATCTAACTAGAGGTCTGTATGCTGGGATTAGCATAACAGAGATGTGGAGTAGCTGAGGGCGGACAGGGTTCCGCACGGTATGCGCCAGGGATGTTTGTGTAAACAAGGTCCAGCACATTCTTCCCTCTCGTTGCAAAGTCCACATGCTGATGGAATTTAGGTAGCACTGACTTGAGATTTGCATGGTTAAAATCTCCAGCAACAATTAACAGTCTGTCGGGTTTGATATCTGAAGCTTGCTAATAGCACCATACAGTTCACAGAGTGCATCTTTAGCATTAGCACTGGGGGGAATGTATACTCCGATTATGAAGACGGTGGTGAATTCCCATGGTAAATAAAATGGTCTGCATCTAACAGTCACAAACTCCACCAGTGATGAGCTAACTAGAATAACTAGAAACTAGCACCGAGTTCTTGCACCATTCCATGTTGATGTAAACATACAAGCCACCGCCGCGAGTCTTACCACAGAGAGCTGTGTTTCTGTTGGCACGAAGCAAAGCTAGCCCGCCTAGCTGAATGGCGGCGTCTGGAACTCTCTCACTGAGCCACTTCTCTGTGAAAACAAAGATGCAGCAGTCTCTAAACTCACGGCGCGTAGCTTGCTGGAGTTGGATGTAATCCAATTTATTGTCCAGGGAGCAGACATTTGAGAGAAGGATGGACGGGAGAGCCGGCCGGCTAGGGTTTGTTTTTAGCCTAGCACGGACCCCCGCCCTCTTGCCGTGCTTCTGCTTTCTTGTGCACCGCTTGCGACGTCCCCTCCCCTGGCCACTGGCATCAGGCGGCACCGAGGGCTGGAGGCCTGGTCCTCACAGCAAGCTGAGATCACGTAGCATCTCCAGCAGATCATTTTGCAGAGTAGCTGTAGTGTTATTTCCTAAGTTTATACGTGTCTGGCGGTGGTATACACGAACACCGAGTGTTCCAATATCCATGTCCCTATAAAAGTTGGGCTAAAGACAAAAATAGCACCATTTTATATCCAGAGTGGCCGGTGCACGCTACTGTCGCGCCGCCAGCTTGGATGTCTGGTTCTCAGACATAATCATCTCCTGGATGGGACTCCTTGGGAGCTCCAAGTCCAGAGTGACCTCCTATCCCAAGCTCGATGGTCAATCTTTCACCCCCGGCCAGAGATCTGGAAACTGGTTCACTGCCCTGTTGGTTCAGTACTGGAGTTCCATCAAGCGCCTCTCTGTAGGGTTGGCTCCCGCCACCCTGAAGGTTTATGTGGCCGCCATGTCTGCTAGCCATGATCCTGTCAATGGAGCCTCTACTGGAAGACACCCTCTGGTGTCTCGTTTTCTGTGTGGTTTCAGACATCTGAAGCCTTTTTGTTACACGCAGGTCCCTTCTTGGTACCTTACCATTGTTCTAAGGGGTTTATCCTTCACCCCTAGAGTCAGCCTTGGATAAGTTTCTGACTCTGAAGGTGGGTCTGCTTTTGGCTCTTACATCGCTCTAAAGAGTAGGAGATCAACAGGCTCTATCTGTAGATCCTGCCTACTTAGATTTTGCCCCTGGCTTTGTTAAAGCCATTTTGCACCCTAAACCAGACTATAAACCCGCTGTGGCTGGTCACTCGGTGGTGCCTTCTGTCCTATGCCAGTCAGAGCCTTGAGGATTTATGTCCACCGTTCAGGCCAGTGGCGTAAAACCTCTCAGCTCTTAGTCTGTTTTGGTGGCTGCAACCAAGGTAATGCGGTCACAAAACAGCACTTATCTCACTGGATCACAGATGCTATTACCCTGGCCTATGAGGCCTGTGACCTTGTGTCACCCTTGGGCATTAGAGCCCATTCATACACAGGTCATGCTTGTGACTACATATATCATGTTTCATTCAGATACACCAAAATATTGCAAAGGCACAGTCTAACAACTATTATGGCATGCTCAGCAGTTTCTACACCTTAAATTATACACTGCGTACACAAACGTCTATACATCTCTGTGATGACTGGACCTGTGTTGGTCGTGGTTATTGATTGTTCTATTCTTATTTTCTTATGCACGCACACACACACAACAAGGCTTGTTCAGCACTACAACAGACAGCTCTTGTGATTGACAACACAGCTTGAGAGTGAGTGAGATCAGAGTGAGATCAGAAGTTAAAAGACACAGGGGGCAGTTCACAAAACAGGCAGCTGCAGAAAGGGTACATGCCATAGCCTGGAGCACTGCATGTACAGTTTGAAACAAACAAAAACCAAAACAAAATCCAGTGATCATTTGAGAGAATAAGAGAATGAGATAAATGAGAATGTTAGGACATTAGAAATGTAAAACAATTATTGCTGAGTGAGAATTGCACATAATCAGTACTGATATTTCAGCGTAAACATTTACTTTCAAGTTGGTCAGCTGAAGATGAAATTACTGAAAGATAAAGAACTGATCACAGTTGTCAGTCACACATACAGCCAATATAGCTGAACAAAAATGGCCTGTCAGGTGTCAAAGCATCTGATGGAGGGCACAGCCAGTAGCAGAACAGTCTTACATAAAAGTGTGCATAAACAAACTGACTCCAAAGACTGAAATAAAGGGTCTATAAGCCCTAGGATTTGGACGTCTGCCTAAACATTTGCTGCATGAAACTATGTGAATGGAGTAAGTCTTGCATCCAGATGCTTCTGAAGAATCTGAAAGAAAAACTTTCAGTGAGCACTGAAATAGTGTATATATTACTGGCTTGTGAGGGGATTGTGGGTGCCAATTGTGATGCCATTCAGAGGCCAGCCATGCAACTTGTAACTATTTGGAGGTGCCAACTCACCTCCTGTGCTGATCGTCTGACCTGAGGGTGCAGCATCCATTTTCTAGATACAATCTCCTGACATGTGAGCTGTCCCACAGTTGACACAGATCAGGACATATACCAGTCATATTGAGAACAGGTGTCTTAGTAAGCCCAGAGCAGAGAATTCTAATATTTATATTACTGATGTGTAATGACAACCACAATGTGAAAACACAAAGTCTCTAAATGTAAAGGAGGATGATACTTTTAATTACAGAGACATTTTAATAAAGAAATTACTACGGGTTTTTATTTATAGTGTGTTGTATAATATTTAAATATTTTAGACATTCATATTTAAATATTACATATGTAGTCTATGTGATACACTCCAATCTTTCGAGGGAACTTGACACTTGATGCCAGACTTGATGCTATAGGGAACATGCTTCAGGTGCGCGCCAAATCCTGAACATGTGTAAAATCAAGCCTATTTATAGGCAGGTCAAGGTCATGTGACAGCATTGTGCACAGTACCGCTGCTCCCTATACACAGTTTTTTTTTGTGTAGGGCACCAAAACAAAAAACCCCCCCAAAAACTTCTGTTAACATATGCATAAATAAAAATATAAACATGAACACATATCTACATATACACATAAAAATGCATTTTGCGGTGAACGCAGTAGGCAGTACCAGCAGTGGCCCTGATTGTGCATCACAAACCCTTTAAAATGCAAAATACATCATCAGCTTCTTGTCTTCAGGAAGCCCGTTGATCTGCATGTTAGGCAGATCAAAATGCGAGGAAACAATAAAGATATTAGTGTTATAAAGCAGTTATTAAGCGGATGCCATCATGCCCAAAATTTATTATGTTTTGTTTCAGAGAGGAGCATGCTAGGTGGGCTCGAGACAGCTAACTGTCCTTAGTGTAAATCACTTCCACTGTGGACACTACACTCCTGTCTGGCACTTTTTAATCAAGATGGGAGTTGGGCAGCTGCACCTCGAAGCTGCACTTGTGGGGATCGCAGCTTGATTTGGCAGAGGAGCAGCGAGAGACGGGCCTTGCCTTTTCTCGAATCAGATGAGCACATGCCAGCTTCAGAAGTCTGCTCTGCGGTTTCTTCTGAGTTGGAAGATGAGCTCATGCTGGCAGTGTCAGATGACAATCTGACTGCTGGCAGCCAGATGGGTGCTGAAGTAGACCAGCTTCCTCTTTCTACCGCATTTAAGGAGCTGGTTGTGGTTGTTTCTCATGCTGATGAGAACCTGAACCTTGAGTGGTCAGATGAAAGGCAGTACACTAAAAATCTAAATATCTATCATTCAATAGAGAACAGCCTCTCTGTCGCAATCTCCCATTCTTCCCTGATCTTCACACTGAGGTGTCGAAGTCATGGAAGAATTCATATTTAGCTCAGGTGTTTACCCCTGCCACAAAAAATTCTTCCGTTGTGGGTTTGCATGAGCATGGATATGGGGCGATGCCTAGAGTAGAAGAGATGCTTGCAGGCTATTTCTTTCCCTGTATGGCATCGTTGTGGAGGAAATTTGCCTTACTCTCTAAGCCATGTAGGGTTACACCCAATCTGGTGGGCAAGGCATATGCGGCAGCAAGCCAGGCTGGTGCATCACTGCACACTATGGTGGTTTTGCAGGTGTACCAGGCTGGCAGCTCAAGCTCCCGCACAGAGACCTAAGGGGACTGGGCAGCCCAGGCCTCACAGCTAAAGAGTAGATTCTGTGATCTCCTCGAAGGCTGCGAAGAAGAACAACACCTGACAGCAGCAGCATACTGGGGACCAGCCCCACCAAGGAGGGTCCCTGTGCACCCCAACACCGTAGGCCAGACCTCCCATGGAGCCCCCAGCGGGAGCTTCTATTTTCCTTGCCACCCCAGGTAGACAGGATGGTACCTCTCTAGGATTTTCTGGTGGCATGGAAGCTTCTGCCCAGTTCATCCCCATGTCTGTTAAAACAGTAGAGAGAGGGTACGGAATTAAATTTGACTCCCATCCTCCTCGTTTATATGGCATCTAGCAGACTGTAGTAGAATGAGAGCAACATTTAATGTTGACCCAGAAACTAGAGACTCTCTTAGTGAAAGGGGCTATACAACACGTTCCCCCTCACATGGGATATACGCTTTACACTTGATATTTTATAGTTCCCAAAAAGCACAGGGGGCCAAGTCCTATTCTGTATTTGCGTCACTTGAATCAGTCTCTGAGGAGATACAGATTCAGGATGTTGATGCTCAAACAGAACGTGTGCCAAATTCAGCCTGAAGACTGGTTTGTCACAATAGATCTGAAGGACGCATACTTTCTCATTGAGATTTTCTTCCAGTACAAACTTCCAGTATCGGGTGCTTTCTTTCAGCCTAGCTCTATCGCCTTGCATCTTCACAAAGTGCATGGATGCAGCCCTGGCTCTGTTGAGACTCCAGGGCATCTGTATACTGAACTACATAGATGACTGTCTAGTCATGGCCAGTTCCCAAGTGTTAGCTACACGGCATCAAGATGTTGTGTTAGCTCATATGAGATGCTTAGGGCTGAGACTCAACCCCAAGGAGAGTATGGTTTGTCCTGTCCAGAGGACTACTCTTCTAGAAGTGATCTGGGACTCAACTACGATGTGGGCACAATAGTCTCCTGCACATGTGGAATGGACTTGCTACTGTGGGCTGACATCTGACAGCCCTCCAAATTCAGAGGCTGTTAGGACTATTTCAGTTCTAACAAAAGAAAAATGGGTTTCATACCAAAATCCCCCTGCTAAAGGTGGTAAGGGTTACAGGCCGAGGGCTTCATACCCTTTCTATGTGGCTCAGGCTCCGGTTTCTTAACTTGGGTCCCACTCTAGAAGCGCTATGCAGTCACAGGATTCTTACAACGAACGATTCCCTCTTAGGCTGGGGTGCAGTTCTCGATTGCTGCCCGGTCAGTGGGAGGGAAAATGAAGATGGATACCCGTAACCTCACAACTGAACAGGTTAACTCACTCCGAGCTTCCCTTTCACCAATCACCGCCCCACGATCTGCCTCTACCAGTCCCATGGCCCTTCTCAAACCTTCTTTTTATCTAATAAAATAAACTGAAATGTGACATTTTGAAAACAAGATAGCTGGATCAGTCATGTCGGGAAGAAAATAATTCCAAGCAGGAAGCAGTTGTAGAATAGAACCTGGCAGGAGGGGGGTTGAATCCCCTTGCAGAAAACAGAAATTTTAATTATTTGCCCAAAATCTTCCAAATGAAACAACCAAGGTAAGCTATATAGCAACCGACTGCTGTCTCGACCGAATCCTAAACTCCGAATATACAACAAGGAGGGCTGAAAAGGGGAAGCCCCTTTCCTGATCCAGGTCCTTGAGCAGGTCGGCTTGGTATCCCTGTAATACAGCGATTGTACGCTCTGCAGCGCCAGCCTGACCCGCTATCGCATGCTCTGCCACTCAGACGCGAAGAGACCCAAATGATCCGAATGGCAGAGACTAAGCCCTCAGGGACAAAGCCTCGCCCACTGAGAGATTGCCTGCAAGCGTCTCGTCAGCGCAAGGTGTCCCGCATGCCCGTGCTCTCATAATATATCTACAGGTGCCCTATTATACTCGCGAGCGAACCTGACGCACATTAAGCACTGCTGTGGGCCAATTTTATTAGCATGATTATACATGAGATTCAGACACCGGTCACACCGAAGGCGTTCCCCATAGCGTGAAACCTGTTCAGTTTTATGTTTTGAAAGCAGTTCTGCTTACCGCAGCCTCTACACTCCTTTTTCCCTCATCTCTCTGCCTCTCCTTACCCACCTCACTGTGTGTGCCGGTGCTGCCAGTGCCACCACTACCACTATCTTTATCAGCAGGACATTCATCACCGATAAAGGTCCTGCTGTCTGAAGAGACTATTTTGACAGATGCACACTGACGCTACACGGTCGCACAGAGCCCAAAAGTGGAGTTGTTTAAAGATGTGATTAAAGGTGAAAGTGCATTTACAGGTATGCATTCAAAATGGTTCCTAAGTTATCAACAAATTTACTTAGGCTCTAATCCTCGGATATGTAGATTCACTTTTCATTTATCTACCCCTTTCCACCTTTCTTTAACTTCATCAGTTTTTGCTGCAATAGAGATAAACAAGAGTTTATAATCATGCAGGGCATATTTCCAATACTTTAATTTACAGATAATCTTGCTGTTTTTTTATTTTGACAAGCCTATAAAATAAAAAGCCAATAAAAATAACCATATACTGTATGTTGTTTTATATTTATTGAATGTTTCCATTCAGCTTATTAAACACAAGTTCAAACATCCGCCCTTGTTTATAATATAATTACCATACCGTGCAACACGTGGTTAATTAAATAACCAGGTGAACCATTTGTTCTTCTATAGCTCAGCGGTAGAGCATTGCGTTAGGAGTGCAAGAGGTCATGGGTTCGATTTCCAGCAAGTACATGTACTAAGAAAATGTATTAACTTCAATACACTGTAAGTTGCTTTGGATAAAAGCGTCTGCCAAATGCATAAATGTAAATATTACATTGGGTAGAATAAAAAAGTTATACACAACTGATTCAATTAAGCATTCACAAACCCTTGGTTTTTAAAAATCAATTTACAGATATACCTCTCTCTGTACATCTTTCTCTGCTCTGAAAACACTTCTAGAAATCATTTCTAGCGCTCTAATACTGTGAAAACAGTTTGTGTACATGGCAATTCATTTAGTCTGTTTGCTTCTCTCCTGCCCTCCAAATAATGAGGATGTTAGCCGAGATGAAGAAATATAGTGAGCAGTGAGGGGAAACTATCAATACAGCCTGTAAATTAATTACTCCTCTTTTCCTACACATCGTTTATACTAAAGCATTCATTTCTCCCAGGAGCAATTTGCCTTTATTGCTGTTTTTACCCACTGATGAAGGAAGTCATGCAAAATTGAGTTCCTTATAACATTAAGGGGTGCAGATTTGGGTTGATAAAACCATTAACAAAGTGAACAGAGGTAAAGAGTGCAGTTTGCCATACTGTATTAGGTAAAAATGTGATAATATGATTATGTAAAAAATTCCAATCTAATATATTTCAAGGTTTTATGAGCCATAGAGTTTCTTCACATTTATGTTTTTTATCCCTGGGTCATTGCTGTTGATCTTGTGTCTACCCTCACAAACATAAGCTAATCTTCATTTAATTACTCGCATTTCTTTTTCAAGCACGACACATAATTGCTTAAGCCTACACAGAAAACACTAACTAAAACTCAAGCACTTTGATCTGTGTATGTGTATCAAATTCTCTGTAATGTCATTGCAGATACCAAGACTTATTAGAGATCTATTTCATGGCATATTAGAAGCTGGAGATAAAGCAATGCTTCTTTTTGGCATTAGGATGAAGAATGGAGCCTCCACTGAAATCCAGTTGTGATTATTTGTGTGATTTTAGCTCCAGGTCCCGGGGGTCATGTAAGCATGAAAATCTATGTTTCACTGAAATGGTCTTTGTCTGTTTCTGAGTCTCAGATATGGATGTATATATATGTGCACTGCTCAGACACACAAACACATCCCCCCTCGATCCTCCTGGGTTGATTAGTGGCAGTTTGTTAGAATCAAATTCAATAGTGCAAACATCAAAGAAACGAGCATGGCCCATTATCATCTGGTGATTGATGGAGCGGTACTGTGTCACACAAACAAGGGACCCACCATTTAGACTGAATAAAGCACTTTAGCCCAATATAATTTAACCACTACAGTAGAGCTGCATGCAACACCTACCCCCCTTCACCTACTTCCTTTCCCAGTTTTGACAGCAGCAATTCATTGGTGTAATACTGCTGGCTGAAAGAGGTTACCAGCCCCCGAAATGACATAAAGTAGACATGTGAGCGGTTATTGAATTCAAGTGTGTGCTCTCAAACCAAATCCAGCTGTAAGCGTGTAATTGAACCAACAATAAAAAAACATAAGTTGGGAGGTGTTGAAGAATGTGATCCTTCTGTTTGTTTGTGCATGTAAAAATGTGTTTTTTTTTTAGAAAGGTCTGAATTACAAGGAGCATGTTAAAGAACAATGAGCAATAAAAATGTTACATAAAATTCATTAAATAAATCTTATTAAAGTTAATAAAGTAAACAAATGTGTAGGTGGGTGGGTGGCTGTAAAATATGACAGATCAAATTCGGATAAATGCTGTCATAGAGACAAAGGTGAAAAGTGAATGGTGATTGACAGCTAATTTTGTTTAATTTTTCATTAGCTATTAGCAAGGTTAAGCACAGTACAATACACTTTCAACTCCATTATCTCTTAAAGGTAGGGTAGGCAATTTCTCAAAGGCTAGCAGTAACATGCTAGCTCAAGAAGCATAAGATCTTACTTTTAATTTCGGAGCATTTCCAAAATTTCCAAAACCACACCTCCTCCAATATATGAACACGGTGCATGGAGATATGCAAATACATAGTTATAGGCAAGTAGGACATCATTGCATGTGGACCGAATGCAATGATTGAACAAACATTCCACAGATAATATTTTTATAGTTGTGTTGCACTAATATATGCCACAGGCCTGTACGGTGGCATGTTTTTTTTTAAATTAAGTGGATGAATTGCTTAGAGCAGGACAGGAACATGTTGGTCAGGTAAGAGGTTTGTTTTTTTTATGAATTAAAAAACATAATTTTACATTCCATGTGTTCGGTCACCTATTAATAAATTACTTTTCCTTTTGTTTTAGTTTTTTGCCATGGTATTGATTCAGTATTGGTATTAAAATATTTTACCTGGGTATTGTACCAAAGTCATATTAAAATCACTTTACTTAGTTATTGCTATCAGGATGTGAAGAGACTTTCAACCAGTATAACAAAAAATGTTTCTGGAGAAACTAAAATGTTTCTGCCTCGCAAACTGTTTTAGTAAGCACATCCTGAAAACAATAAACACAGAAAAGAAACATTTTGCATACATGAAAGGGTGACAAAGACAAAGGTTCTCACATCATCTCCCTCCCTAAAACCTAAAACTAAATAACTAAAACTAAAACACTCCAAACACAAGCAGTCTCCAGTGTTTCCAGACTAAATTAAACCACGCATTAGCCATAATGCTGCATTGTAATGAATTTCTTTGGATTCTCTGAATTTGGCTGAGGAAAAGGCTAGACAGGGCCAAAAACTTCCCATTGCTGCAACCCTGATCTGTCCCTTGCTAGTTAAAATCTGCCCTGATGATGATATTATAAAATAAGTTTAGACTTTATGGTGGTTTTCATAAACCTGAGAAAAGACATGAGAAAGTGGAGCAATGTGCAACACCAAAAGCAAGCACTCTGTACATATTTATCTGGGAGATGTTGAGGGAGTGACCGTTACGGAGAAAGTCCCTGCTCCACCTCCTCCGTGTCCCCAGAGGGAACCATCACCGGAGTACTAACCGGTGTTTATTCTAATTGGACTCCATTTCCCATCATGCCTCATACCTGGTGATTAACCTTGAACTCTGAACACCTGGACTTCATTATCCATTATAAACCCTATTCACACAGTCAATCTTTGCGAAGTCTTGTTTTGCTACTTCGACTGTACCCCTTCCAAATGTAAGGGCTTCCTACTTCAATGTTCATTATTCATTAACCAGCAACCTGCTCTCTACCCCACAGTCTAGCCGCATAGCATATGTGAGCTCACTACTTTCTGGAAAGGCCATGGATTGGGTAACTGCCATTTGGGGAGTGGATGGAATAGTTTTTTCCCACATTTGATATATTCCTCAAGAACTTCTGAGATCCTTGATCCTTACTCAGGGAAAGAATACAGCAGCTAAGTATGCCCTAACTTTCCGAACACTTGCCGCACAAACTGGGAGGTGTTCAGGAGGGGTTTACATCAAAATCTACAATCCGAACTGGCCTGTCGAGACAAAGGGAAGGATTTAAACTCCTTTATAGAACTTGCAATTTAAATTGTCAATTTAATTTGGTCCCAATGCTCTGCCTATTCAACCTCTAGTTATTCACTCAGAAGTGCTGAATACTCTGAGCCCATGCAGCTGGGTTTTACCTGACTCCCTCCCGAAGAACATGAACACCGAAGATGAACGTCTATGTTTATACTGTGGTCAACCTGGTCACCTCAAATATTCTTGTCCTGTACGACCCCTGAGAAAACTGCAAGTGGTGAGTTATGTTAAAGTACCTATTACTCATTCTTTTACTATCTGTATTCCCATGGCGTTAACTGCCGCTAACACTACCATAATCACTCCAGCATTAATAGATTCCGGAGCAGCTGGAATCTTGGAATTTAGAATTCCTTAGAATTTGCTCATCAACCTTAATTCCTTGTAACTCAGTCTTGGTAGTGAAGGCGATAGATGGTTGACCTCTCGGAGAGGGGCGGATTCAACATCTAACTGAAGAGGTCAAGTTATAAGTAGGGGCTCTCTATTTCTTCACCACATCCTGCATTAGTGCTAGGATTGCCTTGGCTACTTACTCATAATCCTGTAATCTCATGGAAGGAAGGTCAGATTACAAAATGGGGCTCATCTTGTCATGATCACTGTCTAACTAATGTTTCTCATCTAACACCTCATCAAGCCCTTCAGGAGGAGGTTCCTGCAGTGGTACATCTGATACAGTGATAGCACAGTTTATGAATGACGTCTTTAGAGATATGCTTGAGAAGTGGGTAATCATCTATATTGACGACATTTTGATCTACTCTAATACACTGGAGGAACATATACAGCATGTCAGGGCTGTTCTGAAGCGACTCATTCAACACCAACTCTATGCCAAATAGGAGAAATGTGAATTTCACTGCACCAGCACTTCTTTCTTCGGATATATAATCAGCCAGGAGGGTGTCGCCATGGATGAAAGAAAAGTGAGTGCTGTGTCAGAATCACGTCCACGCATGGTCAGAGAACTGCAACGCTTCTTTGTTTTTGCTAATTTCTAAAGAAGATTTATCAGAGGCTTTAGTTCTGTTGCAGCTCCCCTGACTGCTTTAACCAAACAAAAGAACTCAAACTTGTCCTGATCCCTTGAAGCTCAAGCATCATTTGAAGATCTTAAGTCACGTTTCACTACTGCCTCCATTCTTTGTCATCCTGATCCTGAATTACCTTTCATAGTAGAAGTAGACCATAAAAACCTTCTACGGGGATGAACCTTTCAAATGCATCCTGGGATTTCAACCACCACTGTTTGCCTTGTCTGGTGAACCCACAGATCTCCCTGTTATCAATGATTGGCTACAACGCAGTGAGGAGGTATGGGATTGAGCTCACACTCACCTGTTACATGCTGTCAGACACCAAACCGTCACCGTCATCCTGGGCCTGCTTACTCACCTGGTCAATGGGTCTGTCTATCATCTAGAGATCATCTAGACTATCATCTAGAGATCTACGTCTCAAGCACCCCTGTAAGAAGCTTAATCCCAGATGTAAAATTCAAAATGGCGGACAGGTAATGTGGCCAGTTATGTCAAAATCATATGACCAATCACTCAAAGAATCCATGGAGGAATCCCTTGATTGAGATTTTTAGATGGTGGTTCAAAAGTTATGAGGTTACAAAGCAATTTTTCAGATCTCCTAGCCGGTAGGTGGCGCTCTCAGCTACACCAATCTCAGCTACAGTATATTTGCAACTGGCAACAATTTCAGTTATAGGCAGCAATTTCAGTTATAGGAGACAAAGGCAGCAAATTCAGTCCTATTTACTTGAATGGGAAAAAATGTTATCTCTGACATCGCTTGCCAAGGTCTAAATAAAATCGGACTTATTTAAGACAAAAAACCTAACATCAATTTTACAATACATTTTGTTATCGAAAATATTCAAAAATTCTGTATGGTCATTTCTGTGAATATCTGAGATGATTTTGGTGAGAATTAGACAACATTTGAAGTAGTAGCATAACGAGTAAATTGCAAATGTAAAATTTTTCTAATGTGGCTGTTGTAATGTAAGATATATGTTATCAGTGAAGTAATCAGATGTACAATGCATTTTGTTTTAAGGCCAAATGGTTTAAAAGGAACTGTTAGTGGCGTTAATCTGGACCTAAGCTATATATATAGCTATATAATAATTATAACAGTAAGAAGAAAACTAACAATTTAAATCAAGGCTACAGCTCTCAGGCTTGGCCCCTAATAATAATAGTTACAACCCCAAATCAGAAAAAGTTGGGACAGTATGGAAAACACAAATAAAAAAAGAAAGTAGTGATTTCTAAGTTTACTTTGACTTGTTTTTCTTTGCAGACAATACAACAGCACATTATTTAATGTGTTCCTCATGTTTTTTCAAGTTCAAGTTCAAGTTGAGCTTTATTGTCATTCCGCTACATGTGGGGACATACAGTGGAACGAAATGTCGTGCCTCACAGGACCACGTTGCTACATAAATACAGACATACAACAATGACGTGAAACAGTATATATCTAAACACAAATACTAACAGAATTAGATTATAAATATATATAACTATATATTTACTATATATATAACTATATAACTATATATTATATATTATATATTATATACTATATATAAAGTTGCCTATACATAAACTAGAAAATACAAACTATACAAATGTTTCACATAAATATTGCACATGAGGAAAAAGAAAGTCAAGCACTGTTCCTGGCTGGAGAACAGTGCAAGATGATCTGTAGTGCATGGGCTTGTAAACATACATATGTTATGAGTCTTTTTTGTGGGATTATGTACCCTCGGTTGTAAAAAGTGTCTAGTGCACATAGAGGAGAGTGTGTTACTACAGGTGTTCTGTGCGGCCTACTCACCTGTGTGTAGCACACTCAGAATTGCACAAGGGAGAAGAAAAAAAAATAAAAAAATAATATATATATATATATATATATATATATATATATATATATATATATATTCATATATTTAAGAGGTATGGGGTTTTTCAGAGGGGGGCCGTGCTTGAGTTCAGTGCTCTCACAGCCTGGGGGAAAAAGCTGTTGAGCAGTCTGGCAGTGCGGGCTCTGATGCTCCGGTACCGTTTTCCTGATGGCAGGAGCTGGAAGAGACTGTGTGAGGGATGGGTGGGGTCCGATGCTGGTGGCTTTGTTGGAGCATCGTGAATGGAAAATGTCCAGGATGGAGGGGAGAGGGGCACCGATGAACTTTGCAGCTGTGTTCACTGTCCGCTGGAGGGTCTTGCGGTCTGCGGCGTTGCAGTTCCCATACCAGACAGTGATGCAGCTGGTCAGCACACTCTCAATGGTTCCCCTGTAGAACATGGTGAGGATTGGTGGAGGAAGACTTGCTCTTTTCAGTCGGCGGAGAAAGTGTAGGCGCTGTTATGCCTTTTTGGAGAGTGACGTGGTGTTGGTGGTCCAGGTGAGATCCTCTGTGATGTGCACCCCCAGGAATTTAGTGCTTCTGACTCTCTCCACAGTCGAGCTGTCAATGGTCAGTGGGGGGTGGTCAGTGGAGTTTCTCCTGAGGTCCATCACAACCTCCTTTGTCTTCTCCACATTGAGGGACAGGTTGTTAGCGCCACACCATGCCGCTAGCTGTGCCACTTCCTCTCTGTAGTGTGTTTCATCGTTGTTGCTGATGAGACCTACCACCGTTGTGTCATCAGCGAACTTGATGATGTGGTTGGAGCTGAACTTGGCAGTGCAGTCATGGGTCAGCAGTGTGAAGAGCAGCGGGCTGAGCACACAGCCTTGTGGGGCACCTGTGCTCAGTGTGGTAGTGCTCGAGGTGTTGTGGCCGACACGGACTGACTGGGGTCTTTCAGTTAAAAAGTCCAGAATCCAGTTACAGAGAGAGTTGTTAAGACCCAGCAGGTGTAATTTATTAATGAGCTGGGATTATTGTGTTGAATGCTGAGCTGAAGTCAATGAACAGCATTCTTACATAAGTGTTCTTCTGATCTAAGTGGGTAAGAGCCAGGTGGAGGGTGGAGGAAATTGCATCATCCGTAGAGCGGTTTGGACGGTATGCAAACTAGAGCGGGTCGGGTGTGTTGGGGAGGCTGGTTTTTATGTGATTCATGACTAATCTCTCAAAGCACTTCATCATGATTGGAGTCAGTGCTATGGGATGATAGTCATTCAGACAGGACACAGGTGATTTCTTAGGTACCGGTATGATGGTTGTGGACTTGAGACACGTGGGGACGACTGCCTGGCTCAGCGAGATGTTGAAGATATCTGTTAGGACATCTGTCAGCTGTGCAGCACAGTCTCTCAGTACACGGCCAGGTATGTTGTCAGGACCCATAGCCTTGCGTGGGTTAATCCTAGACAGGGTCTTCCTCACTACAGCTGGAGACAGACAGAGCGCCTGGTCGGTGGGAGGTGTGGGCAGTTTTTGTGTAGGTGTGTCATTCTGCATTTCAAACCGTGAATAAAACTGGTTAAGTGCGTCTGGAAGGGATGTGTTGTCATCACAGGCCTGTGGCAGGGGCTTGTAGTCAGTGATGAGTCTCTGCTGTCTGTGAAGTGGTTATTGATTTTTTGTGCATATGACCGTTTTGCATTCTTGATGCCACAGGACAGGCTGACTCTTGCTGTTTTTAGGGCTGCTTTATCTCCTGATCTGAATGCCTCATCTCTGGTCTTTAGCAGCCCACGAACCTTTGCTGTCATCCACGGCTTCTGGTTGGCACATGTGTGGTGATGGTCTTTGTGACTGTCACATCATCAATGCACTTCTTGATATATGCACTCACTGTTTCAGTGTACTCATGCAGGTCGGTGCTGTTGTTGTAGGTGGCTGCCTCTTTAAACATGCTCCAGTCTGTAGTCTGAAAGCAGTCCTGCAGTGCTGAGGTAGCATCATCCGGCCAGACTGTGATGAGTTTTTGAACCAGTTTGGTGAGTTTCAACAGTGGATTGTATGCTGGGATTAGCATAACAGAGATGTGATCGGAGTACCTGAGGTGGGGGCGGGGTTCAGCCCTGTACGAGTCTTTCTGTGTTGTGTAAACAAAGTCCAGTGTGTTATTTCCCCTTGTAGCAAAGTTCACATGTTGGTAGAACTTTGGCAAGACTGTCTTTAAGTTTGCGTGGTTAAAATCCCCGGCTATGATGAAAAAGCCATCGGGGTTGTTTGTTTGTTGATCGCTGATGGCGCTGTACAGCTCGCGAAGCACGTCCTTAGCGTTTGCACATGGGGGCACTGGTCTGGTGGGGTTAGCCCTTAGCCTAGCTCCCCCGTGCTTGCCACATTTCTGTCCCCTCTCACAGTGCCGGCGCCGTCGGCTTGTGCGGGTAGCATCAGTGGACGGGGCCGCGGTCTCAGGGTTCGGCTTCAGCAGCAGGCAGAGGCCTCGTAGCTTCTCGGTAGTCGCCGGTGAAAGCTGATATTTGTACGCACTACCGATTTCCAAAAGGCTCTGTGTTTCCGAGCGTTTATCTGATGATTTTGCGGAGAAATTAAACTGTTTGAAGACGAAGAGACGAGACTAACAGACATAAAAACACCGTCTTTTTGGACCCGGAGTAGCCCCTGCGTCCGACCGCGCCGCCAATGTGTGATATAGTATTTTCTTCAAAAAAACAAAATTCCTTTTTAGGTTCTTGCAACACATTTCAAAAAAAGTTGGAACAGTAAAGCATTTACCACTTTGTAATGTTGCCATTCCTTTTCACAACACTTAAAAGACGTTTAAGGGACTGAAGACACCAAGTGAAGAAGTGTTTCAGGTGTAATTTTGTCCCATTCTTGCTGCAAACAAGTCTTAAGGTGGGCAACAGTACGGGGTCTTCGTTGTCGCATTTTGTGCTTCAAAATGCGCCACACATTCTCTATTGGAGACAGGTCGGGACTGCAGGCCGGCCAGTCAAGTACCTGTATCCTCTTCCTCCGCAGCCAGGACTTTGTAATGTGTGCAGAATGTGGTTTTGCATTATCTTGTTGAAATATGCATGGATGTCCCTGGAAAATATGTCTTCTTGAAGGCAGCATATTGTGCTCCAAAATCTCTATGTACTTTTCAGCATTAATGGTGCCATCACAGAAGTGCAAGTTACCTTTACCAAGGGCACTGACACAACCCCATACCATGACAGACCCTGGCTTTTGGACTTGTTGCTGGTAACAGTCTGGATGATCCTTTTCTTCTTTGGTCTGGAGCACACAGCGTCCATTTCTCCCAAAAAACACCTGAAATACCGATTCATCTGACCACAGTACACGTTTCCACTGTGTGATGGTCCATCCCAGATGCCTTAGAGCCCAGAGAAGTCAACGGCGCTTCTGGACACTGTTAACATAAGGCTTCCTTTTGGCACAGTACAGTTTTAACTGGCATTTGTGGATGTAACTACCTATTGTGGTACTTGACAAAGGTTTGCCAAAGAAGTCCTGAGCCCATGTGGTGATATTGCTTATAGATGAATGACGATTCTTATATAGGAAGTTACCTTTTTGCTTGGCCTTTATTAAAACTATCAGATACAGCTGGTTCTTATGCACCTTTGAGGCTTTGCCCCTTACATTAAAAGTACACCTGAAATAACTAGCTTGTAGCTTGTTGCTGTTTAGATATCACCTGTAGGTGATTTGCTTAACAAAATACCTGCTAGACCATCCACAATTAACAAGTGGTGCACATATAAAAGACGGTACACAATTAAAGGAAATGAATAATCTTCAGACATTGCAACTTACTCCACACATAAAATTACAAATATTACTGTGGCTTTCAGCTGCGTGTTGTGGAGGTCAGGACATCCACAGACATAAAGAGGTTATAATGTCTGGCTTAAAGTACAGCTACATCTCTGCCATCACTGTCTTCTTCCAAAGAGCACTTTAGCAGATTGTGCTATAATCAAGTCCACAACAGGCCCTGTCTTTTTTCCCCTGCACATCTGACTAAAGCCTGACTATGGATCTAGTTTCAGGCTAAATATTCAAGCGTAAGGAAAAAACAACGAACACTAATTAAAGTGAAGTCTGAATTATGTGACTCAAATTGTGACGCCTCTCTGAAAATAATGAAACACTTTACTCTTTCCTGGTGCTTGGGAGTCATTGCTCCAAAGCTGTACTGCATAGTAGCAGAGGAGCCCTGGGCCAGGACTGGGACTCCAGAAGTTAAATTATGGATTCCTGTATATTTCTGTCTACATTGCACATAAACAAACACCTTCTAACCAGATTTGAAAATAAATCAATAACTACATGGTATCAGATGACCTCTAGACCGAACTGCTCTTGTGCTTTTTAAAAGCAACTGTAATAAGCAAATGTAACAAATGAACATAAACCAGACATTTTTGTTCTCTGTTTTTGAAGTTTACGTTGAATATTTTTCAGTTACACATCTTATGAGCAGTATTATTACCATACAAAAGGGCATTAATCAGTAAGAGTTGAAGTCACAAGGGTGCAATTTCATATGCTTGTCTCATGTTTAATTAAGTGAAGTTTTACTTTTAATAGTAAAATGAACATCTGCTGTCTGTCACAGATTCTATCCGTAGTTTTATGGGATAGAAAACTACCGTGCTTTTCTCAACTTCTATGATTTTTTTGTGCAGGTTCTTAAATCAGGACATAACCCTCCACTCTGTATGGACCGACCTTTAGATCTACCATCACTTCATAAATTCCCTGTCATAAAAAGCACACAAAAAACGTCATCTTGCTCTTAGAGAACACCTACTAATTAAAAACACATGCCTTCAACAACTACAAATTCAACCTCTTATGTTACCCCAGCTTTCTTTTGAAAGAGCCGTTGTATTAAACATTTATTGTTTAAAATGTTTTTCTAAAGTAGTAGTTCATCCAAAAACTTAAAATTCCTCATGATAACATTAATTAAGGAGTTTTAGAAAGTTTATAAAATCTCTATTTATACAGAGTGAAGTATGTGAACAAAGTGATGATGATTCATAATGGCTACAAAAAGCACATACCGCTACTGTAGAAGTAATTCATACTGTAAGAGTGTACTAATTGTATTTTAATCTTTAATATTTAGTCTTGACAGTTGGTAAGTTTAGTGTTGACAGTGGTAAGTTAGCACCTATTTGCTTTGTGACCCTTAACCTTTCACTGACCTCCACTTTGGTTTGCACATTGCCCTCTATACCTCTAAAAGGGGTGCAATACAGTCACAGCAGTGCTGGTCATATAGCAGCGTTTAGTATGTCACTAATCTGTGTGAGTAATGGTAGGCTTGTGGTTCGGGCACACTAATAAACCCTAAATGTATTGTCAGGCAGTTTTGCATTCACAGTTAGTTTTAACATTATTTGACAATGAATTTGGTTTTAAAGTGAAAAAGCATTTCTCAGTAAAAAACACAGTAACAAATCTATGCCTTCTGTCTTTATACAGATTTATGTTTTTAACTACTTGTATAGTCAAATGTAATGCAAGTCATATTTAATCTAGTTTTATTTTAAAAATTTTAATTTTACAGTAGAAATTTGTTTTTCATCCCAAACGTCTTACCCCAAGTGTCTTTCATTCTCTCATCTCATCTGACTTCAGTTATCATTCAATAACTGAACATTTTTTTTCCAGTTGTTGACATCACATAAAGAGATCTTGTCCCTGTTCTTTTTTCAGTGTCTGTAAAGCTGTGCTGTAGTTGTAATAAATTACCATATACTGCACAGCTATGCTGCATCATGGACCTGGTGTGAAGGAGGTGTGTTTGGAAATGATATGAGGAGAAGGTATATAGTGTGGAAGGGTAACAGCAGGAATAAATAATCATATTATGGTTAGGATTTTAGTGGGGAGTATATGACTTAACTACAGTAGTGCTATCATTCACCACCATTAATATACAATTTCCTATGAAGCAAAATGGCTTGTTTAGCAGGAATATAATATGGTCAGATAACAGTGGGACACCATCCCACTCACATAATTACCCAAATGGAATGTGGGTAGGAATGTGTTTCACAGCTGGGCAGGGGGCATTGGTGATAAGCACCTGGCACGCTACCACACACTGGTAATTACTTATTGATAATTTGCAGAAAAATATTGCCTGAGCCAATAATAGAACTGCTAGATTTAATAGATTAGAGGAAAGACAGAGAAGCAGTGAGGTTTCTTTCAAAATAAATGAAAATATGTTTAGGCCATAGGGCTTTTCCTTCTGAGATAATAACTGAAAGTCATGTAAAATAACCAACTCTTGGTATGGGGCTGCTGGAGGTGTGTTTGTGGTGGGGGATGTTTATCTGGTTGTCCTGCATTAATGTGTTTACCCCTCACCTTAACTGAGCTAATAATTTTCTAAGGGTAAGGCCTTGGTAATGAAATTGACATTTAGCAGCCGCACCACAGTCTATTAACTACAATAAATTTAATTTGGAACAGACCCAGGCTGTGGAGAGTAAGGGAGAAAGAGAGAGAGAGAGAGAGAGAGAGAGAGAGAAGGCAAAACTATCAGTAATTGGTGTTTATTACATTCTTTGGCCACCAGTACATTTGTTACAATAAGACCACTCTTGTGTTCTAACATGTAACTACACTTGCTCTGCCTGCTAAATTGTCAGATTATACAATTCAAAAATAGTACAGTGGATTTATGTATGTGGACTTCCAAATGCATATTTACATTTTCAAAACAGTGATCTTCTGCTAGGTGGTGTTAGTGATGTAAACATTATTGCTCAGATATTAAAGGAGGAGGTCACACAATGTTTTTTAGCATTGATTACCATTTGTGAAACCACAGTTTTACTTCAAATACCATGGTTAAACTATGGTTTATCTAGTTAATGTTTGGTTACCATGGTTAAACTATATGTGTGTAAAACACTTATGTGTTAGTGTGTTTGTGTAAGCGTCACAGTGAGAATGTATGGCTCTGTAAGTAACCAATGGTGCCACTCCTCCAGAGCCAGCTTCACCACCAACAGCTCCTGATTGCCGATGTTGTAGTTACATTTTGCGGGGCTCAGCTGATGGGAGAAATATGTTCAAGGGTGCACCTTCCCATCACTTTCAGAATGCTGTGACAAAACTGCACCAACGTCAGAGGCATCTACCTCCACGATAAACTGCCATTCGGGATCTGGAAAACAAAGAACGGGGCAGAGATGAAACGGGACTTAAGTACATCAAAGGCCCCATGAGTCTGAGGGTTCTACCTGAATGGATGCATAGTGGAAGTAAGCACTGTGAGTGAAACAGCAACCGAGCAAAAGTTCCTGATGAAACAACCAACCACGATTTACAACATTCAACCATGGCCTTAACCTTGGAGGTGTCAGCCTTGACCCCTCGGACTGATGATATGCCCCAGGAATGAGACAGAATTAGCAAGGAGCCGTTGTAAGACCCCCCTCATATGCTGGGTGTGAACCTGGAGAGAGGGGGAAAAAAATCTGAATATCATCCAGGTAGACTGTCAGGAGACCGAATGGAAGGACCCAGTATTCAAAGTGTCCCATGGGGGTATTAAATGCTGTCTTTCACTCATCCCCCTCCCAGATACGGATAAAGTGGTTGGTAAAGGCATTGTGGAGGTCAAGCTTATTGAGAACCTTGTCTTCCTGCAGCACCTTGAAGTATGTTGGCATGAGATGTAGGGGATACCGATTCTTGATGATGATGTCGTTCAAGCCTCGATAAAAAATACAGGGATGTAGAAAGCCTTCTGGACAAAGAAGAACCCCGCACCAGCCGGGGATGAGGAGGTGCGGATGAGACCGACCTTCAGAGACCTTAAGAGTATTTGTCCATTGCCTCTCTTTCTGGATTTGACAGGGAGTACAGGTGACCCTGGGGCAGAGAAGTGCCTGGGAGGAAGTCTATGGCGCAGCCGTAGTGCGGGTGAGGTGGGCATGGCATAGCCTGGAACTTGCTGAAGACTAGCTGGAGATTGCGGTATAATATGTATGCTTTGTTTTTTACTGGGCATGACTGAATGAAGTGGTCCGTCCGCCCGCCCGCGGTAGAGACAGGGACCTAGCTCATTCTCCCCAGCTGCATGGGCTCAGAGTCGTTGGGAGGAGACAAGACGCAAGACGTTAACTTAACTTGAGCCCCCTCCAATATCCAGCAAGGGCAAGAGATACTTTGAGATGAGAGGGCTTTGAGATACTTGGGTGGCTCGCAGATAGCAATCTCATCCTGGAAGTCATCCTCCAACCTATCCGGGAAGCGAGTGCGGAGGGCCCTCTTGTTCCAGCCACAGGAGGCCCTGCGACAACTGCATCAGCTTGGACGCTGCCTTGTCATCTCAGGCCGACCGGTCAAACAGCTCGATCATCTCCTGCCTGAAGTCCTGGAAGGTAGCACAGCATGCGACTTTAGCATCCCAGACCACTGTCCCCCACTCGCAAGCTCTCCCAGTGAGCAAGGTGATGACGTAGGCAATCTTAGGTTACTCCTCGGAGTAATAATGGGGCTGCAGGGTGAAGACCAGGTGGCATTAACTGGGAGGTGTTAAACTGTGTTTACAGTTTCACAATTTTTAAAGAAGCTGGATCAAATCAGATCTAGTGCTAGTGAGTAAGGCCTCAGTTGTATTACTATTTATTTTAGAAAATTGGCTGAAAGCCAATCTTTAATTTCAGCTAAACAACTGGATATTTGGATTAACTGGAAACAACAGACACTTTTATTCAAAGCAGCTTACAGTGATTTCAAGGTATATTTTTGGTAAGGGATCAAGTTGGCAATTGAAGGTGGTAGATTTCATCAACAAAAGCAGACACATTAATGCTCTGATGTTCCAAAATGTAATAGAGCACCAATAGGTGTACACCTCATTTACAACATAGGTTTAACATTGTCTATATGAATGTTAAAATCACCGAGCATGATTACATTTGAAGACATGGAACAAGTCAAAAGTTTGGTTTAAAAACCAGTATTGTTCTTAAGGGAAGGGTAAATGTGAGAATGGTAAGAAATGATTTTTTGGGTGATTGATTCAGATTAAGACTATTATGTAGGCACAGTTAGCTGAAATATTTTCAATTTCTCTTTATAAAGTATTGCTAGCCCCCCTGGATTTACAGACAAAAACATACCCTTGTGGGGAAGACTGGTTGAGGTGAAGAAAATCATCTGGTTTCTTCTAAGTCTTAGTTAAACAGAGGAAATCAAACTTTTGGGCCCAGATCTTTAACAACTAAGCTAAGATATTTTAACCACATGTATTAGATTAGACCATGAGTATGCCTTAGTTAAAGTAAGATATTTAAGCAGGTTTCACAAACCTGCCTTAGAAAAATCACTACTGGTGTGCATTTTGGTCTGGGACTAGGCTTAAGAGAGACAGAGAAAGCCAAAGAAAGGGAGAAACAAAGATAATTTTGTGTGTGTCATTTGAATCTCTTTCTCTCTGTCACACATGCTCACCCCAAACTGGACCAACCTATCTTGTGTCTGTGAAAATTATATAGTTTATATTCAGCTGAGAGTTTGACTAAGTTGTGTGGTCGACCCCATCAATCCAGCCTGATATCTTCCCTTAAAACTCAGTGTCTACACCATCCCATCCCGAGCATCTAATGTATTTTCTTGCTGTTTTAAAAGCTTTATCTGCTCAGATTGATGTGATTTGGCTTCTCTACCGTGATTTCAGTCCATGTATAATATGTGTGAGCAAGAGCTAACTGCATTTGCATCCTCTCTGTCCTGTTTGCTACCACCTTAACTCAGCCCTCACATGGCACAGGCTAATTTGATTGGGGGAGCTGCTATATGGTGCTGTGCTGTCAGTCACATTGAGTGGCTTGTCTGAGAAATATACAGGTGCTCAGTTTGAACAGACAAAGAGAGGGATGTGTGTCTGTCTGTGTGTGTATGTGTAAATGTGTCCAGTTTTTATACAAGTATGTGTATATATGGGTTACTTATCTGTACTTATATTGTAACTTAGTTAAAACTGACAACACCTAAACATTTTTAGTTCCAAAAACGTTAAATGTTTTCTTAGGTAGGGATAAGGTTAGCTTATGCAGAGGTCACCCCATCAAGAATTATAAAGAACATACTTTGCAAGACTCTTTTCTATCATTGTTTGGCTTTTCACATCCAGACAGGTGGAGCTGGGGTGGAGGGGGTTGTTAGAGCTCTGATAGCGCACTGCACCATACTGCTTATGGTATTCTAACAAGACTGTTTAAATGTTGAGGTTAAATGAAGAGTGTGCATTGTTGTAGCTACGAAATATCTGCAAGATTACCTGATGTGCAGGCTGGTTGGCTGGTTGATCGTAAGGCTAGGAACTATTAGACTGCGCCTCATGACTGTGCGCCACATTCTAGACACAAATTTAACATGCACAACTTAACTTGGCTGGTGAATGAAAAAAGTACCGCACCCCAACACCAACCTCACCACCCCAACCATGATAATGAAACTGGAGCCAGTAGTACAGTAAAATATGCCATGTGTTACAGATATTCACATTCTGAGAAGATAACACTAGACAGTGAAATAGACAGGTAAGGAGGAAATGGATTGACATGAGCTCCTACTAAATATGCATTCGGCAAACTGTATATACTGGATTTGGGGCCTGGTCTAACCTAAACAACCTTTACTGCTGGACTGGTGTTACTCTGGAGTGGAAACAACTAGATTCAAGATACAAGATTTGTATCTGTGACTTTGTAGACTCACAATCTTAACATAAACTTAGGCACAGACTGCATGTTCAAGACCCTAAATGAGAAAAAGTTAGAGTTTCAAGTAGAAAAAATAGACTAAATAAAATTATTTCAGACAACTCAGTGAAAATTCAGTGAAAAGTGAAAAATGGGTCAAGCCGACCCATGATGTAATAGGAGAGTTAAATTGTATAGTATATAAGAAATTATATAAAATAGATGCCCAGCAGACAAGCAATATGAATATTTATCTTTTGGCTAAAAAACTAATAATAATATTTAAAATAATGATTAATAATTTAAAATAGACTTATTTAAACAAAATCATTTGTGGCTGTGAAACTTAATGCAGCATCCAAAATAAATGCAAAACACTTTTTCATTATTGCGTTTATTACCTGAAGTTTTAAAGGTGGTAATTACAATAATTTGTAAGTTTGTCTTGATTCACAGATTCTGATGCAAAATGCGAAAGCTTAACAATAAAATAAGTTGTTTTAACCACAGTTTTTCTGCTCAGTTTGAACATAGCTAGGCCTGGCAGAATTGCACTTCTGTTGAGGGATTGTGTACCTTTTGTCTCTTCTGCATTGCAGTAGGTATACTTACTGTAAAGATTGAATTGGTGAACCCAAAGTTTTAACCCTGATGCATTCTTAAAAATAACCGTTTTATAGTGAGGGGATTATAAATCCTTGCTCTAAATAGGAGAAAGTCAAACAGCTAGCAGGATATGGCAGATATATAAGTTTCAGCTATTATTGCTTGTCACAGTGTATAGAGGAGGCATTATTATCTATATCCTTAAATATTAATAACAGGATAAATGAAGTTACTGACATGTATTTAGCAAGTTATTTATTGGTTCTCTGGTTATCAGGTCTTACAACTGGAAAAGAATGTGTTAAATCTTTTTGAATATGCATTTATGTATTAATAATTTTATTGTTTTATTTATTTATTTTTGTCTACATGCTTTTGATTGGAATCCTTATAGAGTTAACAAAGCCCTGAAACCCACACTCAGTTTTCTCCTGATTGTTTGGAGGTATGTGGGTATTGTTTGGACAAGCAGGCAAAGACCAATACAGAACATAGCCAGGTAAAGAAAATGACCCCAGACCCCTGGATTCTATTGGTAATGAGGGAAAGAAACATGAAGTGAAGTGATGTGCAGGCCAAGTATGGTGACCCATACTCAACCCATTTGTCCTCTGCTTTTAACCGGCATTTAGTGAACATTTGCAAGTTAGTGAACATAAGGAAATGTAAGTTGTGAACACACACACACTGCAAAACGTGAACACACTTGCTCAAGGGCACCTCAGCTGTTTCCTGTTGGCATTGGAAAACAAACCAGTGACCTTCTGGTTATAAGCCAGACTCTCTAACCAGTTGGCCACAACTGCCTTTAGGGAAAAACATAAGGCAAATATTTATAAAATGAATGTATAATGTATGTTTTAGACTTTCTTGGGGGGCAGTTGTGGCCTACTGGTGGGAGAGTCGGACTTGTAACTGCAGGGTCGCCAGTTCTATTTCCACTGCTGACAGGAACAACTGATTTGTTTTTGTGTCATTTGTGAGGAACAAAGTTGATGATGCAGTTCATCACTTATTTTATTGCTGATTTGAAATATGTTTTTAAAATAAGAGTGCTTTTTTATTCACTTTGATAGGAGATGCACTCAGATGGCTCAGAATAGCTGCCGGGGGCATTCCCATGATGGCTGTGGGAGTGAGCTGTCTTGCCTTTAAAGAAACCTCAATGTATGGCCGTACATAAATATTAAATATAATAATAAAAACTAAATAGGAATTCAGGAGTTCTAAATAGGAATTAAGAAAGGGCATATTCATTTAATTTTGTTTAAGGAACTATATATCAGCGGGTGCTTACCTCTTTCTGCTTACATGCTTCATAACTCCATCTCTTTTACAGTAAATTAAAGTCATGATTCTCCAATTAGCAGATTTACTGTAAGTGTTAGTAGTTTATTTATTATCCATTACCATAAAAAGATAATCACAATATAATAATAGTAGTAAAAGCAAAGGGACTAATGAGGATTATAATAATATGACTATCAAAAAAGCAGTTGTGTGTGTGAATCATCTCTAGCTATTTGTACACATCTAGTCAGTCACAATTTCTGTTAACACCCTGTTGAGCAACACTCAGGAGCATACACACATTCAGAGCACTTTCATAACACCTACTGTTGGCTTTTCTGTGCAGATATTCTACTTTTCCTCTCTTGTTGTGACTTTTTTCCATTAAGTTTTAAAATATTGTGGTTTGTTAAAATGCAGCATGCACTCTGATACATACAGACACATTTGAAGCCGTTCATTAGTTATTTGCATTCAGGTTGTAAAGTGAGTGTGTGTGTGTGTGTCAGGATCAAAGGGAGCAGTGGGTGTAGTGGGGGGCTGACACAGCCATGTGTGGTGTTGTTTTCATGAAAGATTTATTGCACTTCTAGGATGACAGCAGGCTTCTTGGCACCCAACACAAAATGTTTTCATGCAAAAAGACTTTGTAAAGCGATCTTGTCCTCCTTCACCAGTGACAAAGGCTAAATAGGTAAAGACAGTGTAAATATGTGATGTAAAAAAGACTTAAGTATAAATAGCTGCATACAGCAATTATCATGGTTAAGCTCACCATGAAATATTTGTGGACATCACTGATCCTGGCAGCCAGGAGGTGTCATTCAGCTAATCATCTGGTGAATCAAAAAGATTTTATTAATTTTTTTGTCAGAAGTGTCCCTAAATGATGCACGCAAAATTTTGTTCAAATCCGATGTACTGCCTAGGAGGAGTTTAAAAGTACATTGTTCTATATAACTCACAATGGCCGCCAGAAAATATGGTTGATAATGACAAATTTGGTATCTCAGTACTTGGCATGAGCCAATGCCCAAAATGGCTGACCAAGGAACACTGGATATCGTTCAACTCTGTATGCCTTAAGAAATCTATGGACACCACCCTCATGATTTAAAGACAAAGCATTTAAAAGTTATGTGCAAACAAATGTCACCGTGATGAAATTGTGCTTTTACCCAGGTTATGCCTTTGATGACATATACCAAGTTTCATGTCAATACACAAATGCATTGCAAAGATACAGCCTCACGTCCATTTCCGTGTGCTTTTTGTTGAATTCTTTGCACATCGTTTGAACAGTTGGGTTTATCAAAAAACTTTTAATAACTTTTTGTCTAGAGTCAAAAAATAATATCATTGTCTTGAGGAAATGATGTCATTGTGTGCTTCCATTGTCATGAGCCAAGATAGCCAAGAGGAAAATGAATGGAAAATCAATGAAAATTTTGTTTTTAGGACTTATGAGTCAAAAGTGAGCATAAACATGAGTGAAACTTTGGATTTCTGGTGACACTAGAGTGATATTCCAAATATGGTATGGTTACCTCTATCGCTGTACAAAATTTCATAACTTTCTACCATACCATTCTATGGGCTGCCATAGACTGCAAGAGCAGAAGATGAAGAATAACGGATACAAGAAGAAATAGTTCAAGTTCAAGTGAAGTTTATTGTCATTTCAATCATATACAAGTACATAGTGAAACAAAACAACGTTTCTCCAGGACCAAGGTGCTACATAAACACAGAACTACAAAGCTACATAATTTATATATATACATATATAATTTATACATAAAATGCACACATGTGCAGACTGCACAAGACAGTACAATGACTTCTGGGGCAGACAATGGACATAGTAGGTCCCAGTGCAGCACCGACCAGTACACAGTTCTGTTTCAAAGTGATCCTGATGAAATAAAAATATGTGTAAACATACGACTATGAGCAGTACAAGTATTTAGCAGCCAAAAGTATTTAACAGCAACATAAAGTATAGGCATAAAATAAAGTTGGAAGCGGCAATTACGGAGTCAAGCCCATCAATGGCACTAAGAGAAGCATTTAATGCTTGAGCAATGAGATTAATAAAAAAAATAAGATTAGAAAACATTATTTAGGAAAACATAGGTGAAACCCATTACAACACAATAAAGTGATGTATAAATTTTATAGTTGAATTCGTTGATGCACTCTACGAGAACGGACTTGCCAATCAAAAATCTTTTAATAACTTTTTGTCAGGGATGTCTGTAGATGATGCAAACCAAATTTTGTGCCAATCGGACAAACACAGGAAGAAGAGTTTGAAAAAGTAGGTGTAACAAAACATGGAAGTAGCACTGATTATGACAAATTAGGTATCGTAGAACTCGGCATGAGCCAAAGAATCTAAAGAAAGAAGGTGCATAACAGTATATTGCAATCACTTATAAATATTTCATAAATTGTACTTTATATTTTGACCACCAGATGGCCCAAACTTTGCAGGTCACCTCAAATATGGTGATGATGAACCATATAAAGTTTCGTAACAATACACAATTCCATTTGTTAAATACTACATTTTACGGCAAAATTGAAAATGACAACCAACCATGGAACCATCAGATATTGTTTTATTCGGCATGTCTCAAGGAATATAGACCAAAGCATTCAAAACTTATAAGCAAATACATAAATTTTTCATATTTCTGGACCAGTAGGTGACGCTGTCACAAAACTGTGCATGCACCCTCAGGACATGCCCCTGATGACGTACTGAAATGCATGTCGTCACAGGTGCTCTTTGTCGAATCCGTTGACGCGCTGTACGAGAATGGATTGGCCGTTCTTCTAATAATCTTCTAATAACTTTTTGTCAGGTGTGTCATTTCATGCAAATATCCTCCAAATACTCCTCCTTAGGAGGAGTTAGAAAAAGTAGGTTTTTCAAAAAATTAAAAATGGCGTAAAAATTTACATGGTGGAAAATGCATTCAAATTTGCATGAGCCAAGGAATCAGAGGAGAAATGAATTTTGTTTCTAGCCCTTACGGTTCAAAAGTTATTAGCTCCCTAACTCATATTATATGAGTTAGGGACTCCAACATTGCTGTGGTTAATGTTCCTACTGTCCTCTATCAGTGTGCCAAATTTCATAACTTTCCTATGGGCTGCCATAGACTCAAGAGCAGAAGAAGAAGAAGACTAACAAGCCTTTTAACAATTTTACTATTATTACTATTATTGGATGGTGTCTGTGTCATGAGTTTTCTCTTTGACCTGTTGCCTGTGTTCAAATCAAATCACAATGCCTGTCTTTGATTCAGCCCAAGGTTTCATTAATATTGAAATAGAAAAATCTAAATATGATTTATTTTTGCACCCAAACACACACAGAATGTCCTGTGTCTTAAATGTACTATTGGGAAGTGTATGCTATTTAGTTATTTAGCAGTTTCTGTGTTTTGTGTGTTCATTGTGGTGATGGACACATTACTCTCACTGTCTGTGTGTAAGAACTGATCTGGACACTGGTAATCACAACAGAAACATCCCATGTGTGCAAAATAAAGCTGGAACAATCCAATTACTGGCCTCTGTAATCTGGTTAACCATTAGAATGTAGTTTATGCACACACACATGGCTGTGGTTTCTTGGGTGTAGGACATGCACTTGTTGGTTTGCATATGCATTTTAACATTACAGTCACAAGCCTTGTTTTACGGCCTTAAGTTTCACTAGTTTATTGATGTGTGACACAATTATAACCACAGTCACACACACAGTTCCAGCCCTGAAGCATGATGACAGAGCTTAGACAAAATCAAATGAAATCCCACAATCCAATTAGAATGATCTGCCCCTCATGCTGAGCTGTGTAGTCACCATCCAAAACAAACTCAGTAAGTAAGGCTGTGTAGTTACCATCCAAAACAAACTCAATAAGTAAGGCGCACTTAATGACTGCTTCATGGGAGGGGCACACATACAACCCTGTGCCTGATTATCTGCTTCTGTGGCTGTGCTGTTTTATGGTCCAGACAAGCAGAGAAAAGGGCTGGATCCTGGATCCTCTTTCTGGAGCATTAGAAGGAGCATTATGGAAATGTGCTTGTCAACACATCCACTTCCCCCTCTGGCCACAGTGTTTTTACTACTTTATCTTTCTACTTTCTCTTTTGCACACATGCAATTGATTTTTGACAGTCATACAAGACATGTGTCTAAAGTGGATGGTTCACTTTTGTTATCTTATAAAATAAAATAAAATAATATCTTAAAAAATAATATTGTGTCTTAAAATGTCTAATATTAACCAGTCTAAAATTTGACAAAACCAATTAAACTTCACCTTTACTAACTTTGTTTTATGTGTCAGTGTGTCTCTGTATAACATGCAAATTGCTTTAATTGGTTATGTAACATTGGACAGAACACTCGACCGATGACTGTATCAGCTCACAGCAGCACAACAATTACTCACACAAATGCTTTCAAATATCATTAATTCAAATATAAAAAGGTACACAGATTAAATTTAACATGAAACCAAAATGGGCCTTGCATATGTTGCGAGACATGAGATCTGTAACATCTCAGCCCATGGTACATTTATTTCTCCACCAAAGGGAATCGTTGCCTGAGTTCTAGTCTCACTTCCTGTTTGTCATGTTTAACTTCCTGTCTGTAATGCATTTAAAGCATGCTTGTCACAGACTAAATGTGTTTTGCTAGTTTGTCTGCTTTGCCAGGCATTCTCTATTGTCATTATTTTGTCTCACATGTATCAAACTATTTGGCTGTTTATTGGATTTTTCCCTGTTCAATTAGGATTTGTTTGCTGTACTGAGTTTGAAAGCCTGGTCTTTGACCATGTTTTTGCCTGTTGTTTTGGATTGTTTGCTTCTTTAGTCTTTGACAGTTAACTACCTCTGCAAATGTAATCTATTACTCAGCTTTGAAAATGTAAGAGGTCTAAAATGTATTTAATTTACAGCCGTACAAAGGCTTGTGCCAAGTTTAAAGTAAAGTTGATAAATTATAAATGAGAAAATGCTATGACTTTCACATCAGTCAGTTTGTTTTTTACCAAACTGCCTGGTGTTGATGTTAACATTTAAGAGGTACATTTGAAGCAATACAAGCAAAAAGCTACATGAACACTTGTAACATTTAAATAGATGTGCATTCATACACACTCGCAACCCTCTCTCAAGAGTACTTCAGTTGCTACCTTCCAGTATTAGAATAGAACCAATAACCTTCTGATTTCAAGCCTGGCTCACTAACCAATAGACCAACTGCCCCAAGCTCAAAGCACTTAAAGAGCTAAGAAATAGAACCAAGAAATATTTTTTGATTTATATAGTACTGTGCAAAAGTCTTAGGCACATTAGTATTTTCATACCCAAAAGTGGTTTTAAGCGAGTTATTTATATCTTTTGTTGTGGTGTCAGTAGGAATTATAAGATTACATTTCCAAACATTCTTTATGCCATTAATTGTAATAATCCAGTGAGATTTTTGTATGCACAAGGACACTGACAACAGCCAGTGCTCCACAGAGAGATCTGATCTAACAATCATCGAGTCTGTCTGTGATTACATTATGAACCAACAGAAAAAACCGAGACAGACTAAATCCGGAAGAACTGTGACAGCGTCTCCAACACACTTGAAGAAACCTGCCTGTAAAGCTACAGTAAAGTAGCAGTGTAAAGCTACAGGCCAGTTTTCTTGGATGCGTTCTGTGGAGTTCCTCTGTGAGTGTGGGATCAAGAATGTCACCAGCATCTACCCAGGAACGTTCCTCCAGACCGTACCCCTCCCAATCAACCAGATATTGAAGAACGCCGCCCTGGCGCCTGGAGTCGAGCAACTCGTTGACTCGATGCGCCTCCTCGCCACGAACCAGGATGGGGGGAGTTTGCTCACCAGGTCCCTCTTCCCACTCTCCAACCAGACCACCAGTGGGTTTTAGAAGAGAAATATGGAAAGTGAGAGAAATACGGTAATTAAGTTCTAAACAAAATGAAACGGGAGTAATTTGTTTAATGATTTTAAACGGGCCAACACACCTGGGATTAAGCTTCTTACAGGGGTGCTTGAGACGTAGATCTCTAGATGATAATGAGACCCACTGACCAGGAGTATAGGCAAGCCCAGGACGACCGTAGCGGTTTGCTTGGAGGGTTTGGTGTCTGACAGAGCGTAACAAGTGAGTGTGAGCTTGATCCCAAACCTCCTCGCTGTGTTGTAGCCAATCATTGATAGAAGGGAGATCTGTGGGTTCACCAGACAAGGCAAACAGTGGTGGTTGAAATCCCAGGATGCATTTGAAGGTGTCATCCCCGTAGAAGGCTTGACTAGAAAGTTCTGGGCGTATTCAGCTCACATCAGGAATCTGCTCCAGTCCATTTTATTCTGGTGGCAGGAGAAATGTAGGAAACTAATAATCTCCTGATTGAGGCAATCGGTCTGACCATATGACTGAGGGTGGTAATCAGAGGTTAAACTCACATTGATCTTCAGACTCTTGAACATAAAGGACCACACTCTGGAAGTAAATTGTGGACCTCAATCAGAAATTATATCCTCAGGAAGGTCATAAAACATGAATACATTATTGAGTAATAATTCAGCAGTCTAATAATTCAAAAGCAGAAGGGAGTTTAGGCAGTGGGATGAGACGACAAGCCTTGGAGAAACGGTCTACTACTGTCAGTATGGTGGTGTTACCCTGAGAATTGGGCAGATCAGTGATAAAATCAATTGTGATATGAGACCATGGATGTTAAGGTGTGGGTAATGACTGTAGAAGACCTGCTGGAAGTTGTCTGTGAGTTTTGGATATTTGACAAATGTTACAGTTCTTAATAAATGTTGTGGTGTCAGGAAATAGGGTAGATCACCAAAACGGTTTTGCAGAAGGTGGATGGTTGCTGTAATTTCCAGATGACTTGAGCTTGGTGATTCATGGACCTGAGTAATGAGACGTTTTTTGAAGGGTTCTGGAACGAAGATCTGATTGTCAGGACATTCTTGATCTTGATTGTTAGCCTGGTTGATTTCAGTAATTATGTCCCACTGTACAGGAGCGAGTCTTTCTGGGAGAATATTTTCTGGGTTAGACGACTGGAGAACTTTGTCAGTCTGGCGGGAGTGTGCATCAGCCTTAGTATTCTTAGAGTCTGGATGATATGTGACAGAGAAAGTGAATCAATTAAAAAATAAAGCCCATCTGGCTTGTCTTGGGTTCAAACGTTTGGCAGAGCATAGATATTCCAGGTTCTTATTGTCCGTTAAGACAGTGAATGGATGTGACGATCCTTCAAGCCAGTGTCGCCACTCCTCCATGGCTAGTTTTATGGCTAAGAGTTCTCTGTTACCCACATCATAGTTTCGCTCAGCAGGTGTTAGCTTCCTGGAAATAAAGGCACAAGGGTACATCTTAGGAGGTGAACCATGGCATTGAGAGAGTATGGCACCTACACCGGTATTGGATGCATCTACTTCTACTATGAAAGGTAATTCAGAATCAGGATGACGAAGAATGGAAGCAGTAGTGAAACATGACTTAAGATCTTCAAATGATGCTTAAGCTTCAAGGGACCAGATCAATTTTGTATTATTTTGCTTGGTTAATGCAGTTAGGGGAGCTGCTACAGAACTAAAGCCTCTGATAAATCTGTAGAAATTAGCAAAACCAAGGAAGCGTTGCAGTTCTCTCACCATGCGTGGACGTGGCCATTCTGACACAGCACTCACTTTTCTTTTATCCATGGCAACACCCTCCTGGCTAATTATATATCCTAGAAATGAAGTGCTGGTGCAATGAAATTCACATTTTTCTTCCTTGGCACATAGTTGATGTTGAATGAGTCACTTTAGAACAGCCCTGACATGTTGTATATGTTCCTCCAGTGTATTAGAATAAATCAGAATGTATAGATGATTACCCACTTCTCAAGCATATCCCTAAAGACGTCATTCATAAAGGACTGGAACACCAAAGGGCTGTTGGCCAGACCGAAAGGCATCACTAGATATTTGTAATGTCCGCTGGTAGTTGAGAATGCTGTTTTCCACTCATCTCCCTTACGAATACAAACTAGATTACAGGCACTGCGTAAGTCCAACTTGGAGTAATATTTTGCCTTGCAGAGCTGTTCTAGGGTGGCAGGAACTAGAGGGAGCAGGTAACAGAACTTGACGGTGATGTCATTTAAGCCTCAGTAATCAATGCATGGTCGAATCGATGCATCATCCTTCTTTTTGACGAAGAAAAACCCTGCTGCTACTGGTGAACTGGAAAGATTAATAAATCCCTTGGCCAGTTCCTACTTTTTGTAAGTTCTCATGGCTTCTGACTTAGGCTGAGATAATGGAAAGATTCCTCTCTTTGGTAGAGCTGCCCCGGGAACTAAATCAATAGTGCAGTCCGTGGCTGGATGTGGAGAGAGTTGAGAAGCTCCTTTCTTACTGAAAGCCTCCTTTAAGTCGATGTATTCCCTAGGTAATGTTGAAACCACTGTTGAAACCACTGCTGAAACCTCCTCCTGAAGAGCTTGATGAGGAGTTAGATGAGACACATTAGGTAAACAGTGATCATGACAGGATGAGCCCCATTTTGTAATCTAACCCTCCCTTCTTCGCTTAGAATTGTAGCTGGAGCAAAACAAGACTTCGCAAAGATAGGCTTTGTAACATGGGTTTAAATAAGGAAGTAAATGGAGTTCAGGTGTACAGAGTTCAAGGTTAATCACAGAGGCATGATGGGAAATGGAGTACAACTGGAAAAAACACTGGTTAGTACTCCGGTGATGGTTCCCTCTGGTGGCACGGAGGAGGTGGAGCAGGGACCTCCTCCGTAACAGGGATTTTATATTATCCACCATATTTAAATGTAGTGTTCTGATTACTGTGATAAAGATGAAAACATGTAACTCACACTCTAAATATCAGGCAGATGTAACATATAACAATGGTGAATGGATCGGCAATGTTTACATTAGATGATTTCCTGTTAAGGTGTCGAATGTGTGGACATACCAGTATGGTGATACAGTGGCTTTAGTGTTATAATATCATAAGCAATCCAGTTCTTTATTATAGATCAGTGGTTAAAACTTTGTTGGAACATGACAACTGCACACAGTACAGAGTGACCTGGTAAATACCCACAAGTAGCATCAAATAATCTTGTCTTCAGAATGTGTAAAATTAGTAAAGACAGCTTAAAATAAATTGACAGAACATTCAGATTGTACTTCTGTCCACAGCCTAATTTCCAATTAAATATCTGACAGGTGGAAATTAGGTTGTGGATAGAAGTACAATCAGAATGTTCTGTCAATGAGCTGTACAGACATACAACAATCTAATAAGATGACTGTACTTCCTCCTTATATCTTTGTTTACATTACTTAAACATGGTGTCTGCTCTTATATTTGATGATGACCATTTTTTGTATGTTAAAGTGTTATTTGTGAAGTCATTATTTTGTATTTATAAGTGTCAGCATCACAAGAGAATTATCATTCCACCTCCACATCACAGAGAGTTGCAGAGCAAAGCCCAAAGAACAGAATGCCACATGGCTACACAATGCCTGATACAACTTGGATTTAGTTTTGTTTGTTCTGTGAAAAAAGAAAATGAGGGTCTTATTGTTCGTTCAAGCAGTGGACTGAAAAAGATGTTCATAAAGGCAGGCTCAGATGTGAATAAGATTTGTAGGTCCAACTCTGATAACCCACAGGCAGCCAAGCTCCCCTCTGCCCAGTGCTCGGCTTCTGACAAAGACGGCTTTATGACCACTTATCCTGTCTGTACAGTGGGGAGCGTGCGGGAGGATAATCGCTCTAATCTAGTTAAGGTTAAAGAGGGCCATGACTGAGAGCTGGCCTTATACATACAAATCTCCTAACGCAAATCCCTTTTAGGCCCAAACAAGAAAGGTGTCATATTGATTATTCAGACGGGAAGCTAGCAGCCCTGTCTACCTCTGGCCAGCTACAGACAAAAGGGAAGAGAGCGAAATAGAGATAAAGAAGATAAATGGATGCATCACTATTTAAACAAATCATGTGTATTCAGATGTTACATATGTACATTTATATTTTTAATATAACCAAATAATAAGCAATCTTTCAGTGGAAATGCGGTGATGGAGATAAATGAAACAAATTCTTATCAATAGTACTGTAAGCATAAGAAGTTATTAAAAAATACATTCTACCAAAATGCCCTTTCCTGATAGCTGTTTTTGGACTTCTTTGTGAGAGAGTAATAGAGTGGACAGAAAATTATGAATATAGAGCAGGTGAACCAGATTCCACTTGCCTAAAGTTATGGGCCACTCTTAACAATTTTGGTCATGATTATTAATAATTGGGCATAAAGTCACCCAACAGCAATATGTGAATAACTGATGGAGAGCATGCCAAGATGCATCAAAGCTTTGATTACAAACCAGGGTTATTCCTCCAAATATAGATTTTTGAACTCTTCCTAAGTTAAAACATTAGTATTGTGTTGTTTAAAAATTAGTATGAACTTGTTTCCTTTGCATTATTTGAGGTCTGAACAACAACAAACACTGCATTTTCTTGAAAATAAAATCTCTAAATGACAATGTTTATTGTTGTCGGTTTATAGAATAAAACAAACATGTTCCTTTTATTTAAACACATACCTATAAAGAGACCAAAATGATCATTTTCTCTGGTTTTACTAATTGTATTTATATATCTGTCAAATGTACAGGACCATAAAATATTCGTCTAATCATTGTATTTGGTGCACTTGCTCTTTTCTGAATTTAGGCTGCAAATATAACACGTTGCAGTAAAAAAACATTCCATATGGCTTAGTTCTGTATTTCTTGTAACTGAATGAGATTTGGGGGCTTCAGTGGTGGCAAGGATTATTTTAACAACCGAAAACAACAAATAACAGTCTTTCTTTATAAAATTGTTTTACACATAAAGAAATGAATAGTATTTTCTAAAAATAAATATATTTTATAAACCACCTTCAAATGGAATGAAACTGCAGTAATCTATGTATTCCTAAAAATATATAAGCACAGGTTTGGAAAGGAGTGAGAGTGGGTAGACACCACTGTTTAAAAACCTGGCAAAGAACAGCACTGAGCACCAGCTTCCCTTTCTCCCACAGGAAGACTAAAGAAAAGATCCTTCATGCTGATGGGTGTCAGACTGGTCATCTTACCCTCTGTTCTCTCTCTCCTTTTGTCTGCTTTATTTACTCTGCGTGACTATCTTAGGCCTGAAATGGACTAATAGAAAGTTTTACTGGGTTTTAATGGCGCTTGAGTCTCCACTTGGTTGGGATTATGCTAAGAGTAGTTTTGCTCTTTATAAATCTCTCTCTCTCTTTTTATCTCTGCTTTTTTTAGGGACTACGGTTCTAAAAGAAGAGACAGCCTTTGGCTATTATCAACCTACTATTGTGCAGAAATGCAATAGCTGCAGCCTCACCAATGTGACCGACTGGTCTTTATTTAGCTCTGCATTGTGTGTGGATGGACAAAATCAAACAACGGGAATTACTCAGGCCACATTTATTCTGCATGAATAAAATAACAAATCAAAACAAGCTTGAATCTTCTTTTACATTTGTAACTTCAACCTATCAGTAAAAGAGATTATTTTAACCACGAAGCTTGCACATTCATGCTTATGAACTCAAACTCTCTCCAAACATACATACTTCATATTATTCACACAAACTTCATACATATTCAGATAAGAATAAAGAGCTGTTTAAAACAAAATTACATGTATTATTACGATAAACAAAACTCATTTAAACTTTTTAGACGGAGCTTCAGTGCAACTCAGTTCTCCTCAATCGCGTTTGCCACGAACTGAGGGAGAGCAGCCAGAAACAGAACACAACACTTAAAGGAACCACGTACCATTTATAACAATACACCAGCCACTAAAAATAAACATAACTATGAAAACATGAAATCTAAAATATAAGAAATTAAAAGTAATTAAAAGTAATTGAGAATATAAATTAAATAAATATAAAATAATTGATAATTAAAAGAGGAGAAATTTTGAGTGAAATTAATAATATAGTACCTGTTACACCAGCATGCTTTTGTGTGTCCATCTGCCTGCCCCTCCTTACTGAACAGTTTAACAGTGAAATCAAAAAGGTCAGCACTGCTATACACTCTGAAACATAATTTCAATTTGCTGCCACTGCTAAGTATGTGATATGGAGATCATAATCAACGTCCTTGTTCTTCATTTTATAGTCTATCACTCTGCCACACTCTTCGTTGCTCTGTAGGAGAAACAGGAAGAGACACTGATGAGTGGATCATATAGATGAAGGATGTATCATTATTATCTTTTTTCCTTTCATAAACCCTCCCCCTGTTTTTTAAATCAAGCGTCATCATTTTTGAGCACTAGCTGACACAATTAACGAGGCGTAAAGTAACTGGTTGTCTTTATCCTGCCCACAGATTTTCTGCTTAGATGATGACAACCTGAGGCTTATTAAGGTTTTATCTTTTCAGTTAAATTCAGTTAAAGCAGCATTTTTTAACATATTAGAACAGTCTATACACTAAAGAATATTTTTTACGTGTTTTTGCAACAATTTTTGGATGCTGTAAAATTTAATGTTCATGAATGAGATAATGAAATAAAGTTTTTATAAGTTTTTATAACATTGGGTATTATAATAAATTAGCCACAAGTAACAAAAATTGCAACAAATCAATCACTTTATTGAATTAAATGGTAATGCAGTACAGTTTCACATGTTCAAAACAATCATACACTTTGAAAAAAGGCTGACTATTTATGTATAAGCGAACACATAATAACCAATACTGATCCTCATTTAATTTGACATTGAGAGGGTTAAGGTTGGCCGGAACAAAACAACTCACTGCTCGAGCAGGACATTAATGCATCTGTGATGAGCACTGGGCTAATGGGTTTCTCGCTCTTCTGTGTAAATGAAATGACTGCCTTAGCATTTTAACTCTCTGCCATTTATTGACTAAAGATATTAATCTTGGCCATACCAAGTAGTCTGAATACAAACATAATGGATGTTTTCGAAGTTTGACCACAAATGAGTGTTTACTTGCTTCTCTGGCTTTCATGAATTTGAGTCATGACTTCATGACACTCATAATCTTATAGTGTCATGGGTACATATGACTGTTATGCATGCTTCGCCAAAGCATAAGAACTGGTGTGACATTTAAATATTTAATTTAAATAAATATTATTATTTTGAAACCACAAATGAGTGTTTACTTGCTTCTCTGGCTTTAATGAATTATGCCATACTTGTTTCAGAGGGCAAGATGAACACACACACACACGCACACACACACACTGCCAGTCAGGACTTTCTTCATTTGACAGATTAGTCAGGCATTTCCAATTTGCCACTATTGACTAGTGAGCAAATAGCTGCCATTGCATCAAGCTCATTTAACACTTTGACTTGTTTGTCCTCTTTTACTTAATTAAGTACAGATAAATAATGACCTTCTTTACGGGAATTCACAAAGAAGGAACTTTTTTTTTCCTCCATGCTGACTCTATTTACTGATTTCTTCATTAGCTTTGTTTGTTTGGAAGATTTTTTTAATGACTCTTGAGTTTTGAAGGCACAGCTTGAAATGAAACTAAAATTCATATTTTAATTCTATTAAAATTTGGATAATTCAGAAAGGTATTGTTCAGTTAAAACTGAAAATTCTGCCACTATGACTTATGTCTGTACATTAATATAGTAATTTACATTTTATATATTATATTACCAATACAACCATGTTTTGTTTCAAATCTGTCTTATTAATTTAGTCTTATTAAATTATAAAATATAACAGTTAATTATTCACTCTTTTTGTAATGTTTTTTTTACAAACTACTTCATTTAGACATTATGTCTTAATAATGTCTGTGATTATCTCCCTTCCAGCTGTCAGCCTTATGAACTTTAGTTTTGTGTTTTTGTCCTGTGTTTTTTTGTGCCTGTTTGCCCTTGTTTGGTTCAGTTCCTTTTGTTATCATTAGTTAACTCCACTCACCTGTTTTCCATTGTTATATGATCATTAGTTTATAGCCCTTCACTTGTTGATTATTGCATATGTTATATTGCTATGTTTAAGTTGCATTTGGTTTTCACTGTTGTTTCCTCTGTTTCTTGTGGATTATTATTAAAGAAATTTCCGTTGGATTATTTCTATCTCCATTGCCTTTCGTCCTGCTCCTTACTGAGTTCTGATTGGCCAATTACCCTTATTTATAGCTTGTAAATTATCATAAGCAGAGATTTATTTAGTTTCAACAAAATCCTTGAAAATGAATGAGCCATGACTTCATGACACTCAAAATCGTATGCATGCTCCGCCAAAGCATAAGAACCAATGTGGCATTTAAATATTTGTTAATAGGAGATTATAGAGGTGTAATGTTAGCTCATTCTAATATTGTTGTAGTTGCTGTGTTGTTAATAATGGTTTTGCTGCGGTCCCACTAGACTTTCATCATATGAAAATTCAACGTAGACCCCTGTGGAAAAGGATAGCAACCTATATCAACTGAAGATAATTAAAAACTCAAATTTGGATTGTTTCAGATTCAGAATACTGAATCAAATTCCTTTTTGAAAAAAGAACCTACTGTCAGTGATATTATTACAAATCATTATATGGATGAGCTCTGTTTGACAGTCTTAAACTGGATAATTACATTAGTTAAATAAATCTACCCTACAAGATTATTGTTATAAGCATTAGACTCATTTGATTTAAATTCAGTGTGTCTAAAGTAATGGTGCTTACTACAACAGATTGTCCAAACCTCCAGACCATCACACAGACTTTAAGAATTTGCAGACCTTCTGTCACAATTACAAATTCTTAGTCTCTCTATAAAGAAAACGAAATAAGTATGCAGTCATATGCCTAGCTGTTTCTCACTTTTATGGGAACCCTTGGTTCATACTGCGTCTGGACCGAAGTCCTGGGACACACACATTTTTATTGTTTTACACATTCTTACTCTCTTCTTTAGACAGCAAAATACTGTGGCAAAAACTTGCCGTGACTGGACACGGCAATATCATCAGCTACTAATGCAAAGTCATATGAAATGTAATCGTAAGGGAACATCTCTGGTTATGCATATAACCTCAGTTCCCAAAGATACAGAGAATGAGTGTTATGGAAATTCCTGCTCTGCCTCCTCCTGGCCACCAGAGGGAGCCCTCTCCAGAATATTAACCACTTGCGAACTACATTTCCCAGAATGCCTCATACTTTGGCTTGATTACTTCCTGTTTGTACACCTGAATCTCATTTTCTCCTGTGTATATAAACTCTGCTCTTTGTATTACTCTTTGCGTAGTCTTGTTTTGTTCTGGCAACATTTCTGAGCTGTTTCCCCTTGTTATACTGTTGGATTACCTGTTACCGTTTTGGATTGTATATTTCATTGTTCAGATATCAATTACCAAGCTGCAGTACAGATTTTATTTCTGCCAGCACAGAGTATTGGTGTAAAGATAGGTGGTGTTTTACAGATTGAACTTTGTCAGAGAAAGGCCCCTGCTGCTTGATGGGATTTGAAATTGGTGTCTTGAGACAACCACCAATGTTCCCCCCACCAAGCCTTAAGCTCTTCATTACTGACAGAGGGCTCCCTCATTCATGCATAATGCACAGACCCTACAGCCAGCTAGAGGGGAGCACTCCCTTCCAACCACCTAAGATCTCACTGCAAGCATACAGGTGTATGTGTGCATGTAAAAAGTGTTACAATGTGTAAATATTTAAGGGATTCTAATGTGCATGTTCTGTGGCACATAATAGACAGACATAATGGACAGACACAATGTGTTTTGCATTAAATGTAATAAATTTTAAAAAATGGTGATAAAATACAGATATTGCTAACAAAGCTGGGTCCCCATACCTGGGTCCTTTCATTTTTATTTCTGAACAGAAACAGAGGACAGAAGACAACAAAAACAGAGAAATGTTTGAAATTTTGTCCATTATACAGGAAGTAGACATCTGTAGACATTAAGCAGGGGAAAATAAAATATAAAAAAACAATGCTAAAGTTCATTAGTAAGTGGCACAGACAGCATTATGAATTTATTAATTGTCATTCTATATGGGCCCAGAAACAGAATAAACCTGTGAAACAAGACTTAAATCTCCAATTTAATTAAATTAAATTAATTTACATGGAGATGGCATTTAAAAAGATGACATCTTATGGGACAGGGGTATAAGGGATTTGCAATAGTACCATATAATACACACAAGACAAGAAGTAAAATACATAATATATATATATATATATATATATATATATATATATATATATATATATATATATATATATATATATATATATATATATATATATTTTACACAATGAAGATTACACAATGAAGGAGAATGGGAGACAATTTGAGAGAAAGGAGTAGCAAAATAGAAGAGTGTTTTGGACTGTAATTATATCATATTGCTAGAAGCAATATTAACAATTTACAAAACCCTCAGCTAAGTTGGATGTCAGCAGTCTCCCAGTAAGCAACAGGGCGACAGTGGCAAGGAACCAAAACTCCAATGGTGTATAGCTGGAGAACATTGTTTGGGAGAAACCAGGCTCAACCAGGAGGGCCAGTTCTCCTCTAGCACATTAAAGCAGCAATTTGTACTTTGTTGGATACAAACGGAAAGCTGATTATAATGATGTATAAATATTTATTGATAAGAAACTATCAGGTCTAATTATATCTGACAATATGTCAGGCACAACAGAAATAGCGTAATGTTACAAGCGTAATGTGTAATGTTAAAAACAGAAGCATAATGAAATGAAAATGAAAATAGAAAAAGCTAATTTGGAAGCCACTATGGACATACTCTCAACCCACCAGTACTTCATTCAGAGGGCAATGTTTCTTCAGGGTTTGCATCCGTTGCAGCATACATTCATAATAACTCCAATACGAATGACTGTGAGTTACTTAGCTTGCTGGGCTGCTAAAATTCAATGATCAGCCAGAAAGTTAGAGCCTGGCGATGTTCATTTAAGAATGACATTAGAGAGCTAGACCTAACATTTAGTGAAGAAATAGATCTTCTTGTCAAGTGGTTTGGAAAGGAGTCTGCAGAACATGTCAGTTGGATTCAAACTGTAAATTTGAATAACCCAGAGAGAGGGTTAAAAATGATTTGGGCCAGGCTAGAGGAATGCTATGGCTCACCTGAGGTGATAGAGAATTCATTGTTCAGGCGTCTTGAGAGTTTTGCCAAACTAAAAAACAAAGATTATGCAAAACTAAGAAATTAAGTGATTTACTCATGGAGCTACAGTCAGCCAAGTCTAATGGAGACTTGCCTGGACTTGCGGTACTTGACACTGCTCGTGGCGTAAATCCTGTCATTGAAAAACTGCCTTTTGGACTTCAGGATAGGTGTTTATCTGTGGGCTCTGATTACAAACTGAAACACAATGTCCCATTTCCTCCCTTTGATTTGTTTGTTGAGTTTAATAGTCAACAGGCAGGGATCAGAAATGACCCAAGTTTCAGTTTTACATCACGTGTAGATGCTCCTGTTAAGCTAACTTCATGGAAACAGCTTAAACAGAAGAAGATTTCAGTCCACAAAACAGATGTATCACCTACTATCTCCTGTAACAAAGACAAACCCTCTAACAGTGACTGTGATAAGCTGTGCCCCATACACAAAAAGGCACATCCTCTTCGCAAGTGCCGGGTCTTTCGTGAAAAGTCTTTTGAAATGTGGAAAGCATTCCTGAAAGGAAATGGAATCTGCTTCAGATGTTGCATGTCTTCACTGCACATTGCAAAAAACTGCAAAGCCTATGTTAAATGTGCAGACTGTGGTAGCGAGAAGCATGACACTGCCCTTCACCAAGAACCAGCACCCATGATTAAAGACACAAGCCCCCATCCAGAGCATGGCAGGGAGGGAGATCAAGTACAAGAATCTGTCATTTCATCACATTGCACTCAAGTCTGTGGTGGTGATCTAACTGACAGGTCATGCTCAAAAATCTGTCTTGCCAAAGTTTATCCTAGTGATTCCTACAATAAAAGTAAAGCTTTATGCAATTGATGACCAAAGTAGTAGATCAATGGCCCGTTCTGAGTTATTTTATTTGTTTGGCATCCAAAGCCCTAGCTTACCATGTTCCCTAAAGACCTGTGCTGGCATTATGGAGACGACGGGAGGACGAGCCAGTGGCTTCCAAATTGAATCCATGGATGGACAGATCAGTCTTTCACTTCCAGATTTAATGTAATGTAATATAGTGTAATGAAATTCCCAATAACCGATCAGAGATTCCTTCATCTTTTGTTGCTCTTCACTATCCCCATCTCAAATAAGTGGCACATCTCATTCTGGAACTTGATCCAGGTGCTCACATCTTACTTCTCCTTGGACGGGACTTCCTTAGCGTACATAAGGTGCGTAAAACAATCAATGGCCCACATGACTTGCCATTCGCACCAAAACTTGATCTGGGATAGATCACTGTAGGAAATGTGTGCCTAGGAAATGTCCATAGGCCAGTTACAGTTAGCACACTCTACACCAAAACTCTAGATAACAGGCGGCCTTCATTCTTCGATCAATGCCCTAACATCCTGCAGGTGAAGGACAGATACAGCGGCCCCTATATTCCATGCTGCAGCAAAAAACTTCACACATCAGTCTGACCACTTGGGTGACACAGTGTTTCAGCGTATACAAAAGATGATTTATAAAATAGCTTTGTCCATCAAGGATGACTACTTTCTGGACTACTATTATGGGGGATGGGTTTCAGAAAGTTGGAAACAACAGTTGGGCAGCACCACTGCCATTTAAAAACCCACAACAGCGTCTTTCTGACAATAAGACACAAGTGATGAAACGTCTCTCATCACTTGTGCGCAACATTGAGAGGAAACCATATGGAATAAAATCACTGTCAAAAATAATCGTATATAATTCTAAACATTTGTGTGTAATTATAATGTACTTGTGCGTAATTTAAAACTATTGTATGTAATTCTGTTTTTTGTCAGAGTTGGATATCAAAATATATGGCCACAACAGTTTATAGATATGAGCTTTTGTGTGTTTGTCTGAGTACAACTCCAAAATGTACGACTATGACAGTTTACAGATAATGCTTTTCACAACAGCTCTGTTATATGCACAACATGCGAATTATGACCACAAAGTGTGGTGTGAGAAACGACTGTAAAAAATGTCCTTCAAGAACTTCATCCAAGAACTTCCTTTTGGAAGAACAAGAACAGGATTCTGAAGTGCAACAGTTGGTCAAACATGATTTCTATGTTGATGATGGGTTCAAGTCCCTTCCCACTGTAGAAGCAGCAGTCAGTTTGCTAAAATGGACACAAAACATTCTTGCCAGATCACATGTGAGGTTGCACAAGATCACCTCAAATAGGAGAGAGGTTATGGACGCCTTTCCATCACAAGATTACGCCAGTGATCTAAAAGATGTCAAACTTGACAAAGATAATCTTCTCATGCAACGCAGTCTCATGCAAAACAGACCATTTCATTTTCCAAGTACTTGATGGAGTGAAGCCCTTCACACATTGAGGTGTCTTGTCGACCATCAATGGTCTGTTTGACCGTTTAGGATTTGCGGCCCAGTAATCATTCAAGGCAAAGTTATTCTGCGAGAGTTATGCTTGGGGAACACTGATTGGGACTCTCCACTGCCACAAAACATGGAAGAGGCATGGGACACATGGCACAATTCCCTGCAAGAGCTTAGACATCTTCAGATACCTCAAACCTATGCAGAACATTCACCCTCAGAATCTGCATGCAGAGAATTGTGCGGGATGGCAAGGAAGATACATGACTCTATGTTTCTTCAGCTAGGGCACACAAAACTAATTCATGAAGTGCTCACTACTTTCATGGCTGAAATAACCGCCATCATCAATGCTAGATCTCTGGTGTCCGTGTCTACTTATTATCCAAGTGCCCCCTTTCTCCTTATGCCTTCAATTCTCTTCACACAGAAGGTGTGCACTTTTCTCTCTCCTGCTGGTGACTTCGGAACCGAGGATCTTTTTCAGCGTCAATGGTGCTAAGTCAAACATCTAACTAACACATTTGGGGATAGATGGAGGAAACAGTATCTGTGTTTACTACAGACACGTAGGAAGTGGCAATGTGATCAACCCAATGTTGAGCCAGGTAGCATTGTGCTCCTTAAAGATAGCCAAGCCAAGAGAAATGAATGGCCGATGGGAATTATTATGCAGGTCTTTCCAAGCAAAGATGGAAAAGTGCACAAGGTGGAAATAAGGATTCCGAAACGAGATGGTACCAAGGACCATTCCTTGGACCATTAACAGAAATTGTCATGCTCCTTCCTCCTGAACCTAAGTTAGTGTCAACATGCAGATAGTTAGTGGTGGCGCTTAATCGCACAAGACAGGGAGTGTGCTGTTACAGTAATTGTCAAAGTTAACAATAGTTAAAGAATAAATATTTGGTAAAGAATAAAAATCTATACCTAGATTTGTCTCCCCCTACTGACTGTTCTGAGGATAATGCATTATAGTGCTGTCTTTATAATGTGACTAATTAGATGACTAACAAGGAATTAGTTCCTTCCGTGGCTGTTCTGGTCTGGAGTCGGGTAGCAGTGAATCTGTTTCTATCTGCATTCATCCTTGGCCTTTTGGTAGCTTCGTCGGTATGTTTATTGTTATTGTTCATATATTACCTTCAGCTGTGTTTGATTATTTGATAGTATGTGTCATTTGTATTATTGAGTACATTGTAACTGTATTTTCTCTCATTGGATCATATGAGAGCTGAACTGATATACTCATTAAGTTAATTTGCCTTACAATTCATTTTATGCACACATTGTGAATGTAAATTCATATCTATATTATTTCTTTCTATTTCATAGTTTTACTCTAACCTTATTAACCTTTACTCTACCATCATATGGAAAAGGACATTTTGTTTCTGTGAAGTTAATGAGGGAGAGTTTAGCTTGCTATTGAAGTATACAGAGGACGTATATGGAGAACAGCATAACATAGTATATGCAGTTTCTTACCTCATTTAAAAAGCAGAGGTGATAATGGGAGCAAAACATTTACCTGAGATAAATATACTGCAGAGTGAGCATAGGTAAAGTACACTCTAAAAACATGGTTCTTGAATGTGAACCATGTGGTACAACATGTATTTAGGTTTTGTTATTCATATTTCAGAGTGAGGTAGTTCCACATTTGTGATTTGGGTAACATTTAGCTAACATTTTGTGATTTGGGTAACATTTTATTTGTTAGATTTGCATGTTTTTTTAGATATTTATATGAATGTGATTTATGTTAATGTGTATAATTTTACCTGTGATTTAATAAACAATACTGTATGACAAAAAGCAGTAAAAAAAGGATTTACTACATGTCTTGTTGTCAGGGTCCTGGCTTCTTGTCTTGGGTTTTTCCTAGATTCTCTTGCCAGGATCCTGACAACCCCTGTGTTTTGTGTCAGAGCATGATGTTTGGACCCTGACCCAATCCTAGTCTTGGTTCTTGTTTCTTGGAGTCAGGATCTAGACTCATGCGACCTGTGGAAGCACGTGGCCATTGTTTGTTTACTTTGTGCCATGTGCTCTCCTGTCTCTAGTCTTGACCCATCCTCTTGTTTCCTCGTCAATCATCCCTTTGTTAGTTAATGCCCTTGTGTGTTGCACACAAGTTGTGCTGTCTTGTGCTGGTGTATTGTTTCCCGAAATATTTAGAAGTATGCCTTGTGTCTAGTTTGTGAACTTTATAATCTAGTCTTGCCTTGATCTCGTTTATCCCTGTCTTGTTTTGATTCTTGTTTTTCACCCTCAAGGGGGTTTTTGTTTAAATAAAGTTAAATATTTTGTGATAAGATGTTCTGCAATTGGGTTCTTGCTTCCTGACATTTGTAGTTTTGTTTATTTAAAGTGCAAAACATGTTGCAAATAGAGAAAGTGGATAAATATAACCCTCCTGACTTTTGATGAATAAAGTTCTAAATATTACTTATAACACTTTAAGGGCAAGGTTCTTTATTGACCCTTATAAAAGGGGCTCTATTTAGCACAAAAAAGGGTTCTACTATTGTAAGTATCACACTACAGAGGGGAACAGAGACCAAGGGAGTAAATAGCGTAATCTTTATTAATGGAGATGTGTTAAGACAGATGAATATAGATGGTAAACAAAACTAAAATCAGGAACAACAGGTGAAAATGAATCCACAGATGTATGAATGGTAACTTGTCAGAATGTAAACAGTCTTATCTCTTTAGAAGAAACCCAGTGGGGCAGACAATGGAGAAACCAGGAAGACAGATAAACAATCCAACAGGTAAATAAGCCAGTTGGTAAATTAACAGGAGTCAGGGTGTTGTACACATCAACGAGACTGGACAAAATTGCAGTGTCAGAGTGGTGTTTATATAGAGTGCAGGAGGCATGGCTGGCTCTGTGACAACAAGCTGAAGAATCCTTTTTTGGTGCTATTTAGAATTTTTCTTAAGAGTGTAGACTGACCAAAGTAATATAACAGTTGACAAAAGCTATACGTTTTTAAATCTTTTACAAGATATGAATGTCAAAAGCAGTGCAGTTTTTAGAGTTAAAAACATATCTGACACTAATGCTAAAGACTTAACAGATTCTGGAACAGATTTTTTTGTCTTTTCAACTGCTTTTATAGGTATATTGTTTAAGAGACCAGAATTTACACATTTTTAAGTCTACTGTTTTGCAATGAGATAAAAAATGTTATAGATTTGCATAGGTCTGTAAGAATCTGGGTGTGATAGCTGGTGGTTTCAAAGTAGGACAATGGAATAGAGAGCTAAAAATGATTTTCTAGTTTCAGAATTTTTAAAAAATAAGCAAATACACCAAACAAAAAGTGCAGCTAAAGATGTCTTAGGATGAAAGAGAAAGCCCGGCGGAGAACAAGACAGACAAGCTAATGAGGAGACAAAGGGATGGATTACAGATTACTTACACAATCATAAATAGTTTGTGCTCTGCGTATATAAAATGGCCTTCTCTCTCTATTCAGTAGATATTGGGAGACAGGGCCAAGTGTAGATGTTTACAAGATGAGGGCAGGCAGACAAGGCAGGAAAGAAAAAGAAGGCGCTAAAAACCCAATAGTAATGGCTCTTGGGCTGTAATCCGAAGGGATTATGGGTATGTGTGTATAGGGATTATACATTTATTGTTAAGATTATACATTTATTGTTAAGATCTACTGTTTGCAGAGAGAATAGACAAAAAGCTGAAATGATGACAACAGGCAGGAACTGACTAAAGGCGTGAACAGAAGAGAGGTCTTTGCCAAAACAATGCATTTGTTATGTATTTAAACCTGCCAATTGTAACTTAACAAAAATCAGTTACTAAGAAAATACATAACAGATCTGTGTTCAGAAGTCTTACCCTGATTTACAATGGTAAGTTTATAATAATGATTTATAATTTGGATTACATCTTAAAAAGTGATACATTATTATGTTTAACTGAAGTGTTCTGTGTTTTATTTGCACAGATTAGATTGTCAGAGTTAATTTGAATGTCAGAACACACATGAAACAAATTCTGACAATCTAATTATTTAAGATTTATGGGTGAATTGAAAAAAGGTTGATTCAACACACAATACTAATATTTTGCTTCAACAGCGTTTCTCCTCTAGGATATTTTCTGTGGTGGCAGGCCTATTTCCACAGGGGTAGGAGGATCATGTGGAGGTTAAACCTCCCCACCCAAAAATCATGTGCAAGGAACTGAAAAAATTAAAAAGGCAACCATGTCAAAAAATTAATACAAGCATCTGTGTCAACTTTCGGGTGATATTAGGTTCTGGGCTTCAGGGTTGCCCTCTTAAAGGAAGTCTGCGTGGACCATTTTAATACTTTAATAAAAAAAAACTACTGACAACATAGAAACATACATGATGTAACAATTATTATGCTCTCATTATGATCAGAAAACAAATGACTAAAGTTGCCTTTCCATGTCATTAATACCATTTTATCTGTAAATAATTTTCCCAGTTAGAAAATTGTTCATTATTAAAATGCTCTTAACATGCTTAATAATAATGCTAAATGTAGATAAAAACATTATCGTTCAGTACCTGTCAAACCTGTATGGTGTACAGTGTACAGGTGTATGGGACCATAACCCTCCCAGTCCACGGGGTATTCTAGATGGATGCCTCGTTGCCAGGAGTCAAGGATTGCCTGTTGTAGATGGACATGAGCTGAATCCCACACTCTCTCTCTCTCATGGAACCAGTGGTCCACAGCTGGAACTTCTGATGGTTTGACCGTCCAGGGAAATAGGGGAGTTTGGAAACCTATGCACTGGAATGGTGTTAAACCAGTGGTGGACTGTCTTAGCCCAGGATAGGGAACGGTTCTAGCTGAGTTGATTGTCATGGCAATAGGACTACAGATATCTCCCAATCTCTTGAATCGTACGCTTAGTCTAGCCATTAGTCTGAGGATGGTATCTGGATGACAAACTGACATAGATTCCAAGTAGTTTAAAGATGCAGGTGTGGGAGTCTGAGTTGGGGAGATCTGTAACGATGTTGACTCCAATGTGGGACCATGGCCTGTGTGGTATAGGAAGGGGAACTAGTTTGCCGGCGGGTTGTTGATGTGGAATACTGGAGATGACATAGACTGAGCAACTCCTGACATACTGAGAGACATTTTTTGGTCCAGGATGGTATGTGATACTGAATTGGAATCTGGTGAAAAAGATTCCAGGTTCTTGTGTTCTGTTACTACAGTAAAGGGGTGTTGAGCTCCCTCCACCAGTGTCTCCATTCTTCTAAAGGCAATTTAATGGCCAATGATTCCTGATATCATAGTTCTGGTTTAGCTTCTTGGAATAGTAAGCACAGGGTTGGAGGAGTGGAGGCTTTTCATAGTATTGGGACAACACCGCTCTAAAGTGGGATGTGAACGAGTCGGAGGAGTTGATAATGGGGCTAATGGAGTTCCAGATAAAGTGAGCTCATAGCAGCACACAGCCTGACAGGAGTGATATGAGGAATGCCACTTTCGATTTCTCAGAGACAATCAGTTGGGCCTGCATTTCTATATACAGAGAGCATTGAAGTAAGAATCCACTGCAATCCATTGCCTCACCCGAGTAGGAAGTTGGCAGGGCCACGGGACTGGCAGAGGCAGATCGTGGAGTGGTGATCAGTAAAAGTGAAGCTTGAAGAGAGTTGATGAGATCGGCAATTGAATCTGGGGCAGTGGGGTTACAGGAACTGGTCTTCTGTCAGAATACACACAAAAGGACAGGCAGGTAAATGTAAATAACAGTGGTTTTATCAGAGAGTTAATTTAAACAAGAGAATCTTCCTGATTGCCGTAAACATCAACTGAGTCTGATCGGCATTGGGTAAAAGATTAAAAGTTAGATTAAAAGTGTCTCACTCACATCTTGCATTATTGCAATACTAGTCCGTTATTTGAGGCCCCCTTTAGGGTTAAGCTATGTATGTCTGTTATTTACAGTTTTACAGTAATTCTCAACTGTCATGTCTTCATGCCTGGTAGTTCTTAAGATTCAAGGTATGTAGTGGTCATCGCATACTCAAAATATAATGTGAAGGACTAAGTATTAATATGTATGTCTTGTAAGATGAGTACCTACTAGGCAAACAGCCATATTAGGGTTATGTCTTAATAGTTGATGAATTGCTTATCATTGAAATATTCCACCCTGTTTTGTCTTCATATATATCAGGTGCTAACAAAGAATAAACGAGCTTGAGCTAGAGTAGGATACAACACTGTGTCTGTCTCTTTTTCAGTATTTGAGTGTTCTTTTCTCATAACATCCACAGCCACAAAATTTGATTAATTTAGAGAAAGAAAACCCAGATACACGATTGTAATAATTCTTACACTTAACTTACAAAAGTAGTCTCTTGGAAGTAATCCTGTCTCAATGAAGACAGGATTACTTGATACCGGTAAGAATGCCAGTACTGCATGCCATCTGCATGCATGAATGCTTAGCTGGACTGTGTACAGAGTTCTCTTTTGTTTTGCAGGTTTGTGTCATGGATGGAGCAGTTGGAGTACTTGAGATCGATGGGAATTACGCTGGAGAGAATTCAGGAGAGTAAACATCGGGAGAGAGTCAGGTAAGTCACAATGACAAGCTGTTAGACTGGACAAAGGGGTGAGGAGTGCGTGTGGCTATAAAAATGCTAGTTGATTAGCAGTGGCAGGTGTGCGTGATTAGAACTTGGGTGATTGGGAGCGTGTCGGTGTGGTTGGCAGCAGGGGTGTGTTCCTGACAGACAAGTGTCCAAAAATATTTATAAACTGTGACATTTTTGTTTGACGTATGGGGTCTCACTTGAGAGCCATATTACCTTCGAGTAGTAGAAAAATGCGCCAATGAACATTTGCCCAAGAGCAAAGAACCAATGAGCATTTGGGCAAAGGCTTTGCATGCTGAGACATGCCCACCCAGAAGTGGGTATAAAGCCAGCTGCAACTCACGTTTTTGCTTTGGAGCCGAGTGTGCGCTACTCATGTTTCAATCAACTATCACCTTGATAGTTCCCCAGCGTCTGCTGCATGTGACTGTGCAATCAGCGGTTCTCACTCGCTTCCAGTGGTGATTCTCTCTGCGCTTTGGCAGACCTGGTTATAAAAGAGCTTATTTTATCTAAAGAGTGAATTTCCATTCTAAAGAGTTTCTATGGACAATTAAGATGTTTTCCGTCCGTGTGTTTCTGGATGCAGTCACTTCCTGTTCTTATCTGATGGCCATGATTGCTGCATCACAAGCCTGGGCAAAGCATGCTGAGGCAGTGTTTACGGTCGGGTTGTGCTCTTATTGTGAGAGAGATGATGAGAGAAAAGACAATCTTTTCTTGGGAGATCGAGCTCCCTCTGCTACTACTCATTCTGTTGTACCAGCTACGCGCCTGAAGGCAGCAGAGTTCGTTAGAACTTTTGGAGACCTCAGAGTGATGCTGGAGATTGTTCAGTCCCCGCAGACCTCCCAGTCCTCTGCAGTGTTGGGATCAGACTCAGCAGGAGTGACCCAGCCATCAGGGGGAATGCGCTGTCACATGGCACTGTCAGACTCCAGGAGCGAGAGACTCTACGTGCTTGCCCGGACAGCTGTGTCTTTGGACTGGAACCCTCTGCCCAGTCCAGAGCGCTCACGGCTGGATAATTGGTTCCTCTGGGCTGCACAGGACTCAGTGCCCCGGTGCCTTCCCGGAAGTACATGAGGAGGTTGGAAGTCATGGAAGGCACCTTTTTTGTTTTTACAAAGAAGATATGATATTGCTCACAGATTACCTCTTTTCATATCCTGCCAGTATTAGATTCAAGTTACTTACAGGACTTACAGGACTTACAGTAACTTGGAAATACCTGCACTCAATTACACTTCAACTTCAAATGGCCAGACTTTTTTTTTGTAAATTTAGTTGTCTGGTACATAGAAGATGTCATGTGGAATGTGAAATTCAAAGGGTTAATGGTAAGTCTTTTAGGTCTCATGGAAGCAAATTACACTGATCAGCCACATTAAACCCACTGACAGGTAAAGTGAATAACACTGATTATATCATTACAATGACACTTGAAAAGGAGTGGCCACACACCAGTCAGAGTGACCATGATGACACCGGTTCACTGCCGAAAGCACCTACAAATGAGACCATAGGAGAACTGCACCATGGAGCAATGGAAGAAGGTTGCCTGGTCTAAGGAATTACATTTTCTTTTAGATTAGGTGAATGGCCAGGTGCATGTTCATTGTTTACCTGGGGAAGAGATAGCAGCAGGATGCACTATGGGAAGAAGGGAAATATTCTGCTGGAAAATATTGGGTCCATTCATGTGAATGTTACTTTGACACATATCTAAAGATTCGTGCAGACCACGTACACGTACAAAAATTCCTAAATTAAGTAATATTTCTCTTCATATTTTTGGTTTGGAATTTATAGAACTTCTCTCACAAAATGTTATTTGATCATTCAGTAAGAAAAATATGCAATGAAAGAGGTGACTTGCTGTGTCATGTATCAAATGTGTGTATAACTGGAACACTCTGCAATCTACACGTACTTGTCACAGACTTAAAACTCAAATTTAAATTCAAATTCAGCAAGCTAGAGTTATGTAGTCTGTGCTTTGCATAATATTTATTTTTATTTATTTATGCATTTGGCAGACACCTTTTATCCAAAGCGACAAGGTACAATCAATACATTTTATCAGTATGTGTGTTCTGGTTCAATACAGATGTACCGTTGTCTAATTGTAACTTCAAGTTGCGTCTAAAATATAATTTTAGCAAAAGTTTAAAAACGACACACAGCAAGTTAAACGCATGACTGCAGTCCCCATTAACAGAAATCAAGAGTGCTTATTGTGTTCTCACTGCAGGACTGTGAGCCACATATACCATTTTACAAACGCAGAAGGCAGGTCAAGCTAATTTAATTACTTTACTAAACAGTAAATGTTAGCAAAACGTAACATGATTGCAAATGTTCTAACACTTCAGTGACTGGCCTGTTTGAAACTTGTCTGCAAATAATTAGTGCATATATTTGCATCAAAATCATTTACACCATATGTTGAAGAAGTTATGAAAAACATCCTGATAAAAGTATTCTCTTTTTCTCTGTTATGCTAATTTGTACGAGAAAGAGAGAAACACAGAGAGAGACAGACAAACACATCACCAGGAGGTTTTAAATACGAGCACGGAGGGGGAGGAGAGACAGGATTGCAGAGGTGAAGAAATGAGTCCATTTGGATTGGAAAATACAACATTTTGTTTTAAGAGCTCACCAGATACTGTTTGAAATCTGCCAGCAGTTAAAAGAAACAGCTTTCCTCTTGAACCTGCAAACAGCATCAGCTAAGCACTTACTGTCAGTACAGTTGGGACGGGTGCTTCACTTACACCTTGTTGAATTAATGATCCTATGATGTAACAATTTCAAAATATGTGAACAGTAATAAAGCAGTTAGCCATGAGAGGCTGTGGACTAACATGAGCAAAGCAATGTTCTTAGGCTTTATATAAAGCAGAGTTCTGTTTATAAAGTGGCTTTGACAACACTTTCTTAATAATGAAATAAAATTGCATCTATACTGTGTCATATTGTCGTGACAACCACTGCTTAATTAAATTAATTGACCAGGAGATAAGCAGCATACTTTTAGTAGGAAACTTCATAAATAAATAATCAAATAACAGTCCTATTGCAATAAATTATAGCACTATCATTAGTCACACCCAACTGCGTGTGAGCTTAGTGATCTAGGCATATGGTACAGGTGACTACAACAGCCTCTGAAATGCTTTACATTTACACATTTGGCAGATGCTTTTATCCAAAGCAACCTACAGTGATATACAAGGTATACAATTTATCAGTACCTGTGTTCCCTGGAAATCGAACCCACAACCTTTTGCACTTCTAATGCAATGCTTTACCAGCTGAGCGCAGGAACACCATAGCTCAACTTCTGTAAATGCAACCCATAACTTTAGTTTAACTAGCTCATCATATATGTGTGTATTCATCAAGTAAAGGGTTGTAATTATTTTAAGAAGACTCAATATTAAATTCTACATTAACTGCTTTACTAAGGGACATGTAGCATTGGACCTCTAAATGAGAGCTGTTGCAGTCACTTATTTTACAGATGAGCTTCTGTGAGTTTTTCCACCTGCTGATTCACAGAAACATTTCATATAATTAAAAACAATGAAATTGTGACCGGTTCTGACAAAATGGGTGATTTAATTTCTTGTTGAAGTACACAGCTTTGAAAGGTAACACATTACCTTTCATGTCCAGCCGACATATTCTCCTTGAGATTGAGTGGGCATCTAATGAGAGAGAAATGTGAAATAAAGCAGATTAAAAGACAAACAGTGTTCTACAGGAATGCTCTTCTTGTTTTAAACTTTAAAATAATAAAATACCTAGACAGAAAAAGTTTCCTTTTATCTCTCAGAAAGACAGACTCTGGCCTGGGCCCTCAACATCAGCCTATCAGTTCCAGCTCAGGTCCCCTGTGTGTGTGTGTGCGTGTGTGTGTGTGTAAGAGAGGAGAAAGGTTGCCCCCTTCTGTGTATGTGGTCTGCTGGTCTCACATCTGTTGCAATAGTCTAAAACTTCTGATACCGCTTTGGTCCATTAATGCTTTTTAAAAACAAAAATCTGTAAAATTGTGAGCTGTATAAGTTACTCATCTGCCATGTCACATTCCTAACCTGTCAGTGTTCATGTTCTGTACTCTCTCACCAGGGGGCTGTATAATAATACTGAAGAGTCAAAACCCCAAAACAAACAAAAAAACAATTCCCAAGCATGACGGTATGTAAAGTATACTTTAATTTGGAAATTGTTTTGGTGATAAATTGCACAGACTATGAGTACTTAGATCTTTTTCCAAACGCAAAAAAACATAGATAGTAGATCATTTCAGGATTCTCAAAATATAAAATCACCAGATGCCATCTGGTGTTACTAAATGTTAAACTGTACACATCCACATATCAATAACCACCATTCTGAAGCTTATATAGCCATAGAAATATGTTTGTTTTAATATTAGTGAGTGCATCAATACAATAATGTAAGCACTTAGAAAGGGCTGTCTACAGGGGGTCAGGGACAAGGCACTTGTATAAGAGGGGGAAAAACAAGTAAGAGAAGGGACCTCATTATAGGTCTGCCATGTCTCCTCTACAATAAAGTGTGGGCAGCTTACATAAGGATGATCTGTTTCACACACACACATGCACACTCCCACACATGGACAGGGGTGGGCGCAGCTTAGCTTAGAGTGCTGGGGCAGGATTTAGAGCTCTCGGGAGACTTTGATGAGAAAGAAAAGCGAGGGAATAAAAAAATCTGTAAAGAAGCGATTGGCGGATGTATAGAGGAACAGGAGCTTAAAGCATGGTACAGATCTCAGTCAGAGGACATTACCATTCCAAAACCACCAACATCTGTTCTATTAAAGACACAAAGTGTGAGAAACAGAGAGAGAGATAGGGTGGTGGTCAGCACTGATCCAGCCCATTTATCATTGCTAAATTCTACAATCTGATGTGCTTCACTCTGATGACATGCCAGAGTCAGAGGAAACACAAAGTACACATAACTGAAAAAATATGCACTATGCATTTTGGACCTGAGAAGGAGCATGCTACTAAAACCTCCATTTAAAATCCTTGTATTCAATTAAATTAAAAGGTCTACAGACCGCCTGGTCTTCAGGGCCATAAAACTAAAAATACGAGCCATTTTGAGAGAGAGGATATCCAGAGACACAGCAGGTATTTGAATTGTATAACTGGCCTGCAGTTAATGCAGCAAAAATGTATATGAGAGGCATTAGCAGTGAACACAGGTGAGTGGTGCTCACCAACCCCCCAAAAAAATAGGTTGTTATTAGTATGGTCTGAGTAAAGCTGATAGAAGTGAGAGTTCTTGTTGTACATAAATTAAACATATTTAAACAATATATTTAAGCAAAAATATTTGCAGATTTTACTAAAGTTTGTCACACAATATTGTTTAGTGCTAAAGCACAAAAAAGTTGTTACATTACATTTATTCATTTAGCAGATGCTTTTATCCAAAGTGACTTACAAAAAACAAAAGTATTTAACATTTTGTCCTAAGAACCAACAACCCAAGTCTACAAAGCTATATTTACAACTGGAAATCGTATTCTGATGCTAGAAATTCCTTTACTTTGTGATAGGCATGTTTAAGATGGCTAGATATTTAGATGAGACATTTGGTATAATGCAGTAATTATGTTGTACAATACAACAGAGGTCATGTGTTTGATCAGCGACTAGTGACTGCAACATACACACCAACAACTAAAGTGAGCTGTGAGCCAATCTCAGGAAATGAACGCAAGATGGAGAGAGCGCCAGTCAGTCAGTGCTTTTCTCTGTTAAATTCATTCTATCCTTGTGTTTTACAGACTCTCGTCTCTTTTATCTGTCTTATAAAAATGTTGTATTGTGTGCTTTACAAAAATGACAAAAAAAAGTTGTGTCAGGTCTCTTCCTGCCAATCCTTACCAGCAACACTGTGTGTGTGCGTGTGTATGTGTCTTTCACAGAAGTGATGGGTGGGTGGCTGCTAGATGATATATGGCATGTGGTCCCTTTAATATGTTTCCTGAATGACTGACAGCTGGGTCAGTGCACACACAGCGTTCTATTTTTCAAAGAGTGATCTCACTGTCACATCTGCTTAATAATGAAATTCTGCAACATGTGAATATACAGAGCTCAAATTAAGAAACACAATTTCTGTCTCTGTTCTTTGATGTGCTGACAAGCTCAAGATAAGAACATATTTGTCCCTGAGCAAACACTGATGCTTTAATTTGTGATCCACTGACCACATATAAAGAAGAGAACAAAACATTTACACCTTTTACACATGCAGTCTTTACTGGTAAAATACTGTTCCAAAGATTCTCAAAGAGGGTAAAGGTCTGGACTCTGTGGTGGCCAATCCATTTGTGAAAATAATGTCTAATGCTCCCTGAACCACTCTTTCACAATTTGAGCCCAATGAATCCTGGCATTGTCATCTTGGAATATGCCCGTGCCATCAGGGAAGAAAAAAATCCATCATGTTATCAGTAGGAATAACAATCATGTTATTCCATCAAGAAAATGATGGAATAATCTGGTCATTTAGTATATTCAGGTAGTCAGCTGACCTCATTCTTTGAGCACATAACTACAACTGCAACCAACAACCAACTGCAGCAACCCCAGACCATAGCACTGCCCCCACAGGCTGGTACGGTAGGCACTAGGCATGATGGGTGCATCACTTCATCCACCTTTTTTCTTACCCTGATGCACCTATCACTCTGGAACAGGATAAATCTGGACTCATCAGACCTTCCATTCCTGCAGAGTTTTTTATGCTCCCTAGCTAATTGAAGCCTTTTTTCCAATTAGCCTCACTGATACGTGGTTTTCTTAAGGCTACACAGCTGTTTAGTCCTAAACCTTTAGGTTCCCTTTGCATTGTGCGTGTGGAAATGCTCTCACTTTCACTATTAAACATAGCCGTGAGTTCTACTGTTGTTTTTTTTACGATTTGATTTCACCAAACGTTTAAGTGATCGCTGATCACGATCATTCAAGATTTTTTTCTGACCACATTTCTTCCGGCATGGTTTAAGAAATGAGAAGCTACTCATTGCATCAGTTAAGGATAAATAACTTGTTGGCAGCTGAAGCATAATTATCCATGCAGTAATTATCCAACGGGAGGCTCTTACCTATTTGCTTAGTTAAATCCCGGTGGTGACTTTTTTTTGGACAGGCAGTGTATAATAAAATTACTGGACTATTATTTAATAGAGTATGTATAGTACTAAAATTGGACATTTTCTATTATTTAATAATTTATATACAGTAAAAAACAGACCATTCTGCTATGTAATGGTATACTAACAGTGTTAAAACTGCAAATGTTAAATACACCTGCAGTGTAGAAAATATACTGCCAGCTCATTAACTAGACTTTTTTCTGTAATTATAAAAAGAAATTTTCTGTTAAAATATGGCTTACCCACAATAAAAGAAATAATATACCATGGTGCATATGTTTGCAGATGCTGACATAGGCTACATTTACACTGCAAGTCTTAATGCTCAGATCCGATCTTAAGTCCATATCTGATTTTTTGTCCCACCTGTTTACACTTATGCCTCTTATCTGATGTGTGTTTACATTACTCTCCCAGTGAAAAAGATTCCAGTTATTTACTAATATGACCACCATGACTGACACTAAAATTGTGGATGGATTTTTGCTAATTCACCTGTTCAAAGTAGGAAAAAGTACACCCAACAGCAATTAATTAGACAAAAAAGCTGTGTTTATTTAATGCTGCCAACATAAAGACGACTTTAATGCTTTTCAAATCTGTGACACAACAACTTAATATATCCTTATAGCCTCCTTATATTTGTCTTTAATGCTTTTTATTTTGCACTGGCATTTGCAGCCAAAATAATGACATTTAACGCAATCTGTCATGAAACAGTGCATTATAGCCAATGTGAATCGGATATGTGTGTTCAGACGCAGGTCAGATGTCTGGATATCGGATATGTATCTGATTTAAATCCACATTTGAAAGTGACTCAGCTCGGATATGAAAAATTGGATCTTGTGCATATTTTTATGTTTACACATGTGCAACAAATTCCGATCTGTGTCAGATGTGATTAAAAAAAACTTTTTTTTGCCAGTGTAAACACAGCCGTAGATTTTTTTTCCCTACTGGGATCTATGTCAAAGCGTATTATCCTCCATCAGAACATGTGTCTGAGACTAACACAGAAGAGAAGAAAATGTTAAATAGTCATTTAATTAATGACAGAATTTTAATTTTCAGAGAACTATTCTTTAACTAAAATTCTAAAAATGTCCTAAAGGAAGTTATGTACAGTTGTGTTCCAAGTGCAAATTCATTACGCTCTTAACATTACAAACAAACAAATACCATTCACTGATTAAATTAATGGAAAATCTGATTTTCCATTGTGCCAGTGCAAGAAACATTGCCCTCATTTCCAGGCAGTTTATGCACCAGGAGAGATGAGGGCCCTCCCATCGACCACAGACTGGGCAGTTATCAAGAACAGCACCCCAAGCCCATGAGAGAAGTGTCCGTCTTGAGAATCCTGCAACGGCATAACTCTCCTAGAGTGGGACCCAAAGTGAGAAATCGAGGTCTGATCCACATAGAAAGGGTGCAAAGCCCTTGGTGCGTAACCCTTACCATCATAACAGATGGATTTTGGGATAAAACCATTTTTCCTTAGCCAAGAGTGGGACCCAAGGTGAGAAACCAGGGTCTGAGCCACACAGAAAGGGTACGAAGCCCTTGGCACTTTACCCTTACCATCCTTAACAAGTGGATTTTGAGATAAAACCCAATTTTTCTTTAGCCAGAACTGAAGTCTCATATGCAGTAGGCCAATGTGAAAGTATGCATCCTTCACATCTAATCTGACAAACCAGTGCTCAGGCTGAATTTGACACATTTGCTTGGGTTTTAACATCTTGAATCTGTATCTCAGAGACTGATTCAGGTGACACAAATCTAGAATTGGATGCAGCCTCCCTCCTTCTTGGGAACTATAAAACACTGGCTGTAAATGCCCAGATCCCTCATGTGAAGGGGAATGCATTCTATAGCCCCTTTCTCTGTACATGAAAGAGAGAAGATGGGACAGATATAGTACTGCTGGCGTCAGGTGTTCTTTGCAGCCTTTGAGAAAAGCATGATCCTCAGATCAAACTTCCTCTTGGTCTGCAAGGCCTGTGTGTGCTGCCGAACTGCTGGCCTTCTGCTGCTGCCAGTAGGCAGAAGACTTAAAAGAAGAAGAAGTGGATGGATCACCTGACGGTGCTATGCAAAACGTCCATAGTGTGCAGGGACACACCAGCCTGACCTGCTGCTGCATATGTGTATATATATTTTATATATATATATATATATATGTATGTATAGATTTCAATATAGGGAATTGTTCCAATTTTGAATAGAGTTCATATATGGTCATTGAATACGTCATTTAATTCGTCAGAAAGAATTAAAGACGGCTAGGCAGGAGTGGGGCATATTTAGTGAAAGCGATTCACACAGAGGGTGAATCTCTCAAGAGCTGGTTTCGCATGCGCTCTCAAACAAAATACATAAATATCATGTGGGTCACCCACTGTGATGTAGCATGGAAAGGGTGGCACACACTTCTTAAAACCTTTATTGCTTTCTTTCCTTCTAGCTGCTTCTTAGCGATTATATCTTTTTTCCTCACACTCAGATTTGACTAACATGCGGACAAACAGGCTTTCTGAAGATAAGAAGCTGATGATGTATTTTGCAGGTGCCTGTTAAAGGCTTTGTGGCGCGCAATGCTATGTCACATGACCTTGACCTGCCTATAAATAGGCCTGATTTTGCACATGTTCAGACTCGGGTGCATCTGAATTGCATTCCCCATAGAATAAAAGCTTATTTCTTACAAGGTTAGGGTTAGTAGAGGGCTGGGTTAGAGATCCATCAACTTGCTGTAAATGCTGTAAAATTGTAAATGCTGTAAAACACTGTATCACTCCATGTGTTTCAAAACGTTGCATCCATATAAAAGTATCTATAGCACTCTAGCGCAAGGTGTAAAGAATCAAGTCAGAGCACTAAAAATATATAAATATGGAGGCACGTCAATAACTTTAAATCTTATTGGTTCTCGTGTGTCTTATGATTATTTTTATATGTGTGCAAAAGACCCACTCGTGAGGAATATCTGCAAGAAATGTAGGAGTAGGAGTGCTGTGGTGCTCATCTTAAACAAAGGGTCTCTTATTATGAAGGAGTATAATGCGCATATGTGCAGAGACACTGCAGTACCGGAAGTGAGCGAGATCGCATCAGCAGATGATGGGACGATTCATCTCACACATGGGCACTAGATATGAGATATAACTGCGCTATCGGCATTAGCCTGTATGTATGTTGTGTTCAATGAACTCACCAAGATTCTCTGTACTTACTCTTATCAGATGCACTGAGTTACCTTTGCTATTATTATTATAAGTTTACCGGTGCTGTTTTTCAGCATGTTGAAGTATCAGACTCTTGTGGGCCATGTGAGACTCGAGGAGGCCCATCTCATTGCTGATTCCTACATAAACCCAGGCCTTACTCAGAAACCATGGCTGCCCTGAACAGTAAGTTCACCCAACCACACTATATAGCCTTACATAGAATTGCATGGATTCAGCTGAGATTATAAGGGAAGTAGCAACCTTTGTAACATGCCCATGAGTGACATACAGAGAGAATCTTTTAAACACTAGGCCCAGATGGAGAAGTTGAGCTTAGGTGTGGCTTGCATATGGCCTGACTCCTCACCAAGCTTCCAATAGAGATGAGGGAAAACTTTTGGCTAGCCAACCACACCTACCCTATCACCCAACTGAAGAGAAAATACACGCATCTGGCAGATCTCCCCCTGGAGCCATATGAGTGGGTGAAACCACTCATACTGATCAGAGGTGACTACCCCCATCTACTTACTCCAATTAAACCAGTGAGACTGGGCCCTCCTGGAGGACCAGCAGCCATTTGCACAAGGCTGGGATGGACCCTCCCAGGATCTGCACATATATCTGACAATATGCCCCTGGCAGTGCCTCTTCACCAGTGTCTCGCCTCAGGCAACAGAGCTGGTGCAAAACGCCTCCTGGAGGTGTCCTTATGTATGCCATGCTGTTACTACAGAAGCGAGACCTTCCTCCACTCAAAACACAAACCCTTAATGACACCCTCTTTTCTGGACCAACACTGGGAGCCTCCCTTCTTATTTCCGAGTCTTACTGCGCTTCAGGGAGCATGCAATTTCAGTCAGTGGAGACATATGCAGTATGTTCCTTGAGGTTCAACTACCACTAGAAGACCGTCCGCTTCTAAGATTTGTCTGGAAAGTGATAAAGTTGGAAGAACCCCCAGATATCTTTAAGTGGCAGGTTTTGCCACTTGGCACTATGTACTCACCTTGTTGTGCCACTTTTGTGCCCCAAAGACATGCAAGAAAACATGGAGGACCAGGAGAAGGAATTAGGCATTCTGTTTTTATTTAGACAACTGTCTTCAGAGTGTGCCCACAGTGCAGGAGGCCAAGAAGCTGGTGGACCAGCTCAGGAAGTCGTAGCATCTGGTGGGTTTGAGATCCAACAATGGGCCTGCAATGTACCCAATGTCCTCAGGCACCTGCCCATGGAGTATAAAGAGAGACGGCTCTCACAAAATAAATCTGGCCTGTCAGAACCGACTCTTGGACTCAGCTGGCACTGGGAGTCTGACATCTTATGTCGACCTCTGGATTACTGATCACTGACAATGAGAAATGTATATAAGGCGCTTTTCCACCAATATGACCCCTGGGGTTCGTCTCACCTTACTACACTATTCCTTACAAAGTGATCATTCAGAGCACGTGGGACAAGCCACGTTACTGGGATGACCCACATATCCCCCAAAATCTGCAGAAGGCCTGGACGGAGTGGGAATCTGAGTTACACTTTTTAGCATGCATTACATTACCCCAAACTTATGCTTCAGCTCATACCAATCAGAGGGTTGCTTCCAGGCAGATCCATATAATCAGTGATGCCTTTGAAAGGGCCTATGAATCAGTCTCTCACCTAAGAATGGAAGATACCCAGGGTCAAGTTTACCTTGCGTTCCTGGCCACTAGAGCTAGGGTAGCACCCCGGCTGCAACATTCCATTCCCCACCTTGAGCTCTGCAGTGCCCTCACCGCTGCCCAATTGGTGGAGCATAATGACTTCAATTCACGTTAGAAGATATTTATTAACCTGCTGGAGTGATATGGATTACTTTCATAATGGGTGGATGCAGGTAACTCAACTGACAGAGCATTGCATTATAGCAGAGTAATGATCATGTGTTCAAGGCAACACATACTGATAAATGTGTACCTTGAATGCACTATGAAACACCTTTAAAAGCATCTGTCAAATGTATAAATGTAAATGTCAATTTTGTGATTCGGAAATCACCTGCGATAGGATGCTTGACTTTTAAACATAATTATAGGTTTTAATAAGCTGCTTGAAAAAGCAACCATTTTTTGAAGGACAATATTGCTAGCCTCTCTGAAATTGCCAACCCTTTGCCACTTATTTTCATTGACACGCACAAAAACAGATGAAAAAAATTTCTACAGCAGTTACAGCCAAAGCCTATAACTAGGCCACACAGAATCTGCACACAAAAATTGGACAGCCTGTCATTCACCAGCTTTATACATACTCTATACCTTGCTGTTTATTTCATTTTGTACAATTATAATTAGCTGCATTATGTTTGCAACAAATCAGCTCAATTATCAGATTCATTTGACACATTTGAACATGTTTAAATCCATTCCACAACTCCTCCCAGAAGTCAAAGAAGAAAATAAAAACAGATTTTGTCTGGCTCTGCCCATAGCATGTTTTATAAATTACAAATAACAAATACATTGTAGCTTGATTAAAGGTTTTAAAACAGTGCTATAACCGATATGTAAAAAAAATTTCAAGGGGGATGGAGTCAAGTATTTCTTTGGTGGGGCGGGGGTTGGAGGGCTAATTTTTAAACACATTTGTATTTAACAAAATATGTTTTATTAGATGGCCTCTGAGCCATCAAAACAAAACACATGCATTAAACAAGTACACAAAAAACTCTATTAAAATGGATAGTTCCAGTCAGTATAGAGATGACACGAAGTGAGGTGGGAAATTGGACTGGAAGGGTCCCGAGCCAGGACACGAACTCTAGTCGCCCAAAGCACAACCGCTTTATCTATGTGAGGGCACTGCTCTGAGGCTAGTGCCTTCAACAATTTTTACATATTACGTTTTTGTTATTTAATTTTTTTATAAATAAAAAATTCAGTATATTTTTTTATGGAATAACCATTTTATTAAAGCAATGTGAAGTTTCACTAAATTCACTGCTAGCCACAGCTTCACAGGGCTTATTGCTTTAATAAATGAGTTTCAAATTACCATTTTTGAGTTTCACCATTTTCAGTGCTCCAAACCTCTTACAATGGACGTATGGATGTATAGTAGGGTGATTATTTCTGAATGGAATGCAACAAAATATATAATATGCATACATAATCTTATATCAGAGGAATGTCTTTAAACACTAATCAAATAGATATTGTATCTTCTTTTTTCTTCTTTTTAAAGAATGTTAAAAGCTGTGTTGAATCTTTCACTCTACTATTTTGAAAAGCGTGAAAAATGATTTAATCCAGTACAATCATGCTACAAGCTGCAGTGAGGATATCTTGGGTACCCTGCTACTTACTTCTGATTGGCCAATTATTGTAATTTATAGTTTGTAAATTTAGTAGAGAATTTTAATATTATATTTGCATGATAAGCTTTACACAACACTCATTAGTTGACAGTAAGGAGGGATGGTGGTTTTACAGAGGGGATGCGTTTTTCATTTTTTTCAACAAGGGGGATGCCACCCCCAGTAACCCCCCTCAGTTCGAGCCCTGCTGATAACAGTTTCATGTAAGAGGTATAATGCTGAATAGTGCTAGATTGGTTTTGAAAGCTAAAGGTGTACACATCTGCTTAACACAACTTATTCTAGGATGAAAATCTACATAATACCAGATAAATGAGACAGAAAATTTATTTGTAGCTTTTTATACAATAATAAAAGGCTGTGCCTACATTTTATTCCTAAATATTTTATTGTAAATAAAATATTCTTACAAAAATGTCTGAAACTATTTTAACAATAAAGCATATATTGTGTGTATTTATTAGCTTTGTTTTGTCTGTTAAAATGTATTTTTTTCTGTTATGGCTGTATGCACAGAAACATACTGTTCTCAATATATATGGCAGAGAGAATTTGACATGCTTTTATAACAACACCATTAAGATATTGTAAAAGTAGTCTGTGACTATAGTCTGTAGTTTTTGTTTATGCCTTAAGATAAAGCACCGGCACAGGTAAACACCAGATTGTATTACATAACATCTTATGTGAACAGTCAACCGGAATCTTTTAATCAGAATGCTTTTAATCTGAATGACAAAAAATTGTGTGAATCTGGCTACTGATGAACAATAAATTATGGTTTTGGCCTGTGTTTTGGGACTGCACTTGGTTTGTTTAAAAAGGTCATTTGAAGCTGATCAGTGAGAATCACAGCTCAAGGTCACTGCTGATCTTGTTTCATCTTCCACTGCTGTCCATTAAAAACAATATACAATGCTTGCATGACATCCATCTCTTTCTCTCACTCTCTCTCTCTCTTTACAGCAGCATTACAATCTGCATCACCATATTCACCTGCCCAACAACCCCCATTTTTAATATTTATTACATTAAACCAAATTTGATTCAGAATCTAATATTGGGCTAATACAAAACATCAGTTATGGCAATTATATTAATTATTTAATATCACAGTATTTAATATCTGTATGTTTATGGCATACAGAAAGGGGGACATAAAGAAGGAGAGGAGTAAACAAGGGAAGGAGAAATGTACTTGAAAGGTGAAAATGTACTTACTGAGTACCAGTTTGATACAAATTTATATTAATTTGACAATAATGGCTTCTTGTTTCTGTGTTCAGCAGTGCTGTGATATGGTTTTAATTGTGCAGTTGAATCTGTGTGGTTTTCAGCACAGAGGTGAGCCACCGAGAGAGACACACACCAACACAATTAGAAAACACAATCATGTAAAAATAGGAGAAGCAACAAAATGACCACAAAAAGTGGAGGGTGGGTTCCTGTCACCAGAACAACTCTTTTGACAGTAATTGGAATCATTATTTTTACATTTTTATGTGGCAAATATAGAAGTTATATCATCCTTGTTTTATACCATTGTAATATGTAACATGTAACATTTCTGTAAAACTTCTTTGTAACAGTCACACATTCTGAGAAGCACTACATGAATAAACTTTATATAAACTTTATAATAAATTAATTTCATCTTCTCATGAGAGCAGAAACTGTTTAGGCATAAGTATGTATGTATGTATATATGTAAATTTTCTCCCAGGAAAATAATGATTGCCAATTGATCTCTTTTGCAGGAAGAATGAAATAATTCCTAGACAAACAGAAACTGGTGTATTTACTGGCATTGTTGAGGAACAAAGAGAAGGAGTAATTTCTAAAACAGACTATGATTTGGATGTTGTAGGCTTATTATATTCTTTATTCAGACAGTTCAGTAATTCTGTGTTTCACATTTTGCTGCCATTGCTCTCATCTTTGTACTATAAACTTTCTGCCAGTCCTTGTAATTGTATAGGAATAAATCTTCAAGTTGCCTTTATGTACAGTGCTGTTGGCCCTTGAAATGTACCCCAGGGAGTGTTTAAAAATGTAATGTCCAACACTACTGTTTTTTTCAGTCTTTCTCATACAGTGTCAGAGTACCATGCACTGGAATTGAGGGTGTGTTTCCCCTCCTGGGGTGGAAGGGAGATTTCAGCTTTTTTCTGGGGGATGAATGGAGAGAGGTCACATTGGGATTTTTCAAGAAATTTTATTTAAGTATTTTTTTCCAGAACAATTTTATTGTTAAACATTCTAAAAGCAGTCTAATTTTTCCTATGTCATGTAGGCCGATAGTCCTTCTTAACAGTACTGATATTAATTGTGATTAATTGTTATTAATTTCATATTATTTCTTATTATTTTTTATCTTTTGGGGTATTTTTGTCATTTTTGGTTACATTTTGTTCCTTCCCCCAATTTTCCCTTAATCTTTTGACATATAAGAGGTCTTGGTATTATTATTACATCCAGGACATTTCATAGTTTAAAACGTCCTTCTTATGAATAATAAAAGCATTTATGCAATCGTTCTCCAGATAAACAAATGTGAAATGGCTGGATTTGTGACATCACTAGGTATATTCATTTTCATATGACCTGCCACAGAGCACGGTAAAAACACCTACTTTTACATCATCACATTGTTGCCTCAACCTACAGAGGTTCAATCACAGAGAGGCAGGAATAGTCCTCGCCTGATAGAACAAACATCATAGCTCTGTCAGAGGAGAAAAAATGAATCACAATTTCTCACAAATCAAACCATCATATAAGACCCTGTGTCAGGGTCCTGGCTTCATGTCTTGAGTGTCTCCTATATTCTCTTGCCAGGATCCTGATATCCCTGTGTGTTTGTGTCAGAGCATGTTATCTGGATCCTGTCTCAATCCTAATCTTGGTTCTTGTTTCTTGAAGTCAGAGACTCTATGCTCTGTGTCTTTGTTATGTGTGTGGCCATTGGTTGCGTACTGTGTGCCATGTGCTCTCCTGTCCTGTTTGTTTTGTCAGGGTCCTGTCTTGAGTGTCTCCTACATTCTCTTGCCAGGATCCTGACTTCCCTGTGTGTTTGTGTCAGAGCATGTTGTATGGATCTAGATTCATGTTGTGTCTTTGTCATCTGTGGAAGCACATGGCCATTGTTTGTTTACTTTGTGCCATGTGCTCTCCTGTCGCGTTCTTGACCCCGCCCTCTTGTTCCCTCGTAATTTTCCCATCATTAGTTAATTCCTCCCACCTGTCTCTCCTTGTTACCTGTCTTGGTTTTGTCTGTTTAATGCCCTAGTGTGTAAACATTTCAGTTCTACAATTCTAAGCTTTAGATGTATGAGTTTACTAAGTTTAAAAGGAGGCAATTTTGTTACACTCACCCTTTTGTGATGCTCAGATTCTTCTTAGCTACTTTTAATTTTACTCTCCTTTACTAACTGCAAAAATCCACTTACTAAAAGTTAGATTTGCAGCATATAAATGTGTATCTTTGTTATTTAATAAATAACATGGTTAAGATAGAAAAGTTAATTTACTTTCATATTTATAAATTGTGTATTGTGTATTTATAAAGTTTCATATTTGGATTCTTGCAGTTAAAAAATCTTTGTTCAGAAAATACTCTTTTTTTAGCTTGTAAAAAGGAAGATGGTGTTTATTTCTCTCCTGTGCCTCTTTATTTCTCTTTACCACTTTTTCCTTAGAGAGACCTGGTGACAGCTAACGTTATTTAGACTAGATGCATGACTGTATGCAGTCTTAGAGAAAAAGATTCAATTGTAAATACATACAGTATTCAGGTCTGTATAGAACCCTAGGGTTTCCGAGTTTTGAGGTTCAGTATAAGGAGAATTGTCTTAAATCATTGTATAATACTTTCACATACGTTTTATAGTGATATGTTTACAAGCTGTTTAATTCATAAAATGTCATTAAAATTAAATATGAATAAAAAACTAATAAGGGGTCCTATTATTCATTTTCACATTTCCACTGTTAGTTAGTGTGTAATGCTACTATTTGAGCATAAAAAGATCTGCAAAGTTACAACACTCAAAGTTCACTACAAAGGGATATATTCTCTTATTAAAAGAAAGTCTCATCGCATCATCACATTGCCTGGCAGAAAGAGTGAAGATCAGGCCTTTATAAATCAATAATGTGTCAGAAAGCAGACATTGTCCAGGCATGGCCCTCAGCACTCCTCCAGATCTGTAGTTCTTGTTTTCCTTACTTACTTTTCCCTCTCTTTATCCAGCTCTTTAGCCTGTAATCTGATTGTGGTGGATAAAAAGGTAAGCTGACAACACCTTGCAGTGTGTCAGGAAAATAAAAGCAAAGAGGCTATGCAAGTCTAATTCGCAAACAGATATGCATGCTTATTACACTAATGACTTCATTAGATTGGAGGTGTCTGGGGGTTCAAGGGGGGTCTGTCATGGGCCTTCATCTGCCTACATTTGTTTATTGATTGAGCCATTCTGATAAACTGATAAAGTCATTGGACAGACCTTTGAACCAATACCTGCCCAGACATAATTGCATGTCATACAGAAAAAGTAGAGGCCCACGGCTTTCATATCACATTCTCTTTATATTATCTCTTTCTATTTTTTCGTAACATCTCTTCACTAAAACAACAACAAAAAATATTGCATTCATTTTCAAATGATGGTCATTCTGTTTAGTGAGAGGCCCTTGTATATTATGCCATATGAAATGGTCCTTACTGTATAGGCATAATCTGAATAATATCTCTAAATGTCAAGGGCATAAAGGAAATTAAATCGGAAAGTGCAGATAGAGCAAAGGCGATTTTATCTCCTGATGATTGCAGTTTTGATAGGTATTCCAGTGAATTTCATTTTCTCAGGATGGTAAGGAGATGAGGTAGCCAGCAGATTTGCTCATTTTTTTTCTACATGATTTATGTGTGTTGAGCGTAAACCCAACCCTTCTGCCTCACACACCCCCACACAAGTACATAAACTAGTGTGTCAGAGAATTCAGTAAATGCAATTGCCTTACATTGTGGCCTTACTCATATGTGGGATTGTGTGTTTGAAGGAGGGAGCGGTCGCAGTTAAACCTTCACTGTGAGTGATGAATCAAGGTTGTTTACATTCTAAATAGCTAATGAAATCTTGTTGGCAATAATGAAGGAAATAAAAGTTTGGGAAATTGTAAAACTGGTGAAGTTTGAAAAATGAGCCTGAGATGGCTAAATAACATTTTCAGGCAGAAACACTTATTATTATGCAGCGGCAGTGCCTACTGGAGACACGAAGATGAACAGCCTCCACTTCCCAAAATGCAGTTAGCGCCATCCTGAAGTATATGGTACATTGTAAAAAAGGCCTCCAATTCCATATTGAGATTATATTTAAAAAAGTATATCCATACACAACATTATGTTTTATAGACGCTCAACCTAGGCCTTCTGATATAAATATATAAAATGTTTGGCGGTATTTGTTATAAATATATAAATAAACATATTGCACTGGAGCCCATCTCTGTCTGATCTTATAGACCTGGATATTAAAAACTGAATATTGCATTTACTAAGGAAAATATTTATTTCTTTTGGTTAAGGAGAGGGGCAGTAGTTAAAAATAAATGAAAAACTGCTGTTATTGACCATGAAGCCCAAGAAGCCCAATTTTGCCAACATATTGCTATTTTAACTCTTATTATGTTGACTTGAGAGAGCCAACATGTTGTTTAATTTAAACTTTTATTATTATTATTATTATTATTAACCAAATAATAATAATAATAATAATAATGTGCAGCAAAGTATCACTATTACTCTCCTGCATACTTATTGGTGGTGCTTGGGAAGCAAAGCATCACTGTTATTCTCTTGCATACTTATTAGTGGTGCTTGCAAAGTAAAGCATTTCTTTCTCTGAACAAAATTTAGAATTTAAAGCAATTTAAAATTTAAAGCAGCAAACAATGGTGACATTACAACTTTATTGCCACGCCCTAACAACCAGTTACAGTACCCTAGCGATCGACCCCAGACTTCAATTGAAGAAAAACCCACAGACCTAACATTGGGCAGAATTTTGTGATGTCAAAGCTCCACGTCAAAATGTCATAGAGACCTGGGACTTACTCAATATCACTCAACTTAGCAAGCAGCAACAAATGGTGACATTTCAGCTCCAAAGCCAAGCCCTAGCAACCAGTCCCAGTACCCTAGCAACCACTCTGTTTACTTTCATTGAAAAAGGCGAGGTATCAAAACATTGTAGAGACAAGTGGGTGGCCTCATTTGACTCAGACTGGCAAGTAGTCTTTAATTATTACCATGGGAACTGTCCAGCCAGCTCTAAGAACCAATATGAATTAGCTATATCTTAGCACCAGAACATCATAGAGACATGGGAGTTGGCCCTTTTGATTCAGACACACATCTGTCTATTAGTTTTACGCTGTAAAACTAGCTAGCTACACCCTAGCAACCATTTACTGTACCTTACTGTACCATTTACTTTAGCAACCATGTAATGAAATGAATAAGCCATATCTCAGCATTAGAACATTGTACAGACACATGGGTGGGCTTTAGGTATTGCCAGGTATTTGCAACTTCCTGACCACACCCCAGCAACCATTTATAGCACCCTAGCAACCTTATAACATCCTCAATAAGCCTTTAGTCATTGATAACGAGGCATGATAGAAAATTTTGTTCTGCTCCAAAAATGAGGGCAAGGCCACAAAAGCATTTTGGTGCACTGGTATTTTATTATGAATGACCTTTGTAAAAAAGAAAAAAGGAAAAAAACTGTATATACAAAATAGGTAATATAAAGATAGATTTAGATAAAGATAAAGATAGATGGGTGTGCTTTTAGACCAGATGCTCCAACCCTCATGGACTCTACCATGAACTTTTAGAAATGAGTAATAACATTAATAACATCAATAACATTATTTTGAGTAATGAACAATATGTATACCAACATATAACCTACATAATTATAACATTTTATACACACATAAACAGTCACACAACGCAATACACATATAATGGATTCATTATCATACACATCAGCTCAATGTGTTGCGTTGCCAGCACCCCCCTTAACAAACAACAAGTAGAACAGTCCAGTTTCCGGAGCAACTGTGCAGGTGCACCATGGGAAATCAACAATATCATTCACATTTCTAGGACCACATTTCCAGGACCCTAGTTTTTTTGTAACAGCGCCACCCACCGAATGGAAGATACAGTGTAGACTGCAGTTTCAGAACATTGCATTTCTAAGACCAATGTTTGTACATGTTATCAAAGATAACATCAAGATACAACACAGGTTAATTACAAGTGTAATACCTGCTTTGAGTCACAATTTTAAATTTAAGCACATTAACTTTAAACAACTAAAAAGTGGAATACCTTAAAAGTCTTAATTTCTTGAAATATACTGTATATTGTTTAACCTCCTGAAGCTTAAGGAATTAACTTATTATCAGGAAAAATAAAGATGGAATCAAATTGAATCAGCATATGCAGTCACAAAATTACAGCCAAGGTTGTAGAGAGGCAAGACACAAGAATGTTTTAAGAATGGTCAAATATATATATATATATATATATATATATATATATATATATATATATATATATATATATATATATATATTGACCAATTGAATGAACTGAATGGTCTCCCTTCTTTCCTCAACTGTTTGTCAGTCTTTCTATTAAATTCTTCCACTTCACTGAAATAGTTATTAGAGAACAATCACTGTTGGGTTAACAGAACTATCAGTAGCAAAATGGTGCACTGGGCATTGTGCAAAATAATTCATATTCTACTCTGACCTGCAATGAAAATTTAGACCAGAAAGAAAGACCTGCTCAGCCTCCTGCAAGGACAAATTCTGGAAGACAGCCAGGGCATAAATGATGGCCTATCAAAAAACTGTTCATTTAAATATACTATTAAACCACTACTGAACAGTAAGCCATTATACATGGGTCTATACACAAATAGCACCAGCATGCAGTTTATAAACAGTAGATTTTGTAAGTGCAGGAGCAGGAACACACACAAACACATTACATGGTCCAGCATATGGGCAGTGAAAGTCTTTGTAGCATGTGGTGCATCTCTTTAATTCGGGCGAGGGTCTCCCTTATATGCATCTTGAAAAAAGAAAGCCTAATTGTTAGAATATTTTGAGATAATCTCAATGAAAATATTCCTAATGCATTTTTAATCTTCTGTCCTTAAATGAGCCTAAAAAAATCTATAAAATCACTTTATATTGGCCATGCAGAACATGACAGAAACTAAAACATGATAACCATAAACTGTATGTGGTGTTAGCCTGCTGATTAGGCTAAATTATAACTAAGTATTAAAACTGCCAAATGTCTCTGCAAAAAAAAAATTATCACTGAAAAACAATGCCAAAACAACAGGCATTGGCTGCAACACATATTGTGGTGCAACCAGGCAGTCAGCGCAGTTTGTTTAGGAAAGATGATTTATACTTAACTAATATGGTAAAACAATTAGTATTAAGCAAGTTTTCAGACGAATACAGTAAGCTACAGGTAAATCTGACAACACCTCACATCAACATGCTTTTATCATCTTTTTAAGTTTAATTAATGCGCTGGCTAGATTCTCTTATTATAGTCATTAAGTCAACAAGATTTAAATCATGGCCACGAATTAAGAACGTCATAATAAGTAAAACTAACACACAAATCCTTAATTCATAGGAATTAGTTATTAATTCATAGTTAGCAGCTCTTACTTTATGTAAACTTTGCATCGTTTCAACACTTTAAAGCCATTAACACAACAACCAACACAGCAGTTTGTTGGGAATTTTCTTCGATTCATAGTATTGCCATCATGACTGTTAAACATTTAAAAAAACATAGTTTCATCCTTCTGGTAACAGCCTAAAGGTATTTGTTTCTAGGTTCAAATGAGATTTCTAAACACAGATGTCTTACTCCTAACTGTGAAACTTACATGCTTCTAACTGCTTCAGTTAGACCTCCATAAGTGAGTGCCTTCTAAATGCAAGATTCATTCAGCCATTGAAGTCTTTAAGCCACATTGACTCACACTGAGAAAAGTCTCATGTGAACATGATGAAAACCCAAACTCTCAGACTGCTTTGTTTCTACTTCGAAACCACAGAATATTTGTGTATTTAAAATCATTTTAAATTATTCTCTGATAGATGTTGCCAGGCAAAGTGCAGAAATTAGCCCTCAGTGGTGTGGTGAAAAGTCTTGCAGAATATGCAGACATGGAATTATTAATAGATCTGAGGGTTTATAGCGATGTTTGTATGCTATGTTTCCTTCTGTGCTGGCTCTCTTAAGCCTAATAGAAACAACAACACACTACATATAATTAATTAATTACTTTTGGTGATTTTAGGCTTTATATCTTTATTGTGCCTGTATTCCACAAAATCTCTTTAAATTTGTGCATTATTTTTTCATTTTTTTAAATCAGTCGCTACAAAAGGAATCAGTTAATTCCCCGGTCTGACCACAAAATGTAGCAGCAGACATCTGATTATATAGCTATTGTTCTTTATATTGGCCCTATAGTTAGCATCTAAAATAGAAACTTTACATAAATAATCCATTGTATTGATATGATATCCCAGTTTCTAAGTGTTTAGTTTGTTAATGTTTCATGAATATCATTTAAGTTGCGGTTGAATGTAAATCTCCATTTAAGCCAAGTTTTGTTTTTTATTTATTTTGTTTTCCCTTTTTTCTCCAGCAGGCAGTAAGTGTTAGCTGGACTATTTTTTGTCAGATTATGAAGACTGCAGTAAATAACATGTAGTTTATTCACTATTTGTTTGTATGTATGGATGTGCTAAATAACTACATCAATATAATATAAGACTTGAAGCTCATTTAGGTGTCTTTTGGTATTATTTAAGGTGGAATATGAAGTAAATTGCTCTTTGCTTAATTTTGCTGCTGTTCCTGTTTCTCATTATACGAAATTAAATTCATGCAGAGGTCTAATTTCCCTACTGCAAATTATGGCTAAAAAGATGTACATGGAGTAGTTTTAATTGCACTGCTCACAGAGCGGCTGCTCACTTTCACAGTATGAAAACTCTGTTTTGCAAGAAATGGAGAAATATGGAACCTGTCATTTAGTGGTTAGGAGAGGTACTACATCTTGCCAGTGTCATATGACCTATAGCCCTCATTATTTCAATCTCCTTAAACAGGCCTTAAACAATCTCCTTTTTTCAAGCCTTTTTGATGTAGTTTTTTTGGACAGGATGTAGTGTGTACAGGTTTCTGTGCAGTAGATTGAAGCAAGTAAGTGTAAACAAAGAGTGTGAGTGTAAAGCAAGTGCCTAAATCAAATGGACTTTTTTCAATTGTGGGATGCTACAGCACATATCTTGTTTGACATTTTGGCAAGCAACTGATTTATCACATTTCCCAGAGCTGTGACATTCACTGTGTTTTTGATTGCCGTGTAAACTCTCTAGTACACACTCATTTACATATACATATACATATACATATATACATATACATATATACACATATACATATACACATATATATATATATATATATATATATATATATATATATATTTATATACACATTTATATATACGCTGCTTTAAGCTGCCTTAAGTGTTTGTGTACCTGCATGATGGTTCATTAGTTTCTTGGTGATTATTGTACATTAAAATTTGTGATAGGAAACCCTGTCTCTCGCTTTCTATCTTTTTCATGGACATACACAGTTGTTTATTGTAAGTGATGGTTTTCAGAGTATGAGTGCACTAGATAAACAAGATCTACCTCTAAGCTGTTCTCACTTCTGAACTTTTTCAGTGCTTTTTCTTAAATATTTCCTCTGTTCCAAAAGCATCTGAGCTACCGTACTGCCTCACTAATCCTTGTAGAACCACAGAAGTGAAGGGTACATGTTAAAAATGTTAATGTAAATGTTAATGCCCTAATAATCAGATGATAAACAATATGACCCAAGCACTAAAAGCGTTTCCCTTAGGATTTTTTTTTTGGGGGGGCTCCTTAATATGCTCAGAAATATGCTTTTTATATTTCTAATGGTGTTGCCATTAGATGGTGTTTCCATGATATATGAATGATAAATTGAGTTTGTCATTTCTACTGGCTATTCCTAATTGTTGGTGATTTTAACATCCATGTGGATAATGAAAAGATGCATTAGGGTTGGCTTTCAAAGACATTTTAAACTCTATCAGTGTCTCACAACATGTATCAGGAGCCACTCACTGTCATAATCATAACTTAGATTTAATACTGTCCTATGGTGTAAATGTTGATGATATGAATATTCTGCAGCAGAGCAAAGACATTCCAGATCATTTTCTGGTGTCCTCTATAATACATTTACCTATGGTTGCAAAATCAGCTCCTTGCCACAAATACAGTAGAACAATAACTTCTGCCACTAAAGAAAATAAAGACTGTCCCTAGATATTTATTTGATACAGGGACTAAATTACCCAAAAATAAAGTGTGCTTCTGTTAATTTTCAAAAAAAAATAATAAATTAAAAATAATAAATTAAAATTAATTTATTTTCAAAAATAAATTAATCTGCTTCTGATAGGTGGCAATATCACAGCAGTGATGATTTTATGAATTTCTTTAATAAAACTGATACTGCCAGAAAAAAATCATAAACATGCAAATGTCTGCAACACAGTCACCTCAGATGGTGCATCATAATTTTCCCAAGGAACAACTCCACTCATTTTCTACTGTATAGAGGGATGAACTGTCAAAACTAATTTAATCATCTAAATCAGCAACATGTATGCTAGATCCTATACTTACCAGGCTGAGATGCTTCCTTAAATTATAGATCCTCTTATAGAATTATTAATTCATCATTGGTGTTGGGATATGTCCCCAAACCATACAAGCTGGCTGTTATCAGACCCCTTATTAAAAAAACACAACTTGATCCCAGGGAACTAGTAAACTACAGATCCACCTCAAATTGACCTTATATTTAAAAAATACTGGAGGTGGTGTCTTCACAGATATGTTAATTCCTGGAAAGAATCTTCGAGAATTTCCAGTCAGGATTCAGACTGTATCATAATACAGAGACTTTTCTCATTAGAGTGACAAATGACTTGCCAGCTGATCATGGCTTCACCTCTTTTCTAATGTTACTCGAAATTACTGACCACAGCATTCTTTTAAAGAGGCTTGAAAATTATGTTGGCATAAATAGAACTGCACTGGCATGGTTTAAATCATATTTATCTGACTGATTCCAGTCTGTTGCTGTGAGTGAAAAGGTGTCATATCAATCACTAGTTCAGAATGGAGTACCGCAGGGCTCAGTGCTTGGGTTTCTGCTTTTCATCCTGTATATGCTACATCTGGGAGCAATTGTTAAGAGACATGAAGTTAGTTTTCATTGTTATGCTTATGATACTCAGCTATACATTTCTTCTAGGCCCAAAGAGATGCATAAAAAAGGTGTCCTTTTTTATAATTAAAAAAGGTGTCCTTTTTTATAGCAATCTTTCCTTTGAAAACCACATTTCCAATATTTGAATTTTTGAAATATTTGATATTTGAAATATCATGAATTTTTATATCTTAATATCTTAATATATATACAGTTGAGGACAAAATTATTAGCCCCCCTATGAAATTTTAGGTTTCCTCAAGATATTCCCAAGTACCTATTTAACAGAGCAAGGAATTTTTACAACCTGGAGAAAGATTATTCATACTGGAAGCGTGTCTTATGGTCTGATAAGACTAAACTAGAGCTCTTTGGCCACAGAGACACTGCTTACATTTGGAGAAAAAAGGGAGAGGCATTCAACCCAAAGAACACCATCCCCACAGTGAAACATGGTGGTGGAAGTATTATGCTGTGGGGATGCTTCAGTGCATCTAGAACTGGAACTCTTGTCAAGGTGGAAGGGATCATGAATAAAGAAAAATTTGTGGATATTTTGAAAGAAAACCTTAAGCAGTCAGCAGTGAAACTAGGTCTGAGTCGTCACTTCATCTTCCAACATGACAACGATCATAAACCTAAACATACGTCTCTCTTGGTGAAGCACTATCTCCAGACAAACAAGGTGAATGTCATCGAATGGCCTGCACAAAGCCCTGACTTAAATCCAATAGAAAATATGTGGGGTGACCTAAAGAAAAATGTCCATGCCAGAAAACCATTGAATCTGGAGGAACTTGAGAGATTTGCCAAAGAAGAATGGGCCAGGATTCCTCAAATGAAGTGTCAGAGACTTGTTGACGATTACAACAAACGACTGCAGGCAGTTATCCAGCAAAAAGGATACACAATTGACTATTAGAATGTGGGGGGCTAATAATTTTGACTCTGGTAGTTTTTGTGTTTTGTGTAATATTTTCATTTCTGTGTGGAATATAAAATAATGTAAGCTTCCAAAATAAAATTAGGATGTCTAAAAAAGCTGTGTTAATTTTTTTTTGCTCTGGTTAAAAGCACTTTTGAAATACTTTTAAAACAATGACTATTTTGTAAGGGGGGGGCTAATATTTTTGTCCTCAACTGTATATATACATATATATATATATATATATATATATATATATATATATATATATATATATATATATATATACACTGAAACATTAATTCACACATTCATGACATCAAGACTTGATTATTGCAATGCACTACCCTGCCCTGGATCAATACAAAAACTCCAGCTCTTTCAAAAAGCAGCAGCCAGCAGAATTCCTATGAGAATTAATAAGTATGACCATATTAGCCCAGTTCTGTCAACACTGCAATGGCTGCCTATCAAGCATTGTATAAACTTCAAAATGTTGCTGATTACTTAAAAGGCCCTGAATGGTTTCGCTCCTCAAACCTTACAGTCCTCTCTTACTACAGTCCTTTATGTTCACTGCGATCTCAACATTCTGGCCAGTTGGTAATACCCAGAATTTCAAAATCAAATTGCACCTTTAACATGCCAGAGGAGAAATCGCCCTCCTGGTTGAGTTTGGTTTCTCGCAAGGTTTTTTTCACTATCTATACATCATTGGAGTTTTGGTTCTTTGCCACTTTCGCCCTGTTGGCTTGCTTACTGGGAGACTGCTGACATTTAACTTGTTAATATTGCTTCTAGCACAATTATATAATTACAGTCCTAAAGACTACATTATTGATGTAACTTTCTAAAAGTATTTGTAATATCCTAAATTATATTGTCATGGTAGACTAAAACTATTTTCAGATGTATTTAAGGTGCTTAGATTTTTGATATCTCAAACACTGCTGCCATGGGTAGCACTGCAGGCAATAAATTATGGGAAAAAATGGAAACAAGAAGTGTCTCCTTTCTTCTGCATGCATTGAGTGATTATAATGAAACTTATCTGGCTATTGTGAGTCACAGTAATAGAGCCACCAACTGGCAGAGGGAAGTGTGTCACTTACAACAGCATTTAAATCTGTTTAAACCCTCTTAAATTTATCCTAGTCACTTGCATTGTTTTCTAAGAAGTATCAGGTGGTAATGGCACTGTAGTGCGTGGGCCTGCTGATTGCAGCTGTACTTTCAGTTAGTTACTGATATAGGCCTATATTTTTACTATTAAAGGTATGTTTATTTATAAAATTGAGTCTTGGCGGTTAGAGGTGCAGTGTCACAGGCCTCTGCAAAATCTTTGTCCTCCTCTCTGTCTCTGGTGTATTCTTGTGCTTTGATGGTCTGTATAGCTGTGCCTTTGTCACTGTAATGATAAGGCGTTAGCATGGGGATCCATTTGCAGATTTTATTAGAATAGTAAACAGGCAAAGGTCGAGCACCAGCAAAAACAGGTATGGTAAGGGCAAGGCAGAGACAATAACGTGAGACAGGCAAGGGTCAAAAACCAATAGCAAATCCAGTAATTGGGGCAGGCGGTAAACAGGCAAAGGTAGCATAAACAATCCAAGGTCAAAACACAAGTAATCCAAACACAGTAATAAATGCTCAGAATTGTAGCTGTAGCAAAACAAGACTAAAAGATAGAATGTGTGAACAGGGTTTATATAGGGCAGATAATGGAGTCCAGGTGTACAGAGTTCAAGGTTTATCACCAGGTATGAGGCATGATGGGAAATGGAGTCCAATTAGAATAAACATTGGTTATTACTCCTGTGATGGTTCCCTCTGGTGGCACGGAGGAGGTGGAGCAGGGAACTCCTCCGTAACAGAGCCCAGCCCCACGCCCAGCTACTAGTTTTTGAATGCTATGTTGTATCTGCACAAAACTTGATAGGCATCATAGACAACATGTTTAGAGGCTACCTGATGGGTTTAAAGACAGTGGTATTCTAAAAATGTAATGCATTTCACAAATCCAAAAAAGCACAAATCCCCCACGATCAGATAAAAAGTAACCTATGCTAATCACATTTAATATGTTCACTCATTACAAGAATCACCATTTTAGTTGCACTGTATTTTTTTAAATATTTTTTAGTTGTACAATTTTTTACTAGTCCCCCTTTAAATTGTATTGTATTTTGTTCAGATGTGGCTCTGAACAAAACCACACAGAAAAACAGAATTTTGATTTTTCAAAAGAAAGTGAGGCATTACCTTGGCAATCGTTTGGTCTATCAAAGCAAAACACTTACTTAGGACAATTCATTAGGACCCAAAAAACTGCCTACATGTTCACAACACAAAAAAACAATCACACTCCTGGCCTGTCAGACTCTTGAAGGTGAACTGGGCTATGCAGAGAGCAGTGACTGTATTTTGTACATATGGGGGGGAATGCTTGATCAAGTAGTACCCCCGGTCTTCTCTCCTCCTGGAGCATGCAGCCCCTGCAGATCAGCTAAATACAGACTCATACCATCAGTACTCAAGCCTGCCAATTAGAAATAATTAGGCAGTCATTGCAGTTTCAAGTCTTTTTAAGTGCATATATATAACAATGCAATGATGCTGATTAGCGGCTCAGAGTGAGCAGGGGCTCAAACAGCCAGCAAATAATTATGCCAGTGATCACAAAGCTGCCGCGTGCCTCTGTACTTCACCTTAATGCATTTCAAACCTCCACTTCATTACGGACCATAATTAATCTGCCATTAATTGCAGGAAGAGCCCAGTTTACCTCGCTTCGTTTTAAATTATCATCTTATAAATAGTTATGGTTTTAATTAATGTGTTCATTAGGCAGAATATTTTTTCACAAAGCAGCGCCTAGAGCCAAAGTTTCGGCGTGTGCTCTCAGAAGCCTGGTCAGCTGATAGGTGAGGCCATTCTGCTACTGTTGGCTTTCATTTTATTACGTTCAACCTCCTAATTGGCTTTTAAAACCCAAGTTGGAAGAACCTCAAGGAAGGTTAGGGGATGGAAACTAGGAAGGAGAGACCGATTAATTGTCTATTCATTTTCCAATAGCGGAGGTTTGATAAGAGACACAGCAGACAAACATACAAAACCAAAATGCACCCCTGTAGTGTAATAAGACCTTACAATAAAGGTTTTACAATGTACAAAATATACACAATATACACAGTAATCAACAAAAAAAGAATAGTAAACAACAGATAGTAACAACAGATGGCGGTGGGCACAAAGTGTGTGTTTGTATCTTCGTGTGGTGGAGAACGGATGTGGTCACATCACTGTGTTGCGACAGGCAATCTGTGTTGTGCCAGGCAGAATCAGTCTTCAGTTAAAAGTACTCCTCAATCCAACAAGCCAATCATGCAGGGTGGGAGGTGTTGTCCACGATGATCAGCAGTTTGGACATCTCGGCAACCACCTTCAGGGCAACCAGTTTGTCTCCAATGACAGAACTTGTTTTCTTGATGAGTTTATTTAACCAGTTGGTATCACCTGCTTTGCCACAGTGCCCCAGCGGACCACAGCATAAAAAATGTAACTGCAAATCACTGACTGATAGAACATGTTCAGCATTTTGTTACATAGATTTTTAAAATCTTGGCCGATAATGAAATCTGGTTACAGCACACACATAAGAGGAATCTTGACAGATTTTCTTATCTAAAATCTTAAACATGCATACATTATAAGATTTTAAAATCTCTGTGCATCACACACTAGAAATTAATAAATAGGATTATTGTGCTAGAGGGAGTGCCTTGCATGATCTCACAGGTAAAAACAGATATAGCCGAAATATAGATTGTGATGCGTTATTAAAATTATTTCAAGATCTGTCATTCATCTCTTTTTCTCATTGACTACAGTGAAAGTATTGGCGCAATAATCCCGATTTAAAATTTTAAATATCAAACATTTGATAAATGTTTGATATGGTTGGAACAGCCCTGATGCTTCTCAGAGCAGATGAGGAGGTGTAATATTTTATTTGTAAACACCTGGTCCAGATAAGCTGGACCAAACATTGGACCCTATCAAGATCCAGGACCCAGTGTTTTCTAAGATTCCATGGCAATCATTTTAATGTCAGAGTTGTCTTGTTGTCTTGAATGCTGTGTCCACATATAAGGCAGTAATTTCAGGTCAGTTCTCTGGTTGTGCTCACCCAGGGGACTCTGTTGGTTCTGGATGTGCTAAAGGAGGAAACAAATGTAAATTTGGAGGTGAGGAGGCTGGCTGCTTTTGGCAGCAAGAGGGAGCTGCACTCACGGCTAGACAGGAATAAAAGACCACTGCCATGTCACTCACTTACACCCCTCTTTGGTAAACAAAAATTTTCTAACAACAAAGACCAGCAGTGTTTGACAAGCCTTTAAAAAAAGAGCAACACACTCGGGATGTAAGGTAGGGCAAGAAAAAACAAAGAAGTAATGAAGAGTTGTCTTTCAAATTGGGGATACTGAAACATGTTCATTTGATGAAACACAGAACACACACCACATGCCAAAATCAGGCCAAGCTTTCAATTTGCATTACATCAGTTTATATACACACAGAATTTGTTAAGCTCCTGTTAGACCAGTACAGTTAGGATGGGTTAAAAAAGATTTTAAAAAGTTAACCTAATTGTGAACCTGGAAAACAGAGTACATAAGAGGTCTTAGAAAAAAACACAAAACCTTCTGATTCAAAATGAGTAGAGGTAATGATAAATGAATAAAGTCTTATGAGGGTGTTCACAGGCTATTGCTTTCATATGGTGACATACCAGTTTTTAAATCTCTGAATTTTTGCCTTCTCATAAAAGAACATTTCTGGAGATTAATTGTCTTGTTTACAATGCATGTATCAGTGTTGTAGAGACACATTTATGAGATAAGTGCACATGAATGGCACCACAATGTTTAAACAGAAATAATAATATCTGTATTATGTATTTAGATCACAGAGGATTTAGATAAACAGCCTGACAATAATAATTATATAAACTAGATAGGTATGTTTTCTGAAGGAAATGTGAGTGATGCTTGCCATGGCAAATCTTGGGCCAGAATATTTCAGCGAAGATATATTTCAACATGATATACTAAAATATGGCTTATTTCTGATGTTATGAGGTTGCTAAGGTGTTCTAAATGGTTGCTAGGGTGTTGCCAATACCTAAAGCAATACCTAAAGCCCACTGACAGCCTGAGACAAATAATGTTCTAATGCTGAGATATTGCTTATTCATCTCAATATATGGTTTCTAGGGTACTGTAAATCATTGTTATATCTCAGTTATAGAACACCTCTCCTCAATAAGCTGGTCGATTTGACCGCTCAGGTGTGGGACAAGTTACGTATCTAAATTTTGTCCAGAAAAGAAGAATAAGTATGCAAGAGAGTAACAGACCTTTTCACTTTTTCAGTTTTGTTATGTTGCAGCCTGATACTGCAATTGTATAAATTCATTTTTTTTCTTATTCATCTACACTCAGTACCCCATAATGACAAAGTGAAAACAAAATTTCAGAAATGTCCATATGTCTATCATAAATAAGTATTCAGACCCTTTACTCAGTACTTAGTTGATGCACCTTTGGCAGCAATTACAGCCTTGAGCCTTGGGTATGAGGCACCAAGCTTTGCACACCTGTATTTGGCAGTTTTCTGACGTTCTTCTTAGCAAATCCTCTCAAGCTTGGTCATGTTGGAAGGTAAACCTTCAGCCCAGTCTGAAGTCCTGAGTATTGTGGAACAGGTTTTCATTGAGGATATCTCTGTACTTTGCTCCATTCAGCTTTCCCTCAACCCTGAACACTCTCCCAGTTCCTGCTGAAAAACAACCCCAATGGGTGGTGAAAAACACCCCCAAAGCATGTTGCTGCCAACACCATGCTTCACTGTTGGGATTGTATTGGGCAGGTGATGATGTATCTGGTTTCCTCCAGGCATAACGTTTGGAATTCAGGCCAGACAGTACAATCTTGGTTTCGTCAAACTAAAGAAATTTGGTTCCTTACAGTGGTCCTTCAGGTGATTTTTTGCAAACTCCAAGTGGGCTTTATGTGTTTTGCACTGGAGAAGGGCTTCCATCTAGCCACTCTGTCATAAAACCCAGATCAGTGCAGGGCTGCAGTGATGGTTGTCCTTCTGGAACTTTGTCCCATCTCTACACAGGATCTCTGGAGCTTAGTCAGAGTGACCATCAGGTTCTTTGTCACCTGTCTTACTAATGTTCTTCTCCCCCGATTGCTCAGTTTGGCCAGGCAACAAGTTCTGGTTGTGCCAAATATTTTTGTAGCCTTCCCCATATGTGTCCTGTAACAATCCTGTCTCTGAGCTCTGCAGGCAGTTCTTTTGACCTCATGGCTTGGGTTTTGCTCTGATATGCATTGCAGGTGTGAGGCCTTTTACAGAGAGGTGTGTACCTTTCCAAATCATGTCCAATCAATTTAATTTACCATAGGTGGACTCCAGTCAAGGTATAGAACAATCATAGTGACGATCAAAAGAAAGAGGAGGAATCTTAGCTAAATTTCAAATGTTGTTGCAAAGGGTCTGAATTCTTATGCCAATGTGATATTTCAGCTTTTTCTTTAAATAAAGTTACAGACATTTCTAAAATTCTGTGTTCACTTTGTCATTACATTTTCCAAACCCGCTATTTGTTCAAGGACAAAAGCTAACTGTGAAGAAAATACTGGGAGGTGTATCAAACACCTCATCATTCTATACCATGTAATTTATCTTTATACCATTTTATTATCTCTTATTTCTTATTTCTGTACTTTTTCATGTCTAGTTTCCTAAAATCTGTCACTGTAAAGCTGCTTTAAAAACAGCAAATTGTGAAAAGCGCTATACAAATAAACACCCAAATATTCATCACCTAATGAAATGTTTACTAGTGTATTCACTATTCAATAATAGTTAAATCCCAGCTGTACTCAGACTGCATGAACTGCGGAGCTTGATCAAAGGGTATAAACATTAATGTCTAATGGTTTATCAGCTACTAGTGTCTGCTTTAATGTCTGGGGAAAAGACTGCAATTCTCTGTAGGTACCCACTCTGTTCATCTTATTTTCTGACTCTTATAAAAACACAAAAAAATGGAGTGGTAAACAGCACACTAAAATCCACATGATTTTGATTCCATTTATTTCTCTTGCATTATTTGTTTATCAAGGCAAAGGAGAGTAATATTTCTTACTGAACTGCCCTAATCTTTCCATGCTGCAGTTATTATTCTCATTGCCCTTCACTCTTTGGGTCTTTTTCTTTCTTCTCGTTTCCCATTGTCGTATTCTTTATCTGGCATGGCACTTGCTCATATCCTGTTAGTGTATCAATCAAAGAGAGCTGTCCACTAAATCCACACCTGATTTATCAGTCTGCCTCATCCTAAATGCCATTACTAAACCCAAACCTTTTTAACACGACAGTGACAGATAGTAGGCCTGAGCCAACCATTCTGTTTCATAAAACATGTTTAGTATAAATAAGGCTGTCTTCAGTAACAAGATTGTATCTGAATTTTATTTTAGCCACTATGTAAATAAAATGCGCAGAAAATAACCCCATACAAATAATGCAGTGCACACTAATAATAAAATGCTTGCTTAAAAAATAGAGCTTCTATTTAGTCTCAGTCTTATATTTTTTGGAGGTCTATTTTTTCTGCACCAAAATTACATTATAACTATAAAGAATAATCACAAACAAACAGTGTTTGGTTAAAGAAATGTCATTGCAATTAAATTCTGCAAATTTTTAAAACTTCTTACTCACTGCCCTACGCTTCCTCACTAGTAAATACTTCCCCTTCCTTTTCAATCTGCATTAAAGCAACTTACTGTATTAAAGCAATTTAAAGCAATGCATATGTATGTATATCATGATATACATCACTTTACACACTGATTTTACAGGAAAACACAACTGTTTTACAAGTTGGTGATTTCATATGAATTTGAAACATACGAATGAGATCATACAAATTCATAAGAATTTGCCATCAAATTGCAAAAACCTAAAATAGTTCAAAGATTGCCATGGGATTGTGTTGAAGACCACAGAGAGAAGACTTGTGAAGCTTTGAACATGATGCAAACAATGCAAGCTGCTAGCATCTTGGTTACCCTATGACTTTTTCATTCTGATGTCACACTGATGAATACATGATGAATCAATTTTTTAAATTTTATTTATACAGCACTTTTTACAATGTTACATTGCTTCAAAGCAGCTTTACATATAATGAAAAACAAAACAATAATACTATGGGTGGGCATGTAGTCAATTAACAAGTTAGATGATAGGTATTATACTAAGCAAAATATGCCATTCCAGCTTACATGGAGATGGCACATAGAAAGATAACATATTATGGGACAGGGATATAAGGGACTGCAATAATACCATAAAATACATACAATACATAAAAATAAAATGCACACATACACAAAACATGCACAATAGAAATACCTGAAAAAAACAATAAAAGCGTCTTTAGGACTCTAGGTATATAATTCTGCAGTGAAGGGAATGGGACTTGGTGTCTATGACGACACTGGGGGTTTGCTCTTGGGAGCCCCAGTTGCTGGGGTTGATCTCTGATCTTTATAAAAAAGGCCACTGAAAATAGGCAAGAGGAATTTGCATGCCAGGAATGACAATCATTCACTCAAGAGCCGGAAGTGGTGTCCTGACTCACCCAGCGGAGTGGGCAGTTCAACGTTGTGGCAGGAGGGACACAATGTCTCGTTCCCTCAATCAGGGAAAAGGTTACATATGTAACAGAGATGTTCCCTTACTGTCAGTCACTCGGCGTTGTGTCAATGACGACATTAGGTGTCCCTATATAAAGCATCTGATGTCCAACTCCTCTGCTAAGTTATCTACCAAAGAGTTAAAAATAACCCTCAAGATGTCTCCTATGTTTGAGGACAATCTCTGGACAGGAATGGTGCACATTATCACTTCAGTGAAGATAAAGGTGCAGGTGCAAGCAGTACACCCACCCAGGTTAATCACCCTGCAGAGCACCGGTCACAACTGGGTCCAAACAGAGGTTGTAAAACCTTGCAAAGGTGTTGGGAATAGCCCAGCCCGCAGGGGTGACACGGATGACGCTGGGTCTTGAAGCTCATGAAAAGATGTCACTTCAGTGCATACAGTTGCCTCATAATGGGGGTCCTTGACTGCGAAATGGTGTCTATCACTGCAGGTGAAAGTCTTCCCGGTCCCATTTAAGAAACAGACATGGAGGTTCCAGAGGTCTTGACTCGGGTGCATGCCCTACCCCTGAGTGAGAAGGTCGTGGCTCAAGGGAATTCTCAAAGGAGGAGCTGCCGTTAGGAGAATAAGCTCCAAAAAACAGATCTGGTTGGGCAGCATGATGCATCTGTCACAGCTGTTTGATGCATCTGTCACAGCATCTGTCACAGCTATGTACCTGGAAACCTACTCTAAGGGCACTACGCCCCGTTGAAAGCCAGGCTGGACCAAGGAATGGAAGTGCGGTGATATGCAGGAGCAATGAACACCCAACCTGTCCCACAGTGCCAGGGTCGCCTCTGGACCTGGTCCTAAAGCCAGTGCTGAAGTGGTCTCATTCATCAGCCCAAGCAGCACGAAGGCTATTGAGGATGCCATATGCCCCAGGAGCCTCTGAAACTTTATATTTTCAGTGTTACAGTGGGACCACTGACCTGTGTCTAAATGACTGGCAACCTAGCACTAACCGTGCCCTCTCCTCTGTGAATGTATGCAAATGCTCTACTCCCTTAGGGGACAAGGGCAGCCTCTACGACCTTTGTCAAGATGCAAGATGACAGGGCTAGACTGAAAGGGAGGACCATGTACTGGTACACTTGTCCTTCAATTGCACCCCCCGCAGAGTGCTGGCGATGGTGGGAGCAGGGAAGGCCTCACCCCATCCCAAGAAGTCACAAGGAGCAATTCCTTCCCTGGGTTGCCCATCTCAGGGTCACTTCGAAACCTTGGAAGGGTGGTGCACTCCTGCTGCGCAAAGATCTTCTGGGCTGGCTCTTCTCTGACTCCATCTTGGGAGGAGGGGCTGGCAGGGCTACAGGAGTCTCACGTCTCGCATTTCCTCAAGATTAAGCCACAGGTGCCTCTTAGACCACCAGTGTGGACATTGTTGTACCCAGGGAAGGTGACAAAACAATAGTCACCCTAAGAGGGAGGTCGGTCATGGTACACAGTTCTTACATGGCCCCTGGGTCGGTCCTACCCTCGTGCAGTTCCTTCAAGGCTTTAGCTTGATGAGCCTGCAAGATTGCCATAGTATGCAGGGTGGAGGCGGCTTGTCCCACAGCATTGTAAACCCTCACAACCAAGGACAAGGTAAACTTACAAGCACAGGAGGGGAGCCTAGATTGGTTTCATCTGGAGAATCTTGACATATCCCTTTGCCTCTTGAGGAAGCAGGAAACCAGTGATCGCAACATTCTAATGGGCATGCTCTTGTAGTGAGGGCACACCGCATCCATGAAAGCTGATTGAGCATGGTCAAAACTTAAACACTCTTGACACCAATCGTGACCATCTGAGGGAACAAATTGGCCACATCCAGTACCACAAGTGTGAACTCATCTTACGCTAACAAACTGTGAGAGCTTTTTTGTTATGAAATTTGCTCTTAGCTATATCTTAGCTTTCAGACATTAGCTTATATATTTGTGAATCAGATCTTGTTAATGTACTCCTTAAGGGATTATTCTGACTCCATAACCAAACTCTATTTAAAACATTAAACACCATCAACAAAGCATTTTAAGCATTAAGTTTAAACAATCTAATTTGAAGAATCTCATTCAGTTGTGCTCTGTCAGCTAGATACATAACAGTATTTTTGGAACATTTTTCAAGTCAGAAAGTCAAAATCTTGACCCATGTAAAGGGACATAAGAATGCATAACATTGTTACCTACACAGTGAACGCTGTGTGAATAGTGTGTGGCTTTGTTTTTATTTAATAATAATAATAATAATAATATGCTTTCAAACTTTTGACCAAACTTGTTTTTTTGTGCACAAGGTTTATATTACAAGAGAAACTTTTATATACAGAATCTTACTAAAATAATTAAGCCACAAACTTTTCAGACCTTTATTAAAGAAACTAAATAATGTTTCACTGTGCAGACTGGTAAAGTAAAGAAAAGTAAAGTAAACCATGTGTTAACAACAACACACAATTTGGAGTTTTTATTAACATGCACCAAATAGTGTCACACCACTTTGCTTGTTTACTGGAGGATAGGGCCATCATCGGAGGGACAACTAGGAATGCTGTCTTGGGCATTATGACCACCGCCTTCAGCGGTGTGTGGGGCTGTGACGTAAAGAGGGCTTCGCAATCAATACCACCTAGAAATATTGGTGAACTGAATTGTTTTTAATAAAGGAATGATCCAAAATTTATCCTCAATGTTGTGCAAGTCTTAAATTTGCTACAAAACATTGCAAATCATCGTAGTGATCAATGGGAGTCCTGTATTTATAAAACAGTCCCTATAAGGAGAGATGGGGACAATGACGCATAACGTGTTGCAAATGTCCAGTCTGCTCCATTTGCTGCACTAATTTGTTTTCAGTGGCATGCAGTGCACAAAACCCTACTTTGCATTAATGTGTAATAAAAAGTGGTTGTATTCTGCTTCCCTTTCTTTGCAAAGTTGAGGGCTTTTCCTTTGATGTGGTTAATTATTTTAAATATCATCTAGCACAATGTGACGTTTTTGTACTTCTTGGTGTACGGAACAGTGTGTGGATTCACATTTACCCAGGTAGTGAGACCAGACACCCATTCAGTCACAGCTGCAGCCCCGTCTGTGCATTCCAACATAAAACAACCAGTCAAGTCTTTCAAATGCCTTGAAAATGTCTATCCCAGTTGTGTTTGTTGGCAAGGAGCACACACAATATATTGTCATGCATGTTTTCTTTAAATCACTTTATAACAGTTTAAGCCTTTCTAACACTTGCTTTTCAATGTGCAATTAATTCTCGATGTGACAGTAGCTGACAGAGGATACTGGCCTATCTGGTTAGATGCAGCATCTGCAAATACGTCACAACAAATGTCTTTCCCCAATAGTGAAGCAGCATCAGAAGCATGTAGTAGAATAGTTCTTAGCATTAGCAATACCACCTGCCATCAAGTACTATATGCTTTCATTGCAGTTACATTTGTATAAAATAAAAATAAGCACAAAGCACATGAACGTTGGCTAAAAGGGTTGTTAACCCTTCATCTAGTTCTCTGAACTTGATCGTAAGATGTATGAATAAAAGGAATTATAGTTCATTATAGCATCATCAACACAGCATATCATGTTAAGAATGAACAGCCCTTCGTGTCATTCAAACAAAGGACTGACTTAGAAACAAATGGAGTCAATTCAAACATCAGTCAGCACGACTTCCTGCACTAAGTTTAGAAAGACTGACATCAATTTTATAGTTAAGTCAAGTAAAAATGACTTGACAATTAAACTGATGCCAGTGTTATAAAAACTGGATAACACTTTTAATTTTTTGTTGTTAAAAGTTGTACAGAAAATGATCCCTTATTGTTTTTGCAAGCCAAAGGCAACTCTCTCAAGGAAGGAACAGACCAGACTGACTGCATTATTTCACTGAACTTTCTGTCTCTCTCCTCCATTGTGCTGCTGTCAGCTCTCTGTTCTCTATTCCGACTGATACTCTAAGACTTATTAGAGCCACTTTCAAAAGCCAAATCAAAATGGCAAGCCCATTCCCTGCACCATAAATAAATATGTTTCTCTAAAAATCATAATTAAATATATTATGCATTTGTACATCAGATGTTGCCCAAGTCAATTGCATACCTCTAAAGCTTTACTGACACTGGCTTGTGCATCAGGCTGTCTCTCTTCACAACTGTCAAAGCATTTTTGTCAGAGCAAAGTTTACATTAAACGCTGCTTCAAAGAACAGAGCACATTTTCATCTCACGCGAGAGCATGTACTGTAAACATCAATGTATCTACAAAAGACACTCAAAGGATGAACAACATTCTGAGCATTTCAACAAGTCCCATTTTACTTTCAGATAGTTTTAACAATTAAAAATTTTAATTATTTAACTGAAAGTTAATTGAGTTAATTGGTTTTAATTTAAATTAAAACTAGATAAAGTTTGAGGTCAAACGTTATGTTGGCTTAACAAAGCCCGGCCTGAAAAGTGTATAATGGTTTAAAATACTTCAGGTCTGGTAATTTAAAGTTTAACATGTTTTAGTATATTATTAACGTTCTAACATTCTAGCATGATTTTATCATGTGTTAACAAAATGTTTCACATGAACATATTTTAACATTATGTTATATCCTACAAGTGTCTGAGGGTAGTTTTAGTAGAACGTAACAAAGTTGAGGGTTTTAAGAGCATTTGTATGTGCCCTGCCACAGCACCACCACAACAACAACAACTTTTTAAGGCTAGCAACAACACATAGCCGGGCTTCTTTAGGAACAGAAGTACAACTTAAAAGGGAACAGAGACTTCAGAAGGGGTGGTGCCAAAATAAACAGAAGCTTAGTATACCCTGGGGGGGTTAGCTTCTTACCAAATCTCTCAAAGAAAAGAAAATCAACAACAGAGATGTACACTCACTCCCTTTCTAGCCATAAACCAGGAGAAAACAGGGGATTACAAAATAAAAGGGCACCCACCTTCCTACAGTTCCCAAATAATTAAATACAACAAAAACAAACAAGCAACAGCACTTAGGCTCAAATATTTAGCAGAAAGAGCAACTAGACAATGGTGCTATGAACTAAGGCATTTAATAGTAAGCAACTATGGCAACAGCATTTCAAACAAGAGTCCCACAAAGGGTGCACCACAGTTTCAACAACTGGTCTCTGGAGAAAGATTCTCATCAGTGAAATTGTTGTGCTCTGCTTTTGCAGGTGCAGCTGGGGGTGCAATCAGTTACCTGCCTGAGTAAAACTGTGGGAGGAGCCAGAGGAGAGCAGGAGAGACAGAGGAAAACAGAAAGCAACCAGACTACAGTGCAACGCGCAACAATAAATGTCTTTGAACGTAACACCCCCACCCATAATTTAAAAACAGTACCCCTAGAAATGTTTGTAAATTCATGAAATAGGTTATTTTACAATAACACTTTCATACCTGCTATGCACATTCTACTTATCCACTATCCACTACTATAATACTCTAGAAAGTGCATCGGCTACAACATTTTCCACACCTTTTCGATGTTGGATGTCAAGATTGTAATCTTGAATGATTAGAGACCAGCACATCACATGCTGATTTGAGTTACACATCCTCCCAAGGAATACTAAGGGGTTGTGATCAGTGTAAACCACCACCAGGTTATAACTCCCTTTCAAGTAAACCTCAGTGTTACAGTCCTAAGAGTAAGGCTACTGTATTTCTGTTGACACTTGGAAACATTTCTGGAGAAGTAACTCACAAGGATGCTCTATGTCAGCCAAGTCTTCTTGCAGTAGAACAGCACCTGCCCCTGAAGAACTTGCCTCCACCTGCAATTTGAAGGGCAGAGCAAAATTTGGAGCGGAAAGGATGGGGGCATGGCACAACAATACAATCTTGACTCAACACAAATTTCCTGGAGGTGCTTAGGAGATTTGTCAATGGGGCAACTACAGAAGCAAAGTTCTTACAGAAACTTTGGTAGTATCCAGCCATACTGGGAAATCTTCTAAATTCTCTTTTATTTGTAGGAGGGGGAAAATTCAGTATGGCAGCAACTTTTTCATCAATAGGCCTCACTGTCTTGGCCTACCTTCTTACCAAGATAGTTAAGAACAGTCTTCGCAAACTCGCGCTTCACCAAGTTTACTGTCAATGATGCATCAGACAGCCTACTAAAAACTTAAGACTATTCAGATGGTCTTCCCAACTAGCTGAACAGATCACCACAACATCCAAGTGAGTCTCACAGTTCGTCACCCCTGACAATACCTGGTCCATCAGCCGCTGGCAGGTTGCAGATGCATTTCACATCCCGAATGCCATAACTGAATACTGCAGGAAGTTGTCAGGGCTAGCAAAAGCAGAGATTTCAGAGGCTCGAGGTGTGAGGGAAACCTGCTAGTATCCTTTTAGAATGTCCAATTTGGTGATGTAACAAGCAGAACCAACTCGGTCAACACAGTCTTCTATTCGAGGAAGAGGAAATGAGTCGGGCTTGGTGATGTCATTAACACTGCAGTAGTGCAAAAATGATAGGACAAGTCAGATTTAGGAACGAGCAAGCATGGTGAACTCCAGGGGCTATGGCTGGGTTTAGCAAAACCATGTTGCAACCTCTGACTTCATTACTTCTTGTTTATGTGGATTGACATGGTAAGGATGCTGTTTAACAAGTGCAGAGTCACCTACATCAATGTCATATGTGAGGATGGTAGTTTGGCTGGGAACATCAGAAAACAAGGTGGGATACTCATTTATTAACTCTACTATATTTGTACGTTGATTGTTAGGTAAGTGAGCAAGCTGTAAGTCCAAATTACTCAGTAATGCAGAATTGTTTAGACGCATACATGACATTCTATCTTCTTTTTTAACCAGATTATTTTCCAAAGGACAATATGCAGTAGACAGTACTGTAGTAAATGCAGACACCACATCAGAGACAGGGGTTTCTTTTCGCGGTTTCGACATAAGCCTTTAACATGTTTACATGACACTCAACTTTAATCTCCTACGATCTGTAGTTGAGATTGCACAGTTAGTGTCAGTAAACCTTTTCTCAACAGAGAAAAGGACCAGTGAATTTAGCCTGCAATGCTGACCCTGGAACAGGAAGCACTAAAACAAAATCATCAGGCTGGAAGCTGCGTTTTACACGTCTTATAAATTTATGAGATTATCTCGGATTGGGCAGTTACCAGATGAGATTTTGCTACATCACAAGCCTTATGAAGACGTTCACGGAAAACACTCACGTAGTCCAAGACATTACTAGACACCAGCTCTTTTGACAATAACTGCTCACTTAGCAGTTTCAAGGGCCCACGGACAGTATGGCCAAAAATAAGTGCAGGAGTCTAAGTGCAGGAGTCAATAGGCTTTAGCCCTGCTGAACAGTCTCTCTAACTGCAAACAGTAGTAATGGCAAATACTCAACCCAGTCTTTACTAGTACTGAGACAATATGCACATCGACTTTAGGGTTTGGTAAAAAACGCTCCAGCGCACCCTGGCACTGGATAGTTGATGATCAACTCCTAACTCTTTTAATACTTGAGAGAACACTTTGGAAGTGAAGTTAGTACCTTGATCGGTTTGGATTACTTTAGGCAACCCAAACATTGAACAGAACTTTTTTCTTCACTATCACCTGGGCTTTAAGAGTATGTAGTGGAACAGCTTCTGGGAACCAAGTTGCCACACACATCAGTCAAAATATATTGGTACCCTGATTTCGGTTTTGGTAGCAGACCAACACAATCCAGAATCAAACGTTCAAAAGCCTCACCCAGTACCAGAATCAGATGGACAGGAGCAAAAGGTATAGTCTGATTCAGCTTACCCGCAAGTTGACAAACATGGCAACACCTGCAGAATTTGGAAACAGAATTTTGGACTTCAATCCAGGCCAAAAGAAGTATTGGGAAATGCGCTTGTAGGTTTTATTAACCCCAAAATGACCAGAGAGAGAATGCTCATGAGCCAGCTGTAATACCTGAGAATGATAATCAGACGGCAAAACAATTTGATGGACAGCCAAAGCATCATCAACATCATTTGGCTTCCAATGATGCATCAGAACACCATATTCCCAAACAAAAGCTATTCTATCACTACACAAGTCATCTAAAGCAACAGCAGCTTCAACACAGGGTGAAAGAGATTAGTCAGCTCTTTGAGCTGCAATCAAATGTTCTCTCTCAAGTTTCAGAGTCTCTGCTTTTAAATCAGAGTTCACAGAACCATTAGAAACTAATTGTGGTTCAAACAATAAAGTACACTACAGGGAATCTTTTGCTGAATCCAGGAACGAGTTGGCAAGATTCACCCTCTCTGCCTGCGTATGGGTTACTGCACAAGCAGGAAATACAGAAGGAAAACAAACAGTAACAGAGACAGGAGATATCTCTGGGGTACTGACAACAATTGGAGAGGGAAAGACCTTACCACCTGCCAAGTCATTTCCCAAGATAAGGCTTACTCCATCCACAGGCAGTTCAATTTGCACACCAAGAGGAACTGTACCTGTAACCAGATCAGACTTAAGATAAACCACATGCACTGACACCCTGACACATCATATCTTAATTCCACACACTCAGTACCAGAGCACGTCTCAGTGGAAAATGGCAAAGTAGTGTTGCACTCATGTGAGTTGAGATGGATTTATCCAGAGAATGACAACACAATCATAAGAGTAAGTTCAAGATGGCGCCGCGGATGGCAGCCTCTGTGCTGAGCTCCTCAGTTGTCTTAGTGTTTTTGTTAGTTTTTCCTGTTTTTTGTTTCACAAACACGATCAGCTTTACCAGGGATGAACTGCTGAACATTCGGCAGAATGGACCCCAAAACCTCCACCCGGTTTTCTACTATTCAGACGTTTTGCTCAATGTTTTGGTTGGCGGAGCAGCCGTTCTGATCAGGTGCTTCAGGACGCGCAGAAGGGGAAGATGCGCCGGCGCGCTCGTAAAACTTCGACAGCGTGGACTTCGGACGGCGCTGCCCAGTATACATCTGGCGAACCTCCGCTCTCTTCCCAACAAAACGGACGACAAAACGAACTTCTTCTGCTCTCCCGGACAAACAGGGATTTTTCAAACTCTGCTGCTCTGTGTTTCACTGAGACCTGGCTGAACGATGTGATTCCGGACAGCGAGCTTCATCTGCCCGGCTTCCTGCTGTTTAGAGCGGATTGCGACGCAGAATCAACGGGGAAATCGCGTGGTGGCGGGACGTGCTTTTACATCAACGAAAGGTGGTGTACAGATGTAACAGTATTAACCAAAATGTGCTGTTATGATGTAGAATTGCTTTTCATAAACTGCAAGCCATTCTATTCGCCGCGAGAGTTTTGCTCGTTCATTCTTGTGAGTGTTTACATTCCACCGCAAGCGCACGTGAGTCTGGCTTTACAGAAACTCGCCGATCAGATCACAGAGATCGAACAAAAACACCCGGACTCTGTTTTAATCATTCTTGGGGACTTTAACAAAGCAAATCTCTTCCGTGAACTGCCAAAATATAGTCAGCATGTTACATGTCCCACCAGAGACAGTAATATATTGGATCACTACTACACCACAATAAAGAATGCATATCATTGTCCCGCGGGCGGCTTTGGGACTTTCTGATCACTGTCTGGTTCATCTTATACCAACCTACAGGCAAAAACTTCTAAAAAAAAATCTGCTAAACCTGTAGTAAAGACTGTAAAAAGATGGACCACCGAAACAGAGCTGGCCTTACAAGCCTGTTTCGAATGGACTGATTGGAGTGTTTTTGAAGCCGCTGCCACCAATCTGGATGAGCTCACAGAGTCTGTAACTTCATACATCAGTCTCTGGGAAGATATTTGCATTCCTACCAGGACTTATTTAACCTACAACAATGACAAACCATGGTTCACTGCAAAAATCAGACATCTCCGTCAGGCCAAAGAAGATGCTTACAGGAATGGGGACAAAGTCTTGTTTAAACAGGCCAAATACACACTAGAAAAGGAGATCAAAGCGGCAAAAAGGAATTATTCTGAAAAATTAAGGAATCAATTCTATTCCCATGACTCTTCATCAGTGTGGAAAGGTCTGAAGGACATCACTAACTACAAGACACCATCCCCCAGCACTGTGGCCAATCAACATCTGGCAGACGAACTGAATGAGTTCTATTGCAGGTTTGAAAAAACACCATCTACACCTCCAACAACCCCCATCACCCTCACCCCTCCTTTACAAATCAGCGATAAAGACGTCCGCAAAGTCTTCAAAAAGAACAAAAGAGAAAAGGCACCAGGCCCAGACGGTGTGACTCCATCCTGTCTGAAAACTTGTGCTGATCAGTTGGCCCCCATATTCCAACTAATCTTCAATAAATCGCTAGCATTGTGTGAAGTCCCTGCCTGCTTCAAACGCTCCACCATCATCCCCGTTCCAAAAAAACCCAAGATAACAGGACTTAATGATTACAGACCTGTGGCGCTAACGTCTGTCGTCATGAAGTCGTTTGAAAAACTGGTTCTGGCTTATCTGAAGGACATCACCGGACCCTTACTGGACCCCCTGCAGTTTGCTTACCGAGCAAACAGGTCTGTGGATGATGCTGTAAGCATGGGTTTGCATTTCATCCTGCAGCATCTGGATAAATCAGGGACTTATGTAAGGATTCTGTTTGTGGACTTCAGCTCAGCCTTCAACACCATCATCCCAAACCTCCTCCTGCCCAAACTAACTCAGCTGTCTGTGCCCACCTCTGTCTGTCAGTGGATTACCAGCTTCCTGACAGACAGACAGCAGCTAGTGAGGCTGGGAAAATACTCATCCAGCACCCGCACCATCAGTACTGGCGCCCCTCAAGGTTGTGTTCTCTCCTCACTGCTCTTCTCCCTGTACACCAACGACTGCATCTCCAAAGACCCTTCTGTCAAGCTCCTGAAGTTTGCGGATGACACCACACTCCTCGGCCTCATTCAGCTCGGCCTCATTCAGAATGGTGACGAGTCTGCTTTCAGACAGGAGGTTAAAGAGCTGGCTGAATGGTGCAGTCACAACAACCTGGAGCTCAACACGCTCAAAACAGTGGAAATGATCGTGGACTTCAGGAGAAAGCCCCCTGCTCTCCCCTCACTCACCATCATGGACAGCACTGTAAAAACAGTGGAGTCATTCAGGTTCCTCGGCAGCACCATCTCTCAGGATCTGAAGTGGGACATTCACATTGACTCTATTGTGAAAAAGGCCCAGCAGAGACTGTATTTCCTCCGTCAACTGAGGAAGTTCAACCTGCCACAAGACCTTATGAAACAATTCTACTCTGCCATTATTGAATCCGTCCTATGCACTTCAATTACTGTCTGGTTCAGCTCAGCTACCACTTCTGACCTCAGAAGACTACGCTGGATAGTCCGGTGTGCTGAGCGAATCATTGGTACAACCCTCCCCACTCTTCAAGATCTGTACTTATCCAGAGTACGCAAAAGGGCTGGTAAAATCACTCTGGACCCCTCACATCCAGCACACTCGCTCTTTGAACTGTTGCCATCTGGTCGACGCTACAGAGCCCTGAGCACCAGAACGACCAGGCACAGGAACAGTTTTTTCCCCTCAAGCAATCCATCTCATGAACACTTGAAAAATAATGTGGAACACACAACACTATTATACATTCATTCACTTATTTATTTAATACACATACTTGTTTACATTTCTAATTTGCACCTGTACATAGTAAATTGTTTACATTTGTCTATTTTAGTTTAGTTAAGTTGTATATTGAATATTTGCCTTTTTGCACAAATTTTTCTCTGTGTATTTGTATATTTTCTCTGTATATTTGTATATTGTTCTTTTAATTATCTGTGTCTTGTCTTGTCATGTCATTCTGTTGCACTGTGGAGCTTCTGTCACTAAAACAATTCCTAGTATGTGCAAACATACCTGGCAATAAAGCTTATTCTGATTCTGAGAATCAGCACCAAGGGAAACAGAACCAGTAAAGAGAAAGGGATCAAGGATTCAAATTGACGTTTGGACTGACATGAAGATGGGAATACGGTCTTATGGGTAAGCGCAAACTCATCTTCTATTACATCAGCTTTGAAGAGAGCGTTTACCTTTTGTTCACTCAAACAACTAAAGGTTCAGGGGCACAATTTTTAAATTTTGTAGTGAGACAAGCTCCTGCAACTGCTCTGATCTGCAACTGATCTAATTCAAGGCACCACTTCTCAAAGAGTGTTTTTTCTCTCACACAAACACTACATGTTTGTTTGGCTGATTTCATCAGGTTTCGAAAGTGTTGGCAATAGGCTTCAGGAACTTCAATTCATACGCTCTCAATACTGCAGTTTTGACAACCTCATAATCAAGAGACTGCTCAATTGGAAGCGAAGAACAAACCTCTTGTGCCTTACCTACAAAATTACACTGTAGGAGTCCCCACAAAAATTTCCTCCACCCCAATTTAGCAGCGATGCGTTCAAAAGTGATAAAGAATCTACTTCAGTTTCTCTAAAAGGTCAAAACATCAAAATTCAGCTGGGTATTGCTTACTGGGTCATAGCCAAATGTACTGGATCAAACGTTGGTGTGGAGGGGATTCTCAAGCAGGAGAGGCTTCCTGCAAAGTTTCAGCTTCTATTTTCAGTGTTTTAAACTTAACATCCCTATTTGCCTCAACTCAACAGTACAGTTGTACTACTTTAAATGTCATGCTCTTGTCTTTTTAGCTCTAAATTAAGCTCTTTTAAATTAATTGCCATCAGTGGATCTAGTCGAGATTCAACAGGAAGGGGTAAACCTGAAGCAAAAGTTTCTCCTACCGCTACATTCTCCTTGGACACTTCCAATGGTAATTCAGTGGGTAGGATCCCTGTACTCACTAACCTGTATACAGCTCCTGTTTAATCACTTGCTTGGCAGCGTCTCTTGACATGGAAAGAGGAAAAAAGTCAGCAATCAACAACAAATCTTTTTTTTCTGCACCGATCGGCCAAAAAAAAGATTTGTTAAATTTTTTAACTTCTGTGGTTTTGCCAAAACTTCAGTTTTACCACCCTCACCCAAAAAAAGCCAAACTTTATCTATAATATTCAAGACATACCAATAATGTGCTACAATGTGCTTTTTAGAAATGGGAATTGAGAAAAAGAAAACCAATTAATTTAAACAAACAAATTTGTAAAGAACAAACTCAATATACAATCAAAATGATCCTGGACAAGCATCCAAATATGTTACGTGTATAGTGTCTAGGGGTAGTTTAAGCAGAACGTAACAAAGTTAAGGGATTTAAGAGCATATGCATGGGCCCTGCCACAGCACAACAACAACAACAAGCTCCATTTTAAAAGATTTAAGGCTAGCGACAACATGTAGCCGGGCTTCTTTAGGAGCAAAAGTACAACTTAAAAGTGAACAGAGACTTTAGAAGGGGCTGTGCCAAAAATAACAAAAAAAAGTTTACCCCGGGGGGTTAGTTTCTTACCAAATCTCTCAAAGAAAAGACAATCAACAACAGAGGTGTACACTCACTCCCTTTCTAGCCACAAACCAGGAGAAAATGGGATTACAAAATAAAAGGGCACCCGTCTTTCTACAGTTCCCAAATAATTAAATACAACAACAAAAACAAACAGAGGAATAACAGCTTAAGCAGAAAAACAAAGAAACAAAGGTAGCTGTACAATTGCAAAATTGTAGACTGGGGAAGGTAACAATAAAGCAACAGCACTTAAGGCTCAAATATTTAGCAGAAAGAGCAACTAGACAACGGTGCTATGAACTAAGGCATTCAATAATTAACAACTAAGGCAACAGCATTTCAAACAAAAGAGGAAGAAAATATAAACAATCATACATTTCCACAAAGGATGCACCACCGCTTCAACAACTGGCCATGGCAGGAGACAGATCAAGCTCTGGAGAAAGATTCTTATTGAAGTGTTGTGCTCTGCTTTTATGCTGCTTCTCTCCTGGTTGGTAAGCAGGTGCAGCTGGGGGTGCAATCAGGTACCTGCATGAGTAAAAGTGTGGGAGGGGCCAGAGGTGATTACAACTGATTTTCTGACAACTCTTTGTGTGGTTGCCTTGACAAGCTGTCTGCATCAGTGTTTTGTTTACCAGCCGGGTACGGCAGCTAAAATGAGAATGTTGAAAGAACAGCAAGCCACCGGTAGCTAGTAGCATCCTGTTTAACGATCGTCAGAAGGTAAATCAATGGATTGGACTTTCTGTTACAACAGTAATGTGCTGCCATAAAGATAATCATGAAACTTCTCAGTTATGCCCATTTAAAGGCAAGGAACTCAAGTTTATGGGCCGGATAATGGGACTCGCTATGTGACAAGCCTCTGTAGTGCTAGCGAATGCAATCACACACTGTTGCCGGTCCTGCTCTTGATACAGTGCAGCCCCAGTCCTGTGGTGTTGGCATCTGTATGAACAACATAAGGACGTTTGGGGTCTGCAAAATTCAAAACAGGAGCAGTAGAAAGGTTTTTGTCAAGGGTTTCTAATGCTTCTTGACAAGCAGCCGTCCAACGACCACCTAAAGCCTTTTGGGATCATTATATTTATCTTACAGCGCTTTTTACAGCACTTCCTCAGCGATGGATAACCAGAAGTCAGGTCATTCAAGGGTTTCGCTATCTGTGAGTAATCTTCAATGAACCTGCTGTAGTAATCTAAAGCCTAGGAATAACATCCTTGACTGCTTGAAGATTCTGGTAATATATATAGTCGTACATCAGCATTTTTCTTCCAGACTACAATTCAATTCAATATCAATAAAAAAAATTATACTGAGCTTTTTACATATATTGCATGTATTTAAAAATAAAACAGTAAACAGAAAAACGAATCATTCATTTTGAGATGTATATTAATAAAACTAATTAGGAATACTAGGTTTGTAGTTGTTTAATAAATAAAGAGTTGACTGAACTAATGAAAACAACCACAGATTTGGACCATTTGAATAAATGGACATGCATAAGAAATACCTGTCATTACGTGCGAAGTCTCTCTCAGTGGTCTATGAGAGGGTAATATATTCAGACTGCCTACTAAAACAGTATGTACTTCTGAGACGTGTTAAATGTCAGCAGTCTCCCATTAAGCCAGCCAACAGAGCGACAGTGGCAAGGAACCAAAACTCCAATGATATATAGATGGAGAATAAAATTTTTGGAGAAACCAGGCTCAACATGGAGGGACAGTTGGGACTCAGCTGGCAGGTTGAAGCTTCAATTTGTAACTTACTTGAATATAAACCATTATTATTATTATTATTATATTATTATTATATATAATATAAATGACAAATTATAAATTGATTTAAAAACTTTCAGGTTTGATTTTGTGACAATATATCAACCACTGTGGAATGTTACAAACAGTGATGGTGACAGAAGGTTAATAACTGCAGCTATGCCACATTCCTGTAGGCAGGGAACAAAAATCTAGAATCTAACTAGGCTAGAGGTAAGTAAGCAGATAATAGGAAATTTAATAAAGAAGTCCATCATCCCACTGATCTGTCTCAGGCATCATCCTAACCCATCTCCCCACCACCTGGTCTGGATAAAGTCTGGATCCATCTGACAACAGGACCTTGGGGAAATGAAAAACAGACTTTCTGGAGCAAGTACACTGTTCTTATGAGAAGTGTTCCCAGTTCCTGGTTTCCCTAACTGATGCCGCCTAATAATCCCTTTAAAGAGATTTGAGTACTAAATCTATAAGACTATGTGTAGGCTAGATTAAAGAGGTGGGTCTTTAATCTAGACTTAAACTAACAGTGTGTCTGCCTCCCAGATAATATTGGGAAGACTGTTTCAGAGTTTGGGTGCCAAACATGAAAACGATCTACCACTCGCACTTGATTTTGAAACTCAACTGGCCAGGAATTTTCAAATTGCTATGAACGTTAAGGACTGTAATAAGAGAGGAGCTCGCTGAGGTATTGAGAAGCTAAACCATTCAGGGTCTTGTAGGTAATCAACAGACATTTTGAAGTTTATACGATGCTTGTTAGCCAGCCAGGGCAGTGTTGACAGAACAGGGCTAATATGGTCATACTTTTTTCATTTTCGTAAGAATTCTGGCTGCTGCCTTTTGAACCACCAGAGTTTTTTACTAAACCTGCAGGGTAGCCACCCAGTATAGCATTGCAATAATCAAATAATTCTTTTGTGTTGTGTCTTAGTTTTGATATATTTTCAAGATGAAAAAAATAATACATTGTACAGATATTGGAATAGTGGATTTTCAAGTACAAATTGCTATCAAAAAGGACGCCCAGATTTCTAGCTTATTAAGCAGGCTTTATAGAGCATCCATCAGGAGTAAGACACTATTCTAGGTTGTTCTTTGTGTAAGATTTTGATTAAAACTTTACTGAACTGTTTTGTCTGAATTTATGTTTTGATATAGACTATATATTCTGTTAGTTTGGTGAATTTGAATTTTCAAGAAATGTATAGCTGTGTATCAAACAGGGTGAAAAGCAGAGGTCCAAGCACTAAGCACTACAGCATTCCATATTGACCTTGTGATTGAAATGCCTTTTCACTCACAGCAACAAACTGGAATTGGTCAAATAAATATAATTTAAACCACGCCAGTGCAGTTCCATTTACTCCAACATAATTTTTAAGCCTATTTAAGAGAATGTTGTGTAGTGTCAGTAGTGTCAAAGGCTGCGGTACCGTAGAATAGCACTAGAAGAGAGACAGAGCAACCGTCACCCGACAAGAGCAAATCTCTGATGAGAGTTGTCTCTGTATGCTATGGTCTGAATCCAGATACCGTTTATATCCAGAAATGAACATATCTGTAAAGACACCACCTTTTCCAGTATTTTTTTTAATTAAAAGGTAAATTTAAAATGGGTCTGTCATTTACTAGTTGCCTGGTGTAACAAAAGTAAAGGGGATTAATGTTGAGTTATGGTTCACAAAAAAACATTCTCCACCAAAGATGCATTTATTTATGAACAAGTTCACTGAATTAATGTTAATAGATCTATTCTCCGCCATTAAAATAATGTAGCAAATCGAATGTGAAATCAACGAAACAGTGTTGTTTAAAACAGAGAGAGAGAGAGAGAGAGAGAGGATGTTAAGCCCGTACAAAGTTAAATCAGCTAAGCATTTCTAAATGAACCACCAGTAGAATCACCTTAATAAAAGGGCACAACTTAGCGCAACTATTCTATATGTATAGAGCGCGAATCCAAATGTGCGTGGAGAGAGTCCTGAGTGGTTCAAACATGTGATGAAGTTCGTTGAGTTCTGCAGATCAACAAAGTTAGCTGAAGTGATCACTGGTCACTGGTCAGGCCTAGTGAAACCAAAACAACCAATAGGTGTTGAGCAGGCAAAAGTTTCTTTGTCTCACTCAACACCTTATTTGCATGTTTTATGGCCGGATGGCACATTTGCAAATATTAATCCAGGTTATTGTAGAAAGGCTATCATGCCTGTTATGGTTACATAACATATACAGTCTGATGGGAAATTAGAAGACGATCTGTTAGATAGTAAATATGACAGTTTGAAATACATTATGTTGTGATTCATCCTAATGCAAGAATACAAACAGAACATCAATCCAAACTTGCATAACTATCTACAGAGTTACAGTTAAGATACATAGAATGGTAGCCAACATACAATGGAAATATACACAAATATCTATAGTTTAGGACAGTTTAGTTGTGAATTAAAGCGAGTCCTTCCTTTGGTGTATTTCTTTTAATTCTTTTGAAGCTTGGGCAGGGTGTCATATACTGTACTGTTGGTGTCAGAGGTGCTGATAGCCATCTAGAGGAGAAGTTTGCCTCCAGACTCTTTGGAGCCTGGGGTCTTTCAACCCTACACTGGGTTTGGAAGTCTTAAGTAAAGAGGGTATTTTATGATCCCTACATTATCCAAATATTAGGCCATGCCAGACACTACACTGGGATCACGCTTTTCGTTAATTAGAGGTCTGATAACAGCTAGCTTGTAAGGTTTTGGGACACATCTCAACACCAATTAATTAATTATACTATGTACAGGATCTATAATTTCAGGAAACATCTCTTGGTAGGTACAACAGCCTAGTAGATCTAGCATACATTGTTGATTTAGATTGAATTATTTTTGACAATTCATCCCCATCTATAGTGGAAAATGACTGGAGTTTTCCCTTGAGCAAATTATGATGACCCATCTGATTTGTTTGAGTTGCAGGCATGTGCATGTTTATGATTTTCTTCTCTGACAGTATATATTTTGTTATTAAAGAAATTCATAAAATCATCATGGCTATGATATTGACAACTGTAAGAGACAGTTGATGCTTTATTTTGGGCTAATTTAGTCACTATATCAAATACATATCTAGTGTTGTTTATTTTCTTATAAAAGATTTGAAAAGTAGGCAGACAGTGTATTTTAAGGCCTTTCTGTAATTTGAAACACTGTCCTGTTTTTACAACCTGTACAACAGAATCTCCAATAACTAGGGCAATTTCAACAGGTGTCTCAGTGGGTGCATCACTGAGTGGGGAGAACCTCTTTGAAACTGTAATAGTGAGGGTGTAGTAATGTGAGAATGGAGATTCAGAGCAAGGCTAAGAAGAGGCACAAAAACAAACCACTTAAAGCAAGGCAGACAGAAATCAGAAACCGCCAGCAGATGATAACTGGTAATGAAAAAGGGGATCATGACTCATGTATGACCTTCGAAGGTGTTTTTTATTGCGCCAATGTCTCGTGGATTTGATACAATATTTTACTTTCTGTGTTTAAAGTCCTGATTGTGTTGAGCAAAGAGCTCTGGCATCTCACAAATCTTCTTGGTGATTTAATCTCTCCACTCTTGTAATAGTGGAGAATCACAAAAATTCAAAGTTTTCCTGTTTGAGCACTAAGCAGTAGTGCGCTCAGTACTTTGACAGGTTAATTTAGAGACAGCAGTGTCAGAAGAAAGCACTGAACCCACTACATGGAGTTCTGCAATGACACACCTCTGTGGAATAGTGATGTCATGATCAGTCTCATTTGTGAGAAACACAGGAAGATGACAAGATTGCCTAGAAGGAAGGGTATGCAAACAATTATTTACTACAATACCTCCAGGTAAGGATGATATAGAGCATGTTCAAATACAACCCACTTATCAGTTGGAATTCCAAGCACATGGGCAATGTCTCCTAAAATGATGGTTTGGCCAATAGCCACAACTTTAGGGACCTTGCCCCTCAACTTTACAAAACCAAGGACATCAGCTGTGTCATATTTGTGCCATAATCTGAGGGTATTTAGGACAGCTCTGTAGCCAAAAAAGGAGTCTGGAAAGTTGTAGAACTCACATTCAAGTGTTCCTCATAAAGGGTGTCCAAAGTGTTTGTTCCTATCAGGACTAGAGGAATAATGTTAGCTTTTGAATCTGGAACCACCAAAGCAACGGTGGGTACTTTAACACTTGTATCAATAAACTCTGCAGGAAAGGTCACATTCAATTCTATGTACCCAATATAGGGCAAAGAAAGACCACTTGCACCTTCAACCTCCAGCAAATCAGAAATGGAACTGATAGGGTATTCTGAAAGACATTGCTCATTAAAAGACAGAATGCAAGCAGTTGTATTCTTTCCCTGAAATAGTAATGTGTGCTATACATTTTTCACCAATTAAACCTTTATTTGGCAATTTTCATGCTGGATCAGTGGGTTTGTAGGAAGGCTTTGGTTTTAGGGGGACAATTTGATATTTTAGTCCCTGATCATCCTGCAACAGCAACTGACTCTAGTTTAAAGCACCTTTTGTCATGTTGTTTTAAGAGTCCCACTGGGACTGTTGCTTCCTCAAATGTTTGCACTTTTCAGCCTGGGTTAGGTGGCTTTGAGTCACAGGAGGAGGCAATATGGCCATCCTCACCACCTTAAAAACAACACCATGGCCTGGGTTTGTCAGTCTGTTTATGATTCACAAACACTGCATATACAGCACTTTGCTCACTTGATCTTTTTTGAAGCTTTCTGATCCACTGTTGCAATGCAGATTTCTTTGGGGCCTCAGCTTTAGAGGTGGTTTTTGCCAAGAGAGAGGTTTTGCCAATTGTCATCTGTTTCTTTAGCTCCTTAGTTTCTGTTGCCAATGACAGCACATTGGAGGCTATAGGTTTAGGTTCATCAGATTCCCAGATCCTCTGGGTATGCATCAGTGCTTAGTGGGTTTGGTACTAAATCAGATACTAAATACTAATACTAAACCAGATATTGCAGGATCAAAAACTCAAAAAAGGTTTTCTCCCAGAAAATAATGTGAGTTGCATAGGTGTATACACCTATTGAGCAATGGGCTCTCGACCCCTTATCACGTTCAACAACCAACCTCTGAACTTTAGGTGGGTTAAGTATCGTGGGACAAGAAAGAACTAAATCAACATTCTTAAAATTCTAAAAAAAACAATTCTTAAATCAACATCTCTACATTAGATTAGATTAGATTCAACTTTATTGTCATAATGAAATGCAATTAGTGTCTAACTGGAAGTGCAGGAATATAGTGATTTATATATATAAACATAAGTGCAGCAGAGTTGAAAATATACAATATTTACAGAAAATGTGCATAATACAAGCAGTGGGTGCAAATATAAGAATATGTGTGAGGTGTGGAAAAACAGCAGCAAAACACATACAGATAGTTATATGTGCAAAATGTTGTGTATGAGTAGTGCAAATAGTATGAATGTCGAACAATGTACAGAATGTGCAAAATAATAGTAGTAGTAGACTGTGCATATATAAACAGTGCAAATGAGTTCATAAGAAGTTAGATTGGTGGTGTGGTTCAGCAGGGTCACAGCCTCAGGGAAGAAGCTCTTCCTGAGCCTACTCATCCAAGAGTGTAGACTCCTGTAGCACCTGCCAGATGGGAGGGTGAAAAGTCCATGGTTTGGGTGGGAGGTATCCTTGATGTTCGTAGCCCTACCAACGCAGCGCTTGAGATAAATATCCTCAATAATGGGTAGCTGAATGCCGGTTGTCCATTGGGCAGTTTTTATCACCCGTTTTAGTACTTTGCAGTCTAACGCGGAGCAGTTGTTGTACCGTACTGACATGGAGTTAGTGAGTATGGTCTCAATGGTACAGCGGTAGAAGTCCACAAGTATCCTTGGGCACAGGTGAACTTTCTTGAGGCTCCGTTGATGTAGATGGGGGTACACTACCAGTCCAATGTTTGGAAACACTTTTTCTTTGTTCATATTTTTTTAAATTTATGAATAATAGTAAACTTATCAAAACTATGAAATAACACAAATGTAAGTTTAGGTATTATGTTGTGACTAAAGAAACGTAAAAATATGGTAAAATAGGATATATTCTAGCATATTCAATGTAGTCACCCTTCGTTTTCCATCACCCAGTTTCTTGAGAAATCATCCTGAGAAGATTTTTAAAGAGTTTTGAAAGAGTTCCTCTCTATCCTGCACTCTTATTGGCTGCTTTTTCCTTCAGTATTTGGTCCAAATCATCTATTTCAAAAACATTTTTTTTAAATTGTAGTTTTAAACAAAAATTTAATTGAAATTAATATGTTGGTACAATTATATTATATTTTTATTTTTACATTTTTAATGTTTAATCAAATGTCTTCAGATTAAAAGATTTTTAATCTGACATTTCAGTCAAGTGTTTCCAAACTTTTGACTGGTAGTGTCTGTGCATGGTTCTTGGTCCACCTGAAGTCCACAATGATCTCCTTGGTCTTCTGGGTGTTTATAACCAGATTGTCAGCAGCACACCACACAGCCAAGTGCTGTACCTCATCCCTGTAGGCTGACTCATCGTCATCTCTGATCAGACATACCACGTGGTGTCATCTGGAAACTTAATTATGGTGTTGGAGCCATAAACAGGGGCGCAGTAGTGGGTGAATAGGACAGAAGAGGGTTTAGAACACAACCATATGGCACGCTGGTGTTCAGGGTGATGGTGGAGAAGGAGAGGTTATCTAACAGAAGAGACTGGGGTCAGAAAGTCCAGGGTCCAGTTACAGAGGGATGTGCTGATTCCAAGATGGTTGAGCTTGGAGATCAGCATGAAGTGTTGAATGCAGAGCTGAAGTCAAGGAACAGCATTCTAACATGTGTGTTGTGACTGTCCAAGTGGATTAGGGCAGAGTGCAGTGTTGTAGCAATTGCATTATTTGTTGATCTGTTGCAGCGATAAGCAAACTGATATGGGTCCAAAGTAGCAGGGAGACAGGATTTAAGGTGGGTGCTTAAAGATAGTGAGGATATCTGACTGGTCCAGGGACAGATGTCCGTAAAAAATGTCCGTAAAAAAATGTCTGTAATGACCTTGGCCAACTGCTCAGCACATGCCCTAAGCACATGCCCTGGTATACCATCTGGGCCAGCAGCCTTCCGTGCATTCACCCTGCTCAGAGTGGAGCAAACATCTGAGGTGGAGAGTGTGAGAGGCAGGCCATGAGGTTTTTTTTTCGATTTTTTGCTTTTATGCGAATTTGGCCTGGCAGATCCCCTTCCTTAGACTGGTTCTGACTGAGCTGTAAGCCACCATTTCTCCAGACCTGAAGGCTGCATCTCTAGCTTTGAGCAGGAGGCAAACCTCTCTGTTCATCCAGGGCTTCTGATTGGGGAATGTTTTTATAGTTTTGTGTGTTGTTACACTGCTCACACACTTATTAATGTACTCCAGGACAGGGTTGGAGTAAGTGTTGATATTGATCTGAGAGTTCGTGGTGGCCTGGGCAGCAAACACACTCCAGTCTGTTTGATCAGTCTGTCACGTTTGATGACTGGGTGATACCTGGGGAGCAGGAACAAAGAGAGATGATCAGACTGACCCAGGTAGGGGAGGGGTGTGACTTTGTAGGCATTAGTGACATTGGTGTAAACATGGTCCAAAGTTTTATGTCCCCTTGTGGTGCAGGAGATATTTTGGTAAAATTTAGGGAGAACAGATCTTAAAGTGCAGTAATTAAAGTTCCCAGTCACAATAAAGGCCCCATCCGTGTGCAATGTTTGTAGTTTGCTAATAGCAGCCCAGAGTTCTTTCATAGCCACGTTAGCATTAGCATCCGGAGGTACAAAAACTGCAACAGCAACAATGCAAGTGAACTTAAGTAGGTAGAACGGTCTGCACTTCAGCAGAGCAGTAGGTATCAACAATGGCAAAGTCTGTGCACCATGTTGTGTTTACATAAATGCATACTCCACCACCCTTTTTTGACCAGAGGTTTCCGCTACTCTGTCAGCCCTGAATATAATGTATGTCCATCCAGACCCACCACGCTGTTTGAGACATTGTTACAAAGCCATGTCCCAGTGAAAAACATGAAATTGTAGTTAAGCCAACTATGTGTAAGGGTCCATATCTTTAATTCATTCAACTTGTTTGACAGAGACCTACATTGGCAAGAAAGATGCTGGGTGGGAGTTCACAGAAGTTGAAAGGGTAGTCCAGAACTATGTTGGAGCACTGATTTATGTCTAAAAGTAACTGTCTGCTGTAGGTGTAGTTCGCATAACTGAATCGAGCGAACACGCAGGGAATAATCAGGTAAATTACCACTATTTAAAAATATAGAAAAAAAGTATAGAAAACACAGTTGTGGTCATCACAGCCCTCTTGCAATAGGACCAGTTGGATGGCAAAAACAGTGCTAGTGGAACATCAAAAGTGGAATTGAATACGAACTGTTGACCATGCCAAAAAAGTTCTGACCATGCAAATAAAAGTTCTGAGTAAGGAAAAAAAATATTAAAAAAAACTTTTTTATTTTTATTCCAGCTTTACTAGCAAATACCTGGTCATCTAGTGGTTAGATGGAGACCAGGAGAGGCCTACAAGCCACAATTTCTCACACCCACTGTGAAATCTGGTGGAGGATCTGTGATGATATAGGGGTGTTTCAGCGAGGCTGGAATTAAGCAAATTCGTCTTTGTGAAGGGTGCATGAATCAAGCCACATACAAGGTTGTCCTTGAAGAAAACTTGCTTCTGCTCTCACAATGTTCCCCAACTCTGAAGATTGGTTTCTCCAGCAGGACAATGCTCCATGCCACACAGCCAGGTCAATCAAGGTTTGGATGGAGGATCACCAGATCAGGACCCTGTCATGGCCAGCCCAGTCTTTAGACCTGAACCCCACTGAAAACCTCTGGAATGTGATCAAGAGGAAGATGAATGGTCACAAGCCATCAAACAAAGCCGAGCTGTTAGAATGCCAAGACGCATGAAAGCTGTGAATAAAAACCGGGGTTATTCCCCCAAATACTAATTTGATCTTTCAGGAAAATAAACCTGCAAACAACTTGCAGTAATCTCTGCTCTTTAGTACAACTTTCCTGACATCACTTCCCTGTTTGAGCGTGTGGTTGATTTCAGAGCTCCTCCAAACTTTTCTTGTTTTATCATTCATTCTAGTTATATTTTATATATATTTCACTCTAGTTATATCTTAAATACTTAACTGATACAAACTATATAAACCTATAACCTATATGTAACTTCTTGCTCACTATAGCATTTAGCCCACCCGTTAGCATTTCCTAGCAGCTCCAGAAGTAGTCTGTACCTACCTATTTACCCTCTTCACTGAAGGATTACTGTCAAGCTGTTCTAATGGCAGATCTATCTGGTGTGTGTGACTCTGTGTGTGCAGAGCAGGAAGTGGTGGAGAAGTTTGCCTGGGCCAATTCACGTCAGTCCCTGTCCGCCGTGATGAACATCACCCCAGCCCCGGCACGATATAGGCACCCGATGACTTCCTCACCCATGCCGCAACCAGACTCCGAGATCTCTGTCTCTCAGCCCTTAAACGGTAATAAAACTTTTCCCCCTCTTGTTATCGTAACCTGCACCTCATGCCACATGCATAGCTTAGCGTCTTCCGTCAGCGAGGAGGGCTACACATGTGATAAATGTAAGGCTGTAGTAAGGCTGATGGAGAAGGTTGCTAAATTAGAATCACGCATCCGAATACTTCTTGAGACTAGTAAGGGTGTAAATTTAACAGACACTATTTCGGATGTGCCTAGCATAAAATGCTATGATCATGGCTCGGTTCCGACAACAGGCAGCAGGGCAGCTGGGTGACAGTCAGGTGGCATAGTTGTAACGAAAAGCGGCGCCACTCTCCCACTCCTGTTATACTGTCTAACAGGTTCTCCCCACTCAGCAACGCACCTGCTGAGACGCCGGTATCAAGCGCCCTGGTTATTGGTGATTCTATTTTACGGAACGTGGAAATAGAGGCACCAGCCACCATTGTTGAATGTATACCAGGAGCCAGAGCATCTGACATTAGATCAAAAGTGAAAGTGCTGGCCAATGTTAAACGTAAATTCGCTAAGATTATTATTCACGTCGGCACAAACGACATGATACTCCGCCAATCGGAAATCACCAAAGATAATATTAAGGAGGTGTGTGAACTTGCAAATACTTTGTCAGACAATGTAACATGCTCTGGCCCCTTACCCGCTTACTGGGGTAGTGAGATTTACAGCAGATTACTGTCCCTGCATGGCTGGATGTCTAAGTGATGCCTGCAGAATAATATAGGCTTTATAAACAACTGGAATTATTTCTGGAGGAGATCTGACCTGTTAAAGAGAGATGGCCTCCATCTCTCCCAGGGAGGAGCTGCTGTTCTCTCTAGAAATTTGACCAATAGTCTTAAAATGACTTGTATCTGACTATCCAGGGCCCAGGCCATGAAGCAGAACAATTGGCTTATCCGTCCGCCTGCAAGCCGCCTTGACATGTCACATAAGTCACATAATTCACAGCACATAGATTTTGTACCCCCTAAATATCAACATATCGAGACTGTGTCTGCTCCCCGAACAAACAAACATAAAACACGCTTTGAATCGAAACCTGCTTAACATTAGGTCGCTTTCAAATAAAGAACTTATGGTCAATGAAATTATTACAGACCACAATTTGGATGCGCAGTGCCTGACAGAAACCTGGCTTAAAACTGACGACTCCATAAGCCTGAATGAATCTTCACCACAAGATTATTACTATAAGCATGCGCCTCGTTTGAAGGGTAGAGGTAGCGGTGTTGCTACAATCTATAGCATAATATTTGATGTCAATCATAAATCTAAGCAGGCCATCATATAGACTTTCTTAAAGAATTTGTAGATTTCCTGTCAGAACTGGTAGTCACCGTAGATAGGGCCTTAATCATTAGTGACTTTAACATCTACGTCGATAACCCAAATGATGCGTTACGTACAGCTTTTATGGATATCCTAGACTCGCTTGGCGTTAGTCAAAAGGTGTCGGGACCCACGCATAAATGTAATCACACTTTGGACCTAATCCTGTCATTTGGACTCAATATAAACAACATAGAAATATTACCTCAGAACGATGCTATTTCAGATCACTGTCTTCTACACTGTAATGTTAGATGAGCCCTCTCATCCAACACCACGACAAAGACCAAGTAGAAAATCACATCTAAAGATAGTTTAATTAGCAATCTTCCAGATCTGTCTCAAATGCATCATGTAATAAACAACAATGAAGATCTTGATGCTGTGACAAAAACCTAAAACGAAGCTTTTTCAGGTACCCTAGAAGTTGTCACACCAATGAGACTAAAGAAGATGAAGGAGAGAGCGCCAGCACCATGGTATAATAACGACTTATCAGCTCTTAAAAAGGCAGCTAGAAAAATGGAGTGTAGATGGAGGAATACAAAAGAAGTATGGCGTGATGCATGGAAATAAAATGGCGTGATTTTGTCTCTAAAAATGGCAAAATCTAACTACCTAAGCCAGCTGATCGGAGAAAATCAGAATAATCAGCGATTTCTTTTCAATATTGTTGCAAATGTGACCAAAGACAAAGCGTCAACAGACAGAGATGCTAAACTACAGCAAAGTAGTAATGATTGTATGAAATACTTTGCAAATAAAACAGACCAAATCAGAAAAAACATTGAATCTATTCAACCAGCCTTGCCTCTGTCTAATAGCATTGCGTACTACAGCATGCCTCAAGTACTACTAGACTCATTTACTGCCATTTCATTGGATGAGCTCCTAAAAATATTGAACTCATCAAAATCGTCTACCTGTATACTAGATCCCATTCCCACAAAACTACTGAAAGAAGTTTTACTGCTGTGTCAGAACCAGTGCTCAATATTATAAATTCCTCATTAGAATTAGGCTATGTTCCAGCAGCCTTTAAAACGGCAGTTAATAGGCCAATCATTAAGAAGCAGAATCTTGACCAGGGAGAGCTGACCAACTTCAGACCAATTTCAAATCTCCCCTTTTTATTGAAAATACTGGAAAGTAGTGTCTGGACAACTCCAGACATTCTTAGCAAAAAATAGCATATATGACAAATTTCAATCAGGATTTAGGCCCCATCATAGCACAGAAACAGCTTTGCTCAGAGTTACAAATGACCTCGTTTTCGCATCTGACCACGGTGAAACCTCCCTTCTTATATTACTGGACCTCAGTGCAACTTTTGATACCATAGATCATAAAATTCTTTTTGATAGACTGGAAAACTTTTTTGGCATTAGTGGTCAAGCATTAGCCTGGTTTAAATCCTATTTAACTGACCGTTACCACTTTGCCTATGTTAACGAGGAAAAGTCTTGTTACTTGCAGGTCAAATACGGCGTGCCATAGGGTTCTTGGTCCTATTGTTTTTCCATTATATATGCTTCCACTTGGAGATATTATTAAGAAATACGACATCAGTTTTCACTGCTACGCTGACGATACTCAGCTCTACATTTCCTCAGAACCTGGCAAAACCCATCGTTTTTCTAAGCTAACAGACTGTATTAACGACATCAGAAAATGGATGGCTAACAACTTCCTCCTGCTTAACTCAAATAAGACAGAGGTTTTGATTATTGAACCCAATAGCTCTAAACTAGATATTACAGACTACAAAATCCTTATTGAAGGTTGCACAATTGTACCAGTTTCTGCAGTTAAGAACCTCGGTGTGATGCTAGATAAGAACTTTTCTTTCCATTTCCAATATGTGTCGTACCGCATTCCTACACACTGCACTGGCTACCTGTAAAGTATCGCATTAATTTTAAAATACTATTAATTACTTACCCTACATGGTCTAGCGCCTTCATATATTCGTGAATTACTTTCAGAATACAATCCATTGCGGACACTGCGCTCACAAAATAGTGGTCTGCTAATAATTCCAAGAATATCTAAAACGTCTTAAGGCGGCAGATCTTTCTCCTACCTAGCACCAAAACTCTGGAATGACCTCCTCAGCAATGTTCCTCTTCCTCTCTCTCTCCTTCTCCTCCGAGGGACTCTGAGAGATACAGATTAGGTCCAGTTCGACGAGACAACGCTCACAACAGCCTGACTAAGGAGGGGGTGACCACCATGGGAACTGTGAAAAATCAACTGCCACTATCACCTATTACACTAATGCTACTGTTAATCTATACTCATATTTTTAGTAAAATACGTGTATATTCTGTCTATACCAGCAGTCTGATGTTATAGCTGCTCTCAGTCTCATTTTAACGTCGACATCCTCGCCTAAACATCCCTTATTGTATTATGTCAGCCATCAGGCTAACATAAAATGAATATAAAATCACCAGACCCAAATTAAAACTAGTCATTACTATAATTCAATACTTAAATCATAACAGCACTGATTACGACACTGCAAACCTATAAAATTTTATATCAGAATACTGACTGTGACTCTGTAAATCTTTAAACAATTACACCAAAGTACTGATTGCAGCTGTAACGCGTCAGAGGAGAAATGACCCTTCCGGTAAACCTGGGTTCTCCCAAGGTTTTTTTCTCCACATTCATCATTGGAGTTTGGGTTCCTTGCCACTGTTGCCGTGTTGGAGTGCTCACTGGGAGACTGCGGATAATAGATATTTGATACTCCATAGTAAATATCTGACTTGATACTTAATTATTGATAACTGATTGATAATTGACATACCGTTGTTACTTGTATCATTGTATATATTTCCTTGTTTTTTCCTTTTTCCTCCCTGTAAAGCAGCTTTGAGACAATGCCACATTGTAAAAGCACTATACAAATAAAGTTTAATTGAATTTGTTTTAACTCTTCCTAAGTTAAAACATTAGTATTATGTTGTTTAAAAATTTGTATGAACTTGTTTTCTTTGCATTATATGAGGTCTTAACAACAACAAACTTGAGCAATGGCCTCAAAAATATTTTTTTGTTTTGACCTGAGTTTCTGCAAATAACTAAGTGACAATATGTTATATTTGGAATTTGGGAGAAATATTGTCAGTAGTTTATATAATAAAACAAACATGGGCTGATATATATATATATATATATATATATCCTATTTATTCATTTACTAATTTAGAAGACGATTTCATGCAAAGCCACTTAAAAAGAGAGAGCATTAAACATTAATGTTCATGCATTAATGTTTTTTTTTTCGTTTTTTAGAGTATTGGACAGAGCATTAGGAATTTTTACAATAACTTATACCCCAAAAATACTGCAGAAAAATACATATAAACATCACAATGAAATAAACTTCTGTTTTTGTTTTAGCAAAAGAACTGTAATTTTCTTATTTAAACATTAAACATTCAGACAACTCACCACATCAAAAATATTCATTGCCGGTAATACAGCGATGCAATTACTTCAAACAGTCGTCACAGGTGCTAAATAATAACACACTCCACTCAATATCTTTCACTTTTAACCAATTTGAACAGTTGGACATATGGATATTCGGACGTATGATAACTCATCTTAACTAGTGAACTATAACCTACACGCTTCTGTCCTGTCACAACAAAAGTCACAGAACAGCGCCAAGACCTAATAAACAGACTCAGGTAACAAATTTGGAGCGCATCGATGGAAGAGCGCTGCAGGTTTTACAATCAAGCCCAGGACGATCGTCGTGTTCGCTGGGTCTCCTCGGCTGTTTCATCATTTCATGATCGCACAAGACAAGCGTAAAGAGCATTTCTAGATTGTGTATTTTTTAGCGAAAAGATATACGACCAGTAGACGCACGTTCATTTTTTTTGTTTGTTTGTATGTTTTTTAAGATGGATTGTTTGAAAATCTGTTGGCGTGGAACTGTAGATTAAATTTATCTTTAACTTTTTGGTCAAAAATGTGCCGAGTAATTCTGTCACATTTGTTTATCCTAATATTTAATAAAATTTCGACTACATAAACAAAACGATATTCAAAACACACAACTAAATGCCCACTATAGATCAGTCACAAGACAGTTTCTGCAGACAGAAACAAGAAACTGTCATAGCTGAAAATCGTTTTTTTCTTTAAGATATTTTTAACCTACAAGCCAAGTAGACTAATTTAATGCATGCGCATGAGCCCCAGAACACCAGCTTTATTAAAAAACATTAGGTACAATTAATCTCGAATTAATATTATGGCTGCTTTATCTCCTGGTATTTCAAGACAAAATTAAATATTCTTGTAAGAAGTTTGCAGTTATCGGTTATAACTTCTTGTAACTAAAGCGCATTTGTATTCTGTAAACGGTACAACACTGATGATGTAATTATTATTATAAAATGGTAGTGTATTGAGTGGCTGGATAACACACTTTAATCCATAAAATAGGAATATGTTTTGCAATAAATATGTCGAACTACGTAATACACGTTATAGCGATATATAAATGCATAAATCATGGGGGCACAGAAATAAGACACATTATTGACTTAAACCATCAGGAGGAACATTAAATAATAAACATTTTACTGGGGTAATTATTAGGGTAAGACAGAAAAATGTTTAGATAATAATTGCTAGTAAAGGGTGTCTAGTTTTCTTAGAAAGTACAATGTTATGCTAATTTGTATAGGCTATAGTTTGCTCTTTATCCCCACAGACATTTATTCACGTTCCCCGCTAATTAACCTTTATCAGCAATGCATGTTTTGGTTACGTCAAAACGTATTGCAATTTATAGGGCAGCTGTTAATACTAGGCCATAACAAAATCAACGGTACACTGAGATTTAAATTGCTTTAAAACTGTTAAAATGGTCAATATATTCCGTTCATATTCCAAGATTTTCTTAACACAAGTACACTTATTAACATATTGATTTTAAGATGACATAACCACACAACCCACGCCTCTGAAAATAGTCAGGTTACGCTTTAAATATTAATTCAAATAAATTTAAATTATGAAACTGTTTTGATTTACATTTTAAATAGTTTTTCTGTTTATGATCGGAATTACCAATTATATTTAAATTCGTAACTATTAGTGGCAGGCGTTAATAGGAAACACAACTATATTATTAGATTCGATAGAATAAAACAATTAACATGATAAAATAATGAGTCCAAGACGTTCCTAAAGTAATAGGCCTTAAGTTATTTCTGTGACTAAATGTATTTTCTTGGATTAATAAATGTGTACTTCCCCTTTTACAGAAGTGTGGGTGACATTAGTGAACCCATCACTAATGTTGACCATTTGTCAATTGATCCATGAACCCAGCGCACATTTCTTTCTATTTCCTGCTCTTTGCTGTATCTCCGTCAAGGTCTCTGTTTCTCCGCTCACATCAAAGGGTTGCTGAGATAAATCTCATGCGCAAGTGTGCCCATATCAATTCCCAAGCCATTTACCCCTACCTTAGCAGAGCTCTGTATACCAACATCAACCGGTGTGTTCAAACTCGAACCAGTCAGCGTTTAATGACATTAATTTGCTCCTCTTGTCAATCTTGGGTTATTGGCCAATAGTAGCAATGGAAGGGTGATGCAGATTTGAAGGGCAGATAAGGTCCCCCCCCCAACCCCCCACCCCCGCCTGTGTAGGAAGAGGCTAATGGTAAGGGGAGGTAATGTGAGCGACTGAAGGGGCAGACGATTCGAAAGTATAAATAGTGTGACTTCAATAACGAATCGGCAGCAAGTCTGTACACTCCGCAACAAGAGGAATTGTGAAAGATTTCACATCACAACAACTCGCATTTAGGCCGAGAGAGAGAGAAACTGAGTTAATGTCTTCGGTAGATTGCTGAGGATCTAAACGGAACATTGCGTTTTTCTTTTTCTTGGGAGCAGTGATGGAAGAACTTACCGCGTTTGTGTCCAAATCTTTTGACCAGAAAGTGAAGGAAAAGAAGGAGGTCATTACGTACCGGGAGGTCCTGGAGACTGGTTCAATAAGAAATAGGGAGAGCTTATCGGTGGAACCGGTTCGTGAGGAAGTGAACAGTATCACGCGGGGCGGCGCGCACTCCTCGCCGGTCAGGGAAACGGACCTGATAGGGTCAGAGAAAAGCAGAGACACAATCAGTCCTAAACTTACGGACGGTGAGTGTGTCTAATTTCGGTGCTGTATAAATCTTATGGGGTAACTCGTTGGGGTTGTTCATTTGTCATAATAATTAGTTTTTTATTTACTTTTCCTATGCTCTTTTTTGATTGTTTTTATAACAGAAAATTAGCAATATGACATTCACCGCTGTCATAAAATGGAGACTGGGGCCACTTGAAAATATTACAAACTTAACTACAACCGAACAATGTTTAATAATAAAATCAACAGGGCCATAAATGACGTGGGCCTTTTTATTTATTTTAAAAAGTACATTTTATAAAAAAAAATATTTATGAAAGAAACGCTTGTAGAAAGATTAAATTTGTACCCGTTGATATCAGATATACATTAAATAAACTTCTGTACAGCTAAACGGAGAATTAAAATAATGACTAAAATAAAAACAGAATGGGTTATTTTATTAGTGACAAACATTAATTTAATGTAGACAACATAAAAACGTGCACAACAACAACAATAATAATCAGTGACAATCATTTTGATAATACTTATCTTTTCGTTTTCTTGTATTTATTCTTATTTATCCCTTAACAGTGTTCCTTGTTGCTCAATGGGTAGAGCATTGCGTTAGCAACGCAAAGGTTGTGGCAATTACCAGGGAACATAAGTACTTAAAAAAAAAGAGTAGATCTCTCAATGCACTGTAAATCGCTTTGGATAAAAGCATCTGCCAAATGTATAAATGTGGGGGAATGGGGGACACATGTTGTTGTTGTTTTATTAATAATTAGGTAATAAAATCGGAAATAAAACAATTATCGTTGGTTACGTTTATTGATGTTATTTTGTAAAAATGAACCGTTTTTCCAGTTTTACCAGTTTCTTTTTTCATTTTGCAAAGGATAATAATTTTTGTCATCCAGTTAAGAGAAATTTGATGTCCATGTATAAAGAATAAACAATCAAAGAGCGGTGTATAGGACAAAACATCCGCTACCGACATTAGTAGGCACATACAGCTCTCCTTTTAAATTCGATGAAACCTTAATTTCTCCTCTTTGCTCTTGCTCAGGTAATACAGAGATGAAGGAACGCAAAGAGGATTGTAAGCCTTTGGAAGACGAGACACAGACTAAAATCAAACAGAGAAGGAGTCGAACTAACTTTACCCTTGAACAGCTGAACGAACTGGAGAGACTCTTTGACGAGACGCACTATCCGGACGCCTTCATGAGAGAAGAGCTCAGCCAAAGGCTCGGACTGTCGGAGGCCAGAGTACAGGTCAGGCACTCCTCATTACGTTCTCTTACGAAGTTTATGTTCTCTTACGAAGGAAATTGTACTAATGCTTTAAAAATACTGTCAAAAACAGAGAACATACTATCCTATTTGTAATGAATTGTATTTTTAAGCAACGCCACAAAATAGGAACATTAAGTGCAAAACTAATAGCATATTTATTATTTCAAATCATTACTATTGTCCAGTACTTGCTACGTAAATATAAAGGTATATAAAATAGATACACCGGCACTGAGTTTTAAACATAGCTGTTCAGGCCAGGTATCGCTAATGCTGCTGAATACAGTAATATCAGCATAGGGTATCGTATTTATTTATTTAGCAGACTCCATATACCTTAGGAAGATAAATATATTTGGATGTCATATGAAGACATGAAAAATAAAAGTGATATTAAATCTCTGAAATCAATGCAATTGGAAATTATAGTTTGAATAGGATTGTACAGGAAATTATAGTTTAACGCAATATATTTGTTTGTAATTTTTCGACGGACTTTGGCTTAGGTTATGATTTATAATGCCGGTGAACTATAATTAGAAAACTAAATTCTCTGATTTGTACGTGTTGGCCCTGCAGGCAACATCTGTACTGTGTTCTTTTAGAATGGGGAAGACCATCTGCACAGAAACATAATAAGGCTCAATATGTGTAACGAGAGACGAGCAACCGAGCCGAATAATGACATTCAACATAGACAGTGGCTCTGGTGTGATTGATCAGATAAAACAACAATATCTTATTTCATTCTTTTTATCTATTCATTCCTTGGGTGTATATATAATTCACTTTTTAATTCACTCTTTGGAATATGTTAGTCCCTTTAAAACGGGCTCAAAAGACCTCCCTTGAAAAAGTTAAATCAGCGTCTCTTTTTGAGATCTTACCAAAGTGCATTGTCCCAAGCAAGGCCTGTGGATTTACATAAATTATCTATCATTTTTACCCAAATAAAGGTCTGATGGTCTTTGCGTCTTTAGTAGTATTCACAGAAAGGGCCACACTGTTGGCTCAAAGACTTATGATTGTGTTTCAGCTTTCACTAATAGCAAAGTCCAAATGTTGTTTTGACCCTGTTATCAGTAGAGTTGAATTAAACGGTACATTGGATTAATCGGTATGAATTGTTAAAGCAAAATAACATGAACATGAAACATCGCTCCCTAACCACATATTTCAATACCATAAATAGCAACAAAATCAAATTACAAAATAGTATCCTTAAACTGCTTTGTAATAGACTTGTTATGGCAACCGTGAAGATGCAAACAATCAGTGACACAGACACAGATAAAGACACAGGCAAAAAATATCCCCATTTTATTATTGATATCTAGGGTTGTAATCTCATGCTTGGTATTTGCCATCGAGTCAGTTTGCTTCTTTTGGGACTCTAATCATTGGAAAAATTACATCATTGCAGAGAAATATAAAACATTATGCCCCTTTCAAAAGTGTTTATTTCTGTTTGCTTGGCATTTTAAATGTGCCATCAGTTGGTCGCTTTTTATGTAAATATGTTGCTCGTTAGTTTTAAAAAATATAATAATTTAATTGTGCATTTCAGATTCATGAATATTTCATAGGTCCTCAGGGATACATAAGTTTGCTGGGATTGTTGTCATTTTAGGGTTGATTTACACGTGCCCTCAATAGCAGCTGTCAATTAGTGTCCTATTGTTTCAGGTTTGGTTTCAGAACCGACGGGCTAAGTGCAGAAAGCAGGAAAATCAGTTACATAAAGGTGTGTTTGAACTCTGCAGCTCTGAATGTAAACAATTCCCATACATTTATTATATTTGTAATTTATCTAGACGAGAATGTTACAACCTAAAGAATAAAAATCGTTCCTTGATTTTAATAAATATATGCTGCGTTATTTGGTGTAAATCAGATTTATTTAGAATGTCTTTTGATGTGTACTTATTATGTAGTGTTATTCATACAGCATCTCAGTTTTGTGCGCATATAGGTAAAATAATTTGTAATTAAAAGACCGTCATCTCTTTTCAGGGGTTCTCATCGGAGCGGCGAGTCAGTTCGAAGCTTGTCGTGTAGCTCCATACGTCAACGTGGGAGCTTTGCGCATGCCATTCCAGCAGGCAAGTGACTTTGATAAGACCAAAGCAAACGTGTCCTGGCTTAAACTGGGTCTACTTAAATTCTTTTACTCCTCAGTGTCACCATAAAAGAGCAATTCAAAGAATATGGTATATTGCTATTCCTTAAAGACAGAATTAGTTTTGGGAGTTTAAGTTTTTGCTTCATGTATTCAAATTATATTACGGGAAGCATAGTTGTCAACACCAAATCCTTTGGAATAAAGGTGTCTAAATGCTCAATGATGATGAATGCAATCGAGCCAGTGCCCAGTAACAGCTCAACATAATCTATCTTAAGTTAATATGTTTCTCCCCCTTTCTTCCCACCCGTGCGCCCATAGGATAGTCATTGCAACGTGCCGCCCTTCTCCTTTCAGGTGCAGGCGCAGCTGCAGCTGGACAGCGCCGTGGCCCACGCGCACCATCACCTGCACTCGCACCTGGCGGCACACGCGCCTTATATGATGTTTCCTGCTCCGCCTTTCGGGTTGCCCCTGGCGACGCTCGCGGCGGAATCAGCCTCCGCAGCTTCAGTGGTGGCTGCAACTGCGGCGGCGAAAACCACCAACAAAAACTCGAGCATCGCTGACCTGAGACTAAAGGCAAAAAAACATGCCGCGGCGCTGGGACTGTGACGTCACAACACACGGGCAGGCGGCAGTGGCTTATTAAACTGAACAACAGAACAACAGAAAAAAGACATTATTTATGAAGGGCACGCGAGAATAATAAAAGACATGCCATTTAGAAAAACCTCTACGTGGATACCTCTGTGGACAGAGGGATGTGAGCAACAACAACAAAACGAAAGTTGAACTTACAGTAAAATTTTGCAGATGACTGCTGATGGGAAAACAAAATGTTGTCAGAGACAAGCTGAATTTGAATAAGATATAATGCAGCTGGGACGATTGTTCGACTGTGTGACAAAGCGAACATTTCTTCTTTAATACATTATTAATTAAAATAAAGAGGCTGGCCTCGTTTTAATTGAAACAGAGTTTCACTGCGGATATTTGTGGACTACTACATAAAATTACTACGTCGATCTTATGATTGAGGGTTTTCACCTTTGTTAACAACATGAAAACTTCAGTTTTGCGTTTCTGTCCTCACGGATAACACAAATCAAGGGGAACTGATCACTGAGTGTAAGGTGAACAGAAGTACGCCTAATTAGTTTATTATTTAGTGTCTGAGCAGCGACTTCCAATTACTTTGGTGTGAAATTCACATTTACACAAACCAGGTCTTTACACTCGGTGTATAAATCAAATTCAGCCAACAGACTACTGATATGGTACGGACACCTGTAAAATATGTTAATGCCAAAAAATGTAGTTATTTTTTACGTCATTAAGACATTGTGCCAACACTTTGGAATCTCTTTCTTTTCTTTCTTCTTCCTTCATCTCTTCCTCGGTGCGTAAAACCATGTGAAAGTGTTGTTTTTATAAGGGATATAGTATAAATTATGCTATGAAAAGAAGCAATGGTCTCTGAAAGAAGCAATTGGAAGCCCTCTACATTTTTATGAAATCTATTGATTTTATCATGACTGTGAAACGTGAGCTCACCTGAATACAGTGTTTTCGATTTATAAAATAAAGTTTATCTCTAACATCCGTTTATTGTATTATTATTTTCACAATTGGTGTAGGCCTATATATCTGAAGCGTCTGAAAACAGAACCCTTCACTTCTACATTCGCACTTAATTTTTCAACAAATTGTTCTAACTATGGCGGTGTTTTGTAATGGGATATCTGAAATTATATATTGGAAAAACACGATTGAAAATAGTTTTGCTTCAATTGTTTAGTGTCTGATTTAGTAACACTGGGCGAATTAAATATTAAACTAAAACAGCACTTTTTGTTTCTTTGGATGATTTTGGAGACCGTCTATTATGACATATAAATACAACTTAAAGCCTACACAGGTTTTAAGTTGTTTATTTATGTGAAAAAAATATATGGACAATGTATTGTAATGCCTTCTACACTGTAAAAATGTTTTTACATTATCTCATCAAAATTAGTTGAGCTTTGATTGGGCAATATCTCCTTTGTTTAAGTTACAACAGCTTTACACCAGTCAAAATTTAAAATTGTAAGTTGAAATGACTTATACAGGTAATTTGATTAAACTTGCTGGGATTGTTGTCATTTTAGGGTTGAATTTACACGTGCACTCAATAGCAGCTGTCAATTAGTGTCCTATTGTTTCAGGTTTGGTTTCAGAACCAAAGGCTAAGTGCAGAAAAGAGCAGCAGGAAATGTTTTACAGTGTAAATAAATAACCTTATTTTCATCTGTCCACTTATGCACATCTGGACGGGTTCTCTTTAACATTTGAAAAAAATCCTATCGTGAAAAAACCCTCTGGTCAAATTACTGCCAGGATTTAAATACAAAGTGCTTGTATTATAGCTCAATGTTCTGAGCTATTAATTATTACTACTTTTAACCAATGCGTTTGATAAAGTGGGCTTGTGTATCCAGTTTTGGAGTTGGACTCAGACACCAGTGTTATTGAATTATTGATTCATGCTGCTGTTTAGTGGAGACAAACTTGTGAATGGGGATTGTTGTACAGAGGACAAAAAGTGGATATTAAAACTAATGCTTTACCCAACATATGACCAATTTAACTGCAGCTTCTAATCAGACAGACAGGCATTGGGTCTTCACTTCTCTCTGAAATCTACATAACTATTTTTTTAGCAAGTGGGAGTCACACTGGTTAACTAATATGACCTTGAAGTAAAGAACTGATTTAAAGATGAAAACGTTTTCGAAACTTTATTTAAAAAATTCCAAATAAAAATGTAACCCATGATGTCGAAACCATGAATTATATTTAGTCCCTGGATTTACATTTGTTTATCTTAGGTTTATAAATGCACTGTCTTCCTTTCTCTACTTGTTCGTTTAGCCATATCAGTGGAAATATAATCTATTAGTGCTACAGGATAGGGACACTGAAGTACTCTCTAGATTAATGGTGGAGAGAGCAATCATTGTCAAACTTTCTTTCCACACCCTCTTCAGACAACAGGCCTCACACCAGAGTTGTAATGCCTCTGTTTTTTTAATGCTGGCCCCTTTCTCCTGCTCCTGTACTCAATCTCTTGTTCCTTTGTCTGTATTGCTCTCTATTTCTAAAATGCTCTTTAAGAGTGACTCACCACAGTGTGTTTAAGAATGTATCTAACCACATTGTGTCCTAGAAATGATATTGAGAGTCAAAGCCATGTAAACTTTGAGCAGTTTACCCCACAGTGATGATAAGAAGACTATAGCAGCACATCAAGGGTCACATTCTGTCTATAGTCTTTATTAAAGCGTCATAACCTGATAAATTCATCAGCTTATCCCACAGTTAAATAAGGGAAAATGTGTTATATGAAAATGTGTCATTTGGTCATCATTGCAAAACAACCCCCTAAGAGTTAAAGCAGAATGCTGTGATTGACCAATCACAATCCAAGATTCTAAAGAGTCATGTAATAATGTTGAATTGTCTTCTGTGAATAGGCTTTAGGTATTTATCAAGAGGCAAAACAGAGGTTCAAAAGTCTGATGTCCGGTATCTCCATATGTTCACATCAGGTTTTATTTTGAAATTTAAACATGGTTAGATTGTTGTCTCCACTGAAGATGACATATTCAATATGTCTCTGAGGCAGTGACAGAGACAGAGAGAGGCAGTGTGTTTGAGAAAATGTCAATAGATGTTGAATCAAACCCATGAAGCAGCCTTGAAAGGAGGTGAAAAGACAACAGAAAAGAAAACAGAAGGATAAGGTAGCTCTCTAAGGATTTCCTTTGTTATATATTAAGTGTTGTAAAAAAGAAATGTGCACTTGCCATCAGACAAAAGACAACTAACATCAGGGGAACCAGAAGATGAAAGAAATACTTCAAATGATAGAAATAGAGTGAAAGTAAGACAGAAACCTGCCTGAAACTTGCTCAAATAGACCAATTAGAGTAGACTATTGCTCACTTTTATCCTATAAGCAGTCAACAGGCCTTGAAGGATGAATGTCTATGAACTACATCTTCACATCACCACAACCTGTTTTCGGTTTTTATTCCTCAGTCAAGAAGATGGGACTGACCAAAAAAGTTGTTTTATAACAGCTGGGAAGCATTACAACAATGTTAGTCAATGCATTTATCTGTTGTGAAGAAAGATTTACAAAATGGAGTAATTGTTGTACAGCATTCTGTTTAGGTAGTGCAGGCTAACCAGCAAATAATGACTTACAATTATTATTACTATGGGTATTTATTTATTTTTGTTGTAATTCCAGTTGTATCTGGCAGTAAAAGATGAAGTAGAAACAAGAAATTCGGTTATTTAGGTAATTTTTAGGCATTTTAGAGAATTCTGAATGTCTTCCTTGGAAAGGCAGCAAAAGAATATAATGTCACACACACACAAAAGGGCATTTATTTATTTATCTCTATAGTAATATATTATTTACACATATATTACTATATGACCACCTATTTAGTAAAAAACAAGTGTTGGAGAAAACTGTAGGCCTACAACTGTTAGGCCTATTTTATGGATGGTGGTGATGGTGGTGTGTGTCAGGGCTGACCTCGTGTTTTGCAGGGTAAAAAAAAGGAAAAACACACCAAGGATTTTCTACCACGCAAACACAATATTTTAATGAACCAGTGATTATGCAGTTAATATGCAGGTACTGCACAAACTAATGATAATTTAGATTAATATTTGGACTAAATATTTAAGATAATGGCTTTAAACATACTGTAAAACTCCAGTAGAATTGAGAGATTAAAGGTGACATTTCAGGATGTCAGGAACAGACAGTGGCTCTTATGTAGCACTTAAAATGCATGCTAGTGTGTTTTTAATAAGTGCACTTTTTGGACAACACACACTACAGATGTAATCAAACGTTCCTTTTCTAACACTCAGCATTTTGTTAATGTAATGACACTAGAGGTCCCTATATTAAACTGCTGAACCGTGTTATGAACTCAAGTGGCACAGCTGTCGGCAAGCAGAGCATGCCTGAATCAAGTCATCACCAAATCCATAACCTTCCTATGCACTAAAGAAATGGAAACTGGAATTGGAAAACCAGTTGGTTTACCAGTTATTGCAGAGTAAACCTGCTAGTCAAACGGGTTGGGATAGTGAACTCTTCCTTGAGGGGAGAAGACACTGCAGAGACCACAACCTACCTAAGGGGAGGTTACATGGGGAAATCAGATGGACTTCAGAAGTTCCACATTATGCCTATAAGTGATGAGAGCCATTTCATCCTTATGAGCCCGAGCAAACTTTTTGGGAGTAAAAGCCACACGTCCAGACACAATGCCAATGAACAATCAATGGTCTCAACACAGTGCAGTGGACCATGCAATAGCAGTGCGACACCCTTGAAGGGTGAGGAAGTCATGTGTCCTTGCAGGCCCTAGGTGGTCGAGATGCTTATGATGTTGAGAGAGCTGGCTGAGGAGTCGCAGGCTGCTTTGGCAAGGAGCAGATGGAGGGATATGCCTCTGAAATCTGTACACTGTGTACAACCACACTCTGTATGAGCTCTCACACTCTTTCTGATTTGCTGGGCAAAATCCTCTACAGTGTTGCCAAAAAGACTACCTTGGGAGATGGAACATCGAGGACTTTCTCTGCGTCTTGCATCTGAGCAAGGTTTAGCCAGAGCTGTCACTCCTGAACATTAATGGTTGACATCACTTTGCCCAGCACCTTTTGTGATCCTAAGGGCAAGGTCAATTACCATGCACAGTTTCTGCATTTGCACTGTGTTGAGACCCTCGTCCAGTTGTTTAAATGCCTTCAAGTACTCCTTTGCTGCCCCGCCATCGATCGAAACAGCCCGACAACATCTGAGGCAGAGATCTTGGCTGTCGGAGGGAGAGAAGTACCAACCACACCCAGAATAACAGACACGGAAAACATAATAAAATACTAACTGCAGTGTATGTACTCTTTCAATAAATTTGCTCTTCAAGCATACTGAAGTGCCCAGGGGAACTCTTTGCACTTATCCGTGCAGGGGGAGAGAGATCACTGGGTGATAAGTGGTGCACATCATCTCCCTTATATGAATGACAGGGGTGGGGATTGGTATGCAAACCCCACTTGCCAATTCCTATCATTTTACTTTTTAGGCTGATTCTTTTTGCCATTTTCTTATAAAAAGCAGAGTGATTTGCCTTCCAAGGTCAAATCCCTACTGTCACTACATTAACACAATGTCAAATGAGTAACAGAAAGAAAACAAATGTTCGTAACATCGCACATTGAAAATTGAACCTGTTGAAAATTAAGAGCCATTGTTATATGAGTCATCCTCACTGAGAAATGTCACACTGGTGTGAAGAAGAATTTGAATGAAGAATTTACTCTAAACCTGCAGATTTTCAAAAAAACACCATACATTTAAATTCTGATTCAAATACATTCCCACTCCTCCCATTGTATCATTATTATGATATGACTGCATTTGGAAATATTTCCTGTAATAGTTTATGCAGTATTTATTGTATAGGTGTTATAATCTAAATTGTTTACATTTTCATTTTACCAACTTTGCCCAATATTCAAGCAGGGCTTTTGCTTTTAGGTGTAATAGAAGTTGTGTTTGTATGTGTGTTGGAATGTAAACATGAGGAAACAAAATAAAAATGTAGAATTTATCACATATTAATGCTCTGATATTTACAGAATTGATTTGGATTACATTTGTCAGCTAGTTTGAAGATTCTCTGCCATTTCAGTATTATTGTAGTACCTGCTTAGAGTAAAGCTCTCACTTAATGTTGAACTAAACCCAGTGAATTGATGGACCCGCTCTTGCAGGTTATGAGATTATAGGACCTGAGCACTCAAGAATGTATAATGCTTGGGACCAATGTCAGTTTAGAGATAAAATGTGTTTGTGTGTAAGCGTGGAGGATAATGCAGATGAATAAAATGTCTCTTAATAGCCTATAAAATGATGGCACAGCTTTTTAAAGTGGATGGAATAAATTGATATGATGGTATGGGGACTGTCAAGGGCCAGAAGGCATTTGATACAAAGATTCTTAACACAGCTTCTACGACACTTATTTGGCCCAGTAATTAATTAAATAGCCATACATTAGTCTCCATGTGCATACTGCTGATGCGGTGCATAAAGGATTAAAACCTAATGCAGAACTGAATTTGGGAAGTTTACCTGAAGGTTTATTTGACCTTGCATCTCTCTTTTCTGTTCACTTTTTCACAGCTGGCGTCATTTCAGAAACAAGGACATTAATTTAATATATATATTCTACACTAGGTGGCACTGTCTATAATTCCCTTTTGCCAACTTTTCCAACTAAACTTATGCCAGTCAAAACTAAACTTATGCCATTATGGTAGACATCAGATACAAAACAGAATTTTGGTTTAAGCTTTTGGTTAACTTGACTAGACACAATTTTACAATTTAACACAATAGTACTGTCTGATTATTTGAGATGTCACTTAAAGCCTTTAACCTGTGCTTTAATTTGTGGATTTATGCAGTAAGATAAAACAAAAGAGAGAGAGAGTCAAAAGAGATCTGCCCCAGAGGCATAAACACAACACCAAAAAGGCATGTGCACTCAGGAGTGCAGTGACAGAGGAATGTGTGTGTTGATTCCACTGGTGTATGACAGTAGTGATAAAACAAGAGGAGATAGGAGAAGAAGAACTTCAAAGTCACGCTGTCATGGTATGAGCACAGAAGCAAGGTGGACAAACATACAGTCCTTTGGAGAAGGCCTAAGAGAGGCTATACTATCTTAATTAGTACAGAAAACCTTTTAACAGGTCATAACTCTAGATACCACCATGAATGTCATCCTGTCTGATTTGTCATTTAGGATATTTTTTTAGATGAAGAAGATTTACATGAATCTACAGCCACCACTTTTCACATTACAACCAATTCCTGATAGATAAAATCAAGGCCTGCACTACTTGTTTTTGTTGAATATCCTGCTTCACAGGTAAATATGTAGCATTAAGGATACTTCACATTAGACATGCTACTACATATAACTGCAGTTACATGTCAACTTACTCTTAGCAATTTTCTAATTATTAACTCTCTCTATTAACAGACTATTTGGTTAGGGATATTGTTAGTAGATGGTCAGTAGAATGTCTGTTGAGGGACCATCAAAATATAGTGTGGGCAGATATTTTGCAGACAGTCTAGAAAGGCTGATAGTTGACAAGTAGTTGCAAAGTTATTTACACTTAATAAAATGTCTAAAGCAGACTATCGAAATACCAATATTATTATCAGAAGAGTAAAGTACCTTCAGTTGTTTTTCTGAAGGTTTACTGTCAAGAAATTTGCATGACAGTAAAGTCGAGGACAGAAAGTGAAGGGCTCCAATACAAATATACAAATAAGGCTTAAGTTAACAGTTTCTACACTTACCCCTCTTTTTAATAATAACTTTTTACAATAATAGATGTTACATATACACTACCAGTCAAAAGTTTGGAAACACTTGACTGAAATGTCAGATTAAAAAACTTTTAATCTGAAGACATTTGATTCAACGTTAAAAATGTAAAAATAAAAATACCAAAAATACCAAAAACCAACATATTAATTTCAGTTTAATTTTTGTTATTAGAAAACTACAATTAAAAAAAATATGAACAAAGAAAAAGTGTTTCCAAACTTTTGACTGGTAGTGTATAAAGATTTAAATGATTATACAAATAAGTACATAAAATAAACATGTCATTAGATTTAAATATAGTTTCTTTTGTGGTCAGAAGAATGACAAAATGCATACATGGATAGAGAGAATGAATGAATGAAAAAGAGACTGAAAATGCACAATGGTTGGAGGAGTGTTGATCTTTGCTGTAAAAGTTTATCCCTCTGGCACCATTATATAAGCATACATATGGGACAATGGGAATAGAAGACGACACTTTAAATGACATTATTATAAAATGCAATACTCCTGGAATAATCCTTTATTGAATTTGGTCCTATGATCCAAGATGATTTTCCTGGTTTCCTAATCCATCAAGGGGGAAATATTAAAAGATAGGACTCAACTGGCATTAGAATGACTCTCAGTCTTTACTTTCATTATTTTGAATTAGGGTGCTGCTGGGGGAGAGCCTCTTAATGAGAATTACAATGATTCAGTGGCCTCAACCTGCCTTCTGACAAGTGAAATATTAACTCCTCAGTCATAGCTGTCTGAATTAAAATACTTGGGAGCTGTGGATGTGCTAAATTAAATTGGCCTTTTATGTTCCTTACGCAGCTGACCCCCTGTGGGGCTAGAGAAGCAAGGACAATATGGGAGCACAAGTCACTGTATATGACAGAGAGACAAACTGCTGCTGTGGGTCATAGAGCAAACGTTCTTCACTTGCTCAGCAGGTGTTTTTGCAGTTCATCAGCTCAAACCTTGCTAATACATTACCTAATAAATTCATTTATGTTTAATCATTTTTCTGTTTTTTTTAATTTTTCATTAATTGTAAAAAGCACTATATAAATAAAACTGAATTGAAAATTTAATCTATGCCAATTTTTCACTTAATTGTGCAGCACATCATAAGATTATTATAGATATGGTGACTTGATGGCAGAATTTGCAGCTTTACTCTCAAACTACAATTCCTGTTCATCAACAGGAGATGAGACCCAGACCTGTTATAAACCTAAATATACTTGAATTAATTACATTAATTGAAAAATGTACTATCCAAGTAGTAACAGAAGGTGTTTGTTGTCATAATGATGAGTAGCTGTTCCATGCTCTGGCACGGTTAGTAATCACACTATGTGTGAACTGAACTCGAGCCCAATCAAAACACACCTGTTAAACAAACCACGCCTGGGCATGGTTCAGAGCGATCACACTGGTCAAACGAATCAGACTTTGGGGTCAAACATACTTGGGCACGGTTCAGAGTGCCTAGTGTGAGTACACTCTTAGAGTGCTTGCTCATCTGCAATATCGTCATTGCAGATGCAGATGACAGAAAGATAAGGTGTCTTTGTTTAGGTTTTCTCTAAACAAATGCTCTTTTAAAGATGTTTACGAGACATTTGTTCATGTATTTCCAAATGATAAGCTACATCACACATAACAACATTTTTTAGATGTACATGTGTTATCTGGGAATGCATAATTGTTTCCATCGCTTTCTAACATCTATTGATAAACCTGTCTTTTGAGGCTGTTTATGTAGATAACTTACGCTAGATCAGCGCCTTATCAAAAAGGAGAGCCATACCCTTACTGAACAGCCACTGACATTTAACTTCTTGTTTAACACTGTGTTGATTGTCTTTTCTTGCATTATGCATTTTGACTGCTGCATGCTTTGGTGTATTTATGAGGTTGTAGAAACTCAGCAGTTACTTGACCTATTGTGTGTGTGGCCTCATTTGCATTGACAAAAATGAAAGAGGCAGTTAGACCACAGACAACTTTTAAACCAGGCATTTGGCACAAGTGAGGGCTGATGCATGGTGCCAACAGAGCCGCTTCACACAGGGGCTCCTCAGTACTGTACTTATACAACTACTCGCCCTGACTCTGAGGTCACACCACTAGCAGTACAATTTGGAAAGAAGTGGGTAAGCATTTTTCCTGCCTGCTTCCCTACCAGCGCTTTCCCTACGTCTGTGTTGCTGGAGGACCCCAGGATGCATGCATGCTCTTCAGAAACTATTTATTGTATAGAAGGGTAAGAAGAAAGAAGGGAAAAGGAGAAGTAAACTGTCCTAACCTTAGAGCCTGGAAAGTTAAACTTTAAACCACTGAATTTTTAAAGATAATAAGATGCCTCAAGACAAGTCACCTTTTCAGCACAAAATAAAAACACAAATTGAATATATGAACGAAAAGGAGTAACCAAAAAGAACAGGAGGAATAAAGTGTAAATGTAATTTATGGTGGTCTTGTACACTTCACAGAGGTCAATACTCATAGTCACACAACATACAAGTACATTATATCCCTCCTCACTGTCTGACTTTTATTGATGTTTATTTATTATATCTTAAATATATATATCTTAAAAATTATTTTGGCCATTTGTTAAATTCTCTGTAAAATCTTAGTTTTTATTGGAAATTTTTGATAAAAGCATAATAATAATTTTCAGGTTAGCTTTCCTAAATAGAACACTTAAATTATATAGAAAATGCAATTATGTATATTGATCCACTATAAAGAACTATTAAGCTTTAATTGTTTAACTGCTACTGGCCTAAACCAAAATTAGACGAAGGATGCAAACCAAATAACAGTCTAAATTAAGTATTTAGAAATTAAGTATTATGGTCGTAGTGTTTTATGAGAAAGTCAAACGTTCTCTTTCACTTTTAGAAACTGCTGCTCAAGTTGTGTTTTAAGAACTTGTATAAGGTTGACTAGACTTTGGATAAATGTTGATGCTGTGCCTTGCAACAAAGGTTTCCAGGTTTTTGGGGGGCTCATTGCTCTCATAATTTCAGACTCAAAATATTGGCGCAACGCTCAGGACAGTTTTGATATTGGTCATAGAGTGTCATTGTACTGCAGTCTCTCTCTCTGACAGTGCATTTCCAAGATGACAAAATCCATCCTCCTGTATTGATCAGTTATTTTTCTATCTCCCACTGGTCTCATCCCACACTCCTCCCTGACTGGCTCCCTATTGATCCTTTGCAGTGATTGGTTGATCTGTAATTTAAGACAGACATTGACGGATGTCTAGCAACTGTTTTTCTTTCTGCTCATCCTCTTCTCCCAGGGTGAAGTCATAATGCAAGTGACACTGCCAGATTGAGACCAACTGGGTGTGCAATAACCTTTAAAAGCCAACAGACGTTGTCTATACTGAAAGAGGTTTCTCTTGTCCTTTACTGATACCTCATGGGTGTCTACTGGATGGTCCTCATAAATACAAAAATCAAGAAATTGCTCAAGCTTTGATAACTCACCACTGACTCAAGGAATAAAGATCTTAGCAAAACCAAAACTTCTAACAACACCAGCAAAGGTACAATGATGTTTATGCTAATATCTTTTAAACCATAAGAGCTAGAAAAAAATGAAAGGCTTATGCCGAGTTAAATGCATGTCATTTTTCATCATAAGATTTTTTGTGTACAATGAAACACTAAGGACTTCAAAAACCAGGGACATGGACTACAAAATGTGCCTTAAAAATAAAAAACATGACACTATAACAAAACAGACACGTGACAACAGTGAGGAGATATGAAAAAGTTATATTTTTGGTTTGAATATGTTTTTGAATAACATTTAATGAATTGCTTGTAAAAGAATCTGTATTAAGAACATTTGGTCTACCTCACAACAATCTCATGGCAGCACCATTCTATTTGTTGAAAGATATGTGTTGTCAGTATTTTTAAACCATTTTTCTTAAATTCATTGTTGTCCTGAAATTTCTGGCAGTATGCCGCTGATGGGTTTCAGCCTGTAATTACTGCTTGCAGCTATATTTATTACTGTACTTTTAAGAACTAGGGTGGCCAATCCACAGGCAGTTTCTACTTTTCATTTACAGGAAATTATGCATAAATACTGGTATATGTTACGGAGGAGGTCCCTGCTCTACCTCCTCTACACCACCAAAGGGAACCGTCTCCAGAGTACTAGTTACCATTTCGGACTACATTTCCCATAGTGCACCATACCTAGGTCTGATTACTTTCTGTTCACCTGTGTCTCATTAGCCCATGTATATAACCCTGTCCATGCTTCATATCATGGCAAAGTCTTGTTTTGCTACAGCTACAATTCTGAGTTTATTACAGTGTTTGGATTACTTGTGTTTGACCTTAGATTGTTTATACTACCTTTGCCTGTTTACCACCCCGATTACTGGATTTACTAATGGTTTTGTGATTGTTTGCTGCCCGTCTCAACCCTTGCCTGTCTCACGTTTTTGTCTCTGCCTTGCCCTTACCATACCTGTTTGCTTGTGCTCGACCTTTGCCTGTTTACTATTCTAATAAAAGCTGCAAATGGATCCACGTGCTAACGACTCATCATTACGGAAGAGTTCACCATACAACGGTCCAGCAGGCGTTTCTCAGCGGAGCTATAGTTTCCAACAGTTGAACCCGCTAACTGAGGAGGTTGTGAAAGCTTTCCAGGGTCTGCATGTCTCTCCTACCACAGTCTTTGTTTGAATGACTGCCAGATTGGCAGGACTATTGAGGAATATGTGCAGGAGTTCTTGGAGAGAAGCTATCTCGCTGCATGTGATGACCTCACCTTAATGGAGGGGTTTTGACACGGGCTGGACTACAGACTTCGTTTCAATATACCGAGAGCTGATACGTGCTGGACTCTCAAGGAGTATGTAAACTTTGTGCTCTGGACAGTCGGATCAACGTTCATGGTAGACGAGGCCAGCCCAGCCCAGGTCGTCACATGTGAGTGCCTGACCAGGTGCGCAAGCCGGCACTATGGAATGCTGCACCACCGCTCCACAGCACCACCGCTGAGGGTGTGTTCGATTTGGACTTTGGAAAATTCTATTGAATTTGACTCAGAGATTCTCATTTCTGTAGTTTCACATGAAAAAAAAAACACACCCAACCTCCCTTTCCCACCTCCTCTCATTCCCTTGTTTCCTCTCTCCCATGTCGCCGGAGCCTGTATGCCCCTCTCCCTCATACCTCCTGCTCCGCCTTGGTCAGTCGTCGACCAGCCATCGTCTCAGGACTCCACTCCTATGGCTGCACCTCGTCGCTCTGTCCCTCCGGCTCAGTTGGACTCCTCCTCTCCAGCTCCTCATCAGTCAGTCCTTATCATTACAGTATACATGATCTAATTTTATATGTTACCACTATTTCATTGCTGGACAGTGGTGGACAGACTCAAACTTGCATCCCTGTGAGCTCACCTGCTGACGTTGTGATTACTATGCTTTAGGCCAAGCCTCTGACTTTTTACTTTTCAAATCCAACTTTACAGTATATCTTAACAGTGACTATATCTTAAGGCTATATGGCTGGATGTATCATATTAATTACATAAATATGATATATATAAATATATATATATTTTTTTGTCCAGAAACGAGACCTTCTGCATGTCTCCTGCATCATAGTGAATTATGAACGCCTTTCAGAAAATAAAGGCTGTTTAGTATAATTTTCCAAACAGCTACAGATGTATTTATAATTATAACTAAATATATGTACAGAACATGGTTTATGACCTATTTCATGTGAGGCTTTGCAGGGTAATAAAAAAAATAAAATGCGGATGTTGCAGCTCGAATTTGCTAATTGTTTATAAAAGCTTTCATTGTTTTATTTGTTTGTTTTATGTCATTTTTGCTTGCTTATCTCCTTTTATTTTTAAGTATAACTTTACATTTCTATAAAACCCTAGTCAGTGAAGCATAAATGATCATTGAATCAGGAATGTCCAAACGTATTTTTCCATACACAATCTTTAAAGTCTTCAGGTGAAGCAGAGCACTTCTTTCAGACAATCACGATTCACAATCTTCATCCCTCTCCAGCTCTAGGTTCACTCTCTGTTGCGGACAGTACCTCCGCGGGGAGTGCTGGCAATCATGGGGGAAACAATGTTTACATCGATCAGCTGTCAAGAAGATTTATGGCTTCATTTTGCTGTAATGGAGAATTAGTGGGAAGATTATCAAAGACTCAACACTGGAGCTTGTTACTCGTGTCTAGGCCGGCAATTTGTCTCCCCGAAGCAGCATAACAGTTTTGACAGTACCAGCACTCGCCCTAATTCAATCAACAGAAAATGCAGGAATTAATTTGTTACAAGAAAAATTAAATAATAGCAGAGCGTGGCAGCGGAGAGGGAAAGCTGTTGATTTATAGTCCTGGCAAAATATTGATCTTCTTCGATCCAGGAGTCTTTGTCGAGGGTTTAATGTGTAATAATTTCCAATTTAAAGCTCTCAGAGACCGGTGGGTCGTTGTCAAACGGCCCGTTAGGATGGTAATGTTGGGGGTTATCTGTCCCTGCATCTTTAACTTGTCTGACACAGCTTTTTTTTGTGTGTCACGCGCCTGCCAGGCCAAGAGTAATAAGACACATGTAAGGAAATCAATGCAGGTAACCAGTCCTGCGCAGTAATTACAGCAGGGCCAGATGCCTGAGCCCGGACTGACTGACAACAGAGAGACTTTCGCAGAGACTTTCTCTCTCTCGTTCTGACCTGGCTGTCTTTTTTTTTATAATTAACACATTGCAGATGTGTGCTTTATTGTGTATTTATTCTTTATGTTTGTCACAATCACGTTTTCATTTACAAATTCCATATGTAAATTTAGTAGTAAAATATAGTACAATTTAGAAGTAAATTCATATGAAATGACCAAATTTTAAAATATCTATGAATATTGTTTTTTCTTGTAGCTTTTTCTTTTTTGCTCTGATAGTGATATCATTATGGTATCTCTTTACTTTATCTACTTTGCTTTTGCTTTTAATGATGATAAAGCATAGTAAACATCATATATATATATATATATATATACAGCCTGCTCTGACCCTAGGCTTTCTCATCTCTTGTTTGGCCATTAGTACACATATGAGCAAAAAAGTTCAGAATTTACCAAGTTCTTTCTCCAGATTTATGAATTTTTCACACGTACCTCTCTCATTCATTTATGACAAATTGTAGGTCCCCTTCTATTGTATAAAAATATCCATACGGCTGTAGATGATCTTTACAGATTGCTTGCAGAATAGAGCCAAGCACAGAAAAAGCCACTGCATATCCATTATCATGTCATAATTAGTGCCTAATTAAATTATTTTGCTATGAAAATTAAGACTGCACAGGAGATGGTAACAAGGGTGATGTGTTTTAGGTTGGACACAAACATATGCATAAACATTAAACCAGATCATCAGAGACTACAAGAGCTTTAATTTTAGAAAAATTACAGATGTGTAAGAAAGTTTTATATCCAACAGGTTCAGTGTTAGGCACACACACACACGCACGCACACACTATATATATATATATATATATATACACACACAGCAACAGCTGGGGGATATAACCTCTAAGCCTATATCCCCCAATGTTAAACACAAATTTCATTTAGCACATTACACATCTATTTGTCTATCTGTTTATGTCTCTCTTACTGGCAAATCAGATTAAGAACAGGAACTTTTGCACGTTTTCACATGACCCAGAAATGTTCTTCAGGAGGATAGCTGTACAGTTAGTGCTACTGTGAGTACACGTCATTCAATTCAGTATATGAGAGGATAACAGAAACAGAGGTGAACGTAAAATTATATTGTCCATTAAATGCATAAAGCAGGGTTCATAGCTCTCACGATTAATCAAATTTAAAGGGGAACATATACCCCAGATATACCCTTGTTGCTCATTTCATCATAGTAGTGATTTCATCAGTGGGATATTTTGCATGAATCTGTTCTAGAGAAATACACCCATGGTGGAAGACAATTGATAGTCATTTCATACTATTTTCTCCCACTCATCAGTATGATGCCTGACAGGTGAGTTATTAGATTGTCCCCTCACTATGATACACATAATAATTGATGCCATAAAATGCCTTGTGTCATTTAAATGTATGCCTGGAGATGTCATCCTACTTATTAATTGCCTCAAAGGACAACAAAACTTTCATGGAAGGTAAAATGGCGCTACATTATACTAAATTTGTGATTTAATATCTTTGTAATATCTTTATCCATACAGTTTATTTGCATATGTTTTTCCTTATGTTTAAGGCCTATAGTATTTGCCTATAGAGGCCTATAAATTAGTATTAGAAGTCAAATTCAAAAAGTTAATAAATAAAATAAAAAATTAGACAAAGGTTGTTGAAGGTTATATTTAATTGACACTTCTCTCTATTACAGGCCAAAAGGAAAGCAAACACCTGCCTACCTATTAATTTAGGAACTGATGTGAAAATTTTAAATAGGTGTTTAAAGGGATAGTTCACCCCATCATTTACTCACCCTCATGGCATTCCAAACCTGCGTGACATTTTTTTCTTTTGAGGAACAGAAGATAAAACAATAGGTCTGTGACACTTTTTTAATGTTTTGATAGCTGTCTGCATTAGTTACTGCAGTCAGTTTAGCTTATTGTGAGCTAAATTGTGAGCTCATTGTTGCAATTGCAAAAAACTTCAACTTTAGGCAGCATTTCCCTGAGGGCCTTACCTCTTACAGTCAACAAAATAGGTCCTGTTTGTAACTGGTTTCATGGTTGTGAACAAACATTGTCCAGAAATAAATAAAGGATGCATACTCTAAGCATGCATTGGTTAATGGTGTTTGAAGGCAAGCGTCAGTTAGGGATTTGAACACCTAACCATTTAAATGACGCCTCAAAATGTGCAATTTGTTAAGGAAAGATTTACAGACTTAAATTTTTTTGTCTTGTGGATGATTAAACAAGCAAATGATTACATTGACTTACACTGAAGAAAGTACCTGAACTTTAGGGTTCAGAATAAATTATATAATTTAAAAGTACAAAGCATACCAAGATGTTAATGAGAATTAATCATACATTGACTTAACCAGTAAATGATGATTTAATATTCAGGGTGCACAGTTGGCTTAACACGTTTGCCTTTTAAAAGTCAGGGAATAATTTGCCCTTAACACATAAACAGTGGCATTTAAATAAGATCAGAGCCGGTCACAATCCAACCCATTCTATTCTTATAGACACACTTTTCAATCATTTTAAAACCATATAGGTTTACAGTATGGTTTGTGGTAGCAACCTAGAGAGACCACACTCTTCCTGTCTGGTTAGCAGAGGTAAAAAAAACTCCATAGGCTGATGGGGAAGGTGGGTGTCAGGGGACACATTTAAAATACATTAACTTAAGTCTTGGGAAACCATCACCCCCACATCCTAGGAGACTTTTCACAAACGTGTTCACTGGGAAAGCCACCTAACATACATCCAATCATAAATGGGAATACAGCCAAATGCATGTTTCTACAGAATTAAATCCAATTCTGACAGGTGGATAGCTCCCTATAGACTGGGAATGCTGGTATCCATGGCTGAAAGTCTGCACAAACTGACAAAGAAATCTTTCACAAAGCAGACACTGCAGTTACAACAATCAAGTGACTGAAGCAAATTTTTAAATAATATTTTTGTAAGATTTATAGCTATAAATGTACGTTATTTAGAATCATGCCAGTGCCTAGTGGCTGACAGCAGTAAGTGAGCCACACGGTTATTGAATGCTTTCAGGACAATCTGTCATTTCTCATTTATTGAATGAATAACAATGTCTTCGCTTGTTAAGGTGGACAATAACATCAAAACAAAGGTTGACACTTTTTAGGGAATGAATTACAGTAGAGGCTGAAAACCTGGTTGCAAACCTTTTCCCAAAGAAATTGTTGGAGCTGGACTGGTTTTTGAAGGATCCCACAATTAATATTCATGATTCATGATTATTATTATCATGATTCATGACTCATGAAAGAAATTAATTCAGAGATCAACCTGATGGTACCAGACCCAATTCTACTCACAATAGGTTTGAGGGGCAAAATGCTAAAAAGAGGAAACTTGAAGATGGTGTGGGTGATGACAAAATTGGCAGAACCAAGGTCTTTGTCATGCCTGGTGGAATGATGAAAAATAATGGACAGCTGGTGGAGCTGATTGAAATAGTCAAGCCTGAAATCAGAACTCTCCTTGAGAAGTGCAACACAGTCAAAATGTTGGTTTAGTTGTTAATGTCAAGAATTGAAGATGGCAACAATTTTGGGATCTCAATTCAAGAGGAGACAGTTGCTGAACTGAGAACAGTGGAATAAGAAGCAGCATCTTATTTAGATCAGATCTCTAGATATTACATATTTACAAGAGTAAAGCTGGTTTCCAAAATAGCTAAATACCCTTATGTTGAAAACTATCGGCATACAGTAACAGAGACTAATGAAAAGGAATACACCAATATCAAGATTCTGTCAGAACTGAGAAATCAATATGAAACATTACATGACATGATCCTGAAGAACACTGAGAAGATCAAGAGGCAGAGAAGCAGCAATATCGATGCTCTGTACTGAGATCAGATTCTGTTCTTAATCTGTTATTCCTTGTTTGGAGTTAGTGTTAGCCTTCAGCTGGTTCCAGATCAGTCCTCTCATCCATTATAAACAGGCCTGCTCATACATTTTTGTATTAGGGCAGAGCCTGAACATGTATCCCAGGGAAACTGTCTCAGTTTTGTTTTTCGATATTAAAGAAACATCTTCACAGTGGATTCTTTTTTCTTTTGAAAGGAATTCAGAACACGTATCTGAGTAGGGTAATGTTATTAAAACAGTCAGGTTTTTATGGAGGAGGTCCCTGCTCTACCTCCTCCGCACCACCAGAGGGAACCGTTTCCAGAATATTGACTCCTGATTTGGAGTACAGTTCCCATAATGCCCCATACCTGGAACTGATTACTTCCTGTCACACCTGAACCTCATTATCTCCTGTATATAAACCCCAGCCATGCTCCATTACTTCATCAGCCATGCTCCATTATTAAGTCTTGTTTGCCCTGGCTGCAATTCTGAGCGGTTTTTCATTTTTTTGTGGATTCCCTGTTTTTGGTTGTGGACTGTTTCTTGTTGTTGATTGTTTTCTACCGGCCCTGATTATTGGATTGTTCTTTGGTTTATGATTGTTTGCTGCCTGCCACAACCCTTGCCTGTTCTACGTTTATGCCTCTGCGTCTAATGCCTCTGATTACCCTGTTTGCTGTTGCTCAACCCTGCCTGTCTGTATCTTGAATAAATGCTGCAAATGAATCTTCATGTGACTAGCCCATCATTACACATGTTCAGATGGACAGCAGAGAAAGCTCTTATCAATGCTGTATTTCACATGCGGTTTATGTTTATCTGAAATGTACCCGTAGGCTAAAGTGGAAGCAGTTTTTGTGCAAGATTTTATTTGGAGTGTGAGCTGACAGTTAATATATAATGGAATACATATTCTGTTTTTCATCTGAAATGAAATTCTTAATTCTTTTTGTTCAGTTTTAAAAGTGATTCTCAAAAGTACACATGTACACAAACTTGTATATGACAAATATCAGTATGCTTCTGTAATGACTCTTTAATTGACATGCCCCCAACTTACATTTATATCTCAAAGACAGCTCCACTAGTATTATCTAGTATAAAGTTTCATGTTGTCATCTTTTAAATTACTAAAACAGAAACAATCTGTGGGATCAGAAACATTATTAAATGAAATTTATGGGGAAATAATTCTGTAGTAATATTACCACAGTAACCTCAAATGTTTTCTCATTTTCTCAAATAGTTTTAGCAATTAGTGTAAAATCATTTCAAACCACAGCCGGATTAATAGGATGCACATAGCAGAAGTCAGCAACATCATTCAGACTAGCTGTTTGCAAACATAATTTTACACAACAATCTTTCTGCTTTACTGTGAGATACATTGTGCAGTATTTTTACAATTTTCTACTGCATGGTCTTTCTATGCAAGCACAAAACTTTATTTAATCTTCTCTAACTGGCTGCAGAAGGTAGCTTAGATGCTTGAGACAAATTAATTGTCCTGATTTGACAGCCATTAGAGAGAAGCAGGGACAATGGCTGGTAAACAGGTCTGTGTGTATCTTGTGTTAAAGATTTCTTCTTTAAGATGGTTTAGACATCTGACCCACCACCCCAATTTAATTAGTGTGGTAAGAGTGTGGCACTGTGTGATGGTAGAATTATGAAACAATTGAGGTGTTTAAGTGTAGGTGTGAGAGCTGAGATGAGTGTGTGTATTTGTGTTTCTGTGTGTACACAATGCAAGTGTCTTGCTTCATTCTCCATCTGCCATTTGTTTCAGTCCCTCTCTTCTGAGACATGTTACCCAAGCACAAAACTGAATTTTTTGGAATGGAATACTACTTAAAAAAGTAATGTTACACAGACTGTTTAATGTCACAAAGAACCAGCATAAATACTTTTACATAGCTATTGCAATTGCTAAAATAATGTTATGAAATACAACGTTTTATAAACAAAAACATGAAACAGCACTAATACATTATTTCATTTATTAGTAATATTGTCATAATTTTCATTAATATCTATTAATATTAAATATATTCATATTAAAGTTGACATCCTGAAGTGTGACATGCTGCTCTCTCTAAGAATAATTTTAAACTGCATTTCGCTAATTATTTAATAATTATTATGCACCAACTACCCTTACATAGATTCAGCAGCCTCTGATGCTATCTCTGATATAAGAGTCAGAGCTGGCATATTTTCACATGGATTTTATGTTGTATTGCTTTATTACATAGGCTCTGCTTTTTCACAAAATCATATCTAGAGCTACTAGTACATGGCTGTGTAAAGACACATTATCAGTCCCCCATGCTGGCTGTTGCTTTCTTTTTCTCTCCTTTCTCTCATCTTTCTTTTCATGAAGATCTGTCTTTATTCTCTGGCGCATTTCATAATCCAATTGTCCTCTCCAACATGCAATTAGTCCTTCCCCACCCCCTCCCAGATCTGGTGTGTGCTGTAAGATTGCTACAGCTTTCCCTGTGCCATCCATTTAAAGCTAGTGCCCTGTAATGAATATGTACATTTTAAGAACCCGAGTCGAGGAGGGGTCACAAGCAATCAACCTTGAATTCAATTATGGCAGTCAAGGTTAATGACTGTGCACAGTGGTCAGAGGCGTGTGCCACACCAGCAATTAAATTTGGCTTGACTATGTTCACAATGCCGAGAGAGAGGGTCCCTGTGGGACTGGAGAATTGTGCGGTGGGAGAAAAAGAAGTGGAGAGAAGTGATTGCAGATAGATGGAGAGATAACCAAAGCGATGTCACAATGGCTTTTCAATTGCATTGAGTTCTCCCAGGCAAATCAAATTGCAAGAAAGGTTAGGCAGCCACCTCACTCTACTTCTGCCCCGTCACCACCATCATCTCTCTCTCTTTTTCTCTCATTATCCCCTGGTTGCTGTAATATGATTAGTCTACATAAAGATGTGTCTGGAGTGTAATTCACTGCTGACTAATGAGACGCTTGTGTGAACTGGGCTCATCCGTATCCTCAAGGCATCTCCTACTCACCTGCTGCTCATGAGAAAGAGAGAGAGGTGGAAAGACAGAATGAATAGAATGAGAGACAGAATGAGAGAAAATACACCAGCAAAAGAAATGTTACCTGTGCTGGCAAAATTAGTCAGAATGCGCAGAGTCTAGTTACAAGTTACAGGCAAAACAAGTAAAATGTCAATTTTGGTCTAAATTTAGGTCCTCGTCTAGTGATCCTAATGGTCCAGATCTAATGCTCCAGTCTAAAATCTAACACCTGAAACATTTATTTGCACATTTTCTGAGAAGTAAACCTTTCCTTTGTTTTAATAAGCTATAAATAGTTGCTGTCTTTTTCTGCTCTCTTCTTGATGACTGATGCTCCAGTCAGTTGTAGTTCATTCATTTTTTGAATGATTTGTTGCCCAATTCCAACAAATCATACATCATTTAAAATGTTTTTAATGGAGAATGTGAAAATTACAAGAACTAATTTTTTAAAATGTGCTCATTGTGACTCATTTTGCCAGCACAGGTCACATATAGAAATGTTTTCTGAGCATTATGATGTTACTTGAAAAAAATGCATGCTCACAGGAACTTAAATAGGGAAGTAATTGAATAGCGTATGAACACACACGAGATGGTATGAACTGCTGTCTGGCTGTTTGTTGAGAACAGGTTGAAGGGCCATCTGGACACTGGCTGATTTCAGAGAGACAAATGACATTCTGCAGGACACTTTGGAGTTTAAAACCCTGTCACTGTTTTTGTGTCTCTCTCTTTGCATACGTATGACTTTAATTGCAGCATCTAAAAATTACTATTTGACGGCAGTTAAGAGATATATATATATATATATATATATATAAAAAACAGATATGACTATCTAAAAATTGTGCTTTTATAAATAATGTAGTGCTCTAGTAATTGTTTTTGGTTGCATAGATATTAACGGTAATGACAGGGCACAATAGACCTTTATCACATTAATTGCCCGGAAGTGCTTGTCAAAGCAGTGTATTGATTATTCTGGTTTGGCTAGCAAAAATGGTGTCAGCACATCTGATGACATCCTCTCTGTTGACACTGGCAAAATTTGGCCAAGAAGATGTGGTTCACTTTTGAAAGAGCATACCAAAGTGAAAAGTCTGAAGCTGGACAAGGAATACAGGTTCTTCTTCAAACAGGTTATTAAGTCAATTGCAGTATCAATGTTTCTGGTTACTAGTTATCCGGCAAGCTTCAGCTTATTACTAAAAGAAACTTTTTGCTTTGAATTTGTCTAACACTGACGTAAGCTAAATAAAGCAAATAGTATGTTGATTTGCAGAATTTTAGCAAATAAAATGTGTCTGCATAACCATTTCTATTCAGTTTGTGCAGTCTACAAAGTAATAAATGCTAATGCTAGCCTACTCATGTCATTGCATGCAAAGGAAGGAGGGAGGTTATCACAGCCTATTGGCAACTGCTAACTTTAAACTTATCCTGCTAAAAGTTAAAAAAGTTGGTCTTGATTATAAGCAATGTCAGATAGTGAACAGAGAGGTATTAGTACAGGCAGGTTGCTACCGGTCAATGTGACTTCCCCATGAAGTACAGGCTGCTCAATGTTCGGAGAGTTTAGCCCTCAGTCCGAAAATATACTCTAGATCCTACCCACTGAAACATCAACATTCATTAAAGGTATTTTGTGTTTAAATACCCACTGTAAATGTATTGCAGTGTTTTAGAAATTGTCCACTTTAGATTCAGACTTGCAAAATTGCAAAAAAAATTCAAACTAGATAACACTCTGTAGGAAATAGACATCATCAGTTTCAAAATGCATACCGCACACAAACATACTCCCGCATATTATTTTCAAAGAAGGACCTTCTTCCTGCCACATTAGTCTCACTCATGCTTGCCTCAGTTCGTTTTGTGTTGGGAAATTGTAAAAACTGAGATAAGGGGGACACTGTTTATAGTTACAGCAGCCGGGTACACTGCAATAACACTGGCGAAAGGATTCAGACATTCGTTTTGATTGCGTTGGGATGGTACTGGAAGTAGCGATACTTTTCTTCACTTACCAGAAATAGGAAGTGTGATAAAGGTTTATTAAGTCACATACAAAAGTAGATCGCGTAGCCTGTACAACAAAGATTTCAAAGATTTCTTTGTAGTATACCTGTCATGCCTTGATTATAGTAATTGACTAGATAACACTTATATACTTAAATTATATTTGTGACATTGTTACAGTGTTTGCCTTCAATAATTGTATTAATGCATTTAATGTATTTTATGTATAATTAAATGTATTAATTTCAAATATGTCTAGCCTGTTTGTAAAAGGTTTAAGTAAAAAAGACAAAGAAAAATAAATTTCTACTCCTTCCCCGTTTTTAAAATTTTAATGTGCATTTATGTGTTAAGGTTCTAACTTCATTAAAACAATATTTAAACTCTATATTTGCTTATACGTATAGCTAGTATTTTGCAGACTTTTTAACAAGCACACCACAAATGGCATTCGGATTTGAGCGGTGCTGATTGGTCTCAGTGAGCTGAGCCCTCCGCTCCGAAGAAAACATTATCGATCAGCTCACATGTTGTAATCACACGCTCATGATTTTAACAGTCAGCATCCTGTACTGTAATTTAAACAACCAACATTTACGTAATGCCTATCATATTTCCACTAATGGAAAAAATGATAAATACCAAAATATTTCGGCCAGAAACAATTGGTTCTGGATTCTAATGATTCGCGCCTTCAGCCTGCGATTCGCCCGGCAAAATGCACAATGTAGTGCCAATCTAGTACCTTTAAAATCCTGTAGATAGCGTCATCGTAGCTCCCATAGCACAAACAACCCACTGCATAAAAGTGTGTACTGTGAAAAATCGATTAATGGTTGTTGCCACTTGAAATGTAGTGCAGTAAAAAGTACATATATTTATTCAAAAATTCAGTTGAGTGGGGAGTAAAAGTTGTTTACATTTTAAGCAGTATACAGTGTATACTGCATAATCTGCAGTAAGCATCAGTAAGCTATAGCCGTGTTCTTGCAGAGCTAGACTTTATAGACAGTAGTCATGTAAAGGGACTGACCACAGTTTGATTTGATGTTACATATTGTCTTTGGTGGTATCATTCACTGTTAAGATAAATGATAATAAATGGATAAAGGCATGCAGGTATCTTTTCTGTAGCTCAGCTGGTAGAAAATGGTGCTACCAACATCAAGGTGAGATTTAACATACCCATAAAAATCTGCACTGTAAGTTCTTTAAAATGTCTACCAGACTGATAGATATACATGAATATAACGATAATCTCACTGTTCATACTATAAATGTGTAAGAGCTGATCCCACTCAATCTTCTGCTGTGGACCCAGTGCCAACACTTCCCTTCTGTACAGTTTCACAAATAAGTGCATGCATAATCAAGGACTACAGAATGACCAATGTGACTGACTTAAAATGTGAAGGATTTAAAGATTCTGTTATCTGGCATAACTCAAACTCTGATGCAACTACCAAGAATGTGTGTATGAGTATATTGTAAATGAAAATATGGCTGTCATATACCTCAAAAAATATAAATGGAACATTTCTGTCTACAGTTTCTTTTGACGGTGAGACAGTGGTAACGTCTGTACACACTGTCTCTGGGTCAATAGAGGATCTTCCCCTGTGTGTGGATAGTAAATCTCACAGTGCTCTTTTGTCTGCACTGTAAATCAAGTTCCGTGGCCCTGCTTGCACAGATCATCCACCCTGCTAATGGAAGGTTAAGCACTTTACAATAAAACAATAACTGCCAGAGCATACAGTTCTGTCTGCCTATCAGTGATCGGTATAGATCTGAGGTTGGAAGGGCTCAAATTGGACAACATGGACAAGTTGAATGCCATTCTCTCAAAAACCTCAAAAGTAAATAAAATTACACAAAAATAAATACTTGTTTGTTTAAAAATACATCTATGTTTATTATACAAAGCAAAGCAAACAAACATAGAAGGTCTAATGTAAAATCTAAGTCATAAAAGAAAACCAGTTTAAAAGCATTGCCATGAAAGACCTTAACAGGCCCTGCTTGTCACAAGGCCAAGGACAATGTTACCAATTATCCTCCCCTGACGATGGCCATGATAGCTGGATTTGCTAATGCCATCATTCATATACAGCCAGATGATGTGATTTCTTTATTTAATTTTTTAATGTAAATGTTCTTTCCTGTATCATCCCATTGAGGTGCAGGCAAGTCAGATAGCATTATGTGTTTGTATATGCTTGAAATACAGCACAGCAGACCAATAAGAAAGCCCCAGAGAAAAGAAAGTAAATAGCCAAATGTAATATTGACAATCTCAAGAGATTACAGAGCATTTGTCAGTGTGTGATGCCTCCTGACAGGCTGCTTTTGTTGCTTCTAATGCCATCTCCATCAATGTATGTATGTGTGTGTGTGTGTGTGCACTATCCATCATGAGCCAAAATGGGCTCTATCATTTCTGGATCAGAAAGTTTCCCTCTCTCACTCTCATTTAGCTTCTATTGTTCACCAGTGAAAGAAATATCAAATTTACAATGAAAATTTATGGAAATTACATCAATGCCATTATGCTTGTGACTTTCCTAGGCAATGTATTCTTTGCTCCACGACAGTTTTAGCCTGGATGATAAATTTAACAGTTTAACAAAGTCTTAAAGTGTATGGGGGAATGTTTTTTTATGGTTTAAGCTGGCCAACATATCTTTTCATATTGGAAATATAAGCAGGTAAAGTATGCATACTAAGAATATCATAGTTCACCTGGGCAGGGTCCCCTCCTTGCCAACTGGTTCAGTCACATCAAAATAACATTGATTTCTATAATTTATTGCCAGGCCACATCTAGACAGCATTAATTCAAATAACAGGTCGCTGCTGTGTGGTATTGGTATTTCAATCAATGCGCTGATTTTCATGGTAAAGGCTATTATTCACAGCACATGCATTCACTGTATTTACAAGCCTTGTTTGTTGCCATAAAAATTATTCTGCAGTGCTTTCAACTAGCTGTTAAATTGCTTGGCAAGCAAACAACCAAAGGTGTAAATAAAATTAAAAACAGCAAGTCACAGCTCCCTTATACATTAATGCAGCTCACTTTTTTTGTTTTTCTCTCTGACTGCTTTAAAAATACTCATTATTCCTTTCTTAGAATGAAGGGTGTTTCACACTAAAATTTCCCACCTAACAATTTCAGGTTGGAAAGACATTTCCCTATAAAGTTTCCAACAAGTAACAAAAGCATTAAAAATGTTATTTTGAATGATCAAGGAATGTTCAAAACATCCATTTTTTATTGTTTTTAATGCTGTTTTGTATGTTATTGCTTGGCTATATAAACTTTATTCTATGTCTAATTTAGGTTAGCCCTTTCCAGTTTAATTTAATTAGAGTACGTCTTTGGACTATCAGGCCTAAGGCAACAAAGACTCTTAACCCTGCAAACTGAGCCCAAACACTACAGTGAAACAACTCCAGTTGGAGTTGTTGACGAGCACTTCTGGTACTTGGATACATTTGCTGTTCTGCCCCTGTGCTTTAACTGTCCTGCTCAAACAAACTGTTAGTAAAGCTTTCCAGTTTAAACTCCAACTCAATGATACATTTTTTAAGACAAAAGAGCATAAGCACAAAATAAAGAGAATATTTATATTTAGTGAATTTAGTACATTAATTAATAAACAGAAGTGTGATAATTGCTACTATTCTGTGAAACCCAAAGTAATTACTTCACTCCATCTACAGTCATAGAGAGAGAGAGAAACACATTTATTGTTCTGCATTCACAGTTAAAGGAAATACACATTTTCCTCCTGAGGGTAAATATTGTCTGGTCAGTAAAAACTATGCCCACTTAGGAGGAAACAAGGCCCGGAAAAGCTACAAATGAGCTTTTGGTTTAGCCAAGCTCTGTCAGTGCAAAAACCACCTCTATGATGCTCATATCTGATTAGCCAATGGCAGAGGCCGATTACGGCGATGACAGGCCACTTCCCATCATGCTACACTGGTTGGACTGTCTAATCTCCAAGGGGAAACAAGTAGGTGATGGCAGGGTGCAGACCCATTCATAGGGTCCTAATTGAGTCAGGGTGCGTGTGCATCTGTGTTTGTGTATGCACTTAACTCACAGCACAGGAAGAGCAGATAAAATGGGGGCACTGCATGAAACCCAAACAACCTACTGATAAACTTTTTTGATTAGGTATGAATTTCTTCAATGCCTTTTTAGTAACAGATCACTAAACCTTTAGCTCACTTTACAGCATTTTAAAAATCTGTCTTTGCTGTAGAAAAATCCAATATTTTGTTTTCTTTATGTTTACTGAAATAAATGTTGTGCACAACACTAATACACACAATCAAACTTTATAGAGTATGTTGTGCGTTAAAAACATTTCTTTTTCATACTATCATATTTTTAGTATCAATACTTTACATGCTTCTAAAGGTAGTCAATGTGATGTGAACGCTCCATCAAGACACAATGGCCATTTCTGCAAAAAAAAAAAATGTAGTGTTGGTAAAAGCAAACAAAAAACAACAACAAAACATTGCATACATTTTACTTACGCTTATATTTATTTCTTAACTTTGTATTTTATGTTAGAAAACATCTACTAGCTCTGGCAAATAATGTTTAGTATCTCCTTAAAATAGATAGAGGGTATATACTGTATATGTGTCACATGTAAACCTATACATTATTTCATTATACAATAAGTCTTAAAAAAACAACCACAAACTGCATTTGTCTGTATATATAATTTGTTTATATATAGTGTTTAGGCTTTTTTTTACTGACAAATCTAATTGTTGAAGCCAGAGCTTGTAAATATAGCTTTGTTTCCTGTTAAAAGTCAATCAGATTGAAAGGTTGCATTTTCAAAATAACTCTTGCCATTTAATATATAATACAGTTCTCCGTTCCCAGGACAGTCTGCTCTGACTGAAACTTGGTCAAATTCTTGAAGAAAGATGGGCATTCAGCAACATGAATGAAAGCAGCATAAACAGGAAGGGAAAGTCAATTTTTTTTTGGCGAGTAAAGATTGTCATTTCATGCATGAGTAGACTACACAAGCACAAAGTGGGAGATTAAAAGGAAAAACACTAAAATTCATATAATAGATGTGCATCATCACATTTAGACTTTGGTCTAGTGCAGTGTTTTAGACTGCCTTCCTAAAATAAGAAGCTATATATTTTCATGGATAATCACATTTATACGGTCCTAGATACAGTAAATAGGTAAATAAGTAATAAGTAAATAGGATATTACTTGAGCCTTTCTTTCTTTTTCCTTCCTTTTCTTCCTATCTTTTTTCTGTCATTTAGTTTTGCAAGACATTTTTTTCACCTCCAGATCCATCAATTAATCATTCACCACATGCCCTTATTGGACATGCTATATTAGATTACTAAACAACCACATTAGGTAGTAATTATAGGAGAACACCTTTATGTTTACACACAAAATTATTATTAATACCTATTTAGCACTTTATGTTTGTGTGTTTATCTTGTGGGGAATGTTGGCTGGTTTCACAATGTTGTTGATTTCAGAAAACCTGATGCACACACACAGAGCAGCATGTGGTTTATGTGGACACTCTATAGACGTAATGGTTTTTATACTGTACAAACAGTATATTCTATCCCCTAAACCTAACCCTCACCAAAAATGGTGGCATTTTTAAGTAACAAAAAAACTAATTTGGAATGTACATAGGATATGTCCCCATAAACCATTTTTACATTGTTATACACATTTATACACATTATTATACACACGTTACATTTGTACATATATTATACACGTCATTACTTACACATTTGTGTCCTCGTAAACCACATAATGAAACCCACACACACAAACTAAAAAATAAATGATACAATTTAAATAACTATCCTTAATGACCTGTAGTAAACAGCATTGGGATATTGTTGTCAAACAATCTTAAAATTTCTCATTGTAGAGCTACTATGATCAAATATATTATTGTCATTACATAAACAACATTTCTGGAGCTTAAAGTGAAAGTGTGTTTGGAAAGTAATTCAATGGCGCTCAGCTAAACAGCCATCTCAGTTACTAAGAGGAAATTAAATGTCCTGTGAGGACCCTGACTTTATCACGACTTTATCAAGGCAACACACACACACAGTAACAGCACCAACAGCCACATCCACACATTGAACCAATTGCTCTGAGTATAAAATATATGGATACCATGTTGAGAAAAACATTGGATTTGATTTTAATTGCACAATTTCAAATACAAGCAAGATACATATGACCAACAGCTGTAGGTGTTGGTGGCCAGGAACAAAAGGAGTAATTAATGAGCAAGATACGATACAGCTCGTTAAGATGGTAGTTCAGAAGATGGCACATGCCACAGACAGTGCACCAAAATCACACACATTTAATTATCTTATTTATACCAGCAAGTAATGCTAAATTCTAAAAGTAATAAAATGCAATAAAATGCATGGACATCCATGTCTGTGAGTATTTTAAAATATATAAATACAATTGACGGCTCTGGGTGATCTGCAATTATGTAGGAGTGTCCTCACAGTAGCATCGCTCACTTGTGCAGTGTAGTTAAGACAATGCAGATTTAGTTAGATTTACACATGATGTTTTACTCTTTGCCTCTAATTCAATATTTTATCAGAAAAAAACACCACTGGGTAATGCCCTCTTTTTCACAGGTGGATATCAATGCAACAGAATCTGTAGATACAATTTAGCTGAAATAAGTCAGTTTAATATTTAGGGGTGAGACCAAAAGGACCCACACCTACCCTTAAAATCTGAGGAAAACAGGGATTACCAGACCTTTTAAAAGCAAACACATAAGACTCATTATCACTGCGGCATATTGGCAGGCTTATTTCCACCGTGAGTGTTGGGTCCAACAAACCCTCCCCCTGGGATAAACATGTGTATGGGGAGGGGGGCATGGCAGCCCCAGCAGCAGGTGGCCCATTGCAGCCTAATGAACATGACAATCTGTTACTATCGCCACAGCTCTTTTCACCAGACAATTAAGTGACTAAGCGTGTAATTATTCTGGGCCAACAAGAAGAGGCTCTCCTCTAATTTCATCTTTACATTTCTGTTTACTCACCCGTGCTCCTCTCGTTAATGAGAGATTTTCCAGTCTATGCTAATTGGTTTCAATAACATTCATTTTAGTTGAAAGGGAATGATTTATTAATTGGGGAGGAGGGGGGTGTAAAAATAAATATATAAATGAATAAATAAAAGGAGCCCACGTTTTTATTTTCGAGAGCAGCTAACACTTTGGAAAGCAATCAACAGGTTCAGAGCTAATGAAATTAAGTGACGCCGGTAGTAACAGAAAGGAAATCACAAATTAAAAGCAATTTATTTTTCATTGAAACATGTGGAAGTGTTCATGCACAATTAATGCACAAAGCATAAAGCGCAAGAATAAACATGAGGATGGTAATCAGCTCTATGCCATAGGGAACGTTTTAGTTACAAACAGTTTAACATCAGGTTTTAACTGAAATTTCACCCACATGGTGTACATAAAAGTTATAGATAAAAAATTACTTAAATTGTTATTTGAACCTTTTTTATATATAAAGATGGATGAAAATAGCCAACATTATTTTCTGTCTCATCAGGTTCTCTTCTGGTTTACCCAGTGGTAAACGTACGTAGACTTCTCAGTAGACCACCTCTGGTACAGCTAACACAGGATAATTTGAAATGATTTGCATGCAATTTGCATAATGTCAGGACACAAGCTACAAATGGGTATGAGTGTGTCTTAATTACAATGAGCTGTGCTTTCAAAAAGGCACATGGAATTCTTATTGAGTTAGCTGCTGCTTGCGTTCAAAATGTGAAGTCAGTCAAGCAAAAATGCCTGTTTAGGATCTGTTCAGTGTTGTTCAGTAATTATGTTCTATTAAGCAGTCTGGTATCCCTGCACCCCTCAAGTGATTGACTTCTTTATCTACAAGTAATATTATTCATCATTAAATATAGAAAACATATTGTTGTAAAGAGGATTTTCCTATTTATTTCTGTTCATTTAAACTGTATCCTTCATTTAAACTGTAAACTTTAAACCTATAATTTTAGGTCAATAAGTAAATGAAGTTTCATATACTATCATATTTTAAATGTGCACCATTCATATTGTCACTACGAAGAAAAATGGAACAGGAAAAAATAGAAATGTCATGATTTTAATCATATTTACAATTACAAACCAATTAGTCAGAGCTTCTTTACCTCTGTCTCTCCGTCTTGCTCTAAGTATGGTCATTAATTGACGTGCAGGGCTGCTTTCAGGACATGGGTATGAATACCTGAGGTTACCAAGGTTACCAAATGGAATCCTCCCTCAGACATTCCTGATCTGCATAATTCCAACATATAATTCAGTGACTTTCAAAGTGAGGTTGATGAATGGCACCTTCAGAAGATAATATTTCTGCTTGGCTGTAATAAATCTTATGTGAAGTACTTTGGGGGGGTGTGTGTGTGTTTAGTTAGAAGGTAAGATGAGACTTATTGCTATCCCTCTCTTCCTCTATCTCCTTTCCCTTTGTCTGCTTCTATCTAGATTTCATGAGCATTAGAGTAATTTCTTGCTTACCTATTCTTGCCTCCAAACATCATGGACTAAACTTCTTGAGACACTTATGTTTATTCAAAACAACAACAGAGCAATTTCTATGGCCTTTAAATGGCTTAAATCTTTCAGAATTTAACAAATTGAAGGATTATAACATGGCAGTGTTACCAAAAAATTACTTGTAATATAGATCTCTGGAATTCTTGAATATCTGATATAGTAATTGTAACTCAAATCAATACTTCATGTCCATTTATTTACACATTTGTTAAGCAGCCTTGCAATAAGCATAATAATATATAAGACAGTCATTTGCCTAATAATCCAGCTAATGACTGGTTGACTGCACATTATCACATGATTTGTAGCTTATAAATTCTTGCCAAACAAATGCCAAACAAACAAATCTGTTTCAGGTAATAAAGTTACTGGTTCAAACAGATCAATTTAACTGTTTGGATGTACACATTCACGCTCCTGTTTTTTTCTAAGAATCTACCTTTTTCAATGGGGTCTAAATAGACCAAAAGATATCCACCCTACTGGGACAAGACTGAATAAGATGTCAGATAAGCACCTGTGATATTGATGTCTGTTCCAAACAGTCTGCAGCCAACAGGCAAACACGCCATGTCCTCCACAAGCTTTTTAATAAAAAAGCTTTAATTATAATACATTATAATAATAATTATAATATTAATAAAACAAAGTCAAATTAAGAGGAATTGGCCCTGATCCCTCAGTACTGTTTAAAAAAAAGACTTGACCCTGGCAACAGTGATATCTTTTCTTTTATTTATGATAATGGTTATGTTTCTTCTTGTTTCATCCACAGCACTTATTTGCCTTTAGCAGGTGCATGTATTTACCATACATTAAGCCTCATTAGATGTTAATTGAATGTTTGGTCGCTGAGGGGTGTGTAGCAATGGAGAGTGTGCTGTGGCTAATGATGAGAGAAGGAAATGAAGAAGAGTTTTTTCATCTACCGATTTGTTTTTCGTGTCCCTCCAAATATATAAGCTTCTTGCTTAATTTCACACTCTTTTCCATTTACTTTGTATGCGTTTCCATACAGAATATGCAAAATCAAAGTCACAAATGTGTATTATCTCTAACACACCTGTGAGTGATTGTATTTGTTTACTAATTAGGTTTTAAATTTTCCATTATTAATGTTTTTAATAAGCCCACAGTCAGGTGTGGCTGACAGTAATGAATGGCTCCTTCTTGACGATCATTATTGGCGAGCTGCTCTGCTGCCTAATAAAGGGATAATTACTCCATGTTTGCTCACACAAACATAAAGAACTGAATATTGACTTTTTGACAGGCTGTGACGCTTTTCCAGTTAATGACTTTTTAAATTGTACCTTTATAGCTGTCACACACTAAAATAGTTCATTATGTTTTCAATTGACAAATATATGATACTAAAAAAATGTGTGACTAATAGGCATAAACAAACAGACAGCAGACAGATAGAAGTGTTTGAAGTTTGGAAGTAGCTTCTTTGGGCAAACCTACTAGCTTAACTACATCAATTTAACTACATCAGTTAAATTCAATTAGAGTGGTTAATTGGGGCGGTATCTTTAACATGGCAACAACACTAATACTAAAGCAGCACAACCTTGCCCCTTTTTTGCATTCTGGAGGATGGGTCTTAATCTTAATTGGGATGTGGCAAAACCCAGGAGAAGCTCTTTGTAGTCCCTTTAGGTTTTAGTGAAATCTGTTTCTCCTTTTAGAGTGAACTTTGAGTGTTGTAACTTTCCAGATCTTTTTAATGCTCAAACAACAACATTACACACTAACGCTGAAAAGGTGAAAATGTAGCTTTTAGCCTAGCTAAGTTTTCTGTAGTCTTAGCTAAGTATATTAGCTAAGACTACTATCATATATATAACTATATATTATATTTTTGATTACTTGCCTAACACTGCTAGATACAAAGATTATTTATAGTAATAATAATAAAAATAATACAAATATTAATAATTAGTTAGCATATGGTTATATGTCTGCCTGTTTGTCTTGTCTTCTTATGGGTCAACTTTCTGTATTCAGTTACTCAGTTACAATGAGTTACTCTCATTGTTACTTTTCAGTTGTAGTTTTGTTCTTGTTGCCCTGTCACATTGTGCTCACCCATGTCTTGTTTTCCCTGATTAGACTATGTTTTCAGTTCTTTGTTCGGTCTTGTTGTTTGTGTATGCTTTGTTTGATACCTGCTTCTCTGTTGTACACATTTGGATTAATAAACCATCAGTCTTTGCTCTGTATTTTTCCCTCCGTATGTTATAGATATATAAAGAAACCAACTTTTTTTACGTAATGTTGTACATGCCATAACAAGATATGAGGTCACTGATGTTATATTGTCTGTTCATCTGCCAGTTTGTATTGTAGTTTTGTTCTAATATTATCGTAGTATTACTTGTCACACCAATGTCTTCCCCTGATTATTCTGTCTATATAAACATCTGTGTTTGTTGTCCCAAGTTGTTTGCTGTATGGATATTCCATTCTCCTTGTTTTCGCTCCTTGTTGTTTAGATTAGTCTCACTCTTGGATTTATTAAACTTTACTGGTTCTTTGCACTTGGATGCATCTCAATGTGCAGAGTTTAGTAAGGGTGCAGGCAGCAAACAGGGTTGGTAAATAGGCAAACAGGTAAACAATCCAACCAGGTAAAGAATTCCAAAAGGCAAAAGAGAAATACATAGAAACAAGGGTAAAACAGAAAAATAGGCTTTACAAGACAAGACTTTACAAGAAAGAAACAAAACTTCGTAAGGAGTGTGAGTGAGACCAGGTTTATCATATGATGGACATTGAAGGTGATGGGGTTCAGGTATGACAGGAACCAGGAAGTCAGTATTCTGGTGATGGCTCATGTGGCCTGGGATGGTCTGGGATGTGTTGATGTCTGCAAATTCTGGGACATGAGCAATCTGGGTGACCAACATAGAATTCAGTGATGATGTCAGGGTCTAAGACAGGACACTCCTGGCCTAGATGTCCATGAGGTAATAGAGACTGTAAGAGGCCTGACCATTTCACAGATTTTAACAGAAACACATGGAAGGTAGGAGAAATACTGGTATGAAGCAACAATTCATAGAATAACAGGACTCATTTGTCTGATGACATTGAAAAGGCAAACACACCTAAAACTAGGCTTTTCACATAAGAGTCAGAGACAGCTAGACCCTTTGTCATAGACAAAGAGTTGGGAAGAGACAACAGTATTGGTGATTGGTTCAGCATTGTAAAAAGGCTTTCCAGAGATCAACCATGGACCTCAGTTTGACATTTCAAACTGTGCTCACAATACAAGTTTCAGACATTGCTCAGAGTATCATATGCTACAACAAGGGAGAGATTTAAAGGGAAGAGGGATAGGAAATGAAGGGAAAGGATTTTTTTTTTTTTGATGAGGTTAAGTGCTCACGAAAGAGATGTGTTTTCAGCTGTCTTTTGAATATTGCCAGGTATTCTGCATTATGGATGAAGGCAGGAAGATTCCACCAGCATGGAGTAGTGAATGATGGTTCACTACATAGTTTGACACTATGTCCTTAGCTAGGCCAAAGAACCAGAACACATATTGGAAGAGTGCTTCTGCAGCCTCCAGGGATGAAGGTAGCTTTCTGAGAAGAATCTTACTTTGTGATGGAGGAAGATCAGTGAGGAAATTCAGACTTAGTTGGCAAGAGATGGAGTAGGCCAGCTAGATGCAGTTATCCCCCAAATGTCCAGAGTTCGGTGAGAAGTGGACGCTGTGAATGATTGTGATCATACAGAAAGTGGGGAATATACACATGATTCTCTGGACACTGCCGGGAGATGGCTAAAGGCCTGCTCATACCAATAACATTAAATAAACGTAACTATAACAATAACGTTTTGGATTTGTATGTAACTGTAGCGGCCCGATCCCTTAGCGTGAGTGGATGGGGCCCTGGATTCGTTAGATGTCAGGTCTCCCTAAATATCCTCTGAATATTAGTAACGTTGTTCTAATAACCTCTTAATTTGGCTACTGATATGCGTCTAACCAATAAAAAAACCCACACACCTTCAGTGAAATAAAGCTTAGGTTAACTTTACTTGGATTCAATTAAATAAAATTTAGAAATATGACAGCCCAGCACCAAAAGAAATTCTAAGTAGCAAATAACAAACTGTCCCAAATATCACAACAAAAAATATTAATGACGTGCTTTTTACGTGAGTCCAGCCAAATCACACCAATTAGTTCACTCAAATGTCCCAACTGCAATCAAACAATTTTCCTTGTTCAAAAGTAAAAAACCCTGTTGCAGGCCTGATACGATGCTAGGGTTCGTTGAAGCACAAACAATTTGCCGCTTCGCTCAATGAGCAAACAAATTAAACAATTGTCTTACCTGCGCTGGCCGTGGCTGTTATTCCTGTGACGCGTTTTCAGACGCGAAGGATTTCAGGCCTGGAAGAAAAGACGGCAGGTCGGCGATTCTGTCCCGCGCGGCCAGAGGAACCACTGAGAATCCCTGGTATCTCAGGGTGCTATCTGGGATGCTTCCTGTAGCTCAGGCTGTTCAAAGACGCAACCGACGGTAGCTGTTCACAACCGCAAACTCGTGAGTCTCTCCCGGGGGAGTTTAGCGGTGATTCATAAAAATCAGCCGTGCCACTAGTTGTCCAATGATCCGTGGGGAAATTTCTATCCCCTTGCATACAAACAACTTTAACCAACTCTAACTTAGTTCTCTTTTCGACAAACTTCATAGGATGGTATATTTACGTCCTCAAACCACAACACGTGTCCCCTTACAGCCTTCTCCTCTCCGCCCCTCCCCTGTTCCATCCATCTCCTCCAATTACAACCGGTAAGTATTCTATCATGCACTTCCTCTTTTTCCAATCAAAATTACCTTTTACATATAGAAATTCAGAGAAACAATACATGTAACAATAAATACAAAATATTAGAAAATAAAAATAAAGAAACATTAAGAAATCAAATAAATTTAACCTTAGCTGGGCTTCATAACCATGTTCCTTACACTGCGTCAAGAAGGTGACGCTTTGGGGAAATGCTTCAGGCGTGACCAGATCTGAACACATGCTATCATACCAGTTTATGGTCAAGTTTAAGGTCATGTGACATAATGATGCAACAGACATCACTAGATTCTTAGGCTGAAGCAAGGTTGCACAGGCCTTACTGAAGTGTGGCAGCAAGACAAGCGTCTTGTTCCCTATCTCAGGGAACATGGTTACTTATGTAGCCTGAGACGTTCCCTTTGAAGGGAAACTCAATGCTGCATCAGGAAGCTGACGCTATGGGCACAGTGAAGAAAGTGCCAGTCTCACTAAACTATGTAACACTGGCACAGGTGAATGTAAGAACAGACAACTAGATCTTTAACACAGGAGGACTCAAGCTACAACCCCAAATCAGAAACAGTTGGGACAGTATGGAAAACACAAATAAAAAAAGAAAGTAGTGATTTCTAAATTTACTTTGACTTGTATTTCATTTGCAGACAATACAACAGCACATTATTTAATGTGTTCCTCATGATTTTTATTGTTTTTTCTTCAAAAAAACAAAATTCCTATTTTGGTTCTTGCAACACATTTCAAAAAAAGTTGGAACAGGAGCAATTTAGGGCTAGTAATCAGGTAAATTGGTTAAATAATGATGTGATTTGAAACAGGTGAGGTCAACAGATGATTGTAATTATGATTTGGTACAAAAGCAGCATCCAAGAAAGGTCTAGTCCTTTAGGAGCAAAGATTGCCAGTTGCCAACAAATATATGAGAAAATTATTGAAATGTTTAAAAACAATATCCTCAAAGAAAGATAGGAAGACATTTGCTTATTTCACCTTCAACAGTGCATAACATAATTAAAAGATTCAAGGAATGTGGAGGAATTTCAGTGCGTAAAGGACAAGGGCGCAAGCCTAGGCTGAACAACCGATCCCTCAGGCGGCACTGCATCAAGAATCGTCATTCATCTATAAGCAATATCACCACATGGGCTCAGGACTACTTTGGCAAACCTTTGTCAAGTACCACAATAGGTAGTTACATCCACAAATGCCAGTTAAAACTGTATTGTGCCAAAAGGAAGCCCTATGTTAACAGTGTCCAGAAGCGCCGTTGACTTCTCTGGGCTCGGAGGCATCTGGGATGGACCATTACACAGTGTAAATGTGTACTGTGGTCAGATGAATCAGTATTTCAGGTATTTTTTGGGAGAAATGGACGCCGTGTGCTCCAGACCAAAGAAGAAAAGGATCATCCAGACTGTCACCAGCAACAAGTCCAAAAGCCAAGGTCTGTCATGGTATGGGGTTGTGTCAGTGCCCTTGGTAAAGGTAACTTGCACTTCTGTGATGGCACCATTAATGCTGAAAAGTACATAGAGATTTTGGAGCACAAGATGCTGCCTTCAAGAAGACATCTTTTCCAGGGACGTTCATGCATATTTTAACAAGATAATGCAAAACCACATTCTGCACACATTACAAAGTCCTGGCTACGGAGGAAGAGGATACAGGTATTTGACTGCCCTGCCTGCAGTCCCGACCTGTATCCAATAGAGAATGTGTGGCGCATTTTGAAGCACAAAATGCGACAACGAAGACCCCGTACTGTTGCCCACCTTAAGACTTGTTTGCAGCAAGAATGGGACAAAATTACACCTGAAACACTTCTTCACTTGGTGTCTTCAGTCCCTAAACGTCTTTTAAGTGTTGTGAAAAGGAATGGCAACATTACAAAGTGGTAAATGCTTTACTGTTCCAACTTTTTTTAAAATGTTGCAAGAACCAAAATAGGAATTTTTTTTTTTTTTTGTAAAACAAAAAATCATGAGGAACACATTAAATAATGTGCTGTTGTATTGTCTGCAATGAAATACAAGTCAAAGTAAATTTAGAAATTTTTTTATTTGTGTTTTCCATACTGTCCCAACTTTTTCTCGTGCGTGCGTGTCTCTGTGTGCGTGCGTGTGCGTGTCTGTGTGTGTCCGTCCTTACACAGGGAATGGTGGAGAATATATTAACATTAATTTTGAATGAAGTTCTTCATATATGACATAACCATCGTTGAACAAGCCTCAGTATTAATTTCCTTTAATACACATTTAAAACTTAAAACACATTTTCGCTACATTTTTGGTGTTGGAATTAAACGATAGTTATGAGCTTGAACCATTCAACAATAATTGTGTGTGACAAATCAGGAACCAATAGGACGTGACGTGCGATGTGCATTATGTTCCTATTTGTGTCTGTTTAAATACAGATGAAGTGATAGCGATGGTATTTCTACTGTGATTGAAAGAGCTTTAACGCATGTTTGCATATTCAAATGGTATCAGTGTAATGTTAATCTGATCTGGCGAAGAAATCCAGTTCAGTATTAATTAATGCATAAATCTACTCAGACTAGCGGCATTTGTAAACTGTACCAGAATTAATTTGCTTTGGCGAAGGAATCCAAAGAAGAAACCCTCGGTTAGCACGGAGATGATTGGGCAAGCATGTTCCTTGTTCGTCTTGTAAGGCCTTTATTTTAACTGGAGCTAGACTGATGCCACTGCGTGTTCCAGGGCCTCTCAGCTATGCTCTTACTCCCCAGGAGTCACCATTAGAGTAGCTAACTAATGCGTGCTCTCTCACTCGTCCCGTGAGTGGATAGTAGGATACTGCGAGCCGGTAGATGATTGCTATTTAAGTGGGAGTTACAAATCTTGATCAAGTCATAATAAATATGCAACAGCGAAGAAAACCTGTTGTTTTTTGTTTTGTTTTTGTTTTCATAAATCTTAATTACTTTTAATCACGGCAGAGAAGCTGTTTACTTCAGCGTCCAGTAACCTGCACGCTAGAATGGGCAGCAAAGAAATCCTGCCGCATACCCGTGTGCAGCGCACGGCGCCAGCTCTAAGACCAGCTGTATCACATTACACTCGCAGTCGTAGCAACTCTGCGTCTGAAACGAGAGTAACTTCCACGTACAACGTGGTCAAACGGAAGTTCCGATTAAGGCGCATTACCTCTTAGTTACACCAGAGGGCAGTATAACTAACACTGCGGTTTCATCTCTTTACGCCTGACTTCCCTTTTGTTTTGGGCAACAACGCCACCTGTGGGCATTTTCAGTCAGTCCTTCGTTTTATTTTAGTTTATTTGTTTTACTGCTTATTATTTTTCCACCTTTGATTACCTTATTAATGATTACTATTTGAACAATAATGATAATTAATATTATTGGTCATTGGTTTACAGATTTAACTTATTCCCCCTCATTATTTCTTACATTCTTCTCTGCATTTAGGATTGCATTTGATTGATTTTGAACTTTAATTAAATAGACTTAATTAAATTTAAACTTTAATCCGATCAATCACCCTCCTCATTTCAAGGTGTTCAGGACATAGCCCTCCACTACTTAGCTATTTCCATTTCAGTTATTCTTTAAATGGCTTAACTGATTTTACCCTTGATCAGCCTTTGTGTTTCCCACATCAGTAACACTCCTCTAGTGCTTGGGTAGTGAAGTGACAGTTCTGTCCATGGTGGTATCTGGTGAGTGGATCTGTCTGTCCTGACAAGTCAGGGGATTTGGTCCTGCTACTGGTACCCACCTGGAAGACCTCAATTCACGCCCAGGCCTACTAAGTCAGGTGCAGTCCCATTCAGTTGCAAGAGACACCAAAGAGAAAGAAATACTCTCTGTCTCCCAAACTGTTTGGCCTGTTCCTGCTACTTTTGTTAAAGAACCCCCTATCTACAGGATCTGTCATCAGCCCTGGTGCGTCAGGCTACTCTGAAGAGGAAAACTGTTCTTTGCCTTTCCTTACCTTCTCCCTTTTCGTTATTTTGTTTCTGTCTTGTTCCATATAAGAGACTAAACCTGTCTGAACCATCAGGAAAATTCCCAGTAATAATGTTAATGAACCAAAACCCAGCAGGTGGTCACCCGCAGGTCATACTGTGATGACACATACCAGGTTTCATGTCAATACACCAAAGCCTTAACAAGAAACAGCTATATATCCATTATTGCAGGCGCTTTATCAACATCATTGATGCGCTGTACAAGAAGTGATTGGACAATCAAAAACCTTTTAATACCTTTTTGTCAGGGGTGTATCTAGATGATACTTACCAAATTTCGTGGAAATCGGACAAACAAGCTAGGAGGATGAGTCAGAGAATCAGAGGAAAATGAATTTTGTTTCTAGGACTTACGGTTCAAAAGTTGAAATTTTTGAAAGTTTCATAACTTCCCAGTAAACTCACACATTGCAAAAGTATTTTTTTCAAAAAATTCAAAATGGCTGGAAAATTTTAATGGTGGAAATGAAATCAGAGCTAAATATTTTGTTTGTTTTGGGCCAAGGATTTGTTGATCTGACAAATGGTGAAGGAGTTATGAGGGTCATATTTTGTCAACCTCTCCCCAAATAGAGACCTACCATCTGGCCAAGTTTCAAGCCTCTAGGACTTATTGTTTGGTCTGCACGATCAGTTTTATGGCAGAATAATAATATATATAGCTGCAAGCAGTGATTATCGGGGTTCAAGCACCTTAAGACCTTTGCCTGGATCTAAGAATAATCAGAATTAATTAGCAGGTGTTTAAAAATGCCAGCTAAATAACTGTTTCATTACACATAACAGGTGAAATGTCCCATTTTCAAAGTTCGCACTTGTCATAGCACCACCTGTTGCCCAATTTGCTTCTTTAGTATCATATTCTTTAGTATTCTATTAGTATCAATTTGGATGATCTGCCGTAGTGTCTACATCTTTTGATGTTTCGTTTAGGAAATATAGACATATTGATACACTTGGCCAAACCAATTTCTGAAACTTCCCTGTTATAGCTTTCCAAAACAAAACTTTAAAAACTTTTTTTGATAATTATTGACCTAGAGAGACCAGAGACTTGTACTGCGCTAGTTTTGCTGAGGTGAAAACACTTTGCTGAGGTGAGTGAAAAACTTAGGACCAGTCTGCAAAAGTATTTTTTTTAAATAACCTCAAATATTCAAAGACTGGTTTAATTGACAGCAATGGTTCTAGAGGCAAAGTTGTTCAAAATTAGGAGTTCTAACATATGATCAATATTTTCTCTGTTTGTTAACCATAACATAATATGCAATTGTTAACCCACCCAAAAACAAGATAGCATCCCCTGATGGGCGATTTCTTTTAAAACTCTCTCAGACCATTGGGGCCACGAGTCAAACATGCTCACTGAGTTTTGTTCCAATCGACCTTCGTTAACCTTGTCTAATAGGTGCTCAAGTTTCATTGGCCTATGGCAGACATGTTTTTAAGATAATCCAATGACCCTCCAGAGCATACACCCCCGCTCCGACCATGTCAACTCTGACTCCAATGCCCTCATTCAATGTTGTTACACCCGCACCATCCGCCTCCCTCAAGGAAGACAGACAGCGGCCGAATACGCACTCACTTTCTGCACTCTTGCTGGTTAAATGGACTGGGTCGAGAATACGCTTAAGTTGCTGTTCCGAAGGCGGCTAAATTAAGAACTTCAGTCAGAATTGGCCAGCTGAGATAAAGGTAGAAATCTTACCGAATTCATTGACGTTGCCTTCCAAATAGACAATTTGATTTGCTCTCGTCGCCCAACGCTTCCTACACTTTGGTCCACATTCAAAGAAGCTGCTCATCCTGAACCCATGCAATTAGGTTTTACCCGCCTTACTTCAGAGGAGAGAGAACACTGGAGGTGGCTACATCTGTGTCTCTACTGTGGACAGACAGGCCACATCAAATCCTCTTGCCCCATTCGACCTACTAAAGATTCCAAGCTGGTGTGTACAGTCTCCGTTCCATCACCTCAAACTGCAATAATAAGTGTACCAGTTAAACTATTCGCTGATAACAAGACCATCTCGACTCAGGCCCTGGTAGACTCTGGAGCAGCTGGGAATTTCATTTCTTATGAGTTTGCTCAATATCACAAGATTGTTCTAACCTCATGTAATTCCTCTCTGACATTGGAGGCGCTAGACAGTCAACCACTCGGTAAAGGCAAGGTCTTTACCGAGGAGGAGGTCTGAGGAGGTCGAGTTACAGGTTTGAGCATTACATTCCAAAAAGTTGCAACTCTATGTCATTACATCACCTAATCATACAGTAATACTAGGATTACCCTGGTTACGAGCACATAACCCTGTAATTTCCTGGACAGAAAGCCAAATAACCAAATAGGCTCCATCTTGTTTTGAACGCTGTCTCTCCAAAGTGGTTTGCCAATCCCCATGTAAGGTCTCCCTAGAAGAAGAATTTAAGCCCGAGCCTACTCTACCCTCTGAGTATGCTGATTTAAGAGAGGCATTTAGTGAAAGTGGAGCTTCTCAATTCCCACCTCACAGATCTACCGACTACGCTATTGATCTTATACCTGGCGCAGCACTTCCCAAGGGTAGAGTCTTACCTTTGTCACAGCCAGAAAAAGAACTTTAGCCTGTTAAAGAACCTGTTAAAGAACTTTAGCGCTTCCTGGGCTTCTCTAGTTTTTATCAGAGATTCATCAGAGATCCACAAACCATTTACAATTTGATCATATTATTGAAGTATGATATCTTTCTTAAGGTCCAGTTGACTATGATGTGTGACTTTAGCTTAGCTGCAAGTTAGTCATCTGGATAGCAATTAATCACCTAGAACTGTACGTTACATTTAAGAAAAATTATGTTTTATTATTATCCACAGAAACTCATGTGGATATTGTTTCAATGGAGGCTCCCGTACCGCCTCCTCCGAACCACCAGAAGGAGCATCTCTTGAATATTAGTCATAATCATGTTTACGCATGCTCATTGTGAAGTCTTATTTTGCCATGGCTAACATTTTTGAGTGGTCTACCATGTTTTTGGATTACCCGTTGTTACCTTGGATTGTGTATTCTGTTTTGGTTGTTTGCTGCCTGCCCCGACCATTTGGATTGTTTATTCTACTCTGATTGTTTGCTGCCTGCCTCGACCCTTGCCTGCTTATTGTTTCTGATTTGCCTTGCCCCTGCTATGTCTGTTTTCCGTTGCCTGACCCTGCCTGTTTTATTGATTCTCAATAAACTGCTGCAAATGGATCCTACCACCTCAGTCCCTTCGTTACAGCATTAGTCAATAATTTTGCTGATAAGACAAAACTGTACAATATAAACTGCAGCTTTTAAACAAGGACATTGGATCAGTTAACAGGATGTGATGCAATGTAAGTTTCAACATGTGGATGAAATACACAAGAATCATTTTATCTTAATTTTCTCTTAAAAACCCATACAAAGCATGGTGTATTTTTGAACACACTATAAGAACATGTAGTTTAAATTATTTTAATGATTATTTATTTGATTGTTTATTTATCGTCTGAGATTTAGATAAGCAGCACAAATTGTAAGTGTTTTAATCAATGTCTGGGACCAAAATAATAAACACAGTTTGCATGAGCAATGTGACAACAGATGCAACAATGTTATTTTATGACAGTTAGAGGGTGGCTATAGGTTGTAATAAACTGTTTGCACAAATGACCTATGGGTTGATTTTTGGGGGACAATCTTGACACCTCAGAAGTATCTGAAATAAATATAACTAATCCAGATGGAAGAGTTGCTACCAGATACTTTAGAGTATAACTTCTTTTTATAACTTTCCTTTTGCCCCAGCAGGTAATACTTGACTGTCATACATTCAAGTCATAAACATATTTATTTAATTTCTGCAATTGTACTACATCAATTAGAACATTAGTCAGTAAAATCTTCTATAAGGGCTGGCTGACTTTACCAGCCATGATTTATCTAAAATGTGGGAATGAATTAGTAAAACATAACTTAAACAAGGGAACAAAGTAGTAAAAAAAAAGTCTTCGTTGTCATATTTTGTTATGCACCGGGCTCCATACAATTTGTATATACAATATGCACGCAATTAATAATGTTAATGAAATGTTTGTGTCAAGATAAACTAGACTTAAATCCGAACAATACAATGAACGGAGGTTACATAAATACCTGAGACATTCTTCTAGTTGGGTCTAGGTCTACCTTATTTAAAGACTCGTTATCTATGGACCTTCTTTAACTATACATTCCTTTAAGATCCTTAGGATCATCAATTGCAGACTTACTGACTGTTCCAAATTTCAAGTTAAGTTCTTTTGGTGCTGGGGTTTATAGTTGTGTAGTGTGAAAATTATAGAATTCATTACCATTGCATATTGGCCAGCTAGATTCTATTTCCCAGTTTAAAAATCATTTAAAATCAACATTTATTTTGATTAGAATATCTTTAAGTGACCTGATTGTTTGATTTGTATGTTGTTGATTTTCTGTTGCTTTTCTGTATTTATGCTATTCATTTATATGCATTTATGCTGTAAGGAGTGCATTGAAAGGTGCCTTATATATAAAATGTGCTATTATTATTATTATTATTATTAAAAGTAATAAATATATTAGCTTACAATAGCTCCAAAGTCAAAATTCCAAAATAATCATGTAAGTCAAGCACATCTAATCTCTCAACATAAGTAACAATTGAAATTAGTTCAAATGCTCAAAGTTGACATGGATTACCTGTTTAGACAGAACTGTAACCCCTCCTGAGGCCAGTTCACCTTGACACTTTTAAGGTAGAGGGTGACAGCTGCCTCTCCAACCTTTCCTGCAAGAAGGAAAAAACAGACCTGACTGCACATCTTTGTCAGTGTTCACTTTGAGAAGCACACCAATTTGCAAATAGACCTTGAAACATACATTCACCGTGTAGAGTGAGCCCTGGCTGCAGTGATAGTGTCTATCACCACCTGTGACCACTCAAACAGACGTGGAGGCTCCAGAGGTCTGGGCATGGGTGCAAAATAGTGTCTCATCCCTGTGAAAGAAGGTCCTTCTGCCAGGGAGAATGCATACTTTTTCATGGCCAAAGGCCAGCTGTGTGCCAGTGCATTTATTCTGAGTGGGGCCTTGGCTAGCCAGTACCATAGTTGGCAATGGAAGGATTCCTTGGAAGCAAATAGATCTACCTGTTCTTACCTGAAAGTAATCGGTATGTCATCTTACAATAAACCGAAAATCACAGTATTCCAAAATAATTAAGTAAATAAGCACATTGTCTCCCAACATAGGTAGCATTTAACAAAGTAAGTTTAAATCCCCAATGTTGTATAAAGCTACATCCTCCTGATAAGTCTTCTTGTAAAAAATGGGGTATGGGTTGTCCTGTGTTGGTCTCTGGTCGAAATGTACACGTGCTCCCTGGGAATGAAACCCACAACCTTTTGCACTGCTAACACAATGATCTACCAACTGAGCTACAGGAGCATAGAATCACGTCAATATTATAATATAGAGACTGTGTCTGTCCTCCTGTATTGGTAAATACAAAAAACACTGTAAACAATTAATGCCAATTTAATCAACGTTTAACTAAAAAATATACAAAATACAAACAATTAATAAGATTTGGTTTGCAGAAAATTAGATCTCTCCCTACAAAAGTGCTTTTTGTTAATGTTTTGTTAACCTAGATGTGCTCTGTTTGACATAAACATGGCTAAAATGAGACGATTACATTGCACTGAATGAGTCTATCCCCCAAAATTACTGTTATAAGCATGAACCTCAACCGTAAGACAAAGGGGGAATATTTTTAAAGTTACGCAGAGATCTGATTTCAGATACAATTCTTTTAAATAATGGTGTATAGAACTTTATCTGGTGTAAATGATAAATCAAGTTTGTCATTTCTACTGGCTACTGTCTATAAGCCACCAGGGTACCACATAGACTTTATCAAAGAATTTGCTGACTTTTTATCAGAAGTAGTATTAGCCACAGATCAAGTCTTAATTGTCTGCGATTTTAACATCCATGTGGATAATGAAAAAGATGCATTGGGGTTGGCTTTCAAAGACATTTTAAACTCTATTTGTGTTTCACAGCATGTGTACGACTCATTTTTGTTATCAAACCTTAGATTTAATACTGTCCTATGGTGTAAATGTTGATGAGCAAAGACATTTCAAATCATTATCTGGTGCCCCCCTTAATACACTTACCTATGGTTGCAAAATCAGCTTATTGCTTTAAATACAGTAGAAAGATAAGATTATTTAATCAACTATAATCCTGAACTGTCTCAGTTCTTTAGCGTAACAGATAACTTTGAAAACCTTGATAGTGCAACAGAAAACGTTAACTCTCTCTTTTCTAACACCTTAGACAAAGTTGCTCCTCTACAGCTAAAAGAAGATAAAGGACAGCAGTCCAAGGCCGTGGTATACCAAGAATACCCACACCCTAAAAAGAGCAACCTGGACAATTAAGCATAATTGGACAAGATTTTTTTCCGTACAGCATGGAAGAAGAGTGTTTCAAATTACAGAATGGCCTTTAAAAACTCCAGATCTGCCTACTGTTCACATCGTGTAGAACAAAATAAACACAACCTTAGATATTTATTTGATAAAGTGGCTAAATTAACCAAAAATAAACCGTCAAATGCTTCTGACAGTTGTCAATATCATAGCAGTGATGCTGTTATGAATTTCTTTAATTACAAAATGGATACTGTCAGAGACAAAAATCATAAACATGCAAATGCTTGCAACAGAATCACATCAGATGGTGAATCATAATTTGCCCAAGGAACAACAACTGTCATTTTTTACTATAGATAGGCATGAACTGTCAAAAGTTAAGTCATCTATCAACATATATGGTAAATCCTGTACCTACCAGGCTGTTGAAAGAGATGCTTCCTGAAATTATAAATCCTCTACAGAGTATTATTAATTCATCACTGGTGTTGGGTCCCTATATGTCCCAAAACCTTCCAAACTGGCTGTTATCAGACCCCTTATTAAAAAACTTGATCCCAGGGAACTAGTAAATTACAGATCCATTTCAAATCTACCTTTTATTTTAAAAAATACTGGAAAAGGTGGTGTCTTCACACATATGTTTGTTCCTGGAAAGAAACAGTATCTGTGAGAATTTCCAGTCAGGATTCAGACCATATCATAGCACAGAGACTGCTTTCATCAAAGTGACATGATTTGCTCTTGTTGGCTGATTGTGGCTGTATCTCTCTTCTAGTGCTTCTTGACCTTAGTGCAGCCTTTAACACTACTGATCACAGAATTCTCTTAAACAGGGTGAAAATTATGTTGGCATAAATGGAATCGCACTGGCATGGTTTAAATCATATCTATCTGACTGATTCCAGTTTGTTGGTGTGAGTGAAAAGGTGTCATACTGATCAGTATGGAGTACCGCAGGGCTCAGTATTGGGGCCTCTGCTATTTACGCTGTATATCCTACCTCTGGAAACAATTATTAAGAGACATGGAGTTAGTTTTTATTGTTATGCTGATGATACTCAGCTGTACATTTCTTCGAGGCCCAACACATAAGACACATAAATTCACCAGACTAACTGACTAGCAACTTTCTACTAAATTCAGACAAAACAAACGTTTTAATTATTGGGCCAAACTTTTTCACACAAAACAACCTAGAATGCTGTCTTAGTCTTGATGGATGATCTATAAAGCCTGCTTCATCAGCTAAGAATGTACTTTAAAAAATGCCCTTTGTAAAACTGCATTTTATCAAATTAAAAAATATCAAAACTACAACACGTCAGACACTGAAAATGTAATTCATGCATTCATGTATTATTTCTGCCCTGCAGAATTGTTGTGTGATGTTATAGCTGCAATTGTGATGTTATACCTGCAATTAGTAACACTATGCTTCTGTCACTATCTTTGTTTGTAACAATCCTCAGTGCTTGACATACTCTCAAAATTGAACACAAAATGTTTAAATCAATACATAATTATTACATAATAAGTGCCACTTCCATGTAAGCTAAAAATTGCATAATCTTGCATAATGTGATACCTATCATCTATCTTGTTAATTGACTATGTTGCATAATCTCAGAAGTACATACTGTTTAATTAGGCAGTCTGAATACAGTCTTGAATTACCCTCTCATAGACCACTGAGAGAGGTACGAGCCTTTGCATGTAATAACAGGTATTTCTAATGCATGGACATAATTATAATTTATCGATTCAGTCAATACTTTATTCATAAACCAACTACAAACCTAGTATTCCTAATTAGTTTTATTAATATACATCTCACACATATTATTTGCATATAATACCATGTATTCTGTGTTTAACATTATGTATGACATTTTTTTCTGTTTTCTATTTTTCATTATATGTAAAGCTGCTTTGAGCAATGCAACATTGTAAAAACCACTATATAAATAAAATTGAATTGAATTAATAAACATACTTCAAAAGAAGTATTTTAACAGTATTCATAAAAAACCAAACAGTAGTATTTTACCAGCCCTCTTCAGATTACAAGCATAAAAAATGTTGATCATTTTCACCAAGACATAAGCAAACACTATAGTATATATATAACATTTATAACATAATATAACATTTTTTACACCTTGACATTAAAGTTATGACTTCATAGTATTTTGTTGTAATTTTATTATAAGCAACCTGATGATCAGGTCATGCTTCCCCAGGGACTTGCTGTTCACACCATTATGATGTTCCATTACAACAGCCTTATACACTTTCAAGGTAGGAGTGAGACAGCCACCTCTCCAACCTTTCCTGCAGGAAGGAAAGCAGGTTCCAGAAGCCCAGGCACAGGTGTGAAATTGTGCCTTATCCCTGAGGAGGAAGGTCTTTCCTTACAGGAATCTGCCAGGGAGGGACTGTTGCAAGACCCTGAGCTTCGTGAACCAAGTCTGGGTAGGTCAGTATGGCACAACCAGCAAGACTTGTTCTAGGTCCTTCCTAATTTTGGACAGTGTATGTGCAAGCATATTGTGGGAAATGCACAGGCTCTAAGGCCAGCTGTGTCAGTGCATTTGTGCTGAGTGGGGCCTTGGTAAGGGACTACCATAGTGAGCAGTGGGAGGATTCCTGGGTAGTAAAGAGATCTACCTTTTAAGTTTCACCAAATCAACTTAAAATCAGCCTAACCACCTGGGCATGAAGCGTAAAACTGCCTTTGGATTTATATAATCCACCATTGCTGGTGACAGATTGGTGTGATAATGCCCATTTTCCCAAGCAAGGTACAAAGGCCGCCTCTGCGACTTTCTTAAAAACATGAAAACATGGACCAAAACAAGACCACGAATAACTGAATCAGAACAAGACTAATTGAGGGATGATTAACAAGGAGACAAGAGAGCGGGGTCAAGACTCGAGACAGAAGAGTGCATGGTACAATGTAAACAAGACTAGGATTGAGTCAGGATCCAACATCATGCTCTGACACAAAACACAGGGGCTGTCAGGATCCTGGCAAGAGAATCTAGGAAAAACTCAAAACAAGAAGCCAGGACCCTGACATCTGTGTGAGTGTAAAGCCACAACTGAAAAATTGAACTTAAGAGAAACCTTAAATCAGTATTCCCAAATGTGTTTTTTACGTTAAGAATGTTCCTTACAATACCTGTCACAGTAGGTCATTCAGTAAACAAAACAATTATAAAAAATAATAAAAATATGATCTGTGATCTACAGTGGACCAAGACCCACTAATGCATCTTGCAATTATTCATCAAAATTTTAAAAAACGCATGAAATCAAGATCGAACAAGTCTGAACTTAATTGTCTGTTGCCTACCTTTTTGTTTCTGAAAAGTCTAGGACAAAAAGCTCTTGTAGCCTTGCTAAATATATTAGGCTGCCATGTTATTTCAAAACTGGAGCTAGATAGTGTAAGACTGATTAAAACTGTTATAATATATTAGTGTGTTTAAGCATGTTGATGTTCAACCTCTTTGATATGTTTCATATTTCTTTACTGCAGTGTGATGGAGCAGAAGCTGCCATATCGAAAGGCCTCACATCCTGCTGTGCTAAGAGAGATGTTAAAGCACTTACCCAGAATAAAACCAGTCTGCAGCAGGAGACTGGAGATCCTTGTGATGCATCACATACATCTGTTTGTGGGTATGTGGCTGTCACAACTGGGTGTGCGAAGGTGAGGGACTTGCATCCAAATGTTCAGTGTATAGCCTTTGTGGTCTGAACAGTGGTCTCCAACTCTCTGGGTTGCCTGTCTGAAGCCCTGCTGGGGTTCTAGGCATTATGACGGTATATACTGTTACCTCAGAGTAAAATGTCAATCGCCACAGATTTTTCCGTTCTGTGTATACTATGGAATGTAAATAAGTGGCTAACTGACATGCAGCGCTCCTGTCAATAAAGCATGCTAGAACACCATAGTTTTAACACAGTGCACACACAATATAATGGACATTGCTTATTTGAGAGCCCGTGCTATGACCTTTGTTGCCTGTAGAGTGAAGTCAGTTGCGGACTGCAGTTGCTGCATCAATCAGTTAAGTCAGGATTGCCATGGTTTGCAAGGCAGAGGCAGCCTGCCCAGTGGTATTGTAAGCCTTTGAAAGCAAGGACATTGTGAACCTACAGGTTCTGGATGAGAATCTAGAATGATTTGCTGCCTAGGGGCAACATTTTGCAAATGCAAAGGCTGTGTGTGACGAACTGAGCCCAGGAGCCAATTGTCCAGCTGCGAACACTACTCTCCAGTGCTATGATTGAAACTTTATCCTTGTCTCAAGCCCTGAATGAGAAATTAAGGGTACATGACCATGATGTACTAAAACAGATGGTTTTTAGTCAAACAAAGTTTTACTTTTGCATTTTTAATGTACATATGACAACAATGTCATAATGACCCCCATTCACATGGATCCATTTTATTCATTTAATCACAAAAATGATTAACAGTGCTGTAATATGCATGTGTATTTGCAACCACTGTTGTTGTGTAAATGAACCAACAAAGTTCATAAAATATTTTCCATTTTTTTGTTGTAAACAGCTCGTAAGTCTGCCCTGGTGTAAACTGCATGACTCATCCATGAACTTGACTAGCAGAAACATGAATGCTGGGTATTGCAGGGTCTGCAGGGATTCAACCAGATGACCCCCATTGGAGCCCCCAAATTACCTTGGTTACCATGGTGGACTTGTGCATATCGGCAGAAAGGACCAGAACAGGGAGCAACTGGAGTGACACTGTCTCTCTAAAAGTGAGGCAACAAGCAACAACCAAACAAGCCCACACAGGACAACACACACAGGGGCATAAAATATATATGGACATAAGAGCACATGGTGCACAGAAAACAAACAAAGGAAAATGGGTAGCGATGACAGGCTCAAGCATTACAACGCCACACATAGATTCTCTTAAACAATGCACAATGGGCACTTGCATTTAACATGATAAATAAAAGTGAAGTAATTAAAGTCCATTTTAAGTGGCACTTCCTGCTGCCAGTTGATGGTGCTATAATATATATAAAATAGCCACATCATTGTGATCAGCCAACAACACCAAACATTAATTCCCACATTTGATGTAAGCCACTCAATGCATGCAGAAGATATAAGGCAGTTCCTGTTCCATTTATTGGCATAAATTGTTTGCCTCGCCATGGCAAACACAGTTTGAGATATCAACAATCCGTATCTTAAATATCTCTTCTTTTTTTTTGACCAAGTCTGAAGTAACTTGGGGAAATTTAAGAGGACTTTAAACTCTGTTTTAAGTTACACACTTCCTGCCAGTTGGTGGCACTATGAATGTGATTCACAATAGCCACCTCTATGTCATCAGTCCCTAGGAGCAAACATACAGCTCAAGTTTAAACAGAATCACTCAACGCACACAGAAGATATGAGCCACTTCCTGTTTCCATTTTTTGTATAAATCTATTGGCTCACCATGGCAACACCATTCAAGATATCAAAAATCCCTTAGCAATTTAGCATCTTCGGTTATTTAAAGATTCAGAGCCTGGAATTGTCAGAAAACAACATACTCTTGCAAAACATTAATATGAAACAAGGACATGCTGCAACATAACACAACACAAAGGGCACATGGCACCAAAGAGATATCAAGGACCATGTACACACAACCAGACAAGACACAGTATTTGTCGAGATCGTGACACCATGGACAAAATTCCAATAAAAATCTGAAAGTCAGGATCCGTGATCTAATGATCCTGTGAGAAAACTAGACACTAAACTTCTACAGGGCTGCCAGGACTGTGAAACTAGAACAAACTAGACATTTAAAAGACTAAACATTTGGTGCAGTCCGATTCCAAGTGTGATTGTTCCCACCACCCCCTGCATAGTTATAATGTTGCAATGTCATAATGCCTAGATTGTTATCTAGAGACTAGTAGCTAACAAACATGATTGCAATGCCTAAACATATACATCTGCCTGTTTACTTTATATCCACCAATAAAGCATTTAATTGTGAGGTCCTGTATTGAGGCTAATCTCTTCTGAAGAGGGCTGTTGGGGACTGTGTAATGAGTTGACCTGGGTTCTTAGTTTCACAGGCTCAAATACTGAAATCCTTTTCTAACTCTGTTTTCATGTTTAAAAAACACAGTTGTGTTTCTGAAGGTGTATAAGTATTAACCCTGCTAACAGCAAAACATACATTTCTCCATAATGTTATATTGGAGTAAGGGAGTGTGCATACATATGCTGACAGCCTGTATATTGAAGAGAATTTGATAAAATGTTAACCTGCTCTCTTAAAGCTTAAGCTTACTATATAGACTTAACATTGAACTAAATTTTGTCACGTCATAGAATGTTGTAAAGACCTGGGGACAGGTTCATATTGCTCATCTTAGCAAGCAGCAACAATGTTAACATCATTAATGTAACTTCATAGCCATGCCCTAGCAACCAGTTACAGTACCCTAGCAACTGCCCCTAGACTTCCATTGAAGAAATCCCATAGACTTAACATTGGGCAGATCTTTGTGATGTCATAGCTCTGCATCAGAATGTTATAGAGACTTGGGATGGGCTTATATCGCTCAGCTTATAAAGCAACAACAAATAATGACATTTCAACATCATAGCAACTACCCTATTGAATTCTATTAAAAATGGTGAGAGGCATCAGAACATTGTAGCGACAAGGTGGTCTCTTTTAACTCATACTGGCAAGTAGTATTTAATTACCACCATGGAAACTGTCTACCCATGTCCTAGCAACATGAATTAGCTATATCTCAGCACCAGAACATCATAAAGACATGGGAGTTGGCTCTTTTGATTCAGACACTGATCCATCTATTAGTTTTACTGTGTGAACTCCCTAGCAACCGTTTATGTTACCCTAACAACCATGTAATGAAATTGTCCACGTATAATTTACATTCTCACTGCTGAACTGCATTTTTATGGCTGCTTTCAAAAGTGAATTGACATTACAGATACAGATTTACATTTTCTCTGAATAAAATAAATACAGCAACAGTGGTGCTATGAAATCTCTTAGATTCCTAGTAATGTCAGGCTTTGCTCAGCTATGTTAATGTTGTATATTAAACATGGGGTTGTTGCAGGGGCATTGGCCAGGTCTTAATTAAAGTGTGATGGGGTACATTCATCAGAACATGGCTGACAATTGAACCTGTCATGAAGATGACTAATTTGAGCCTCATCCTCAGGTGTATGGTGGTGACTGGCCTTGTCCCCATGCTGGGACCGTATGGATTAATGCACCATAATGACTGCTGAGGCTATCATTGCGGCAGGCATCATTAATTATCCTTATTGATTGTTGCTTTCAGATAAAAAGCATTCTGCTGACTGGGAAACACTTGCGATCACACAAGGTCAAGGCTAAAGGAAACTTAAAATCACAAAAAAAGGAAACTCTGTAGATAACATCTATCTATCTATCTATATATTTAAAAAGATCTATATATAGACCCCTTTTCAAGAGGAAAACTCCAATAAGAAAGTACTTTCATTTTTTCAGCACAATTTTCAAAAGGAGTGATGTGGTGATGGTAAATGTCCCTCTGGTGTGCTCCCTTTGCTATTACAATGAAAACACTGATAATAACTGATACTAAACCTAAGAAAATCATGACAAACTATATATATCACTGGTAGGGCCCAAGATTGTAAAATAAATATTTCACCAGTGTTTTATGATATAAACCAGTGTTTTAGGATATATAATTGATTAATTTATGACAAGAGTGTTCATCAAAAAATTTTATATAATCTATATCTCTGTATAACTGTAACTGTCCAGTCAGTAGGATGCATATGTTAACATTTCATTTAATCATGGTGAATTATATATCGTTGGAAAGGTCTAAGACTGTAAACAGGTATGTGTTTAAATTGAACATGTTTGTTTTATTCTATAAACAACTGACAACATTTCTCCCAAATTTCAAGTAAACATTTACAGAAAATGAACTCTGGTCAAAACAACCAAAAATATGCAGTGTTTTCAGACCTCAAATAATGCAAAGAAAGCAAGTACATACTAATTTTTAAACAATACAATGCTAATGTGTTAACTTAGGAAGAGTTCAAAAAGCAATATTTGGTGGAATAACCAGAGTTTGTAATCACCCCCAATCATCACAGATCCTCCAAAAGATTTCACAGACACAGTGCGAGACAGTTAGGAATCTTAAATATATTATCTAGTCAACAGCAGTATTCCAATTTTATATGGCCAATTTTGGTAAGCCCTAACCTTCCTGCACCTGGTGTGATGTTCTGTTACTGTTGCCCACCTGCTTCATAATTAATGGTTCTTGCAAAGCAAAGCGTCACTATTACTTCTTGCAAACTTCTTTATCTGGACAAAACTCCACCCACAATGTTTGTCGTAGACCCATAAATCAAATTGACCATTTATTGAGTAGAGGTGTGCCATTACTTTTATAAACAATTGGCTGTGCAATGATTTTAGGGCTTGAAACAAACTGGGCAAAATATTCCACACACCTTTAACATTGGACTGAATTTTGTGATGTTATAAGAATATCGTAGAGACTTGGGGGTGGGCTCATATGACTTGACTTAGCAAGCAGCAACTAATGGTAACATTACAAATTTATTGCCGCCCCCTATCATCCAGTTACAATACCCTGGCAACCACCCCCTAGACTTTCATTAAAAACAATCCCATAGACTTAATGGTGGGCAAATTTTTGTGATGTCACAGCTTTGCATCAGTATGTTGTAGAGACTTGGGGATGGGCTTATATTGCTCAGCTTATCAAGCAGCAACAGAATTTATCATCATAGCCACACCCTAGCAACCAAGTACAGTACAGTACAGTACCCTAGCAACCCTCTCACTTCTACTGAAAAAGGTGAGAGGCATCAGAACATCATAGAGACAAGTGGGTGGTCTCTTTTGACTCAGACTGGCAAGTAGTCTTTAATTATTATGATGGAAACTGTCCACTCATGCCCCAGCAACCATTCAAAGCACTCTAGCAATCAACATGAATTAGCTGTATCTTAGCACCAGAACATCATAGAAACATGGGAGTTGGCTCTTTTGATTTAGTTAATTAGTTTTACCGTGTGAACTGTCTAGCTACACCCTAGCAACCAACCATTTACGGTACCCTAGTAACCATGAAATGAAACAAATAAGGCATGTCTCAGCATTAGAACACTGTAGAGACATGTGGGTGAGCTTATTTGACTATTTGTTTAGGCTGTCCGTGGGCTTTAGACATTGCCAAACTTTCTAGCCACACCCTAGTGACAACTTAGAGCACCCTAGAAATGTATAACATTATGAATAATCCATATTTATCTATCATATTAAAAAATGTTAACATCACTGAAATATTCTCACAAACACCACTCACATCTTCTTGAGAAATTTTACCTATTTAGTTTGACATGCTGTTTTGCATACCTTGGTTGTGAGTGTTTTTGAGTGTTTTTTACTCTTGCTGTCGGGGTCCTGGCTTCATGTCTTGAGTTTCTCCTAGATTCTCTTGCCAGGATCCTAACAGCCCTGTGTTTTGTGTCAGAGCATGATGTTTGGATCCTGACTCAATCCTAATCTTGGTTCTTGTTTTTTGGAGTCAGGATCTAGACTCATGCTCTGTGTCTTTGTTGTCTGTGAAAGCACATGGCCATTGTTTGTTTACTTCATGTCATGTGCTCTCCTGTCCTGTGTGTGTTATGTCAGGGTCCTGGCTTCATGCCTTGAGTTTCTCCTAGATTCTCTTGCCAGGATCCTGACAGCCCTGTGTATTATTTATTCATTTTTTTTAGAATAAAAGTACGCTCATCAAAACGAAGACACATGAAAATATGGTAATTATGTTCAAATTAAGACCAAAAAACAACAAAACAACAAAAAGTGTTATATTTGAGTCCATTGAAAGTATCTACCCATTGCCTAGAGTTTGCAAAAATGTACTTTTGAAATTTTATCAACTAACTTTTTGATGATTTATCCTGGGAATAGCAAATAGATAAGTGGTTCTCAATTGCAGCCCTAGAGACCCACAGCAAAGAACATTTTGAATGTCTCCATTATTTAACACATCTGTTTCAAATCATCATCTCACTAGCAGTGAATGTTGAGGCTCCCCAGGACCATACTGGGGACCACTTAAAGACCTCAAAGCTAACAGACTAAAAGCCAATAAATTCAATAGTCTAACATATTTAACATAGAGCAGATGCATATAGACTGTCATGTGATATCTGCCTAACTATTCACCTAATCTGTTTTTAACACCAGTGAAAGAAGAAAGGAAGAAAATAGAAGAATATTCTTGAGCTGTTGTGCGGTGACTGTTCAGAGGTCTTTTGCTTAGAATGATTAGCTTTCCCCACTGCTTGCTGTAATGAAATAAACTAACCCCAGGCAAGTGAAGGTTTTATATTTACACACCTATACATCATTATCCTGCTCTTTGTATGTGTGTGATTTTAAAGAGCATTTAAAAAGAACATTGGGCAGTTGCATTGGGCAGTTGTTTACAGTATTCAACCCAAATTCAAAAAAGGTGGGATGTTGTGTTAAGGTGTAAAAGGTGTAAAATGTAAATAAAAACAGAATGCAATGATTTGCAAATCTCATATACCCATGTTGTATTCACACTAGAACATAGACAACATATCAAATGTTGAAAGAGAGACATTTTACTAATTCATGCAAAATATTAGCTCATTTTGAATTTGATGGCAGCAACAACAGTTTTGTATTTTTGTATATTATGTAGTTTTGTATATTTTAACAACAGTTAAAATATACAACAAAACTTTGTTGGAGTTTTGGGAGTGGAATGTTTCCCCATTCTTGTCAGATGTAGGATTCTAGCTGCTCAACAGTCCTGGGTCTCATTTGCCAGATTTTTCGTTTTCATGATCCAAATGTTTTCAATTGGTGAAAGATCTGGACTGCAGGCAGGCCAGTTCAGCACTTCGACTCTTCTATTATGAAGCTATGCTGTTGTAATGGATGCAGTGTGCGGTTTAACATTGACTTGCTTAACATGCAAGGCCTTCCCTGAAAAGACGTTGTCTTGATAGGATCATATATTGTTCTAAAATTTGTATACACCTCTTAGCGTTTATGGTGGCTTTCCAGATGTGTAAGCTGCCAATGCCAGGCACTAAAGCAACTCATACCATCAAAGATGCAGTCTTTTGAACCGTTCGCTGATAACAAGCCGGATGGTCCCTCTCCTCTTTAGTCTGAAGGACACAGCATCCATGATTTCCAAACAGAATTTTAAATTTCGACTCTTTTGTTCTGCTTATATTCATGCATTAGGATGAATCAAAGCTTAATATATTTCACACTCTGTCATATTTAGTATCTAACAGATTGTCTTCTAACTTCCTACCAGACTATATGTATATGTTGTGTAACCAGGACAGGCATGGTAGTCTGTCAACAATAACCAGGATTAATATTTGCAAATGTGCCACGCGGCCATAAAACATGCAAATAAGGTGTTGAGTGAGACAAAGAAACTTGTGACCTGTGTGAAGTTAAAAATGACCAGTCTCTTCCGCTGTTGCATCTTTCACTCATTCTTCAATCGAGGATCTTCAGCCCTGGCACCCCTCCCCCACAAGGGGGTAGAAGCTTCTGACTCAATGTCTTTGACACGGACTCAGCTAACATTAGCTGACACTATTTCAGCTAACTTCGTTGATCTTCAGAACTCAATGAACTGTATTGCATATCTGAAGCACTAGGACTCTCTCTCCACATGTTGCATTCGGGGTTCCTGTTCTGCACTAGAGCGCTGTCTCTATCTATCTATCTATCTATCTCTCCTTGCTTTTCTTGCATTTGGTTATGTGTGTAATGTGTGTATGTTTATGTCTAGTTATATATTTCCCATGTAGTGTAGTTAAATAAACACCCATATGTATCACCCTTGATAGTTGCTGCGTTTAATGCTCGCAAATAAGGTCACTTAAACCATGTTCGATCTTACTACATGCTCTGAAGTCCTGTTAAAGCAGAGAAGCGTTGTTTTTCAAGGCCAGACAAATAATGTTTCTTAGATCCAATAAGATTGTGTATGTACTCGCCATGGATTACCCCATCTACCTTTGTGGCCTTTCACATATCCCAAAGGCTGAGCTGGCTGCTCGAGATGAACACACTTTGTGGGCTATGATAACTATATTATTAGGAAAATTTCATAGTCTTCAACTGGTTTCATATTAGATGTAATGCTTGATGTGACCAAAAGTTGGTTAAATGACATATGGGTCACAAAACCAACTCATAACTTCAAAGGAAGTGACCAGGACCTCCTTACAGATACAGAGAAGTTTCTGACCAACCTTTTCAGTTCTTCCTACCCCCCTGACCAGAAGAGTTTTATCAGGACTTCTTCCATTTAAATCACAAAGAAACTGAAACAAATGTGTATACACAAATTTACATATGAGTATTTCTGTTCTGTATGACAATCCTTATTAAATTATTTTTTATATTTTTAAATGCTAACATTTTTAACCTACCACTCTTCTGATTTCCTGAATGATGATGTGATATGTAACCACAACTTGCATCATATCCATTTTACAATTATCTTTATAATTTAAAGAGAGCAGCTGCTTGGATTTGCACCTTTGCATTGTTTAGCTCACCATAAATGGGTGTCATCCACAATGTTAAACGATCTCTTCCAGTTTGCACATTCAGTCAGCCCCTGTGTCAGCCCCTGAATCAACCCTCAGGTATAATTTCCTCAGCTAATCTCCATCATGTTGCTGACCATCTATTTATACTAGGATGGATATGCCACCTCACTCACAAAATGTGTTCATTAATAATTACAGTTTTGGTGGTGGAGAATGCTGCAGGTACATTATTTGTGACCTCTAAACAAGACCCTCACAGAACCCCCTAAACATCAGTAGATTTAATCAGTAGAATTTATTTATATAGTTTTTGGCATGTTATATTAGTGCCTTTTTAAAACATTTACATGTTTTAAACTGGCCCTCTAAATTATATAAATTAGCTATTACAAATAAAACCAAAAAACCATGGTTGCTATTGTTAAACCATCATAATCACATATTAACCATGGCTTTGCTACAGCGACCATAGTTTAATCAAGATATTGGTCAAATGTGTGGTTATTTAAATAGTAGTAAATCCACCACAATACAAAACATAGTTTCTTACACTTTTATTATAAGAAAATCATAATTAATTTTTGTAAGGGAAATATAGCCAAGTCTGTACACACACCTTTCTTTGCTTTTCTCTATGTATGTACTTCTTGTTCTTTTACTTCTTTCAGTGTCTCTGAAAATTGACAGAAATAATATTAACAATTCATTTTTAATGGAGCTATTTATGAAGCAAGCAGCCAAAACAATAAGCCAGACAAGAGAAATAGAGAGAGATAAAGAAAATGAAACTGTCTTTTCTGTTCATCTTGTCTGAAGTATATCAAACAGTTCTTCCCAAGGTCTGTAAATTCATTACAGTGTAGTGTCTTTGAAACAGATGCAATATAAAGGGCAGAGGCTGTGGATTGTAGTCAGAGCTGAATCGCTAAGCAGTAGCCTGAGGGCACAGAGCAGCTCTTCAGTACAGGTATGACCAGCTAGTACTGGAGGCTCCAGACTCTCCAGAGAATGCTTAAACACAGGTGTGTGTGTGTATGTCTGAAGGAAAGTTTACATTTATAGAAAAACACTATTATTAATATATATATATATATATTATGGATGTCATGTTTAGTATCTTGAATTTCTGCTTCAATACAGTTTATGACATGAGATGATAACGAAACAAATATTTAGTAACACACAATGCATTGCCCAAGAGCCCCAAAGTGAAAAGAAGTTAAATTCCCATTCCCATACATTAAGTCTCAACATTAAAAAAAAAGTATCTTCATTGATGAATAAATTATAGTCAATGTGATCCAAATACCATAATAAAAAGGATTTTTGAAATATGTCTGTATCGAAATATGTCCGTATATGTCTTTTTATCAGTTAAAAAGCATGTTTTTATCAATTAATGATACTCATTTGATGGATTTATTTACTTTGCTTTTCTTTATTGGTGTCATTATTGATGAACACATCAACAAAGATTTTACTGTTTTGCTTTCTTCTTAAATTATTTTATTTATTTTTATCTAATAGTGACTTTGGTGGAAATCAAGCAAATACAAGTTAAAAGATGATTCATTGGCAGTGTGAAAGTGCTCTGCTGTGATGCCATTTCCATTTCCTTGTTTACATAATGCTCCTAGGAAGAGAGGACACACATCTATATTGGTATTAAAATGTGCACACACATGCATACACACTCACACACATGGAAAATAATTTTTGGCATTAGTATTCTAACATGACGCCCATCTATCTTTCTGACATCTCCTAACCAAATCCCCTGAGGATAACTAAATTTAATTCGGAACATTAGATAAGCACCCGCTGTCTGAGCGTATAAAAGTGTGTGTGTGTGTATGATTGGGGGTGGCTCCCAACCAGTGCTTCTGACAGAAACGTCTCCGTTTCTCTTTCTGTTTCTCTCTCTCTTTTCTCACAGTTCTAAGGATGAAGAAAGTTGTTTGGAGCCATGGTATTAAACTAAGGTCAGTCTAAGCAAAGCAAGAAAGAAAAACAAGAATAGAAAAAGAAATCTTGTTTGCTTTAAAATGGAGTTTGTGTGTAGTTTTTAGAAATGTATCCGAAATCTTTGTATTTAAGGATATTTCATACATTAAAAACATTTAATGACTTTATTGTTCTCGTATTATCTTTATTACTCTCTTATTAATTTCACAACAGCAGTTTGATAAGTTCTCTTCATTTTAACATTACAGATTGGTAGCTTAGCCCCACATATATCTTCACCCACTCTTCCAAACATATGTACCCTTTGAACCCAATTCTGTGTCCACTTGTCTTTCTGAGTCCTGCTAATTATTGGTTTGTTCACATCACATGCTGTATCCACTTTTATCCAGTATTTGCTTTGACAGCTGCTGAAATTGCTGAGCACAGATGGATGTGTTTTGTTGAACTGATAAGTTAAATATGTACTTGCCCCTGGTCACACATGCACGTCTGTGTGTTAGGGTAATGTTGCATGCATGTTTTGCATGTAAATATATCCCTTTTGATACAAAATGACCTCTGAACACGAATCTCATCATGTAAGAGATTCGATTTTTAAAAAATTCACATTGAAATGTTTTAAAATATTGAAAAAGTTATGATGGAAAGGAAATATTTCAGGTTACACATACAATACTGTGTGGAAAATTCTTAAATCATACTGGGACACTGTAACAAATGTAAAGGGGATTAATATTAAGTTATGTTCACAAATAAAGCACACAAGTCTGGTTCTCCACCACAGATGTAATTATTTATGAACAACTTAACAACAACTCAAAATTAATATTAATAGATCTATTTTTCACCATTATAATAATGTAGCGAATTAAGGGTCAAATCAACGAAACTGTGTTGTTTAAGACATTATTTTGTGCAGGGAATAGTTCATACAGCTTAAAGGAAAATACATATAATTTATTGTCATTAAAAAACCTGATCAGCAGGAATGATGACAATAATCAGCTTATGCATTTGTCCAGCGAATACATGTGCAATCTTATTGGATGTAAAATGTTATTTGTCTGGCCTTGAAAAACAAAGGTTTAAATTACCTTATTTGTGAGCATTAAACAGCAACAATCAAGGGTGAATACATATGGGTGTTTATTAAACTACAGGACAGGGAAAACATAACATATAACTAGACATTAAACAGAACCAAATGCAAGGAAAGCAAGAGAGAGAGAGAGAGAGAGAGAGAGAGAGAGAGGAAGTTAAGCCTGTACAAAGTTAAATCACTCGTAGCTTAAGAGGCTAAGAGAGAGAACTGACTGTTGGGGGTCATTTTTAATTTCACACAGGTCATGCCCAGGTCAAAACCGCCTTCATAATCGGAGTATACATTCCCCCCAGTGCTAATGCTATTAGCGAGCTGCAGAACTCAAACCCTCATGGACTGTTTATTGTTGCCGGAGATTTCAACCATGCAAATCTCAAGTCAGTGTTCCCTTAATTCCATAAGTATGTGGACTTTGCAACGGGAGTGAAGAACGTGCTGGACCTTGTTTATACAAACATACCCTAGCGTGTACCATGCGGAGCCCCGCCCCCACCTCGGCTACTAAGACCACATCTCTGTTATGCTAATCCCAGCATACAGACTGCTAGTCAGACTATCCAAACTGGTTCTGAAGAAGTTGAAAACGTGGCCAGCAGGAGCCATCTCTGCTCTTCAGGACTGTTTTGAAATCACTGACTGGCACATGTTCAGGGAGCCGGCAACTGATGGCGACTTCACCAACTTGGAGGACTACGCAACATCAGTGACCAGTTATATCAGCAAGTGTATTGAGGATGTCACCGTCTCCAAGACCATCACCACATGCTCCAACCAGAAGCAATGGATGACTGCAGAGGTGTGTGCACTACTGAGGACATGAGACTCTGCCTTCAGAGCAGGCGACAAGGCGGCCCTTAGAACAGCAAGGGCCAAACTGTCCCGGGCTATCAGAAAGGCAAAGCGCACACATGCTTTAATCAATGTTAAACAAATACAAAAGATACATAACAAACAATTAATAAGGCTTAGTTTGTTGAATATTAGATCTCTGTCTGCAAAAGCACTTTTTGTTAATGGTATGATCACAGATCACAACCTAGATGTGCTCTGCTTGACAGAAACATGGCTAAAACGAGACGATTACATTATATTAAATGAGTCTATCCCCCAAAAAATGCTATAAGCATGAGCCTCGTCCAAAAGGCAAAGGGGCAGGTGTTGCTTCAGATACAACTCTTTTAAAGTAATGGTGCTCAATATAACTTAGTCTGGGGTAAATAATAAGCATTATTATTAAGCAAATAATAAGTTTGTCATTTCTACTGGCTACTGTCTACAGGTCACCAGGGTACAACACAGACTTTATCAAAGAATTTGCTGACTTTTTATCAGAAGTACTACTGGCCACAGATCAAGTCTTAATTGTTGGTGATTTTAACATCCATGTGGACAGTGAAAAGGACACATTGGGATTGGCTTTTAAAGACATTTTAAACTCTATCAGTGTCTCACAAAACGTGTCAGAACCCACTCATTGTTGTAATCATACCTTAGATTTAATACTGTCCTCTGGTGTAAATGCTGATAACATTTACGTCATGCAGCAGAGCAAAGACATTTCTGATCATTATTTGTTATCCTGTATAATACATTTACCTATGGTTAAAAAATTAGCTCCTTGCTTTATACAGTAGAACAATAACTTCTGCCGCTAAAGATTGTTTCATTAACAATCTACCTGAAGCATAACAGATAGCTTTGAAAACCTTGATAGCGCAACAGAAAATGTTAACTCCCTCTTTTCTAACACCTTAGACATGTTGTAAGTTGCCCCTCTACAGCAGCCCAACGCTGTGGTATAATGAGCATACCCACGTCCTAGAGCAGCCTGGAAAATGGAACGTAATTGAAACAAACAAAACTGGAGGTATTCCATACAGCATGGAAAGAGTGTGTTTCAAATTACAGAAGGGCCTTAAAAAGATCCAGATTTGCCTATTTTTTAAATCTTCTAGAAGAAAATAAACACAACCCTAAATATTTATTTAACACAGTGGATAAATTAACCAAAGATAAAGCATCATCTACTTCTGACAGTTGTCAATATCATAGTAGTGATGAGTTTATGAATTTCTTCAATAACAAAATATACTGCCAGAGAAAATATCATAGACATGCAATTGCCTGCAACACAATCACATTGGATGGTGCATCATAACATACCCAAGGAACAACTCCAGTCATTCTCTGTTATAGATAGGGATGAACTGTCAAAAATAATTAAATCATCTAAATTAACAACATGTATTCTAGATCCTATACCTACCAGGTTGCTGAAAGAGATGCTTCCTGAAATTATAGATCCTCTACATAGTATCATTAATTCATTATTGGTGTTAGGATATGTCCCAAAACTTTACAAACTGGCTGTTATCAGACTCCTTATTTTAAAAAACACAACTTGATATAGAGAACTAGTAAATTACAGACCCATCCCAAATTGACCTTTTATTTCAAAAATACTGGAAAAGGTGGTGTCTTCACAGATGATGGAAAGAAATGGCATAGAAATGGCATAGAGTCAGAGTTTAGACCACATCATAGTACAGAGAGCTCTCATCAGAGTGACAAATGATCTGCTCTTGTTGACCAATTGTGGCTGAATCTCTCTTCTAGTGTTACTCAACCTTAGTGCAGCCTTTGACACTATTTCAAGTCAAATTGTGCTACAGCATTATACTAAATAGATTTGCAAATTAAGTTGGCATAAATGGAACTGCACTGGCATGGTTTTCCAGTTTGTTGCTGTGGGTGAAAAGGTGTCATACCGATCACAAGAATGAATGTTTAGAATGGAGTACTGTAGGGGTCAGTGCTTGGGCCTCTACTTTTCACCCTGTACATGCTAACTCTAGGAGCAATTATTAAGAGACATGGAGTTAGTTTTCTTTGTTATGCTAATGACACTAAGCTGTACATTTCTTCGAGGCCCAACAAGACCTGTATTCACCAAATTAACAGAATGCATAGTCAATATCAAAACTTGGATGGCTAGCAACTTTCTACTACTAAATTCAGCAAAACAGAAGTTTTACTTATTGGACCAAAATCTTCCACACAGAACAACCCAGAACACTCTCACTCTTGATGGATGCTCTATAAAGCCTGCTTCATTAGCCAAGAATCTGGGTGTCATTTTTCATAGCAATTTGTCCTTTGATAACCACATTTCCAATATTTGTAAAACTGCATTTTTCCATCTCAAAATTATATCAAAACTATGACCCATGTTCTCCAAGTCAGACAATGAAAACTTAATTCATGGATTCATGACAAGGCTTGATTATTGCAATGCCCTACTTGGTGGCTGCCCTGCAGGATTAATACAAAAACTCCAGCTGGTTCAGAAAGCAGCAGCCAGAGTTCTCACGAGAACACTGCACTGTCTGTCTATAAAGCATCGTGTAAACTTATGCTATAACGTATAAAATTTTGCTGATTACCTACAAGGCTCTGAATAGTCTAGCTCCTCAATACCTAAACGAGCTCCTCTTTTATTAGTCCTTCGAGTTCATTGTGATCTGAAAATTCTGGCCATTTGATAATACCCAGAATTTCAAAATCAAGCACTGGTAGTAGATCCTTTGCGTATTTGGCGCCAAAACTCTGAAACAGTCCTCCCAGTACTGTCTGGGAGGCAGATACATTATGTCAGTTTAAACCTAGATTAAAGACCCACATCTTTAATCTAGCCTACACATAGTCCTACGGATTTATTACTCAAATCCCTTTATTAGGGATTATTAGTCTGCCTTAATTAATTAAACTGGAACTGGGGACACTTCCCATAGGTAAAGATGTACTGGCTCCACACAAAATCTGTCATTTCCCCAAGGTCCTGTAGTCAGTTGTATCCAAACTTTGAGACCAGATGATGGGGGCAAGGATTGTACGACCCCTAAGACAGATCATCGGGATATGATGGACTTCTTTAGTAAACTTACCATTATACACCTACCTCTAGCATAGTTAGTTTGTTCCCTGCATAGCCACAGCAGTGTGCTGTTATAGTTGCAATTAGAAACATCATGCTTCTGTTTTTAACATTATGCATTACACTTGTAACATTACGCTATTTCTGTTGGTAACATTTCTCAGTGCCTGACATATTGTGAGGTGTAATTAGACCCAAAAGTTTCTTATCAATAAATATCTATAAATCATTATAATCACGTGCCAGAAGAGAACTGGCCCTCTTGGTTGAGTCTGTTTTCTCCCAAGGTTTTTCTCCAGCTATACACCATTGGAGTTTTGGTTTCTTGCCACTGTCGCCCTGTTGGCTTGCTTACTGGAAGACTGCTGACATCTAACTTAGCTTAGGGTTTTGTTAATTGTTAATATTACTTCTAGCAATATGATATAATTATAGTTCAAAAGACTCTGTTTTGCTACTCCTTTGTCTCAAATTGTCTCACATTCTCTTTCATTATCTCATTTTTAGGTTTTTCTATTGTATATATGGTATGAATGCATTTTACTTTGTGTTGTGTGGATTTCATGGTACTGTTGCAAATCCCTTATATCCCTGCCCCATAAGATGCTATCTTTTTAAATGCCATCTCCATGTTAGCTGGAATGGCAGCTTAATGATTTTGTTTTATCAGTTCAGTCTCCCTTTTTTAAACCTACTATAAACCTAGTATGTCTAATTAGTCCTAATATATCTCACAAATTATTTGCAATATTACCATGTATTCTTTGTTGAACATGTCTGACATTTGTTCTGTTCTTTATTATAATTCTTGTGCACTTTATGTATAAATTATGTAGCCTTGTAGTTCTGTGTTTATGTAGCACCTTGATCCTGGAGAAACGTTTGTTTTATTATGTACTTGTATATGGTTGAAATGACAATAAACTCCACTTGACTTGACTTGAACATATCAAGCCGCATGGCACATTTGCAAATATTAATCAAGGTTACTGTAAAAAGACTATCATGCCTGTTATGGTTACACAACATATATAGTCTGATGGGAAACGAAAAGTCTGATGCTAAATATGACAGAGTTTGAAATACACTGAGTTGTGATTCATCCTAATGCATGAATACAAACAGAACATCAACTTAAACTTGCATAAGTATCTAGAGAGTTATAGTTAAGATACATAGTATGGTAGCCAACATACAAGGGAAATGATATACAAATATCTACAGTTCAGGACAATTTGGTTGTGAGCTAAAGAGAAAGTCTTTCCTTTGGTGTATTGGAATGTTTTTAGTTTCTTATGGGTTTCTTATGTTACTCCTGCCCATGGAATTCCTTTGAAGCTTGGGCAGGGTGTCATAAACTGTCCAGTTGATGTCAGAGGTGCTGATAGCCAACTGGAGGAAAAGGTTGCCTCCAGACTCTCTGGAGCCTGGGGTCTCTCACCTCCACGCTGGTTTTGGAAGTCTTAAATGAAGGTATTTTATGATCCCTAGATGATCCAAATATTAGGCCGTGCCAGACACTACAGACACCATGGACATTCAGGTTTTGCACAAACATTTTTAATGTGCAAGCTTATGTGGATTAAAGCAAAAAGAAAAATAAATTCTGAAATGCATGTCAGCTTTCTGCTGAAATTGCTATATGGTACATATGCAAAGCACAAATGTGTACATGTTCTGTTATCTGCTTTCTTCATCTGTGTTACATTCCTGTCTGTGTTTTCCCTGTTTTTGCATTCCGCCGCACCAGGGCCTCCAGTTGTCATGCCCGCCACACCAGAGCCTCCAGCTGTCATGGACCCTGGTGTTCTCCTTCTCCACCCTGGTGCTCTACTGCTCCACCTGCTCTACCAGCTCCACCCTGGTGTTCTCCTGCTCCGCCATGGTGATTTTCTGTCCTCTCTGCTTGGCTGTGGTGGTCTTCCGCACCACTGTGGGAATCTCCTGCTGTGGGAAGTCCCACCTGCTTGGTTAAGGTGGTCTTCTTTTCTGCAGTGGCCTCCTGCCCAGCCTGCACCACCATGGTCTCCTGCTCAGCCTGCTCTGCCCTGGCCACCTGTCCAGCCTTGCCCTGGCCACCTGTACAACCTTTGGCTCCGTGCTGGTCCTCCTGATTCTGCTTGATCTCCCTCTATTCCACCTCCGCCCCACCTCCCACCTGGATTTCTATTTTTTGTTAGGAGAGTCTGGAATCTGGAGGGAGACTCTGTTACATTCCTGTCTGTGTTTCCTCTGTTTTTGCATTTAACCTCTTGTCTTTCTGCTGTTTTGTTCCCTGTTTTGTTGTCATGGTTACCCTATTGCGTTTCAATTACTATCCCCACCCCCTTGTTAATCTGTTAGCTTGCCTTCCCCTGTGTATATACAGTCATGTGAAAAAAATTAGGACACCTTGTGAAAGCATGTGTATTTTGTAAAAATTTTTTCATATAATGGTTATGGTCTCAATTTTAACAATACAGAGAGATTAAAGTAATATAACTAAACAATTAAAACTGAAGAAAAGTCTTTTCAAGATCATCTGTAAATGAAATTCTACAAAAATGTCTATTTTAACTGAGGAGAAAGATAGGACACCCTAGCCCCTAATAGCTAGTGTTACCTCCTTTGGCTGAAATAACTGCAGTGAGACGCTTCTTTTAGCCATCTACCAGTGTCTGACATCGGTCTGAGGAAATTTTACTCCACTCCTCAATGCAGAATTTTTTCAGCTGTGAGATGTTTGAGGGGTTTCTTGCATGTAGAGCACTTTTCAAGTCAACCCACAGCATCTTAGTGGGATTCAGATCTGGACTTTGACTCGGCCATTCCAGGACTCTCCATTTCTGACTTTTCAGCCAGTCTTTGGTTGATTTACTAGTATGTTTTGGGTCATTGCATGTCATGTTGCATGGTCCAGTTCCACTTCAGCTTTAATTTTCTAACAGATAGTCTCACATGTTCTTCAAGCACCTTCTGATACACAGTAGAATTCATGGTGGATTCTATGATGATGAGCTGACCAGGTCCTGCTGCAGCAAAGCAGCCCCAAACCATGACACTTCCACCTCCATTCTTCACAGTTGGTATGAGGTTCTTTTCCTGGAATGCTGTCTTTGGTTTACGCCAAACATGTTCTCTGCTCTGGTACCCAAATAATTCAATTTTGGACTTATCTGTCCAAAGAACATTATTCCAGAAGTCCTGGTCTTTGTCAACATTCTCTCTGGCAAATGTCAGTCTGGCCTTGATGTTTCTCTCAGAGAGCAAAGGTTTCCTCCTTGCACACCTCCCATGCAAGTTAAACTTGTGCAGTCTCTTTCTGATTGTAGAGGCATGCACTTTTATGTCAACAGTAGCCAGAGCCCACTGTAGGTCCCGAGATGACATTTTAGGGTTTTTGGAGACCTCTTTTAGCGTCTTGTGGTCTGCTCTTGGGGTGAACTTGCAGGGACGACCAGACCTGGGCATGTTGGCAGTTGTTTTGAAAGCCCTCCACTTATAGACGATCTTCCGGACAGTGGAATGGCTGATTACAAAATCTTTTGAGATCTTTTTAAATCCCTTACCAGACTCATAGGATGTACAGTTTTTTTTCTGAAGGTCTCTGACAGCTCTTTTGCTCTCACCATGGTGCTCACTCTCACTTCAACAGTCAGGAGCACACCAAACTAAACGTCTGAGGTTTTATATAAGGCAAGCTTCATTCAAAATGCTGAGTAATGATCTACTAATTATGTGCACCTGGTGAGATACACCTGTGTGTGATTTGAGCCATTGTAAGAGGGAATACATGTGAGGCTGTCCTAACTTTTCCACAAAATGCAAAGTTAGAATTTGCATTTTGTGGAATTACATTTACAGAACATACCCTCTTCAGTTTTAATTGTTTAGATATATTACTTTAATCTCTCTGTATTGTCAAAATTGAGATTAAATATCCATATATCCAAAATGTTGCATAAATGTTACAAAAATACACAGGCTTTCATAGGGTGTCCTAATTTTTTCACATGACTGTATAGCGCTTGTGTTTCACTTAGGTCTTGTCAATCGTTGTATGTGTTTGCATGTAGTTCCTGTTGTTGCTCCTGTTTCCCGTTTATTACTCTTGTGGTTTTTATTAATAAAAGAAACCTACTGCATTTGGATCCTCATCTCCACCTGTTTTTCTTGCCTGTCCTTCACTCTGCCACACTGGCCCCAGGTCAAGGTCACAAAAGCAATATTAACTCTGACCCCCAATTTTTGCTCTGTTAACATGGTGTACAAGTCAAGTCAAGATAAAAATCTGTGTCATCCAATGTCTAGCTGTCTGTGAACAGTCACAGATTGCAAATGTGTAACAATTAAAGGCATATGCTGTAGGGTTTTCAAAGTGTTAAGCTTTAAAGATGTCTTTGGGCCACAAAACAATGTTCTCCTGTTTAGGGAGGCTTGTTTAGTTAAACAGTTTGTCACAACATTAAATAAAATGTGCTAAATATCAATAGGTTTTATAGATGATAATAAATGACATGATTTATTTAGCTGTACATGTTTCTCTCTGCCTCATACTGGGTCTCCAACTGTCATTTCACATCCTTTGTGTCTGGAAACAATCCCTCAATAATGAAAAGACATACATTTACATTTTAGCACTATTGTTTTTTATTTCATAGTAAATGGCAGGCTAATAAACTGCTGGTCTTGTTGACTAAAGTGTAAACATTAATCCAGTTATCACACTTAAGGAGTCCAGTGTCTCAATAGTCTCCTGGCACAATGGCAGCAAAATCAATCCTAATTCAATCACAGACAGCAAAACAAATTCCCCCATATTGTTCCTAGTGTGTCCCTGGGGGAGCAAGAGGCAGAGTCACATGGTCAAGGAATGCCCTCAGAAAGATGGCAAAAACGCCCTTTGTAAAGCGTTTGTGTGTAAAGCCTGTTTACACCAGTTGGCAACCCAGTATGAGATGATTCTTGGGCAACCTGATCAAAGAGACACAACACTGTTTATACCTGGTAATAAAGTGATTCATAAACCTTTTGTCTTTCTGCGACTGCATGTTATTGGGAAGGGTCTCTTATCTTGTGACTATATACATCACAAAGAATGAAAAATTGGTGGACAAAAATCCTTGCTTGATTTGGTGTTCAGAATGCATTAAGACAGATTAACATATTAGCATTGCATTGTGGTTATATCTGGTTTTTACTACTTCCAGAGTTTGTGAGTAATCTCAAAACATTTATTTATTTGGATGTTGTGATGTCAGAGAGCTAACATGCAGCGATTTTGGATATATGACATGATGCTGTAATCTGTGGTCCATATGAGGACCTCGTCAAAATGCTGCATTTGGCCCTAGTCAGTAATGTATTATTAATTGGTGTGCTAAGCTTTGTGTGTGTTGTGTGTGTGTCCTGAGGGCTGTCTGGCAAATCCCTACGAAGAGGTGGAGGGTGGGTGTGTTGTGAAAGAGAGAGAGAAGAGGTAACCTGGGAGATATGGGGGCAAGCTGGGTAAGGGTTAGCCGCTGGCAGGTGCATCTGACATGGGAGCTGTTAACAAGCAACCCCCCCAAATCCCCCCCCCCCCAAGTTCTTCTGTGTTCTTATTTGACTGTACATTGTGACTAGTTTAGATTACAGTGATTAAATACTGTATTTCTTGGTTTTCTTTTGAAAACTTCAGAAGTTTCTTTTGTGAACTTCTCTTTGTACTATTTCTACAGTGCTTATCATTTCTAATCCAATTTTTTTTGGGCATTCAGAAAGTATTCAGACCCCCTTCACTTTTTAAATTTTGTTATGCTGCAGCCTGATTTTACAATTGTTTAAATTAAGTTTTGTATTATTAATCCACACTTAGTACCCCATAATGACTAAGTAAAAATGAAATTTGAGAAATGTCTGTACATTTTTTACATTACTTTAATGTTATTTTAATGAATTTTCTGTTATTCTTCTTTGCAAATCCTCTCAAGCTCAGAAAGGTTGGATGGGGGCTGTTGGTGGACTGCCATTTTCAGGTCTTTCCAGAGATGTTCACTAGGGGTCCAAGCAGGGCTCTGGCTGGGCCACTCTGAGGCCTAATTCACAGTTCACAGTTGTCCCTAGACCACTCCTTTGTTGTCTTGGCTGAGTGCTTAGGGTCATTGTCATGTTGGATGGTGAACCTTTGGCCCAGTCTGAGGTCCTGAGTATTGAGGGAATAAGTTTTCATTGAAGATATTGCTGTTCCATTTTCCATTCAGTTTTTCCTTAACTCTTACCAGTCTCCCAGTCCCTTCTGCTGAAAAACACCGCCACAGAATGATGCTGCCACCACCATGCTTCACTGTTGGGAGGGTATTGGGCAGGTGATGACTAGTGCCTGGTTTCCCCCAGACATAACGTTTAGAATTGAGGCCAAACAGTTCAACCTTGTTTCATCAGACCAAAGAATCTTGTCCCTTACAGTCCAGTCTTGAGTCCATCAGGTGCTTTTCTGCAAACTCAAAGTCAAAAAGGCTTCCATCTAACCACTCTGCCAGCTCTTGGAGGACTCCTGGTTTTGACAAACTTCTTCCATTTGAAAATTATGGAGGCCACTGTGCTCTTGAAAACCTTCAGTGCAGTAGATTTATTTTTTGTAGCCCTCCCCAGATCTGTGCCTTGCAGCAGTCCTGTCCATGAACTCTGCGGGCAGTTCTTTTGACATTTGTGGCTTGGTGTTTGCGTCATTTGTGAGGCCTTTTATAGAGAAGTGTGAATCTTTCCAAATCTTGTCAAATCAATTTTATTTTACCACAGGTGGACTTGAATTAAGGCGTAGAAATATCTTAGCAACAATCAAGGGAAATGGGAGGCATCTGAGCTATGTTTAATGTGTTATTGCAAAGAGTCTGATTACTGAATACCCACACACACATTCTTTACCCCAAAATTCTTTTGCCATTTTATTTATTTCTTCATTTACACAAGGGAAAAATCAGCTTTCTCTTTTTATTCAAGTACTACAGACAGGTGCATTTAAATCATAACCATTAGAGACTAAGATAAATGGGAGGTAGGAGACTCAGTTACCACCATCATACAGAAAGTGTTCACGTTCCTTTGATTACACCTCCACTATATGAGAACATAACCAAAGACTGATAGGGTTTACAGTCATATGAATAGTTAAATAACTACATAAAAGACAGTATTATTGTAACTGTACTTTTGTAGCTGTACATCACACACAAGTCAAAGAGAAGAATGCTGGCTCAGAAGATCAGCGAAAACTGTTTCCCTGAAAGGAGGAATAAAATGTTAAATCGGTAGCTGGCAGTATGGGAACTCTTCCCATCAATGGCAACCTCAGAAAACTATAATTGATCATATCAATGACTCACTGACTCACTTTGTGATATGACTTTGTAAACAAAACTATGTACAGTTTTAACATCTTTAAAGTATCCAGCCTTTGCCTAGATTAAACAAAACTGTTGGCATTTTATCAAGCAGGTATAACCCTGGGGTGCCTTTTATCATAATTCGGTCCAAGTCATCCATTTTAAAATCTTAATCTAATAATCTAATAATATTTTAGTTATCTAATAAAATGAATGTGGCACAAATGTATTGTGTCATATGTATTTATATATGTATGTAAATATGTATTTGTCTCCAAACCTAGAAACATTATAGTCAGGTGATCCTAAACTTCTAACCGGTGGAGTATACCTGGAGTATGTTGTTTTTGCCAGATTTCTGCATCTCTGCCCCTAGAAAGCAAATAAAAAAAACAGTAGTGTGGAAAACTTTCAACTCCTTTCAAGAAACCATGGACATATCAATAACCAAGACACTTTCTTACCAGTTACCTTAAAGGGATAGTTCATCCTAAAATAAAACCTCTGCCATTAATTACTCACCCTTATGTCATTTCACACTATAAGACTGTCATTTAACTTTGGAACACAAATTAAGATTTAAGTTTCTGAGACCGTAATCCAAGAGCTTTCTGACCCCCCCATAGACAGCTACGCAAATGCCACTTTCAAGACACAAAAAGGTGACATTGTTAAAATAGTCAATGGTATCACAGTGGTTCAACCATAATTTTATAAAGTGGTGAGGATACTTTTTGTGCAGGAAATAAACGAAAAATAACAACTTTATTCAACTATTTCTTCTCTTCCATGTCAGTCTCTGATGCATGTGTTGTTCTGATGCAAGACGCTAGGTTCCTGCAACAAAACCTGCAAGTGCTGCACTATTTACAAGCAGAGGAAGACGCACACTGCACATAAAATAATCTTCATAAATATGTCTGCAGGTTTCAACATAGAGGATTTTTTGCCCAGGCTTACTTATTCGAACCGAATATACAGATACAACTAAGAGAGATGGAAGAGGCTGCAACACACCCACAACCACAAGCTTACGGAAGACAGAGAATCTGGTGGTATAAATGTTGTTAGTGCCAAGCTATGCCTACAGAACTGAAGAGCTTGTGCTGCATTAATTGGGAAATTGTCATGCCACAGCTTGAAAGTTTGAATAATTTGTATAATTTAGTCGATGAGATGACACATGTATCATGCTGTCTAACAGAGGATCCAGGCTTTCCGCCCCTGCTAAACTGCAGTGTCTTGGAAGTGGTTTTTCATTTGCCAAAAGTGAATTGGAAGTGACATCCGAGGGCAGAAAGACCGGGTGGCACACTATCTGTTGAGTAAGAAGATACTTTTTCTTCTAATGAGGTATTACACATGCAGTCTAGCTAGTTAATATGCATCTGTTTTCTGTTTACAGCCAGTGAAGACTGATGGCGTATTGGTTGTACTGGAGTGGATTCTCAAAGGTTAAAAACTGGGAAGACACAACATAAAAGTTCTGCTGTCATGTTGTGTGAGCCATCCAGGCAAGATACCCATCATCATATGGAACATATGTGGGTTTCATGGAAGCTTTGGGGTTCATTTAAAGAAAACTGCAAAACAATACACATTTTATTTTTTTAATATTTTATTTTTCATTATTACTATAGATATTTTCAACAAACATAATGTGTGTATTGCTTTTATTGTTGTAATGATAAACATCACCAAACAACATAAATTGTCTTTCACATTAATTACAGCCTTACCTTACAGGTTTTGTTGAAATTACTCTAATTTAAATATCTTTTGTTGATAACTTTAGTCATAGCAGGACAGAATGGTACACCTCAAGACTGCCTGAGAAAACAAATGGATATATTTTATAGTGTTTCCCTTTCCATGTGAAATCTAATACAATCTGGTCTTTTGCTAACCCGCCTTTATTCTTGAATAAGGTCATTTGCCTTAGGTCCTTCAGGAGATTTTGATTTAACATAAAAGATGACAGTGTATGAAATGCAGAGAACTCTTTTTGTAGTCATTGTTTCCTTTTTCTGCTGGTCAGATGTGAGGTCATCGTGGGCACATATATGTTGCTGTCCATCTTTTTCTGAACTGTGTACACCACAAGTGTAAAGGAGAAGGGATTTTTACTTCTTTGTCAACAACTGTTACATTAATTTTACTTATAAAACATTAATTTTACTTATAAAATTAATGTACATTTTAAAAATGGTTTGTATATATCATATGTACTGTAACATACCTGATGACATACTTTGGGGTCACAACCACAGGATGCACATGCATACCACAAATAGTTGCAAATACTTTTAATCCAAGGCTGAATCTCTTGATTTTCCATTTTTCTGGAAACTGAAAGTGATTTTTTGAAAAATCCTGTAAAAAGTAGTGAGATTCGTCAATTTCACATATAAGGTTGTGCATACAAATATTAGCAATAATAATTTGGGGATTATTGAACTGTAGTGTACGCAAGGCAGCAATATGGCTGTAGAGATTATGACAAATATTCCAAACATGTAAATAAGCATGCGACATGTTTGGAATATTTAGTAATGCAACATGTAAATGCCCTTTACTTCACATGCCAGATGGCAAATTCAGGATTAATTTGTGGATAATCAACTCCCATAATCTTCCATATAGATGTGGATCTGTCCATAGTCATCATTTCTATGTCAACTCTATTTTCCAAAAGAGAGTTAAAACCTCTCTTAAAACCTAGGGGCTCCATGACAACACAGCTTGATGTTTCTGTGATCTTAAATTTTTTTTTCCTAAAATAATGTAATTACATCTTCTACTATTGTTCCCGCCTTTGACAAAATACTTTATGGTCATATTTAAATAAGTAATAATAATAAAGTATTATGAGTGAACCAATAATTCATAACAGGGTAAATATCCATGTCCATAAAAAAATAAAATTATCTATATATGCACACTGACCTGCACCAACTAGAAGCAGACAACCTGATCATCCATTGAAAACATGATCCATTGAAATCATGTGGAATCATCCATGTACCATCTATGTACAGTATTTGGCTGAGAATCTGGAGCTGCACACAAGAAGACTGCTAGGTGCTATTTCGTCGCACAAGTTCCATGTTCCTTGATTCCCACTGTAACATTCACATTGAACACGTATTGAGCTACTAAATTTTTTTTTTATGTCAATGACTAATGCTCCATATTGATAGCATCTGCTAAACAGCTCTGTTAAACTGAACTTATTGACCATCCATTTTTTTCTTTGTATTTACTATTGTTTTCATCTTCCTCTGTAGTTGGACTTAATACAGAGGTCAAATTTAGAAGAACTAAACTAGATTATTCATGTCTGATAGAGGATCCAGGATGTCGACGTTATGAACTTTAGTTCCCTTTCAAACGCTATGGGAAACGCACTTCAGGTGTGCCGGAGTCTAAAATCAGGCCTATTTATAGGCTGGTCAAGGTCATGTGACGTAGCTTTTAAAGGCCACAAACGTCATCAACTTCTTTTATTCAGGAAGCCCGTTTCCTCATGATGCAAGATCAGTTCTTGAGAGAGCAAATGTAATATATGTACAAATGTAATTCAGTTTGCTTCACATCCTCCTCACTTCAATAGCGACTTGCAGACTATAGAATTCGAGCTTAAGACTCGAAGGCAATAGAATGCATTCCCCCTCACATGAGGAATCTGGGCTTTTACAGCTGATGTTTTATAGTTTCCAAAAAGGACGGGGGATGCGTCTAATTCTAGATTTGCGTCACATGTTGACGGTAAAGCAGATTGTGTGTCAAATTCAGCCTGAGGACTTGTTTGTCACATTAGATCTGAAAGACACATACTTTCACATCGAGATATTGCCAAAATGCAGAAAGTTTCTCAGGTTTGCTTTCTGAGGAAAAGCTTACCAATACAGAGTGCTTTCTTTCAAGTGTTCTATCATTACACACTTTCACGTTTCAAATTTTATAGACGACTAGCTAGTCATGGCCAGCTCCCAAGAACTAGCTACACAGCATCGAGATGAGGGCTGAGACCAAGAGCATGAAGAGCATGCTTTCTCTAGTTCAGTTTCTTCTTCTTCTCCCCCAAGAAGAGCATGCTTTCTCTAGTTCAGAGAACAACTTTCATAGGGGCAATTTGGGACTCCATTATAATGCAGACATAATTGTCTCCTGCATGTGTGGAGTCAATCCTTGCTGCTGTGAGCAGTGTTTGGCTAGGTCAGTACCTAATAGTCCTTCAGATTCAGAGGCTTTTAGAGGCAAGGCAGCGGGGACCCATTGGGCCTACTGCATATGAGACTATTTCAGTCCTGGGCAGATCTTTCTTTGGGCAGAGACCAGGCTGCTCTCCATCAGAACGATGTACATCCCAGGGCATGCAAATCTGTGAGCAGACATCCTGTCAAGGCAGGGGCTGAGGTCGGTGGGATGGAGGCTCCATCCACGAGTGGTGGAGTCCATTTAGGAGAAGTATGGTTGAGTGGAAGTGGATCTGTTCGCCTCCAAGTAGTTGACACACTGTCCCCTCTGCATTAGCCTCACTCATTCAGCTCCATTGAGGCTGAGTCATTGCTCCCAGATGTCTCAGCAAGGGTTTGCCATGACTGAGTTTGTTGTTTACTATTAGTAGCACCATTCTGGTCAACCCTAATCTGGTTCTCAGACCTAATATCTCTCCTGGACAGAGTCCCTTGGTTGCTCCAGAGGGTCCAGAGGGAGTTCCAGAGCTCTGTATACTAGGAGACTGCATGCCCTGAAGCGGCAGCTGTTTGTGTCATGGTGTGAGCAACACCATCTTGACTCGGTTCACTGCCCTGTTGGTTCAGTGCTGGGGTTTTCTCCAAGAACGCCTTCCTGCAGAGTTAGATCCGGCTACCCTTAAGATTTATGTGGCCACTGTGTTGGCTAGTCATGAACCTGTTGATGAAGCCTCATTTTCTGCATGGTGCAAAAAGGGGATCATCTGCCTTATTTAAGTTCTGTTGGGTGTGTGAGCCAGCAATACACACCAGGTGTGTGAGCCGGCAATATGAAACGTCGCGGTGGAGAGCACAGTGCAGAGCAAGGGTCCGATGGAAAGCCCCACCCACTGCACCACCGCTGGGGGTGAGTATAAACTGGACTCGGGAGATATAATAAATTTCCAGTCAGAAATACTCATTATTCAGTCATTCCTCAACCTTCCTACCATCCACGTAGTTGGCTCGTCGTAGGTCTGCCAGTCTCTAGCTCCATCTGCATCAAGGCTGCATCAAGGCTGTTCCCTCGGCTCCGCCTCCAACCTCCAAGTCCCAGACTCCACCTCTGCCCTCAAATAATTAAAAGCGTTTTAAATACATCCCACTGAAATAAAAATATAACTGAGGTGTAAGTTTTTAATAAAAACTCTAATAAGCAAGACATCTAAGATCTCACTAAAGCACTTTCTTTATAATCTTTTTTCTTTAAAAATCCAGTAAACATGTTTTACAGAGGTAACATGACTTTCCACTTGACTTTTACACTTTACCTGAATGCTGCATTCAAACTTTGCAGTTTGTGTAGTCTCAACTTGCTTTGAAAAGTAACAACTGTCAGTAGGAAACCAATTAATCAGGATCCAGTTCTTATATGATTTCTTTATCAGTCTGCTTTTTTAGAACAAGAGACTCTGCTTATAGGCTGCACCCTGGGTTATGTCTGTCTTTGAGTTGGTTTTCTTCCAAAAAAGAACATGCTGATAGATAGTTTATTTTCAAAATGCCAAATGTAAAATCACAGCTTTGTGACTGCAAGCAATCTGTATGCTAATCTGTGAAATGTTAGCACTGGAATTATTTGAAACGGTTAAGAGCTTTTCCCCTCCCTAAACTCCAAGGGAAACAGGCTTGCAAACATCACTTTCTGTTTCTCTCTCTCTTGCTCTCTTTTTACTTTTTGCCTAGAGAGAAACCTTTTTGTGGGGGTGCCATGCCCAAGGGTATCTATACAGAACCACCGTGCCCAGACATGCAGGCTTCTCTCTTTTCGTTTTTCTTTCCTCAGGAAACAGAACAAAAGTGGTGAAGAATGTTTATTAACACCTCCACCAGCTCACTTGGCCCCACTGGGCTGACCTGATTATTGCCTGTCTGTAATTATGTTGAAACCAAAGGTGTGCTGCTCCTCATGATTAGGAAGGTAAGGCATTGTCGTTGTCTACCCTGGATCCTTGATGAGTATTAATAAAGTAAGGTTTGGTCTGTTGTTTTCTGCAGATTTGTTGTGTGTGCATGTGTGTGTGGGGGAGTATATGTTTTGTACATTCTTATACCATGATCTCTTTTGTTTTGTTTTCTTTTGTCAAAACAGGAAATCCAGCAGCAGATGGGACTATGCCAAGCAACAATGCTCCAGCACACGACAACATCAAAACTGTGTGTGTGTGTGTATGTAGTCCTATCACTCACAATAACATTACAACTCTGTGTGCGCAGAGGAGTCTACTAGAATCTACTTCTACATTTTGTATATAAGAATGACTAAACAAACAGGTGTGCATTGATAATTTCCCTAAATCACACTGTATTGTGTATGTAAATATATTGTGCTGTAAAATGTATTGTTTATCTACATAAAATGTTGATATTGTAATTATCTGACAGTGTTACTCCCAGGGTTTTAAGATTTTAATACAGAAGTGGCAGAAAAAGGTTCCAATTAATATACGTACATTATGCATTTCTGTTTTTGTGTTTTTGTCTGGTTGTTTGTATTAAACAAGCCATGTCCAACCAGTAACATTCTCTGGTTTGTATAAAGGGCATCTCATAACAAGGGTGTACTTTACAGATGGGTGCTGCCATCTGCTGGCCTCAATGAAATATCAACAGTTCCAGATTATTGTCAGTTTAAAAATACAAAACGCTTTGTTGCCCTTTATTGGCAATATATTAAACAATATAGCAAACTATTACCATTATAATGTCATAAAATACCACATTATGAGTGTAAAGAACATATAAAGAAATATGTTTCATGAAGCCACAGGACTGGCAGATTAAAGAAAAAGTGGTTGTCTAGAATGTATTTACACATACAACAAAGAATACATCATACATTATCTTTCGGAAACATTGGCACGTACTGTTGGCTTACATAGTTTCTATAAAATAAACAAACAGTTCTGTTTTTTTAATGTTGACTTTTGACTAGTTAAAATGTGAAAAATTGAGTGAATGTAGAATGATTGTATTAGACAAAAATAAACAAAAGGTATGTAAACGAATAAGTGTATATACAAATTATGTACATATATACAAAATCCCTAAGTATATTCTATTCAAATGTGCAAAAAGTCAATTACTATTTGGCATAAACTCTTTAAAAGCTATGTAGTTAATTTTATCATTTTTAATGAATGACATCTTTGGTCTGCTATTTTTTTAATGATGTGAAATGAAATGATGAATGAAAATGAAAGAAATTAAGAGGGAACATTTGGTTTAGCCTGCAAATAAGCAAGTTGTATTGATTAGAGCTGTAGGTGTCCTTTAGAATTTTTTGCATAATCCAAAGATCACGCAAACACCTTGTCCAAGCATGACGTTTTTGTTTTATCCTAATACATACAGCATCACTGATCTTTTCATTGGACAGATCTAAAAGGATGAGCTAAAACAATTACTGTCCCATTTGCAATAGACAGGTCACAGTATGGCATCATGCAACAGAATTCAAAATGGGCCATTCCTGAGAACTACCCATATTCAATTCAATTACACTAGCTGCTTGGGAACGAGGGGACTATCTCAGACAGAAAACAACTATCCATCTCTTCCTATCACTTAATGTTAAGGACAGAGTGTGGTGAAATAATGATGGATAGACTCTGAAAAGTGCATTATTCCAGATACATTTTTTATTTTTTTTACCATTTCTCTCTCTCTCTCTCTTTTTAAAAATAATGCAATAAGCATGAAATGTCTTTGCTTCTGTCAAATACATGGATATTGCTCCTCATAATGGGGCACAATTCCTGTCTTTCTTGTATTTGTTCCTTATTGTTTGAAGATGTTCACATTTGGAATAAGGCCTTCTTAGTCTATTAGGGCTGTATATCATGCTGCCTATCCAAAACATTTTATAGACTTCTTCAGTAAATTCTCCAATAGTAAATTATTTTCAGGATCACTTTATTTCACCAGAGTGATCCTGGTGAAATAAAGATATAAGTGTTAACATAAGTGTTAAAAACGACTATGTACAGTTTAAGTATTTAGCAGCCAAAAGTATTTAGCAGCAGCAAATAGTATTTAACATTTGCCAAAAGATTAAATTCAATTCAATTCAACTTTATTTGTATAGCGCTTTTACAATGTGGCATTGTCTCAAAGCCGCTTTACAGGGAGGAAAAAGGAAAAAACAAGGAAATATATACAATGATATTGCAGGGTGTAGGATAAAATGGGTGTGTTGTGGGTGTGTGTGTTCCTTCAGCTCCAGTTCTATGTATTGAGGATCCTGATAGCATGGGGGAAGAAACAATTGCATAGCCTGGTCGTGAGGGCCCAAATGCTTCGGTACCGTTTACCAGACGGCAGGAGGGTAAAGAGTGTGTGAGAGGGGTGTGTGGGGTAATCCACAATGCTGGTGGCTTTGCGGATGCAGTGTGAGGTGTAGATGTCTGTGATGGAGGGAAGAGAGACCCCTGTGATCTTCTCAGCTGTTCTCACTATCCGCTGAAGGGTCTTGCGATCCGAGGCGGTGCAATTCCCAAACCAGGTAGTGATGCAGCTGTCCATGTTCAGAGACAGGTTGTGGGTTCTGCACCAGTTTGTTAGCGGCTGCACCTCCGAGATGTGGTCTGAGTTAAAATCTCTGGCAACAATAAACAGTCTGTCGGGGTTTGAGTTCTGAGCACCATACAGTTCACAGAGTGCATCTTTAGCATTAGCAATGGGGGGGATGTATACTCTGATTATGAAGACAGTGGTGAATTCCTGTGGTAAATAAAATGGTCTGCATCTAACAGTCACAAACTCCACCAGCGATGAGCAGTAATTAGAAACTAGCACCAAGTTCTTGCACCATTCCGTGTTGATGTAAACACACAAGCCATCGCCGCGAGTCTTACCACACAGAGCTGTGTTTCTGTCGGCACGAAACGAAGCTAGCCCATCTAGCTGAATGCAGTCTCTAAACTCACGCCGCGTAGCTTGCTGGAGTCAAATGTAATCCAATTTATTGTCCAGGGAGCAGACATTGGAGAGAACGATGGACAGGAGAGCCGGCCGGCACAGACCCCCACCCTCTTGTTGCACTTCTGTTCTCACGCACCAATTGCGATGTCCCCTCTCCCGGCCACTGGCATCAGGTGACGGCGAGGGCGGGAGACCTGGTCCTCACAGCAAGCCGAAATCACATAGCATCTCCAGCAGATAATTTTGCAGATTAGCTGTAGTGGTATTGCTTGGCCGCTGCACACTACTGTCGTGCCGCCATCTTGGAAAGTGAATATTCGGAATCTGTATTTTCTCAGACACCATTCAACTGATGCAAATCTAAAATCAGATGCAGTCCCCATCCTTGTAATGACTATAAAAGCCTAGATCTCTCATGTGAGGGGGAACAAATTCTGTAGCCCACTTTGCCAAAAGAGTCTCTAGCTCTTCGGACAGGTGCGAACCTGTTAACTGTTAACTGTTAACTGTTAACCTAGAGCTCCAGCACTGAACCAACAGGGCAGTGAACCTGGTCAACATGGCGTCGCTCACACCATAACACAAAGAGCTGCCAATTCAGGGCATACGACTGCAGTAGATGGAGCTCTGGAGCTCTGGTCTCCACAACCTCAGATGAGAAACCATAATTTAAGAGCTGGCTCCCCCCAGGGGCCAGACCCACAGTTTCCAGATCTTTGACCACTAAAAAACATGATCCCCAAGCCTGAAACAAAAGATACATCCAGACTGGGAGCTCCCAGTGGGCTCCATCCAGGATAGACACTATGGATAGACATTGAACCCCAATGGAACTGGGTGAATGACGCTGAACCAGATGGGACAGTGTGTCGGCTCCTCTGAGGCAAGCAAATCCACTTCCGTTCGGTCATACCAAATGGACACCACTAGGATGTACTGGGATATACATCACTCTGATGGAGAGCAGCCTGCTCTCTGCCCAAATAAGGATCTGCTTTGCCAGCGCAAACGCAGCCCTCCTGTGCAGCAGACCACTGTGGTGTTGTTCGTATAGACTAAAACATATTAGCCCTTGAGGTGTGGGAGGAAATGCTTTAGAGCCAGACACTGCCCTCATTTCCAGGCAGTTTATGTGCCAGAAGAGATGTGCCCTCCCGCTGACCATGGACTGGGCGGCCATCGAGAACCACACCCCAGCCCACAAGGGAAATGTTCGTCATTAGAATCCTGTGAAGGCATAATGCTCCTAGAGTGGGATCCAAGATTATTGAAAATTGTTTTCAATATATAAAGCTGCTTTGCAAATTGCATATAACAAGTGCTATATAAATAAAGCTGAATTGTAGTTTATAATGACAGCATTCACAAGAATGCATAACTTGGTCAGTCATGCAATAGAACTAAACTCTGTATTTGGGGGTCGATGTCCTAAGTGGAGAGTCAACCTTTCTGGAGGCTGGAGACAGCAAACTTTTTGAATGCATATTCTGCTTGTATAAGAAAATGGTGGAAAAGCTGGATGGAAACTTTGCTACTTAATTGGCAAAAGTATAGAAAAAGCAAACAGAACAGGTTTGTGAAAGGGTTGATTTTGCTAATAACATGGAAGCATATTTGATGATTGCCCTTTCCAATTAAAATTAGGAAAACATCTGTTTTTCTAAAATGTTACGTATAAGAATAAATACACAAAACAATCTCTACTTGTGTGTGTCACATTTAAATAGTATTCAAGTCCAGGAGGCTGTAACGATTGGTCAAACTCACAAGGATCCATATGCAGCATATTTATTCAAAATCCAAACAGGCAGGGTCGAGCAACAACAAACAGGGTAATCACAGGCAAGGCAAAGGCATAAGCGTAAAGCAGGCAAGGGTTGAGGCAGGCAGCAAACAATCATAGAATCCAGGATAGTCCAAAAAGCAAGGCAGGCAGCAAACAGGAAAAACCAAAGTAAACAGTCCAAGAACAAAACACAGGATATCCAAAGGCAATGAAAACCGCTCAGAGTTGTTGCCAGGGCAAAACAAGACTTCGCCCTGAGCTAAGGAAAGTCAGGGATTTATATACACAAGGCTAATTGGTTCGGTGAACAAACAGGAAGTAATCAAACCCAGGTATGGGGCATTATGGGAAATGTAGTTCATACTATAGTTAATACTCAGGAGACAGCTCCCTCTGATGGTGCGGGAGCCTCCATCGTAACAGAGGCAGATACTCCTGGTTTATGTCAGTTTAAATCTAGATTAAAGACCCACTTTAATCTAGATTAAAGACCCACCCCTCTAATCTAGTCTACACATGGATTTATTACTTAAGGGATCGTTAGGCTGCATTAGTAAACCAGGACCGGGGACACTTCCCATAAAAACAGGTGTACTGGCTCCACACTAAACCTGTCTGTCTTTCATTTCCCCAAGTTCCTGTAGTCAGCTGGATCAGGACTTTATCCAGGCCAGATGATGGGGGACAGGATGGTACGACTCCTGAGACAGATTATCGGGATTTAATGGACTTCTTATTAAACTTACTATTATCTACATACCTACCTCCAGCCTAGTTAGTTTCTATATTTTTGCTCTCTGCCTAGTCACAGTAGTGTGATGTTATAGCTGCAATTAGTAAAATTATTCTTCTGTCGCTATTTCTATTCTTCTGTCGCTATTTCTGTTGGTAACATTTCTCAGTGCCTGATACATTGTCAGATATAATCAGACCCAACAATTTCAAATCAATAAATAATTATAAATCATTATTAACAACTTTTCGTTTATATCCAAGAAGGTTACTATAATTGCAGCTTTAACGCACCAGAGGAAAGAACTGGCCCTCTCAGTTGAACCTGGTTTCTCCCAAGGTTTTTCTCCATCTATACATCATTGAAGCTTTGGCTTCTTGCCATTGTCACCCTGTTGGCTTGCTTACTGGGAGACTGTTGACATCTAACTTAGCTTGGGGTTTTGTAAATTGTTAATATTGCTTTTAGCGAAATGATATAATTACAGTCCTAAAGACTCTTCTATTTTGTTATTCCTTTGTCTTCAATTCTCTTTCATTGTGTAATTTTTAGGTATTTGTATTGTATATATTTTCCGTATGTATGTATATTACTTTTGTGTGTTGTGTGTATTTTATGGTACTATTGCAAATCCCTTATATCCCTTTCCCAAAAGATTCTTTCTATGTGCCATCTCCATGTAAACTGGAACAGCATATCTGGATTAATTGTAATTTTCATTGGTTCAATTAGCCCTTTATTCATAAACCTACTATAAACCTAGTATGCCTAATTAGTTTTACTAATATACATCTCACCTTGAATTCTTTGTTAAACATGTCTAACATTTGTTTTGTGTTTTATTTTTCATAATATGTAAAGCTACTTTGAAGCAATGTAACATTGTAAAAAGCACTATTGTAACATCACGCCAGCAGAGGGAGCCCTCACCGGAATACTGACTGCTCATGCTCCCTCTGCTGAACTCTGAACTTTGAACCCTGAACTCTGAACTTACTTCCTGTTTGGCATCTATATAAACCTTGCTGCCAGATGGCCACTTTGCGAAGTATTGCCAGCTTTACGCCTGACTATTGAGCATTCTCTTTTACTGCCTGATTTCCTGTGTTTTACCTATTGTTTGGTTCTCGTTTTCTGATTTTTGCCTTGCCCCTTTGTTTGACGCCTGGATTGGACTGTATGTTTGGATGATTTACGTCTCTCCCTTTTGTTGTGTTGCATGGTTGGACTGTCTATGTTTATTACGATCCTTTGCCTGTACTTTTGACTTTGATTATGGATAACCCCAATAAACAACTGGATCCGCAACTGGATCGTGCTTCAGCTTCTGCCTCAGCCCCCTTACAACTATATAAATAAAATTGAACTAAATTAAATCCAAACTCGGGGAAATCAATGAAAATACTTTTTAATACATCAAACAGATACTCTGTAGAAACTTGGAAACAGTTTGAGAACTACAACCATTATCAGTGATACATACAAATCAAAGACAAGAACCAACCTTGAACTAAACAAAACTAAGGGTATAAATACACAGGGAGAACAAAGGAAACTTAACAAGACAGACGTGGGGTTAATCATTTAACTAAAGCAACAAATAACAGAGTAATTTAGGGCTGCAACAATGTGTGGACATAATTAATTACATCAATACAAAAATATTTTGATTTGTATGGGATTAGTTTTGTGCCAATAAAAGTTAATGCAAACTTTCAAGAAACAAAAATAATGTGAAAGAAGAAAACTTTCACTTTCAGGAAACAATAAACTCAATGGCAGAAGTGTAGAACGTTTTTCAAATAAACTGTATTTTCTAAACTGTTTTCTAAACTTCCTTTTATACAAATCATGGTTGACACTTTCAAAGTTTTGGTTTTAATCTGCAAATTTATGTTTGCCACTATGGCACAAACCTCTCGTGTGGGCAGGGCTAGTATAGTTGTAGTGTTTGTTCTGTGTAGTGACTGTAAATTACTTATTTAAGTAGCATTACAGTTAGTAATTATTTTTTGAGGTTTGGGTAGTCCCACACAACTATTCTTTCAAGATGTGCTCTCAGGAGCATCATGGAGCATTGTCATCATCCTCCTCAGCTGTACTCCTGTCAAAATCAGGTAAGTTAATGTAATTCAGATCACCAATAAAATTAAGATTTGTCAATATGTAATAAACGAGCCAAATAAAGACATAACTGCTGCATACTATACAAAAATAAAACTTTTATTGGTTTTATTGATTATCTCAGTTACATTAACTTACCTGAGGGTGATCTGAGTGTCCAGCTGAGAAACGTCATGATGAGGATGCTGTATGGCGCTCCTGTGATATGTAAAGGTTTTACTCTCTATGCACCAATATTGCAAAATTGCAAGTTCTTCCAAAATGCAATGGCACAGTGATTTCAAAGCACAATTGGTGAGGTCCTTTTTAAGAAATTTTGCATAAGATGCCCTTTTCATAAGATGATTATCTTTGTTTTTAAACTCATTGTAAACATTTGTTGTTCCTAGTCTTTACTTCCAATCCAAATGACTTTTAGTAAATTTTTTTTTGTAAAGTAAATTTTTCAAATATTGCTACAGGATTGCTACACCAACAAAAAAGGTGACACTGTTGGAGGTCTTTGGAAAGATTGTTTTATTAATTATGTCTGCATTTTGTACACAAGCTTGCCATTGTATGAACATGTTTAAAAGTTGATGTAAACATATTTTATGTATATATAAAAGATGTATAGATAAAAAGTGCTCTTGTAGCTCAACTGGTAGAGCATTGCATTAGAAGTGCAAAGGTTGTGGGTTTGATTCCCAGGAGAACACATACTGCTTGACTATAAGTACAGCAAGTCGCTTTTAGCGTCTGTCAAATGTAGTAATAAAATAAAAAATGGTTTAAAAAGAAGCAGAAAATAGAGACTTCTTTAAAGACAAACATGTAATACCATTATTTTAAGATTGATAAAAAACACTGATTCGCTGGATTAGAAGAAGAAGAGATCTCCAGATCACTGTCCACTGAAGTCTAGTTCTGGATCAGTCTAGTTCTGGAGAGCTGTTCATCAAAATCTCACTAGCTAATAGGAGTAAAGCACAGTTAAGTCCTGTCCACACAAGAGGTTTGTGCCAGAAAATGAATGTAGCTTGAAAATGAAAACTGTTAAAGCGTAGACGAATGGCATTCATAAACCATGTTTTTTTAAAAGGACATTTAGAAAACAGTTATTAAAATTATGATTTGTCTGAAATGTGGTTTGCTATTTTTTTGCAGTTGAGTTTATGGTTTTTATGGTTTATTCCATATGGTTTATTCATTTAAAAGTATTTTTCTTCACATTGTCTTTGTTTGTTTCTTGAAAGTTTGTGTTCATTTTTATTGGCACAAAAATAGGCTCATAGATTTGCTTGGAATGCATCAACACCTCACACTGTTTATGTACATCCCCAATCACCGACTCTAGAGCAGAAGCTAATGGCTAATGTTGCAGCACCGCTTTATAGAGCATTTTGTTTTTTACTAGCGTGACAGCTGCATGCACATTTTCAGTTAAAAGATTAAAAATTGAAAGATTAATGGCAAAACTTATGGTTAATATTTATTAATAATACATAGATTAATAATAAAACCAACAAATTGACTAATTGTTAAAACAATCAGTAGATTAATCGGTCATCAAAATAATTATTTGTTGCAACCCTAGTGTCAAGGTCGCGGAAAACGAACCCAGTCGCAGACAGCGTTTAAACAAGATAAAGTCTTTATTTATGAATAAACAAAAACAACAACCCACGAGGGGGCAAACGAACGACAAAACAAGCTTACAAACTAATCTCAAACTCTCCAAAAACCGGAGCCAAAAACGAAACAAAACCGGGAAAAAACACGGATATAAACACAACACGAAAACCACGACAAGACAGAGACTCGGAAAACCGGAACTCGACAGCTAGCCTTGACAAGCCTCAACACGCATGAGAAAGCGTATCAGAGGAAGACGAACCGGCACAAGACAGAAAACACAGGGGCATTAAATAGGACAAAGACAACGACGAACAGGTGCGCGAAATGAGCGCTGACGAGACAAGAGAACGTGGGGCGGGGCCAAGCCGCACGACCGGAGAGCACATGGCGAATGTAAACAAAACAAAGGCCATGTGCTTCCACAAGAAACAAGGACCCAGAGCATGAGTAGCCAAGACTAGAAGGAGTAAGGATCTAAACAACATGCTCTGACACAGAACACGGGGATGTCAGGATCCTGGCAAGATAATCTAGAAAGCCAGGACCCTGACACCTAGAGTATTTAGGGTTAATAATGGTAATAAATAACCTAAACATAAACAAAACAACAAAAGGCCCCTGATTTTGAACATAACCCTGACAGTGTGGCCATGGTACAGTAGTTAACTGTGTCAAATTGTAAACAAAGGTTAAGAGTAATCAGAAGAAACCAAGGTGACCATTTTTTATTACTCACTTATCAATATGTTATCAATTGATTTTTATTTAATTATCTATTATATTATAATAGCAATATTATAATTATAAAGGTAATTATAATTAATTGCTTTTTTAATTAATTTTAATCATATTTGTAATATTCCAAGCTCAGTGAAAACTTTCACACACCAAAATGTGCCTGTTTTATTTCCCTATTATTGGTTTGAAGTGCTAATGTTCTGCGTAAATCTGTCACAATATGGTCCAACAAAGCTACGAAAAGATTGGTAAGGCAGCTGAGGCTTCAAACGAGCAAAACCCCTTAAAGATGAACCAATATTTGTTTCATGTCCTGTAGCCCAGGTGGATGAAAAAGACCCTAGGGTCTGTCTTGTTGTTCAGATGCAAGAAAGAGAGACAGCTTCAGAAGATTAATATACAGCTGTCACAGAGCCTTTTATCAACACCTTATCAAAAGCCTTTCATCTTTGCAATAGCACTGCAGGTATTAGAGAGAACGCACACACATACATGCTCATTTACACACACTACACATATTCATTTATCATTAAATTAAAATGAGTAAATGAGTACTGGTTTTCATGTATGTGTGTCAGTGCACACATGTACATGATCCAAATAATTACCTATGGATACCACTGTCCTTTACTCTAATAATGTGTTTTCTCCACTGATTCTAGTATATTATATATGGTGCTAAATTTGCCAAGAGAGAAAATGCAGCGGCGTAACAATTAAATGTACTGTATTTTGCAAATTTAGTGAAATTTACCATAAAATACATCATATTTCACAAATGACTGTAACTTCTATAACAAATACATAACTCCCTGTTACCTGTTTACCTACCCCCCAAAAAGTTACAGATATTGAAGCACAGTGGAATTTAAATGTTATGCACAATTTTTATATAAAAATATATACAGCTCTGGAAAAAATTAAGAGACCACTCCAAATTTTTCTTAAATCAGCATCATTTATGGCAGCCATTACATTTATGGCAGCCATTACATTTCAGTGTCTGTTGAATTCCAAAACAGGCACATCTCAATTCTGGCTTTACTAGCAGAGGGATACAATGAGCGTCAGGTTGCTTCCATCCTTAAAATTTCAAAGACAGCAGTTAATAAGAACAAGGTCAAGCTGCAGACATTGGGGACAAAACTACAGACTGGTAGAGGGTGAAAACGACACTGAACAAGATCTAAATGTTAGTCTAGAGGCAGGGCTGAAGTTTCTAGTGCAAAGCTAGAAAAAGCCCTTCATCAATGAGAAGCAAAAAAGAGCCAGACTAAGGTTTGCAAAAGACTATAAGGATTGGACTGGAGGACTGGAGTAAAGTCATCTTCTCTGATAAGTCCAATTTTCAGCTTCGCCCAGCACCTGGGTGTCTAATGGTTAGAGACCTGGAAAGGCCTACAACCCACAGTGTCTCACACCCACTGTGAAATTTGATGGGTGTGAAATCCCAACTCTGCGTATTGTTTCCAGCAAGACAATGCTCCATGCCACACAGCCAGGTCAATCAAGGATTGGATGGAGGATCACCAGATCAAGACCCTATCATAGCCAGCCGAATCTCCAGACCTGAACCCCATTGAAAACCTCTGGAATGTGATCAAGAGGAAGATGGGTGGTCACAAGCCAACAAACAAAGCTGAGATGTTTGAATTTTTGCATCAGGAGTGGCATAAAGTTACCCTACATCAATGTAAAAGACTGGTGTAGAGCATGTCAAGATGCATGAAAGCTTAAAAACCAGGGTTATTCCACCAAATATAACTCTTCCTAAGTTAAAAATTAGTATTGTGTTGTTTAAAAATTAGTATGAATTTGTTTTCTTTGCATTATTTAAGGTCGGAAAACACATGCATATTTTATGTTGTTTTGACCAGAGTTTATTTTTTGCAAATAAATGCTCTAAATGACAATATATTTATTTGGAATTTGGGAGAAATGTTGTCCAGAGTAACCAAAGAAACTTATTTTGCATTTTGATTATTTTGCAGTGGTCTCAATTTTTTCCAGAGCTGTATATTGTTATAATTACATTTTTGTTTTGTAACTACATTTAGCACATTTGTGACCAAGGGAGTGATTTTATTCACACAGAGGAAGAAGAAAAGTAAAAAGACTGTAAAAAAGAACAGAAAGTTTATATCGTCACAGCAACGGACTTCTGTACATTTCGGGATTGCACTCATTGGGTTCATTTTCATCAATCACCTTCTTTTACATATTTGCCTATGGTTCTGGGAGAGATGGTTCTTCGAGGAGTAAGTGAACTCGCTGTCTTCTGGACCTAACATAAGTGAGACTGTTTTAATATCAGGTTGAACAAACTGAGCAATATAGTGAAATCACCACCGTTTGATGTGCACCAATGAACTAAGCCCCAACAATAACATGTTTGTGTATTTCATAAAAGTGAGACTGATTTGTAAATGACGTTATATTAAGTGACAAAGACTAAAATTTCCTTGTGTATAAGGTAAATGGTGGGTTGTACTTTTATGTGTTTTGAGCTGTTTTTTTTTTTAATTGTTCAGAGTAAATTCCTACAAACATTTGTTCAAATATTTCGTACGAGGTATAAAAAGGTAAGAGATTCTAGAATTTATTTGTGAAATGGTTACCATACACTGTTTAAACCAATAGGAGTTGTAAGGTGAGAAATAAAGATTTAAAGAGCTATAAAGGGTAATATCAAAGTTGAATATTATAAGAAGTGAATTCTGAGCCTGTGATATATATTGTGAAGATTAACATTTTACAATTCACTATTCACTATTATATTGACATATTCACAATATACAATTCACTATTCAACTGCCAGGTGCCCAGGCTCTTGTTTTCTCACCATGTTTTTTCTGAGCATTTTTTCAACCATTGTTATTTTTTAAAAATTTTGGATTCATGGGTTGACACTGCAGACATAGCTGTGTACACTGAGCACTAGTTGCCATAATTTTAAGAGCATACATAGGCTTCTGTATTAGTTGTTTGTGAGCTGCCTGTATGATGGACTCTTTTATGGTATCTCTATTAGGTACAGAGTGCTTACCCATGGAAAGCATGTTGAGTAAGGTCATCCCTGTCATACTCTCTTCTTTTCAGTACACATCTGATGATGTCTTTCAATGGTGTGACAAACCTTGAAACAAAAAACAAAATGACAAGCAAAAAAACAAACAATAAAACAAAATGTATGAAACAGATCAATTACAGTGCATGGTGAGAAATATCTGTCATACTGTTTAATGGCTCACTCAGCATATAGCACCGTTAAATTGTATAATTGGCAACAATACCACATATCTCAAAAAAGATTCTGAAAAGATCAGCATGTCTGGTGTCACTTTGTTCGCCCCATGAAGGAAACTGCAAAAGCCAAAGATAGCTTCACTAGAAAAAATCCATGATCCTGGTATCCTTGATTAGTATCCTTTTACCGCTTCCCATTCTTCTTTTCCGTACTCTGAAGTGCTGGGACATATTCAGTTTCCCTATCTGCACAATTCAGGACAAAATCTCCCCAAAAACCTGAATATGCATCCCAGGCAACACCTGATGCATATGAACGACACATTCATCAAGAAAAGTAACTGACAGTTTGGTCTCCACAACACCAGCACCTTTAACATGATACAGTCTAGGCACCTTTGCAGCAGAATCTTGATGTTAGAGAATAACCAAATGTGCTACCTCTCTTGAGTGGAATGGTATCTCTTTTTGAGGTGCATCTATGTGAAGAGTATCATCAGATGTGTAGTCAGGATTCAAAACGTACTTCATCAGATGACAAATAGGTTTCGCAGCAGTCAACATTTTGTTCTTCTGAAGAAGCCTTAGGTTTCTTTCTTCGAACCCAACGTTGTTTTGTCTTTTTTTTTGTGGGAAGGCCCCCCCCCGCCCCCCCCCCATTAAAAAAAAAAAAAAAAACCGGGGCTAAGGGGGGGGAAGGAAAAAGCCCCAAACAAAACCAAAAAAAAAAGCCCCAAAAAAAAAAAAAATAATTTTTTTTTTTTAAACACCCCCCCTCTTTCCTTCTTTTTTTGGGGGGGGGGGAAAAAAAAAAAAAAAAAAAAAAAACCAAGGGAAGGAAGAAAAAAAAAAAAAAAAAAAAATATATATATATATATAAGTGCCCCCCCTCCGTTTTTTTTCCCCCCCCCCGGGCCCCCCCCCCCCCCCCCCCCCCTTTTTTTTTTCCCTCCCCGCCGGGCGGCCCCCCCCCCCCGGGGGGGGGTCTCTTCGCCCCCCGGGGGGGGGGGGCCGGGGGGGGGGGGGGTTAAAAAGGGGGGGGGGGGGGGGGGGGGGGGGGGCGGCCCCCCCCCCCCTCCCCCCCCCCCCCCCCCCCCCCAACCCCCCCCCCCCCCCCCCCCAAAAAAAAAATAAAAAAATCCCCCCCCCCCAAAAAATTTCCCTTGCAGACATACTTTTCTAGGAATGATTATTACAGTCGCACAAAATTATGATGTGGGAAATTCTGGATTATTTGCTTTCTATGAATAGCTCTCTAAGAAGATGGCTTCAGGATGTTGACACTCATGCGTTTCTGTGTCATATTCAGTCCGAGGACTGGTTTGTCACAAGAGATCTGAAGGATGCTTACTTTCCGAGATTTTCCCAGAATGCAGGAAGTTTCTCAGGTTCGCTTTGGAGGTAAAAGTACTAAATTGGGGGCTCCCTTCCTTTTGACCTGCCTCTTTTTCCCGCACCCTCACAAAGGGGGGAGGGGGCCCCCCCTCTTTTTTTTTGGGGGGGGGGGGGGGGACCAACCCCAAAAAAAAGGGTGGGCCCCCCCCCTTTTTTTTTTTTTAAACAAACCAAACTTTTTTTTTATTAAAAAAAAATTTTTTTTTTCCCCCCCCCCCCCCTTTTTTTTTTTTTTTTTTTTTTTTTGGTCCAGGCAGGCTCAATGGGCACTCTGACCTGGGGGGCTGGCGGGGTGGGGCTGTAAGTAAGGGGTTGGGGTTTAATTGAAATTTGGGTTTGAGATTTTTGTGTGGGGGGAATGAGATTAATATTTTTTGTCTTCCCCCCTTTAAATTTCGGCTAAAATTAATTTTTTAAGTAAATTCTTCACTATCATGTCGACTATCATGGCTTGAATGAAGTTACAATTAAGTTCTGTTATCCACTCCCATTAGTACCAGTGGCTCTGGAACAACTATGACAAGCTAGATTTTATACCAAGTTAGACCTTCACAACGCCTACAGTCTCATCCGAATAAGAGAAGGAGAGGAATGGAAAACGGCCTTCTCTACATCAAGTGGACATTATGAATACCTGGTGATGCAGTTTGGTCTAGCTAACAGTCCTTCTGTGTTTCAGTCTTTCATGAATGACATTTTTCGAGAGATAAATGGATAATTGGGTTATAGTGTATATTGACGATATCCAGATCTACTCGAACACATCAATCATGTCAGATCAGTACTCAAACGCTTAATCCAATTTCAACTGTATGCCAAGGAGGAGAAATGTGAGTTCCAGCAAACCAGTACGTCATTCCTTGGTTATGTGATCAGCCAGGAGGGGTTTTCTATGAACGACAGAAAGGTCCAAGCTGTCTCGGAGTGGCCACAACCATGTACTATTAAGCAGCTGCAATTATTTCCAGGGTTCGCTAACTTTTACAGGAGATTTATTCATAACTTCTGTTGTGGCACCTCTAACTGCCCTAACCAAGCGACATCCCTCCATCCCTCCTAACTCATATGGACTACAGAAGCACAGCAAGCGTTCCAAGACCTCAAGTTTCACTTCCGCACCCATACTCAAGCACCCAGATCCAGATCGCCCATTCATTGTAGAAGTAGACCCGCCGAACTTTCCCAGCGTCATGGCTCTCCAGATAAAACTTTCCCTTGCACATACTTTTCTAGAAAATTATCTCCAGTCGAACAAAATTATGATGTGGGAAATCAGGAGTTATTAGCTATGAAGTTAGCCCTAGAAAATGGCTTGATGGAGTCTCTCATCTTTCTGTGTGTTAACCGATCATAAGAATCTTGAATATCTGCGTTCTGCAAAAAGACTAAATTCCAGGCAGGCTCAATGGGCACTCTTCTTCACACAATTTAACTTCACTGTCACGTACCGTCCAGGATCCAAGAATACCCACAATAGCATCCAACACGTTCACAATTGTACCAACTGCCAAACTACCAAGACACCCAAACAATTACCAGCAGGTTTATTACCATTGTTGACCGTTGTTCTAAAGCCTGTAGATTAATACCCTTTGACCAAACTCCCTACCTCCCTTGAAACGGCTGAACTGTGGTGTAATGTGTTCCAATTTTATGGATTACTGGATGACATTGTCTCCAATCAAGGACCACAATTCACTTCACGTGTTTGGGCTTCGTTCTTCAAGAACCTCAACGTGAATACAAGTCTTACCTCCGTTACCACCTGCAATCCAATAGACAGACAGAGACTCAACCAAGAGATCATAAGATTCCTCTGGTCATACTGTCAACAAAGGCAATCTGATTGGAGTCGCTTCCTTATGTGGGCTGAATATGCACAAATATCCCTGGTTAAACCATCCACTAGCATGACTCCTTTCAAATGCATCCTGGGTTTTCAACAACCACTGTTTTCATGGTCTGGAGAGCCTTCCAATCTATGAAAACACCAGAAGGAACCCTCACCTGAGTATTAGTGACTCTATGGGTACTACATTTGACATGAGGCCACATTCCTGGGACTGATTACTGGTTCACCTGTTTCCAATTACCCTCGCTATGTAAGCCTCATGCAAACTCCAGTTCTTTGCAAAGTCTTGTTTTGCCCTGGCTGACATTTCTGAGTGTTTACCTTTAATAATCTTTAATAAACTGCAAATGGATCCTACCGCCTCTGCCCCTTCATTACAGTCTGGTTAAACACATCTCTAGTTTCTGAGTGAATGTAAAGCTGTCCTTATAGGTTCCAGCTCATTTTATAAACACAAATGTGCTGTTTTATAACATTTTATGATTGCCAGGTGTTGCTGTTATTTCATTGTCGTTTTTTATGTATATTAAAAAATCATTTTTGTGTTTGTCCATTTTTAAATGGTATGACATTTAATTTAATAAAATACAAAATACAGAAAAATTATTACCAGCTCTTTTGTTCATCTTCTCACCTTACAAATACATGCACTTGTGGGCATGTTATATAGATTATACTAAGTAGTGTTATAGACACTAAAAATTTCAGCACTAATGTTCAAATGGTACCGTACTTGTAAAAAGGCCGAACACTGTTGCTTTAATAATGTCTTAATTTCACCAGCAGATCTGAAAGTGAATTTTTCAGAACAAGCATACTGTTATGGTAAGTAGAATCAGACAACAGAAGAATGTTATTGAAGTAATGTTTATTGATGAAACACAAATCAACAGGTAAATTAACTGAGCAGAGACAATTCAACTTGAACAACTAATTTAATTTTTCTTACACACACAGGACCTTGTGGATCATGGAGGGTGAAGTGGTGATGACAGCACACACCATGCTGGGTATCCAGGTGAGTAACAGGTGAGTTCTTCCAACAGGTGAAGGACAACAGACACACAGAAGACTTGGAACCAGGGGGAATTGGCAAGGGAACAACACAGGAGAGCAGTCCTTTATGGTTGACAAGTCTGGACAGTGAATGCTGGCTTGATGTGTGCTTGTATCTGGTAAGATAATTAATTTGCAGATGCAAGTGATCAGTACTCAGGTGAATTGGTGCAATGCGGTTGGCTATGAGAGGGGCTTGGCTGATCTGTGGTTTGTTAGGAATAAAGCCTGACAGATCTGTGACATATGCATATGTATTGGAACATTAAGAAACATCTGTAGAAACAACAAAACTAGGGGCCGCTTCCTGCTAAAGAAGTTACAGAATTGCCACTGTCTGTCTGCTTGCAAAGAGTAGGTTTAACATGGTCCTGTTTGCCGCATTTTTAAACCTGTCAATGGAGATGTCTATGCGCACTACTTATGGGAAGGAACGCTGTTAATCAAGCAACAGCATGTCTATGTATGCCTACTATTGCTGGAAGTGCAGAAGAAGCTAATCTTCTTGATGGTGGTGCCTTACTAAGAACCATCGTATTAGAGGTCTACACAGGACTCTTAATCCCTGCACGGGACTCTGTTTATTAAAGCAAACTATTCCCTGTTAATTTAAGATCAAGGTATTAAAAATGAAAACTTTGAAGAAATGATAATTCTATTTGGTTTAGTTAGTTTTAAAAAGTGCATGTTTTTATTACTTTTGTTTTTATTTAGTTTCAGTTTTAATTTCTTTTTTTAAGATTACGTTTAGAAACTTTGTTTTAGTTTTAGTTAACTTTATTAGTTAACCTTGAAAGAACGTTCAATACCAGAGTGTCTCTTCCAAAATCCGAGCTAAATGATCACCAAAGACATTTGAGATTGGGATGTAATGCACATCACGGCAACTTGCTCATAGTTAGCAGGCAGTCTATTGTCAGACTTCTGACAACAGATGAGCTTGGGGACTAGCCAGTAGTCTATGTAGTTTAGTATGCGGATGCCCTGGAGTCTCAAAGGAGCCAGGGCTGCATCCACACTTCGTGAAGGTGCAAGGTGATAGGCCTAAGCTGAAAGGAAACACTCGAAATTGGTAAGCTTCGGCCCTGAAAGCAAACCTGAGAAACATCCTGTGTTCTGGCAAATCTTGATGTGAAAGTACATGTCCTTCAGATCTATAGTGACAAACCAATCCTCTGGCTAAACTTGACACACGATCTGTTTGAGCGTCAAAATTTTGAATCTGCATCTCCTCAGAGAGCGATTCAAGTGATGTAAATCCAGAATTGGATGCAACCCTCATCCTTTTGGGGACTATAAAATATCAGCTGTAAAAGCCTAGATCTCTCATATGAGGATGAACACATTCTATAGCCCCTTTCACCAAGAGAGTCTCTATTCCTGGGCCATTGAAATAAGGAGGACAGGAGACAAACTGAATTCTATACCCTCTCTCTACTGTACTTAACAGCCATAGGGACAAACTGGGCAGATGTTTCCACGCTGGCAGAAAGAGAGAGAGAGATTCTGTCTGTCTATCTGTCTGTCTCCTGAGACAGCGAACTGAAAAGAGAAATCTGGACAGATGAACCGCCAAGTGGTTCTACCCCCGAAACACCTGGAGTGTCAGGGAAAAGCAGAAGTGCCCACTGGAGGGAGGTCTGGCACTGGAAGGTGGTGTGCACAGGGACCCCCCTTGTGGGGCTGGCCCCAGTATGCTATAGACACCAGGTGTTCTTCTTTGCAGCCTTTTAGGAGATCATGGTCCTCAGATCAAATCTCCTCTTAGGCTGCAAGGCCTGCATGTGCTGCCCAGTCCCCTTAGGTCTCTTTGAGTCCCCTCAAAGATTCTCTGAAGTTTAAATGACAATAATTATTTTTATAATTATTTTTATAATGTTCAAAGTGGGCAGGGCTACCTTTTTGGTTACATGGCTATAACTCGGGAATGGAATGCTTTTTTGGTTACATGGCTATAACTCGGTCACCAAAGTTGATACACATATGTAGTATGACTCACATATGTTAGTCTCATCTGTGGTCACATAAAAAATTGTGGTAATTGGCCACTGGGTGGTGATATATTGTGGAAAAACACATAATCGACTATATTCCAAAGTAAACTTGATCAACTTGAAAATTGGCATGCAGTGTCTTTGTCCAAGGTGTCATGATTGCATATGAGGACCTTTGATTATTTTTAAAAACATGGCTGCCATTCACAATGAAATATGAGCACCTATTAGTCAAGGTTAATGGAGGATGATCGGAAAAAATCTCAGTGGGCATGTTTGACTCATTATCCCAATGGTCTGTGCGAATTTTGAAAGAAATCATCCACTGGGATGTGTTTATTTAAAAAAACTACTTTTGCAAACTAGTCCTAGCTTTTTTCACTGAACATCAATAAAACCAGTGCAGTACAATTCTATGGACTCTCTAGGTAAATAATTATCAGAAATGTTAAACTTTTGAATCTGAAATGCTATAACAGGGTCATTTAGAAAATAGAAGATTTTTCTAACCGAAAAATCAAAAGACCATTAAACTAAGTAAGCTCGTGACACTAGGTGGCGCTATATCATGTATAAATATTAAGAAATGCTGTTCGATAGTAAATCACCTGAAGAAGCCGATCGCTGATTTATGTGCTAACACGTTTGTTTCACTTAAAGGTCTTGAAAGCCCTTGAACCCCCATAAATGCTGCTTGCAACTATATTTCTTAAATTATATTCTTCAGCTTCTTTCTGGTAAATGTTAAAAAATAAATAAAACGTACAAGATGTATAATGTTACATGTGGCAGCTATTTTAAGCATATATCAGCATATTGTTCAGCAACAAAGTATGAGTTTCAATTAACAGTGTTTTAAACAAGCACAAATAGCTTTCATTTTTTAAATGCAAAAATACTGTTCTCACTGTAGTGACAGCACATTCTATTTCAAGTAGTACATTTGATTAACCGATTCTTGATGAACTAAAACAAAAAATCTGTACTGCTTTATGTGAACTAAACTTGTCATTTAACACGACAGAGAAAAGGTTACTACAGATTCATGGACGCGAAAACATGTTGTACCATCCTTATGATTGCATAACCCTCACCCTTAACCCGCTGCACTTTGAGATTTATTATTTCACGTTGCACGTTCAACTTCATTATAAAACCGTCTTGTGGATTTGTCCACTGCATATCTGGGTGGGTTTAGATAAATATATTATTTTAAATTTTATGCTATAAAACCCAGTAAAATAGGGATAGGCTATATAATCTTTGAAACTAGCACAAATATCCATAGCTACGTACGACATTAGTGTTTTATGTAAATAAACCTTTAAAACTATTTCACGTCCCCTCTCAGCGTAATGTACGACGAAGTGCTGACGTCAGGTTTCCGCATGAAGTGAATCGCTTGTCAGTGTTGAAGTGAGCGGGTAAGAGCTTTTTAGAAACGTTGCTTCAAAACTAAACGTTTTGCTTTAATACTAACCTAAAAATCATCCAAACTTCATTTTGTATTATGTAATAACGATAATGCGTGCAGTTAAGTGCCTCTAACATTTATTTTTTTTGTTGTTGTTTGACAGTGTCTGTACCTTTGATTCTTAGTTTGTTCTGTAGTTCCATATAACGTGTCTCATTTCTGTTTATATATCTAAGAGCTTATTTTACAAGCTCTACAGGTTTAAATTGACATATGAGGGTGAGATTACCTATAATCCACTACGGATGTCGAAAGTATCTAAAGTGGTTTAATAATTTAATATTAGAACTTCGAGTAGTTTTCTACATGGATGAGATCCGAAGAATTTAACTTGCACTAACGGTGTCATTGTATTAATTATTTCACATGGATTTTTGTAATTTCAGTATAATACACCTAAATATATTTTTATTTCAAATATAAAAATATGTGCGAACTTCACTGGCCATCTGTTGCGAAATATCAAGCAGAAACCGAAGGACTCATTTAGTTAAAATACTCATTAACTCACAGAATTTTGACTCTAAATATGTTTTCTCTAAATATGTAGGGGTTTCTATTACCATTAGATTGATGGTCTGCTGTGACTTGGTAGTTTGAAGCCTGAAAGGTTTTTATAATGTTTTGAGTTTGTTCATGTCCTGTGTCTGATCCTGACAAAGCAGATTTCTCATAGATTAAGACAACATTCCTTTTTTAATAATGAAAGAATGGAATATGCCCAGTCATTTTAATGCAGTAAGACACAGGACTCCTGCCTTTTCTCTTATTTTAGACTTTGTTTTTTCTTCATTAATCTGCAATGCCACAAATGTAATTAAGATTTTTACAACAAGTTACTGTGTGTCCTTTTACAACACTGTTCATTCAGTTTACAATGATGTTTGCTAAAATGGGTGCTGCTGGTTTGAGCTGTTTAGGGAATTCTTTTGCACAGGCTGGTTGGCATATCACCACCATAGCAACTGGTTTGCTATGGAGATCAGGACTGATGCATCAGTACTTTGGAGGTTATTTATTGCATAGGTTTTTTTAAGCAAAGGCTGTGAGATAAAGCCAAAGTTGGATATATCAGTGTTTTTTAATATTTTTTAATATTAAATATTTTTTAATTTTGGTCAGTTTGCTTCTTCTCTCACAACTTTCTTGGTATTGTGTACTTCAGCTTAATCTTTATCATCCTAAATAATGTCCTACTATACGTTTAGTTGAGTTATTGATAGATATCTCACATTGTTTTCTACTTTCCTCCACTTCTTGTTAAAAGTGGCTCGGTATTGTATACATGTGTATTGTTATAAGAATTGTGGCATTCCTATAAAATTTGATTTTGCAGAGGTGGATGTTTTTTGTCTAAACACAATTGAACATTCAAGTACATGTAGACAGTCAAACTATCTAGTCATCAGAGTGTTTTTCTTTGAGCTGAATACGATTAGTGTAATATAAGCGCTGGTAAGAATGAACACTTTAGAGACTATGGTTGTGAATGCCTTAGAGTTTTTTGTTGAATGGAAATAAAACTATGTATAGTACTGTGTTAATCTTAGGTCACCACTAGAGTAGAGTTGAGTTAACCACAATGGTGGTTAAGCAATGGTGTAATGACCATATAAAATTATTTTTTCAGTCTCTTTATTAGAATACAGCCAGAAAATACAACAATTTGTATGCAGTATTAAACAGCAGTCTCTCTTAAACCTAAATGGAATGGAGCCTTTATTAGGGCCAAAGCACTGAAAATGCAAAGGTTGCAATTGTTGTCCTTAGAATCTTTTAATTATTATTATTTTATTATTTTATATATTATTATTAGGCTTTTGGGCCCCTTAACATTACCCAAAAGTTGAACTTGAAACTTGGCTCACACATAATCATAGGCAGGGCAGGGGGCTCGGTGGCGCCCCCCGGTATGGGGCACAAAAAGATGATGCATGTGTCATACATGCATACATACACTCAGCTGTACAAAGCTTGATACAAACTTGGTGAGCATCATGCCAAGACATTGAAGATTTAAAATTGCAAAGGGATTTGTTATATTTCTAACAGTGCCGCCATGGCGAGGCGGTAGTACAAAATTGTAGTGAAAAATGGAAACATGATGTCTCTAATATCCACAGCATGCATTGTGATTTACATCAAACATTGCAAATATGTTTGGTGTGATGGGCTGATGACATTGATATGACTATTGTGAGTTGCGGTAATAGCGTCACCAACCATTTCACAAACCTGGTGAGCATTGTGTCAAGATATTGAAGATTCAAAACTGTGAATGGATTTTTGATATTGCGAATGGTGTTGCCATGGTGAGGTAGAAAAAACCTTGAATCAATTTTTAATGTACATGCTTTTCTTAAGACCAGTGTTTCTGATTTATTAACTAGACTGTGGCAGCCTTGGATTTAATCTGAAATATCTTAATTTGTGGGTGTGTAACATTGCCACATGAAATGTCATTAAAACTGGTAAAAGTTGGTGGTGGCCATTAACCTTTGCATGGTACTGTATGGTTATTGTAATGGTAAATTGTAAGTAACACCATGTAGTAGATAAAATATTTACTTTTCTTATTTACTGATGACATCACTTCTGTTAAACTTTTCAGTCAACATAAGAATGAGCAGCTAACCAGAGTGAATGTCTCTCAGCCCAGCTGTGCTACTCATAGATATGGCCGACACACAGCCTGAGCCATCCACTCCACTGATGGATGACCCTAAGCCACTCTTCAGTAACCTGGACATCTTCCTCTTCTCTCTCATCTCTGGCTTGCTCATCTACTGGTTCATTTTCCGCAAGAAAGCAGACCCTATACCTGAGTTTAAAAAACTGGAGACTGTGTGAGTACCTGACATGTTTATCAGAATAAGTCTTGAATTGTGTCTGTACACAGCTTTACTGTCCAGCGTGGGCATTAGAATATACTATTGGAAAAAGTATTTGTTTGGTATGAAATACTTGTGTAAAATCTGGAGCCCAGTGTCCCTATTTGGCATTAGACATATACAGTGAGTTAAAGGCAGGTTAGGCAATTTTTTTCAGAAACATTTTTGTTATGCTGGTTGAAAGTCTCTTCACATCCTGATAGCAATCTCTAAGTAAAGTGGTCTAAATATGGTTTTATAAAAAACAAAAACATTCTGTGTAAGGTGCAGGACCATAAAATGTTCGTCTAGTCATTGCATTTGATCTGAATGCAATGATAGGATGTCCTATTTGCCTGTCAAATGATGCATTCATTTGTTGGTGGTGCCGTGGCTTTGGAGAGCACTCTGAAGGAAGGATGAAATCTTATGCTTTCAAAGCTAGCTTGGTATTGCTAGCCTCTCTGAAATTGCCTACCCTTTCTTTAAGTACATTTTAACCTTACCCTAAACATGTTTTCAGCCCTGTTACATGCACTCGTGCAACTCATGACAAATACAGGTGAGTTCACATTGTACACTGTAATTGGTAAAGTTTGTAAAAGTGAATACAAATGACTGAACTTATTACAAAACTTAAAAGACACTGTCAGTTTATCTTGGTTCCATAAATTAATTTCTGTGAACTGCATGATGACAGTGTTGGACTTTCTCATGACATGAGAAATCAAAATTTCCTTGATCTTTTCACGTATGAGAGGTTTCGGTATCATTAATACGCCATGCAATTTCATCCTGCAAGGATGCTTAAAACAAGTCTTTATCAATAACGAAAGCATTTATGTAATCATTCCCCTAAAAAAACAAAAAACAAATGTGAAATTGCTGGATTGCTGTGACATTACAAGTTCATACAAATTAATTCATCTACAACCCCAAATCAGAAAAAGTTGGGACAGTATGGAAAACACAAATAAAAAAAGTAGTGATTTCTAAATTTACTTTGACTTGTATTTCATTGCAGACAATACAACAGCACATTATTTAATGTGTTCCTCATGATTTTTATAGTTTTTTCCTCAAAAAAACAAAATTCCTATTTTGGTTCTTGCAACACATTTCAAAAAAAGTTGGAACAGTAAAGCATTTACCACTTTGTAATGTTGCCATTCCTTTTCACAACACTTAAAAGACGTTTAGGGACTGAAGACACCAAGTGAAGAAGTGTTTCAGGTGTAATTTTGTCCCATTCTTGCTGCAAACAAGTCTTAAGGTGGGCAACAGTACGGGGTCTTCGTTGTCGCATTTTGTGCTTCAAAATGCGCCACACATTCTCTATTGGAGACAGGTCGGGACTGCAGGCAGGCCAGTCAAGTACCTGTATCCTTTTCCTCCGCAGCCAGGACTTTGTAATGTGTGCAGAATGTGGTTTTGCATTATCTTGTTGAAATATGCATGGACGTCCCTGGAAAAGATGTCTTCTTGAAGGCAGCATATTGTACTCCAAAATCTCTATGTACTTTTCAGCATTAATGGTGCCATCACAGAAGTGCAAGTTACCTTTACCAAGAGCACTGACACAGCCCCATACCATGACAGACCCTGGCTTTTGGACTTGTTGCTGGTAACAGTTTGGATGATCCTTTTCTTCTTTGGTCCGGAGCACATGGTCTCCATTTCTCCCAAAAAATACCTGAAATACTGATTCATCTGACCACAGTACACGTTTCCACTGTGTTATGGTCCATCCCAGATGCCTCCGAGCCCAGAGAAGTCGACGGCGCTTCTGGACACTGTTAACATAGGGCTTCCTTTTGGCACAGTACAGTTTTAACTGGCATTTGTGGATGTAACTACGTATTGTGGTACTTGACAAAGGTTTGCCAAAGTAGTCCTGAGCCCATGTGGTGATATTGCTTATAGATGAATGACAATTCTTGATGCAGTGCCGCCTGAGGGATCAGAGAGCACGGTTGTTCAACTTAGGCTTGCGCCCTTGACCTTTACGCACTGAAATTCCTCCACATTCCTTGAATCTTTTAATTATGTTATGCACTGCTGAAGGTGAAATAAGCAAATGTCTTCCTATCTTTCTTTGAGGATATTGTTTTTAAACATTTCAATAATTTTCTCATGTATTTATTGGCAAACTGGCGATCCTCGGCCCATCTTTGCTCCTAAAGGACTAGACCTTTCTTGGATGCTGCTTTTGTACCAAATCATAACTACAATCACCTGTTGACATCACCTGTTTCAAATCACATCATTATTTAACCAATTTACCTGATTACTAGCCCTAAATTGCTCCTGTTCCAACTTTTTTTGAAATGTGTTGCAAGAACCAAAATAGGAATTTTGTTTTTTTGAAGAAAAAACAATAAAAATCATGAGGAACACATTAAATAATGTGCTGTTGTATTGTCTGCAATGAAATACAAGTCAAAGTAAATTTAGAAATCACTACTTTCTTTTTATATTTGTGTTGTCCATACTGTCCCAACTTTTTCTGATTTGGGGTTGTACTTTAACATCATTGTAAAAGTACTTTTACATCATTGGCTTTGCCCATGGTTATTTAGTTGTAGAAAAGCGGAAAATGTCCTCAATATCTGCCAAATTTCAAATTCAAAATGCAAGTTCATTTGCAATTGCATTTCCGATGTCTTTCGAGTAACGACCCTGTCATATTTAAATTGCAATAGCAATTACACGTTTGCTGTTTCATTTCCTTGGCGTCGCGTATTGAGTCTGCCAAAACTCAAAAGAAATCGCAATTCTCTTTGCAGTCGCATTTTTGATGCCTTGCACACAAACTTGTCAATCAATGTCAGGAGTGGGACTACACTATGGGGCATGTTTGTGTTGGGAGGTGATGTTACTCACAGTCAACGAGAAATTACGAATTTGGTTTAAATGAATCACTGGTTTTCCCTGTTTCCTTTTAATGGTGTTTTATTTATTTTCATTGTAACTGTGTCAATAATCTGTGCTAATAATAGGGGCAGTAAGTGCCCTATTTAGTGTGCACATTTCTGTGTAACAGAATATTTGTTAAAATATTGCACTGTGTTTGTTGAATGCTGCAATACATTTGTTAAATCCTGCCGACTATGGAACATCAGATATTGTTTGACTCAATATGCCTTAAGGAATCTAAAGAGACTGCTTATGATTATAGACCACTGTTTTCAAAAATTATAAGCAAAAATCCATTCAAAAATTCAAGCGTGTGATGACACAAAACAACTGTAACTTGTTGTAACTTTTTGTAAAAATGATAATAAATACAGCTGCAAACAGCAATAACGGGGTCAAAGGCGCAAAAATAAGTTTTGTGGACATGGGTGTCTCTAGATCCTAAATTGCAATTTTTGTGCAGATTGGACAAATGCTTTAAATCGTTTTTAAATGTTTAAATCGGCATGAGTCAAGGAATCAGGGAAAATTATTTTGATTCTAGGGATTATGACTCAAAAGAGTTTGAGATAGAGACTCCAATGTCTCTATCTCAAATGTGAAACTCTATGTTTTGGCAACATTTGCAACATCTGTGTGCCAAATTTCATAACATTTTATCATATGGTTCTATGAGCTGACATAGACAGAAGAACAGAGGAAGAAGAAGAAATGGAAAATAACATTAACAGTAGGGGTTTTTGCCCCTTTGGGCAATTATTGGGGTCAAGCCTACCATGAGTATGAAGTGGAATATTTGAGAAAATCATTGATGAAGCGTTTAAGAGACAACAGCAAATAGTTTATGTTTTTGATCATTAAATTTACATTTAGGCATTTAGCACATGCTTTTATTCAAAGCGACTTACAAGGTGAGGAAAACGATGAAGCAATAAATCATAAGGAGGCAATACCATCAGCCATACACAATTACAGTTTTACCATTATTGAAACCAATGCTTGATAGAGGCGATACCTGTTGGGAGAGAGGAGAAAGGTTTAGTTCATACTTGTGTCAGGTATTCGTGGAAGAGACAGGTTTTTAGCTGTTTCTAGAATGTAGTGAGGGATACAGTAGACCAAACAAAGTTTAAAAGATCATTCCACCAGCGAGGGATAGTGAAGATGAATGCTTTTGGCATTGTACCATCAAAATTGTGGCATCATTTCACAACTTTTTGTCAAGCATGTCTCTAGGTGATGCATGCAAAATTTCATGCAAATAGGATGTACTGCCTAGGGAGAGTTAAAAAAATAGGTTTTCTACAACTCAAAATGGGTGACAGGAAATATGGTTGATATTGACAAATTCGGAATCACAGTACTTGTCATGTGCCTGCTACAGATTCCTTGGCTTATGACAATCAGGTTAATTAATTAAAGGTTATAAACATTTTCATGAGTTTATATCATTTGACCACTAGGGGGTGGCCCCAAACTTTGAAGGTACTATCAAAGCATAGATCCAAAAGCCATACCAAGTTTCATAATGATACTCAGATACATTTGTAAGATGTTGCATTTTATGAAAAAATTCAAAATGGCTGACGCCCAAAATGGCTAACCAAGGAACATTGTGTTCAACATGCCCCTTAAGTTTTTTTTTTGACAAAGCATTCAAGTTTTAAGAAAAAGAGCCATTTTTTGTGCTGTGACGAAACTGTACATGTACCTGTGATGACAAAAACCAAGTTTCACAAAAGTGTTGCGAAGATGCAGCCTTCATGTGCTTATTGTCGAATTTATTTGCCCTTTATTTGAGAGCGGTTGGGTTTATCAAAAAGCTTTTGATACCTTTTTGTCTATAGTACATACAGGTAGTTGTAGTTATCATGTACTGAGGTAAGTTTGTTTTGTGGCTGCCTGTTCTTCCCGTGCAGCTCAGGGTCAGGTCCCTGAACATACCTGGACTCATTTATGTTTTGGTGTTTTGAGAGAACAAAAGGTAATGGTATCTATACAGGTCTCAGTGTTTGCTTGAGCTCTCTCACTGTAAAAAAAGCGATGGAAAGGTGTTTCCCCTTATGATAACACATCAGCCAACATGTTAGTTTCAAAATAGCCAACACTTTTGTTTATATTTATATACTCTTCCCCTCTGCACCTTTTGTCTGTGAACCTCATCGCACATTTACTTTTATTTTTTATCTGTGTATTTAGAAATATGTGTATTGGATAGTCCCACTTACTTACTGCTTCTCTGTCATTACAGGATACAATGCCTTCCCCTCTGTTATATATACCATTTATATATAATTTATAATGGGTTATATAAAGGTTATAAGCTATAATGTTAAGGGCCTTCATAGCCCAATGAAGACATTATTCTGTGCCAGCTGAAACAAGAAACACATCTTTTGCAAGAAACTCATCTGTCTGATGCAGAACATGAAACGTTAGAAAGGAGTGTCTATCCTAATACACAGACATTGTATCTTAGCAATGACCCATAAGGATACAGAGGGAAGATTAATTTTGGTAAACGGTTCTATAGATGGCACTGATATCTCATTTATGAATGTGTATGCACCAAATGATGACAGGCCTGCTATTATTAAAATAGTTTTCAATGTAATTACACAGTACAGCACTGGAATGCTATTAATGGGTGGAGATTTGAATTGTATTATGTCACAACAATTGAATAGACAGCCTATTTCTATTACTCCACTTTCCTGAATGAGTAAGATGCTAAAATACCAGTCTTCTGAATTCTGACTTGTAGATGTGTGGAGAAGCAAATTTCCACATTGCAGAGATTGTACATTTTACTCTCATAGACATTCATCTTATTCCAGGATAGACTATTTTTTTACCCCTAAGGATGAGCTTTATAGAATAGTAGATATGAGGATATTACCAATGACAATGTCAGACCATTCGCCTGTTGAACTGTCATGGAGCATAGGACATAGACAAACTTCTAAACAATGGAGATTAAATGCCTCACTCCTCAGTTATAAAGAATTGATTTCATTTATCATAACAGAACTTAAATTATATTTAGGCATAAATGACTCCTGAGGTATCACCACTTATAATATGGGATTGTGCAAAAGCATACATCAGAGGTCGAATTATTTCATTCGCAAGTGCCAAGAAGAGAGAGAGAGAGTTGCTAAACAACAAGAATTAGAATATACAGTCAAAAATTTAAAGACAACATAAACAAACCCCTAATCCACAATTACTAAATAAAATAAAGGACGCACAAAGAGAATACAATAGCCTAATTGGTGATAAGATTGAAGGCAATTTAAGATTTATTAATCAAAGATAGTAGGAACATGGTAATAGAGCTAGTAAATTGTTAGCAGTTAGATTAAGAAAGCAAAGAACTTCAAATGTAGTACAAAAAATCTAATTTAGTATCCTTATCAAGCCTGACGATATTGCAGAATCTTTCACTGATTTCTATAAATTTCTCTACAAAAATTCAGATACCTGCTCCGATGATAATATTCTGGCATCATTCCTAAAGAATATAAAACTGACTGATGAATTAACAGAGTTAATGGCAAAGGACTTGGATGAACCTATTAAGGAAATTGAAATAATTGAGATGATCTCTATGTTGAAGAATAATAAAAGCCCAGGATCCGATGAATATATAAATGAAATCTATACAACTTTCCAAGAACTAGTTTTTCCACTCCTATTAAGAGCTTATCATTATACACTGCAATCTGGTACAGTTGCACCTTCATGGAGGGAAGTGACCATTGTTCACAAAGAGGGCAAAGATCTTGCTGAATGTCTGACGACCTATCTCACTTTTAAATACAGATTTGCATATATTAACTGCCATTCTTGCAAAGAGGGTAAATTAATTTATTAGTCAAATTATACACCCAGACCAAACAGGATTTATTCCCGAGAGATATTATGGGGATAACCTTCGTAGATTGTTCAACATTTATGAGCTATACAAAATCTACAGGTGCAGAAGCAATGTTCTTCTCACTTGACTCATACAAGGCATTTGATCAGGTATCTTGGCAATATCTTCAAGCCCACTTGCCTCAGTGAGTCAACGGTTATAGATCCAAATGTTTTACACTAGATCGCAGATGCACACAAGGATGTCCATTGTCACCCTTGCTGTTCGCTATCAGCATTGAACCCTTTGCTCAACTCATCAGGGATGACAGCATATTTAGGGGAGTTGTAATTGGAGGAGAGGAACATATGTTGTTGTTATACACTGATGATGTCCTACTCTTCCTAACAGAACCTGAGACAACAATTCCACATTTAAAAAAAGCCCATTCACACATATGGGTATTACTCTGGATATAAAGTGAATATGGATAAAACTAAGGCCATAGATGTAAATGGTCAAATTTCAAAACAAGTTCAAATTAAAAGTAGGTTCAGATGGCCCAAGAATGGGTTTAAATATCTGGGCATCTTTATTCCTTCTTCTTTGGACCAGTTATATAACACAAACTATAAAAAGTGATTAAAAATATTAGTATAAGATTTAAATTGCTCTTCCTCTCTCTCTTATTGGCCATGTTGAATCTATTTGTATGAATGTCCTGCCAAGATTACTCTATTTATTTCAGATGTTACTTCAGATGTTATTTTTAGATGTGCCAAAATCTACATTTGATTTGCTGAATAAAACAATTTCTAAATTTATCTGGGAAGGAAAACGGCCAGGAATTAGGCTTAAAATAATACCGCCAAAATAAATGGTGGGCTGGGACTTCCAAATTTTAGGTTTTACTTTTGGGCATCTCAACTGAGGCCCCTGATTTAATGGATGAGAGAAGACACACAAACTCTGTGGGTCAATATTGAAAAGAGCCTCTGTTGCTTGCCCCTTAAAATAGTACCCTTTTTCAGTGTATCATTAAAAATGCCTCCATGGGTGAATGGACCAAAGTTACTTTAAAAATTTGGAGAACTATACAAACATCATTTGGCTTATCTAAGAAAATTTGATCAGCAGCAAGCATTGGTTATCTTAATGACTTTCACCATCTCATACAGATGTAGGTTTCAAAAAGTGATCTCAATATAGACTCAACTATCTGCACCAATTATTTCACAATGACACACTTAAATCATTTGAACAAATAAAGAAATTTGCACTCCCAAGGAAGTTTTTTGAAGTTTTTTGAGACATTGAGACATTTCCTCATAACACGTAAGGACTTAGAAATCATTAAAAATCTACTAATTATTACAAAAACTACAAATTCTACTTGCTGCAGCTATCAAATGCATTACATGCAGATGGTTGAAACCTGACCCTCCTTCATACAATGCCTGGATTCAAAAAGTATGGGAGCTTTACGAAATGGAACAAATCACATTCATCACGACTTCAGAGAGAAAACATTTTCTTTAATAGGTGGGCCCCTGTTATGTCTTTAATACTCCAAAGAACATCTCTGCCCCCCTTCATCGTTAATTTTTATTTATTTATTTTATTCATTTATTTTTTCCTTTTTACTTATCCCCCCTTTTCTTTCACCCTTTTAGAACTGTCTGATTCATGATGGCTGAACAACTGTCAATGTCTTTAGATTATGTTAGACTAACATGTTAAAACTTCAAAAAAAATTCTAAATGAAAAATTCTGTGCTTCTGTGCAGTATGTGCTACTGGAGTGCAGTCAATAAACGTTCATATACTGCCTGTATGCTTGTCAGATTGAGTTAACAAATACCTGTAATAAAGTGCTGTGGATGAAGGGTGAGCGGGTTGTGTGGCAGTTACTTGCAGTTCACTAGTCGGGTGGCTTAAAGGAAAAAGCTGTCTTGCAGCCAGTTGAATCGTCACCTGATGCTGTAGTACTCTCTGTCTGATGGCGGAGTCAGGTTTTCTGCTATGCTTTAAGGATGCTGTTCTGGATCTGATTTAAAATTTTGTAAATCATAGGATTTCTTCAAGTTTAACTTGAAAGGTCTGCAGGGCATACAAACCTTTTAAATAAATTGTCCTCAAGTTAAAAAAATAGTTTAATAAACAAATATTCAACAATCAACAAAATAATAAACTGATAAACACATTAAGGTGAATCCAGGCATAAAGTACAGGGAATGAGGAGGCAAGATGTTTTTTTTTTTCAGAGTATTGATACTAATAAGTAACATCAGTCATGGCCATATTATAGTCTCTGGGTTCCAGACCTTGTTTTTCCTAAAATGTATATAATAAGTATATAATAAGTTGTGAAATAATTGCTTTATATTAACTATGCTGCAAAGTTAGGGACAACACCAAGCAACATTTTCATGAGCTGCTTCAGCTGTCTCACAATGCCAAGGTCAAAATGATAACCAATCAAATCAAAGTAGCAGAGTTACTGTTGACAGAAGGTTAGTGGTGACCAATCAAATCAGAGTAGCAGAGTTACACAAAAGCTTAGCGTGAATCATCACAATAATTTAGTTAAGGGTTATAAAGTGAGAGATAAGGTAAACATTTAAAATCTGACAGCTGTTTTTTGATAGAAATGTTAAACAGCTAATAAAATTAATCAAGGATGCAAACTAATACTATCTTTTCTAAAAAGATAGTAAACTAATCTTTTCTCTAATTTTTTTTTGTGAACAACTGTTTATTGAAGTACAGTGCAGGATTATACAAAAAAATGCAATGTAAATTTTAACCTGTCATACCCCCCTCCCACCAACCCACTAGGCAGACCCACAATGCGTTTGGGAAATACAAAATATTGCAGTGGAGAAAATACAGAATATAATACTAGTAATATAATAAGTCAAAGGAGAGAAAGAAAATAAATAAATAATATTAACAAATAAATCATACATCAAAAAGAGGAAATAAAAGATTTCACAGTGTCAAAAATGGCACGCCACAACTTCAAAGTTTTTGTGTTTGCTCCATGAATGCGAGCTGTAGACAGTTCCATGGAAACAATGTCCAGCAAAGATAAGCCCCATACACGTCGGGTCATTGAATGAGGAGGAACCCAGCGACTGACTAACATTTTCTTTGCCGCAGTAAAAGCAGCTAAGAGTAAGTTTCTCTGTCGCTGAGACAAAACCAATTCAGAAAAATCATTTAAGAAGAAAAGTTCTGGAGTCAAAACCACATCCTTTTCTAAAAGAAATGATATGTCACAAGCAAGTTGAGACCAGAAAAGAGAAAGTGAAGAGCATTCCCAAAAATAATGTAAATATGTACCAAGCGCCCCCTGTGGACATAGATTGCAATTTGGGGAAGGTGACACATGCATATGGAAGCCTTTTAAAGGGGACAAATAAACTCTATGTAGTAATTTCCAATGGATCATCTGATGATTTGGGTTTTTTGAGGCTGATGTGATTGTCTCCCAAATTTGATCAGAGAATAAAGTTTGTAAATCACCACTGATATCCTTAGACCAGATAGTTATTATGGACAATGGTTTATATGATTGTTTGAGAAGAAAAGAGTAAATAGATGAAGCAGAGATAAAAGAATTATCAGTGGGTAGAATTACTTTTCGCAAGGGATGTACAGGTAATTGTGCATCCCAGGGAACTCCATATGCGCAAGCGCTGACCTAATACGAAGATACATGAAAAAGGAGGTTCCTGGTAGGTTAAAAGAAGCTTTAATATCTTGAAACGATTTCAGGCCTTTATCATCAAAAATGTTATCAAAGGAATTTACTTTACATTTACTCCATTGTGGGCACTGAAATGGGGTTTTACCTGATAAAAAATTATTATTATGGAACAAAGGTGAATGACGATGCAATCTCAAGTTTGGTTCTATCTTCCTGGTCACAGATCTCCAAGTAGAAATAAAATGTGTTATTATAGGGCCAAAATGAAGTTTACTTTGTCTAAGTGTGACACCAGCAGATACCAAATGCTCTAGGTTGTGTGGAGAAACAAGAGATTCTTCGATGGCCCACCATGAGGTTGACACATTTGGTTTAAACCAGGCTGACATTGCGCGAAGAGTAAAGGAATCAGCGTATAATTTAAAATTGGGAAAGGACCAGCCACCCTCTGATCTGTTTCGTTGTAAAGTGGATAATTTAATTCGGGGGCGTTTACCATTCCAAATATATTGAGAGATTACTGAATCCAGTTTTTTCCAATAACCAGCAGGTGGGGGTCGAGGAATCATAGATGAATAGAAATTAACACGAGGAAGGATGTTCATTTTAACAACAGATATTCTTGCATGAAAAGAAGTAGGAAGATGAGTCCAATTTGCCAGATCTAAGGTGACTTTAGCCAAGTTTTTATTCAAATTTTTTGAGACAATATCCTGCAAGGAAGGATAGATATCTACACCTAAATATGTAAAAGACTGCACCACTGGAATGAAATTAGAAAGCGTAGCAGACCCAACACAAAAATTTAATGGGAGCAGATATGACTTCGTCCAATTGATTTTAAACCCTGATAGATTACCAAACTGATCAAATAAATTTAAAACATGAGGGATTGATAAAACTGGATTGTCCAAAAATAGCAATATATCATCCGCAAATAAAGATATGTGATGCGGCGTGTTCTTAACAGATACAGGCAGTATAAGTTCTGACTGACGTACAGCTTGAGCAAGAGGTTCTAAAGATAAAGCAAACAGTAGAGGTGAAAGAGGACAACCCTGGCGGGTGCCTCTTCCAATTGGAAATGATTGTGAACTTATCTGACCTGTAAGAATAGTGGCTGAGGGATTAGCATAGAGGATTTTAATCATATTTATAAAATTAGAGCTAAAACCTAGGTGATCTAGCACTGCCCATAAATAGTTCCACTCCAAATGGTCGAATGCTTTCATTGCGTCTAAAGAAAGTATAGCAGTAGGAGAAATCAACTGTTCAGATGAGGAGATTATATGAAGTAGTATTCGCAGATTATCTGAAGCAGAACGAGTTTTAATAAAACCTGTTTGATCATGATTAACAAGTTTGGTCATAAAAACTTCTAGGCGGCAGGCTAAAACTTTTGCATAGATTTTAACATCAGTACCAATTAGAGAAAGTGGGCGGTAACTTGAACATAAAGTAGAATCTTTATCTTTTTTTAATAGAAGAGATATAATGGCCATGTTCATATTTTGTGGAAAGGATCCTTGATCAATTGAATATTGCATCATATCCAACAAAAGTGGCCCCAACTCAGACCAGAAAGTCAAGTAAAACTCCACTGGTATCCCATCTAGTCCTGGGGATTTCTTTTTGCTCATAACTTTAATCGCTGATTCTAATTCAGTAAGTGATAATGGTCTATCCAAAGACTCAGAGTCAGATTCTGATAGATGTGGAAAGTGAAGAGAAGATAAAAAAGAAGTGAAAGATGTAGGTTCACATTTAGAGTTGGAACTGTAAAGATCACAATAGAAGGAACGAAAAGTGTCATTTATACCCTTCTGATCAGTCAGAACCTCGCCAGTTTGAGATTTCACCGCTGTAATATTAGCAAATTTTTCACTACTACGAAGTCTTAGAGCCAGTAAATGGCTAGGTCTGCTACCTTGAAAATAATAGTTTTGTCTGGATCTTTGAATCAGAAATTCAGCTCTCTCTCTATATAACAAATTAAGTTCTTTCCTAATAGTTTCAATTTTAGCTGTTGTATTATCAGAAAAAGTGTTTTGATTTGTCTGTTCCAGTGATCGGAGATTGGATTCAAGGTCAGAGACTTTCTTGCGGTGGATTTTCTGACGAAAGGAAGCAAATGATATTGAAAAATTCCTTATGAACCCCTTGGTCGCTTCCCAAAGAATCCGTGGGTCATCTACCGAACCTTTGTTGATGTCAATAAATTCACGTAGTTTACTTCTGAACTGATCACAAAAAAATTCGTCTTTTAATAAATTAGAATTAAAACGCCATCGGAGGGATCGCGGCGGTTGCTGGGTAATTGAAAGATTCAAAAAATGACTGCTATGGTCAGAGAGAGCAATAGGAAAGATGTCGACTTCAAGCAGCATTGACGTCAAGGAAGAGGAAGCAAAAATGTAGTCAATCCGTGAATATGATGTGTCTAGCTGAGAAAAATGTGTACGATTTTTGGGAAGGATTGAATAAACGCCATGCATCTACTAGTGAAAAAGAGGCTATAAATTGATTAAGTTGCTCAGTAGAAATAGACTGCGAGTAAGAAAATTTGTCACTAGATCTATCAAGTTCATTGGACACTACAGCATTCATATCCGCTCCCATTACAACCTCAAAGTCTGTGAGATCAGTGAGATAGGTAGATAATTCTGAAAAAAAAGTTGGATCTGGACTACATGGTGCATAAACTGAAAGAAATGCTATCTTTCTGTTTCCAACCATAGTCTTTATATGAGCTATTCTGCCAGTATTATCACAATTTTTGTCTAAAACTGAGATATTTGAATTTCTTCTAACAATTATAAGAACACCTCTAGTTTTATTATCAGTAGCTGCAAAAGAGACCACCTCATAATATTTATTATTGCATCTATGAACATCCTCCTTCCATAAGTGAGATTCCTGGATTAAAGCAATGTCAACTTTTCTTCGTCGCAATAGTTCTAAAAAACTTGTACGTTTATGTGGGCCATTTAAACCATTGACATTACAACTTAGTATATTGATTTTAGTCATTACTATCAAACAAATAAGTAACCTGAATAAATGGGGGGAAATAAAACCACTGCAAATAAAACCTATCTAGTCTGCCTTTAACCCTTCCCGGAAAAACCCTTAACACAAAGAAAGCCCACCCCGTAGAACTTTTACAGACTGGGGTGAAAACAAACCCCAGTCTGCCACCCTCCCCTGTCTTTGTCAGTGACATTAACATGACAGCCTGTGACATTCTCTAAAGCACCGCCATGAGCCCTTTAATATAATTAGAGAATGGAATAACTTTGAATTCACATGAGTAATACGATTTAAAAAATAAAAAATAAATAATAATAATATATATTAAAAAAAAAAAAAATAAAATATTGGGGTATGTATACTCTCTATAACGCGAAAGCAGACATAAACAATTACATCAAGTACATTGAAAACTGTACCTCAACAGTACCGAATTTCCTGGCTTGCATGAAACTGCCAGTAAACGATTAGTAAATCAGAATCCGAGTAACTTAGTACTGTCAAACCGTTATGCCACGTCCATCTCAGAAGAATGAGTAGCGGGGGTGGAACTCAGGAATCGACGCGCTTCGTCCGGTGAGTGCATTAGTTTGGTCTCGCCGTGTTTCATGACGATCTTCAGCGTGGCAGGATACTGAAGGAAGGTCTGGAGGCCTGCGTCTCTGAATTCCTTTCTTATTGCACTGAAGGAGCTCCGCTTCTTTGCCGTTGCGGGTGAAAAGTCGGGGAAAAAGCTCAGCATTGCACCGTCATTTGTTTTCACAGGGCTGTGGCGTCTAGCTTCATTAAGTATCAAATTCCTGTCGTTGTAACGTAACAGTTTGAAGAGAAACACTCTCGGCTTGGAGTGATCGGTTGAAGCTCTGGAGTACACTCGATGCGCACGTTCAATCTCGATATCTTTACCCGAAAGCGATGGTAACCATCTCGGCAGTGACGGTTTCAAAAAGCCAATCGGGTCATCTTTCTCTGCCCCTTCAGGTAATCCCAGTAGGCGGAGGTTGCTGCGTCTGCTGCGGTCTTGTAGGTCTATCACCTGTTGCTCGAGGGCATCCAGACGCCCGGTGTGTTCGTTGATCACTTTTTTCTGCTCTCTCTGTTCCCCGATTAAGAAGTCAACTTTAGAGCACATATTTTGAACCGTAGTCATGTGAGAGGCGAATTCGGAGCGCATTGCTGCTAGTTCAGTTTTCAGAATGTCCTCAAATCGTTTTATGGTAGTCGCCATATTGTCTTCCATGTCTGCTCGGCCCGCTGTAGTTGCGGATTTATTTTTCTTCTTGATTGGCGAAGATGATGGTGAAAGGTCAGCGAATTTCCGACTGTGAGACATCTACAAATCAAAAGCAAACGAAAAAACTACCCCAAAAGAAAAGAAAACCAAGTTATAACAGAAAATACGGGCTACATATGCGGAGGTCAGCTAATGTGCGTCTTGCTGCATGAAAGCGTCACGTGATCGACCATCTTTTCTCTAATTTTGAATTAAAAATAGTCTAGCACGACTGCATGGCAATAGGTGCATAGGGCTATGGCAAAATTAAAAAAAAATTTAATAACATTTTAGTCCGCTGACCTTCATCAGGTATTCATACAGAACACAAGATCAACCAATTTAAAACAGTTTGTGTAGATTAGATGTGGGTTCTATGATAGAGAAGAATTTCCATTGGCTGCAGCCTGCATTATATTATGGCCAACCACGAAAGTTGATATTGCATAGCCAACCAGAGACAGAGAAAAAATACATACAGTAAAACACAGTGGAATATTCTATTGCTTTTCTGTTGTTTATGTGCGGAACTCAGATCACTTACATAGGCTATAGAGTGGATGAAATGTAATTTTCCCTAAAAACATCTAACCAGTTAGGACTGGAACCACCTTGAAATTTAAATTCACTCTTTGGACCCCGTCCCCCTGTGCTCAGTGAACAAACAAAGCTTGCTTGAAGAGGTAAAATGGAGCACGGATCAACTGGGTTCGGCCACAGTTCCCATGTAATGTGATCACTAACTGGCCAGACCCCGGAACAGCTACTCATCATTACAACAACAAACACCTATTACTACTTTTTTACATTAATTTATTTGAGTATATTTTGGTTTATAAAGGGTCTTGTTCTCACCTTGTTGATGAACAGGAATTGTAGATTGCGAGGAAAGCTACAAATTCCTCCATCAAGTCAGCTGTCTCTGTAATCTTATGAAATGTGCTGTTTTATTTTAATTGTGCTGTGCGTTTCTCCAGGATCTAGGTGCTACACAAACACAGAACAACACAGTGCACAAGTGCAAACGTGCAGACAGCACAAGACAGTACAATGACTTCTGGGGCAGACAATGGACATAGTATGTCCTAGTGCAGTGCCGACCAGCACACAGTTCTTCACAGTTCTTCCAGAGTGATCCTGGTGAAGTAAAGATATTTATTTAAAGATATAGATAATAGATATTAAAAGATATTAATAGATATTTAAAGATATAAGTGTTAACATAAGTATAAACAACGACTATGTGCAGTTTAAGTATTTAGCAGCCAAAAGTAGTCCAATCAAGTGAAAAATTGTGCCTAGTGTGAGTACACCATTGCATAGCTCTGTATAAGACACAATCCTTTTATGATTGATGTTGCTATCATGGTGATCAAACCTTCCAGTGGGGGAGAGGGGCATTAGTTCTTGGTCATTGGCTACAAAACCTACAATGCTGTCAAACTGTTGCTACAGCTACAAGATTGCTTTGATGTTTGTCATTTGTGTGTCTTTTTCTCTGGGACAATGACACTAATAAGAAGAACAAGAAAGTCCTCGCTGGAGTTTTTGTTTTTGGTGTGCTTCTATGATTTGATGTTATCAAAGAGTATATCTTTGGCATCCTTGCCTAAACATCACTTATTGTATTATGTCAGCCATCAGGCTAACATGAAATAAATATAAAATCACCAGACCCAAATTAAAACTAGTCATTTCTGTAATTCAATACTTAAATCATAACAGCACTGATGTAAACCTATAAAACTTTATATCAGAATACTGATTGCGACGCTGGAAATCTATAAACCCTTACACCAAAGTAGTGATTGCAGCTGTAACGCATCAGAGGAGAAATGACCCTCCGGTGAGCCTGGGTTCTCCCAAGGTTTTTTCTCCACATTCATCATTGGAGTTCCATCATTTGGGTTCCTTGCCACTGTTGCCGTGTTTGAGTGCTCACTGGGAGACTGCAGATAATAGATATTTGATACTCCATAGTAGATATCTGACTTTGACATTGAAAATTGACATACCGTTGTGGTATCATACTTGTATCATTGTATATAATACCTTGTTTTTTTCCTTTTTCCTCCCTGTAAAGCGTCTTTGAGACAATGTCACATTGTAAAAGTGCTATACAAATAAAGTTGAATTGAAATCTCATATATCCATATTTTATTAAGACTAGAACATAGACAACATAATAAAATGTCTTGCTTTCAACATTTATTTAATGCAAAATATTAGCTCATTTTGAATTTGATGCCAGCAACAACACCTCTCAAAAAAGTTGGGACAGGGGCATGTTTACTAGAGGTCTTCCCGGGTCTTACTCCACACCTGACCCGAATCACTTTTTACCCGAATCACTTCTTACCCAAACCTGACGTGCATAAGTTAATTTTTTAAAAGAGAAAGCCAACCCGAGATGGACTCAATGAAAGTAGACCCGAGTCCAGCCTGACCCGACTGCCAACAAGGTGGGCTGTTTATTGTAAATAGACACTCCGTTAAAGGGATCGGGTCTAATCGGGTCCATTTGGAAAGGCACATTTATTTTAAATTACCCGAAACCTGAGGCAACAAATACCCGACCCGTGTCCGAGGCACTCAAAGTTTTGGACCCAAACCTGCTCTGGTCTTGGGCCAGACCTCGGGTTTTCGGATCCAGGTGTACCTCTGAAGACCTTTAGGCCTGAAGATCACGGGCATCCAATATTGACTTTGGGCCTTGTCCCTTGCGGTCAGAGATTTCTCCAGATTCTCTGAATCTTCTGATCTTATTATGAACTGTAGGTGATGGGATGTTTAAATGTCCGTTGAGGAACATTATTCTGAAATTGTTCCACAGTTTGTACACACAGTTTTTTGCAGATGAACCTCTGCCCATCTTCTGAGAGACTTCACCTCTCTAAGATGTTCTTTATATACCCAGTCATGTTACTGACCTGTTGCCAATTAGCCTAATTAGTTGTAAAATGCTCCTCCAGCTGTTTCCTATCAGTACCAATTACTTTTTCAGCCTTGTGTTGCCCCGTCCCAACTTTTTTGAGAGGTGTTGCTGCCATCAAAATGAGCTAATATTTTGCATGAAATAATAAAGTGTCTCACTTTCAACATCTGATATGTTGTCTATGTTCTAGTGTGAATATGGGTATATGAAATTTGCAAATAATTGCATTTTGGTTTTAATTAAAATTTTACACAGCATCCCATTTTTTTTTAAATTGTGGTTGTACTTGCAACATCACTTGTTATTGTTCAGATTGGAAAAACACATTTCATTGCAACCTTTATGCTTTAAATTTATGTAGGTCTCTGCTTATTATTTATGGCCTATTCAGTTCTATGTAGTTTGATGAAATTTATTAATTGCTATTATAAAAGTTAATTATTTAGGTTTGGAGCTCAACTTGGTGGTCGATCACACTAAATCAAACAAATACTATAGAGCATTGTATGTATTTTAAATGCGTACCTGATAATGCTTGATGAGATACTTAGCATTTTCCGAGAGGTAGACAATCAAACATCGAATTACAACTTCTCTCAGTTTTTCCACAGCATTGGTCTGAAAAGTATGTAAAACAAAAAGCGGATTTTTATGGTGTATACACACAAAAGAACAAAAATAAAGAGACCCCATAGAGTTTCGGAATAAAGGCATTATTTGACCAACTCATCTTTATTGATCGCTGCAAATGAAGTTAAAAGCAAAATAAAGTTTGAAAGTGAACAGATATGAAATTGTTAAAGTGACAAGACTTTTTTCTATAGCTAATTGAAAAAAGTCAGTCACCTGATTAGAACCTGATTTAATGTATGCTGTAGAAACACTAAAGACATACTCAACTCAAAATTATCATTTACTCCCCCTCATGCTGTCCAAAATATCTTTCTTTTGATAAACAGATTTTTTATAAACAGAAAGAGATTTTCTTTGCTCTATATGACATAAGTGAATAGGAATCCAACCCATCCAAAACAAACATAAGCTATACCACATCAGTTAATGACGTAATGTCATTAACTAACAGGCATAAGATAATTTGTTATATTTTATACATGTTAAATTATAAACCATTGTTTTGGCCCAACTGCCATTCATTGGTGCATGACTGCATTGTAAAGTGCCCAAGTGAGCACTTTGGAATGTTCCTTCTTCCTCGAGTTTCACAACATACATCACACTTCACAATATGCTGACGTTTACATTAAGAAAAACTCATTAACGCGTTGATGACAGTTGACCAAAACTGATGGATCATAGTTTGAAATAATAGATTTTTTCATGCACATAACTATTTTTATGAAGAAATACATTCATCCACTGGGGTCGTATGGATTATAGTCACATTCGCTTTGCGTTGGATTTTAAGTGTCAACTTTAAGGAATCTATTTACTTATAGACTCAGAGATGAAGTCTGGGCTCATCTAAAGAAAGATTATATATATCAGGGACATTGTAGGTGGAATATCATTTTAAAGGGACAGCCCACCCAAAAATGATCTGCATGATTTTGCATGTCCATTTCATTGTGGACTAGAAGAAGAAAATATGAATACAGTTTTATATTTTACATGAATGTGCATTGTAGTGGCTTTTCAGTAAAAACTAGACTTTTTCAATAAAAACTTTTTACTGAAACTTTTTACTGTAATCATGTCCAAAATGACTGAGAATTAAATGACATCACCTTTTTTTGCAAAGTCAATTTGGCAAGAATGGAGATACAGTGGTAGGGATCGCAGAACGTATCAAAAAGAGGTAGGGGGGTAGAGGGGTGTGGTTTGCACATTCAATGAGAACTTTGCACACTCCATGAGAAGCGAACAATGCATTATGATTGACAGAAACCATTGTTAAAGTAGTCTAGACAAGGACTTAAGATTGTAAATCCTAGAGTATAAAACTGATACTTTAGTATAAGTGCTAATAGTATACGTTGCTATAGCTGTAATAATGCTGCGGTAGTGACTAAACACTGTTCGTCGCTGGTGGAGGTTATGTTTGTGAAGTGCAGTTCTATCTGCCGCGGGAGTTCACGGCCATTGTTATTGTCACGGTTTACATCCCCCCGTGTGCAAACGCTAAGGACGCGCTTCGCGAGCTGTACAGCGCCATCAGCGATCAACAAACAAACAACTCCGACGGCTTTTTCATCATAGCCGGGGATTTTAACCACGCAAACTTAAAGACAGTCTTGCCAAAGTTCTACCAACATGCGAACTTTGCTACAAGGGGAAATAACACACTGGACTTTGTTTACACAACACAGAAAGACGCGTACAATACCCCACCTCGGGTACTCCGATCACATCTCTGTTATGCTAATCCCAGCATACAATCCACTGTTGAAAATCACCAAACCAGTTCAAAAACTCATCACAGTCTGGCTGGATGATGCTACCTCAGCACTGCAGGACTGCTTTCAGACTACAGACTGGAGCATGTTCAAAGAGGCAGCCACCTACAACAACAGCACCGACCTGCATGAGTACACTGAAACAGTGAGTGCATATATCAAGAAGTGCATTGATGATGTGACAGTAACAAAGACCATCACCACACGTGCCAACCAGAAGCCGTGGATGACAGCAAAGGTTCGTGGGCTGCTAAAGACCAGAGATGAGGCATTTAGATCAGGAGATAAAGCAGCCCTAAAAACAGCAAGAGTCAGCCTGTCCTGTGGCATCAAGAATGCAAAACGGTCATATGCACAAAAAATCAATAACCACTTCACAGACAGCAGAGACTCACAGAGCCTGTGGCGAGGCATTCAGACCATCACTGACTACAAGCCCCTGCCACAGGCCTGTGATGACGACACATCCCTTCCAGATGCACTTAACCAGTTTTATTCACGATTTGAAATGCAGAATGACACACCTGCACAAAAACTGCCCACACCTCCCACCGACCAGGCGCTCTGTCTGTCTCCAGCCGTAGTGAGGAAGACCCTGTCTAGGATTAACCCACGCAAGGCTACGGGTCCTGACAACATACCTGGCCGTGTACTGAGAGACTGTGCTGCACAGTTGACAGATGTCCTAACAGATATCTTCAACATCTCGCTGAGCCAGGCAGTCGTCCCCACGTGTCTCAAGTCCACAACCATCATACCGGTACCTAAGAAATCACCTGTGTCCTGTCTGAATGACTATCGTCCCATAGCACTGACTCCAATCATAATGAAGTGCTTTGAGAGATTAGTCATGAATCACATAAAAACCAGCCTCCCCAACACACTCGACCCGCTCCAGTTTGCATACCGTCCAAACCGCTCTACGGATGATGCAATTTCCTCCACCCTCCACCTGGCTCTTACCCACTTAGACCAGAAGAACACTTATGTAAGAATGCTGTTATTGACTTCAGCTCAGCATTCAACACAATAATCCCACAACAGCTCATTAATAAATTACACCTGCTGGGCCTTAACAACTCTCTCTGTAACTGGATTCTGGACTTTTTAACTGAAAGACCCCAGTCAGTCCGTGTCGGCCACAACACCTCGAGCACTACCACACTGAGCACAGGTGCCCCACAAGGCTGTGTGCTCAGCCCGCTGCTCTTCACACTGCTGACCCATGACTGCACTGCCAAGTTCAGCTCCAACCACATCATCAAGTTCGCTGATGACACAACGGTGGTAGGTCTCATCAGCAACAACGATGAAACGCACTACAGAGAGGAAGTGGCACAGCTAGCGGCATGGTGTGGCGCGAACAACCTGTCCCTCAATGTGGAGAAGACAAAGGAGGTTGTGATGGACTTCAGGAGAAACTCCACTGACCACCCCCCACTGACCATCGACAGCTCGACTGTGGAGAGAGTCAGCAGCACTAAATTCCTGGGGGTGCACATCACAGAGGATCTCACCTGGACCACCAACACCACGTCACTCTCCAAAAAGGCACAACAGCGCCTATACTTTCTCCGCCGGCTGAAAAGAGCAAGTCTCCCTCCACCAATCCTCACCATGTTCTACAGGGGAACCATTGAGAGTGTGCTGACCAGCTGCATCACTGTCTGGTACGGGAACTGCAGCGCCGCAGACCGCAAGACCTTCCAGCGGACAATGAACACAGCTGCGAAGATCATCGGTGCCCCTCTCCCCTCCATCCTGGATATTTTCCTTTCACGATGCTCCAACAAAGCCACCAGCATCATAAAGGACCCCACCCATCCCTCACACAGTCTCTTCCAGCTCCTGCTGTCAGGAAAACGGTACCGGAGCATCAGAGCCCGCACTGCCAGACTGCTCAACAGCTTTTTCCCCCAGGCTGTGAGAGCCCTGAACTCAAGCACGGCCCCCCTCTGAAAAACCTCATACCTCTTAAATATATATATATATTTTTATTTCTCCCTTGTGCAATTCTGAGTGTGCTACACACAGGTGAGTAGGCCGCACAGACCACCTGTAGTAACACACTCTCCTCTATGTGCACTAGACACTTTTTACAACCGAGGGTACATAATCCCACAAAAAAGACTCACAACATGTATGTTTACAAACCCATGCACTACAGATCATCTTGTACTGTTCTCCAGCCAGGAACAGTGCTTGACTTTCTTTTTCCTCGTGCAATATTTATGTGGAACATTTGTTTAGTTTGTATTTAATAGTTTATGTATAGGCAACTTTATATATAGTATATTTATAATCTAATTCTGTTAGTAGTTGTGTTTATATTTATACTGTTTCACGTCATTGTTGTATGTCTGTATTTATGTAGCACCGTGGTCCTGTGAGGGATGACATTTCGTTCCACTGTATGTCCCCACATATAGCGGAATGACAATAAAGCTCAACTTGAACTTGAACTTGAACTTAATGTACACATACCAACCCAATACATGGAAAAATTCGGAAATAACCCAAAAATTCTTTGACCACTATGAACACTTGACCATACCTTTGACGAAAGCATGATTGTTTACTTAAGTGCAAAGTCGTTACTTTTATGTATTAACATGTACAAACTAAAACTTTCATAAGTATTCATAAGTAACACTAATTGTTTAAGCATCATTCACATCAATTTAGAATTTCTGTTTACAAGTTCTACACAAATAGTAATAAACAACAAACAAGCAATAAACAAGTGCACATTAAAAAAAATAAAGTTAAGCTTACCTCTTTTCAAAGTCTTCATTGCGTTGCATTCCACAAAATGTCTCTAGTTCACCCACTAACACAATAAACAAATGATTATTAATGTTAAAACATCATAGCCTAATAGTTCGTCTTTTATAGAAAGTTATGTGCCTAATGTGGTAATGTGACTATTTTATTTTATGCATACACTTAAGTTTACCTTATACTACTGTGTATAACATATACTACAAAAATATATGTTAAGTAGAGGTTGAAAAGTTATGCACTGAAAATTTTATGTTTAATCTATTTACATTTATAAGTAATGGTTGCTGAGACAACTGACTGTTTTTTTCGGTGTGAGCAGACCTTATACTAAAGATTGTGTTGCACTCTCAGACTTGCAGAAAATGAAACTGAAAAGAAAATATTGAGTCTTAAATATCTATATAGCAGTAAAATAAAATATTGCACTTACTTTTTTTCTCCTACCTCCAATAACCATATGAGGAAGACAAATGAGTTACATGAAAAAATTTAATGAAATTAAGCACGTGCAAAACTTTTCTGGTGAATGCAACACCATCTTCTCTGAATGGAAGGAACTCATTAACTAGTGCTCTCAACCAGCTCTGTCTCAGAGATTCTCCTGTACAAAGTCCTACCTGATGCAAAATTGTCCATGATTTCACTTATAAAACAGCTGGATTTTAATTGTAAACTTCAAACATAACTCATAATCCACATATCAATTTTGGATTATATTTCCTATCAAAAGTTACACTCCATGCTGCATTTCATGACGCTAATGAGAACGTTCTTTGTTCAACCGGTTATGAAGTATGTTTGTCAAATACACCAAAAACTTTGCTTAAATAGTCTCCGGTGGTGACGTTATCGGCATGCGCATCTGCAGAGGCTATAAGTTGACATGAAACAAAAGCATCTTCAGTTTTATATTCAGAGACCATTTTTGTGTGTGTGCGCAGTGCTGACAATGCAAACTGTCTGTCAAAAGAAAGAAAAGAAAGAAAGAATTAACATTATCAACAATGTCTAAGATTAGGAGATGTGTTCCTTCCTGCTCTAATCCCCTCCCTAAATATGACTCTTATGAGTTTTGTTTTGAGTGCTTGGAAGAAGAGAGTGCTGCATTTGCTTATAATTTCAGTGAGTGTGTGCACTGTGAGCGTGTCACAGTTAGGGTGCCCCATGCTCACCTCACTTTCTTTCACTGCCCCACATTAAGATGGGGTTCACAGGTTGATCTGGCTGAGCAGCGGGAGATGGGCTCCTCCAGCTTCTGAGACACATGTCTTGCTTTAGCCGAGATGAAGATTTAAAGTGTCACCTCTAGATGCTAGATGTTCAAGATGCTGACAATCAAAATGATCATGTCTCAGATCCAGTGCAATGATTGGTTTGTAACAATCAATCTCAAGGATGCATTTTTTCATTTAGAAATTCTGCCATTACAGAAGTTCCTAAGCTTTGCTTTCTGGGGCGAAGCCTACAAATATTGGGTCCTTCCATTTGGCCTAGCACATACACAAAATGCATGGATGCAGCTCTAGCTCTGTTGGGACTCCAGGTCATCCACATTCTTAATTACATAGATGACTTGGATGAACAGTAGAAAAATAAAGGTTTTTTTTATAGATAATAAACAATGTTGATTATCAGAGCTTTAGAGATTAGTGAGGTGTCTGTCTAACAGGTGTGTTTTAAGTTGTTTTTTGAATGTGATGGTCGGGTGGAGGCTGGGAGCTCATTCCACCAACAAGGAACGAAATAGGTCTCTAAATGTCTTAGAGAGTGATCTGATACCTCATTGTGAGGTATATCTAAAGGAGTGAGTTGAGATAGGAGAATAAAGTACAGGTGACTGTCCTAAAGGCCAGGGTCGGAGATTAACATTTAATATGGGTGTCTACAGGTAGCCAGAGTGAGATCAAGAGGGGTCTAATATGGACTAGAGACTGGAGGGTATCATGTGCTGGCCTGGAGTTGAGAGGTCAGATATTGTCAACAAAAGATGTTAAAGTTGTACAAGGAGTATCAGTTGCTACCTCAGCACTGAGTGATGAGAACTGGGATATAGGGAGAAGGGAGTGGGTGAGAGAGAGCAGATGTTATGACGGAAAGAAGCAGAGATGGGGTGGGTGGTGGGTATGCAGAAGAAGTAACAAGAAGATTATCTGTGATGTAGTTGTTTCTCTAAACAAAATGTTTCTCTAAAAGATCGCTTTTAGAGATCTATGCCTTTTACCCCACGGGAAGAATTCACAACAGAGCATGTCCTCTGTTAACTGCACAGATATATTCAGCTGCTGGAAACAATCTGATCAAGTGTTCACCTGGCTAATAATTTCCTGTCCCCATATTTCCTTAAATCCACAATAAAGATCAATGATAGACAATGAAAGAACCGAATTTTCAACATGTTTTGTTCAACTGAGAGTTTTGTTTTTTATGAATACATGCATTCTGAATCCAGCATTGTTTCATTAGAATCATTTCTTCAAAAAGCATTAGTGTAGCACATCACATTTGGTGGTCAAAAATACTGATCATTTTATTCCAGTATTATTGAAAGTGTATGCCAAAAACATTCAGATGAGTGGATAATGGGTATTGGGGTCACATTCAACAGCAGTTTTTTTTAATCGCTTATTATATCCCATTGTACATATTCTTGTGCAATAGTTGACCACCAGCCCAGAGCATTTACACAAAGAAAATTCTCTCATACTTTTTGGAATAAGGTTTTGCACTAAAGGCATCTTCAGGTTTTACATCAGCCTCACTAAAGCCACGTAAAATATACATCCTTTATACGTTGTGGTATATAAGTGGGTTGGCGTGCAATACTCACCCATGACCATGTGAGCCAGGGCAATATGGGGAATGTGCTGGGAGATAATCTGCTGGGGCTGTCACCACAGACCTCACAGCCCCCGTTATGCTAATTCCAGCCGGAGAGTTCACGGGTGTGGGACTAAAAACCCACCAACGTTTCGAAGCAGCCCTGAGACAGGCGACCCAGGGAGAGAGTTTCTCCTGAGGTCATTAGAGGACGTGGCAGGGCTCCTGCCCTTGCCACTTTTAGTACAGTACAGTTAGTACAGTTTCTTGGGGCGTAGGTAACACTCTTCAACCCGTCACAGTGGCTTCTCATGACAATCCGTCTCTGCTATGCGATTCAGTTTGCCCCGACGCCCACCCAGGTTTACCGGTGTACTCTTTACCTCTGCACGAGGCGAGCAGGGGCCTATCCAGTGAGGTTGCCACACATCTCCAGAAGGGAGCTGTAGAGCTCGTTCCACCAGCTGAGATGAACAGGGGCTTCTACAGCCCTTACTTTATCATGCCCAAAAAAGGGGATAGGCTGCAACCAATCCTGGACCTGCGTACCCTGAATTGAACATTCTACAGATTGCCCTTCAGGATGCTTACCCAGAAGCACATCATTTTGATGATCCTCCAGCAGGATTTATTTGTGTCCATAGATCTGAAGGATGGGTAAAATCATGCGTCGATCCTCCCTTGACACAGGCCGTTTCTTTGGTTTGCTTTCGAGGGACGAGCGTATCAGTACAAGATCCTCCCCTTCGGTCTAGCTCAGTTGCCCTGCGTCTTTACCAAGGTCACAGAGGTGTCCCTTGCTCCCCTCCGGGAACAGGGTGTTTGCATTCTGAACTATCTCGACTATCTCATTGTAGCTCACTCATAAGATTTGTTGCATGAGCACAGGGACCTAGACCTGTTGTGCTACGGCACCTAGACCTGTTGGGGCTTTAGGTCAACTTGGAAATGAGCAAGCTCTCCCCAGTGCAGAGCATCTTTTTTCTCAGCAGTTGGCTTCAGTCAGTATGACTGCCCGTCTCACAGAGGACAGGGCGCAGTTGCTGCTTGCCTGCCTGCATTTGTTCAGGAACAAGACTGTGGTTCCTCTAAAACTTTTTCAGAGGTTCCTGGGGCATATGACATCCTCGGCAGTGGCAGTTCCACTCGGGTTGATGCATATGAGACCGCTCTAGCACTGGCTTCATGACTCAGTCATGAAGGGCAAGCCTGGCGCCTCGGTGTACATCGGGTGGTTATCCTCGAGTGGTTAAACCTTCAGCCCGTAGTCTCACCAGTCATTCCTACGGGCAGGTGTTCCCTTAGGACAGGTGTCCAGGTGCGTGGTTGTTACAACCAATGCATTAAACACAGGCTTGGATGCTGAGTGCAATGAGCATGCAGTGTCGGGGTTCTGGACAGGACACCACCTGCGTTGGCACAAACATTTCCTGGAGCTGCTGGCAGTCTTGTTTGCCCTGCAGAGGTTTTCAGTCACCAAGGGGGTGTGCGGTCACGTGGAATGTCACAGCTCGCTAGCAGCTCGCAGGCATTTTTTACCATATATGAATTTCTGAAGTTTGATCGATAGCTGTCATGTATTTCTAGCTCCTGAACAGGTTCTTTCCATGTTTATGTGTTTTTCAAGTTTTAAACAGTTACTAACTGCAGTCCTCAGCACAATTACTCCACACAGTCAGCAGAATATGAGTAGATAATAGTAGAATAGTTTCCTCTTATCAATGGGAATAATTTTATATATTATATTGAATCAGGATCAATAAAAATATTCTACACCCTCAGACCATCCAAGGTATCTGTGACATATTTTTTACAGGATTTTTAGCTGAAACTGTGGTTGTACAAATTATTACAATCTTGTATCTGGGTTTCCTTTCCTTAAATTAATCAAATCTTGTGGCTGTGGATGTTATGAGAAAAAAACACTCGAATACTAGATCCAGAGAGCAAAAGGAAGAGAAAGACACAGTGTTGTGTTCTACCCTAGCTCAAGCTCATTTATTCTTTGTTAATATGGAATATTCAGGACAGTGATGAGCAATTCATCAACAGAGATACATATATTGACCCTGAGAGAGGGCCTCAACTGAAAAGAGGGCCTCAACTATCAGCTGTAGATAATTAATGCAAGATGTGAGTGAGACACTTTTAATCTAACAGTGGTGATTGATAAAGTTCACACTTTTTGTATTATTTGTGCATTCAAAACGTTTCTGATGCAGTTAATCTGAATTTATTGCTGATTTAAAATGTTAAAATGTGAGTTTGGCAAACAAAGGTTTTATTTAGGGATGCACCGATCTGATACTCTGGATCGATATTGGTACCAATCCAAGCCTTTTTGAATGGATCGGGTATTGGTGATGTGTGACCGATCCAAATCCTGTGCTGTGTTACCCATGTTTTTTTTTTTTAATGAATAGTGAATAACAATATTGTAATAACATAATAGAACACAATTATATATTTAAAAAAATGCCCATGCTTAAAAAACAATTAAATACATTTTAAATATGTTGTGCAACCCTCTGTGACAGGTGAGTTGAGCGGGAACCCTTTACATATACTGATTTACATCAGCGTGTTGGAACCATTTCACGCTTGATACAGCATAGAGTAGCACTGCAAATTGTACAATTTGCAAAGCTAAAGTTTCAGAAGGTGGAAGTAATGCTTTGAAATACAATACCGCAAATTGAATCAAGCATCTTCAGAAGCATCACACAAAAAACACAAGGAGTTTGTGCAACTGAAATGCAAAAAGGTTGAGTCGAAGCAGATGACCTTGCCGGATGCATTTCAGCGGCAAGAAAAACTTCCTAAACAGAGCATAAAAGCAGTACAAATTACAGAAAAGGTGCTGGAATTCATTGTTCTAGATGACCAGCCCCTCTCTGTTGTGCAAAACATTGGTTTCTGTAGCCTCATGGAACATCTGGAACTGCAATATAGTTTGCCATCTAGAAAATACATTTCAGCTTTGCCTGAGCTGTATTCTAGAGTTTCTGTACACATTGCAGACCAATTAAAAGATGTGCAGTCCTTGAGCTTTACAAAGATGGCCATGGAGTAAACTGACTTGCCATGAAAGGGACTTGGTCTTATACACTATATTTTGGTTTTGATGCTTTAATAAGTTTGTATGTGTATGCTAGAGTTATAAGGTAATGATTTTGTAATACATGCAAACCTTTCTGATGTCTGACTTTGATTTTTGTTTTGTAGGTCTCCAACAACTAGGGAAACCAGTTTTATTGAAAAAATGAAAAAAACGGTAAGATGATTTTACTTTTGTATTTCCCCATTGAGGATGTTATGAACATATTTTAGCCAAAACTAGCACCAAACCACGGTTATATGATATACACTCAACAATTTTTGTGCACATTTTAACTAAAAATGATTCAATTTTAGTTATTTTTGTAAGGGGGCTGAGGCAGAAGCTGAAGTAGGATCCAGTTGCGGATGTTTATTGGGGTTATCCATAATCAAAGTCGAAAGTACAAGCAAAGGGTCGTAATAAACATAGACAGTCCAACCATGCAACACAACAAAAGGGAGAGACGTAAATCAGAGGTCGTAAATCCAGGCAGAGAATCAATATCTAAACAAACAGTCCGATCCAGGTGTCAAACAAAGGGGCTAGGCAAAAATCAGAAAACGAGAACCAAACAATAGGTAAAACACAGGAAAGCAGGTAGTAAAAGAGAATGCTTAGTAGTCAGGTGTAAAGCTGGCAATACTTCGCAACGTGGCCATGTGGCAGCAAGGTTTATATAGCTGCCAAACAGGAAGTTCAGAGTTCAAAGTTCAGAGTTCAGCAGAGGGAGCATGAGCAGTCAGTATTCCGGTGAGGGCTCCCTCTGCTGGCGTGATGTTACAATTTTTTAATTCAATTGCCATTAACAGACACTTTGAGGCTCTTTTAAATCTTAGGATGGTTTTAGACTTGAATTTAATAAAAGACATTAAAATGAAACAAAAAATTAAATTAAATTAAAAATTCTAATTTTCCACTTAGTCTTAATGTAGACACCAACGACTAATCCTAGAATTACATTTCACAAATTGACTTTAAATAAACGTAATAAGTTGTTCATATTCATAAGGAAAGTAAGCAATTGTGTATCTTATTTCTTTTAGGGTATTTTGTTTTTTTTCCAACAGTTTGTTTGTACTTATAAGAGCAAATATTTGGAAATTATAAATGCAATTCATATTGTATTAGTTGACCTCAGCAATTTTTGCCAAATAATGAGATTGTTTCTGATATCAAGAGCATAAAACTAATGAATTTCTTGCTATGGGTGTTTACACAGACTTTTTAATGCATCACAAAGGCCCCCTAATTTCACAATTGTTCTACATATGTGAAATCTAGTATGTGAAATAAAAATACTGTTAATACGTTAATACATTGATTCATTATGACAAAATAAAACAAAGTCTCATTGAGAAAATAAGATAATCAACTCATAAATCCTGTTCAGTAATTTGTCTGCACTGGTGCCAGTACGCAGGATATAGTAGGCAGTATATGCAGTGCATATGACCCCTGCAGGAGAGGGCACACTTTTGCCAAAATCTTTCTTTAGAAGTCTTTGAAATAATTTCAATGTAATTGAAATAAGAATACCCGATCCCCGAAGTTTAAAAAAAGAATACCCGATCACTGAAAATGCAAATTGGGGTTTTTCATGAACAGAACATCTCTCTATATCTGATCGACTCACCCAAATATGAAATAATTTTAGGAATTCCATGGCTAAGTTGCCACGATCCCCACATCTCCTGGCGCACAGGTGGGCTGACCCACTGGTCTCCATTCTGTTTTAGTCACTGTCTAACCCTTAAGCAGTCCAGTCCATGTCTGTCCACAAGCATTGAGAGCCCTCCGAGCCTGACCCAACCAAAGATCCCCAAGGTTTATAACGAGCTTTTGGAGGTCTTCAGCAAGGTTAAAGCCACACAGTTACCATCACATCGGCACTGGGACTGTGCTATAGACCTTCTTCCCAACATGTGTCCTCCCAAAAGCAAAGTCTACCCGCTGTCACGCCAAGAAGCACAGGCTATGGAGGACTACATCAAGGAGGCTCTGGAAGCTGGCTTTATCCGTCCTTCTACTTCTCCCGCTGCAGCCGGCTTCTTCTTCGTGGAGAAGAAGGATGGGGGTCTGCGTCCGTGCATTGACTACAGAGGCCTCAATAATGTCACTGTTAAATTCAGGTATCCACTGCCTCTAGTCCCTTCTGCCCTAGAACAACTCAGGGAGGCCAAAATTTTTACCAAACTCGACTTAAGAAGCGCTTATAACCTGATACACATCAGGGACGGAGATGAGTGGAAGACAGCTTTTCTCACCACCAGGGGGCACTACGAATACCTGGTTATGCCCTTTGGCCTTGCCAATGCCCCAGCCGTCTTCCAATCCTTCATAAATGAAGTCTTCAAAGATGTCCTCCACAAGTATGTCATTGCATATCTTGACGACATCCTAATCTATTCCCTGAATGAAGAGGATCATGTCACTCACGTCAAGAGTGTTCTTTCCAAGCTTCTCAATCACCAACTCTATCTCAAGACTGAAAAATGTGAGTTTCATGTGAAGCAGACAACATTCCTGGGGTACAACATCAGCCACCAGGGCGTTGAAATGGATGCTTCTAAGGTAACCGCCGTCACTGAGTGGCCACAGCCCTCCACGTTGAAAGAATTGCAGAGGTTCCTGGGCTTTGCTAACTTCTATCGATGCTTCATTAGGAACTACAGCTCTATTGCTGCACCTCTCACTTCATTACTCAAGGGAAAACCCAAGAAGTTGTCATAGAAAGCTTCCGCCAATGCAGCCTTCCAAAAGCTCAAGACCAGCTTCACGACGGCCCCCATCCTAAAACATCCAGATTCAGAACTCCTCTTCATTGTGGAAGTCGATGCTTCTGACTGTGGGATTGGAGCCGTGCTCTCTCAACGTCACAGACAACCTCCCAAGCTTTTCCCGTGTGCCGCCTTCTCTCGGAAGCTAACCCCCGCTGAGTTTAATTATGATGTGGGAAACAAAGAGCTTCTGTCAATGAAGGCTGCCATGGAAGAATGGAGACATTGGCTCGAGGGGGCAGTTCATCCTTTTCAAGTTATCACGGACCATAAGAACCTTGAGTATGTCAAGTCTGCTCGACGTCTGAATTCACGCCAGGCAAGATGGTCCCTGTTCTTTTCACGATTCCATTTTACAGTCACTTATCGTCCAGGCTCCAAGAATAGCAAGGCAGATGCACTATCCAGGCGCCATGATCCCCCACGACAGAACTACAATCCTGAACCTATCCTAAGTCCAGCCTTGTTTGTTGCTCCGGTCAACTGGGACATAATGGAGGAAATTCACCAGGCAGTCCTCACAGAACCATCACCACCGAACTGCCCCCCTTCCAAACAATATGTTCCCCAGACACTACGTCACCGGGTCATCCAGTGGGTCCACACATCACTCAGCACGGGACATCCCGGCATTTCACAAACCCTTAAACTTGTGCAGAATTCCTTCTGGTGGCCTTCAATGACCAAAGATGTGGCCAATTATGTCAAGTCTTGCTCCGTCTGTGCCCAGTCCAAGACTCCCAGGGACCTGCCGACGGGACTTCTACAGCCTCTCCCGATTCCCCAACAACCTTGGTCTCACCTCTCCATCGACTTCATCACTGACTTACCCCTGTCTGATGGTTACACCACAATCCTGGTCATCATCGACCGCTTCTCCAAAGCCTGTCGTCTGGTTCCATTAAAAGGATTACCTACTGCCATGGAGACTGCTCAAGCCATGTTCCACCATGTCTTTCGAAACTATGGTCTACCTGAAGACATTGTATCAGATCGAGGAACTCAGTTCACCTCTCAGGTTTGGAAATCCTTTTGTAACCTTTTAGATATCAATGTGAGTTTAACCTCTGGCTATCATCCGCAGTCAAACGGTCAGGTGGAGAGGCTGAACCAAGAGATCGGCAGGTACCTGCGGACTTACTGCAGCCGAGAACAACATCGCTGGGCTGAATTTCTCCCTTGGACTGAGTATGCCCAGAACTCACTCACGCACTCCTCTACAGGACTCACACCATTTCAATGTGTGCTGGGTTACCAGCCTCCCCTGTTCCCGTGGTCGGGAGAACCATCGTCTGTGCCTGCTGTTAACGACTGGATTCGTAACAGTGAGAGGGTGTGGGACAGTGCCCATGTGCGGCTTCAACGCGCTGTGAGGATGCAGGAAATTAACGCTAATCGTCACCGTCACCCACACCCTCCATACCAACCTGGACAAAGGGTCTGGCTCTCCACGAGGGATCTCAAGCTACGTCTGCCGAGCAGGATGCTCACTCCCAGTTATGTTGGCCCATTTAAAATCATAAGACAGATTAATGAGGTCACTTACCAATTAGAGCTTCCTGTCGACTACCGCATCTCTCCTTCTTTCCATGTGTCACTCCTCAAACCTTTCCACCGGGACGCTGACCCCGAGGCCATATTGCAGGAGTCACTGCCACCGCTGGACATTGGCGGAACGCCGGCCTACAAGGTGAATGTCCTGCTTGACTCACGGCGAAGAGGGGGTCAGTTACAATACCTGGTGGATTGGGAGGGATACGGCCCAGAGGAGAGATCGTGGGTAGCAGCAGTGGACATTCTGGATCCCTCGCTCACGGAGGAGTTTCATCGAGCCAGACCTGACCGTCCAGCACCACGGCCACGGGGACGCCCACGTAGAGCACCTGGAGGTGCTCCTAGAGGGGGGGGTTCTGTAACATCATGCCAGCAGAGGGAGCCCTCACCGGAATACTGACTGCTCATGCTCCCTCTGCTGAACTCTGAACTTTGAACCCTGAACTCTGAACTTACTTCCTGTTTGGCATCTATATAAACCTTGCTGCCACATGGCCACTTTGCGAAGTATTGCCAGCTTTACACCTGACTACTGAGCATTCTCTTTTACTGCCTGATTTCCTGTGTTTTACCTATTGTTTGGTTCTCGTTTTCTGATTTTTGCCTTGCCCCTTTGTTTGACGCCTGGATTGGACTGTTTGTTTGGATATTGATTCTCTGCCTGGATTTACGACCTCTGATTTACATCTCTCCCTTTTGTTGTGTTGCATGGTTGGACTGTCTATGTTTATTACGACCCTTTGCCTGTACTTTTTGACTTTGATTATGGATCACGACTCATTTGATAACCCCAATAAACATCCGCAACTGGATCCTGCTTCAGCTTCTGCCTCAGCCCCCTTACAATATATCAGAATATAATACTTAGTGTTGTTGAACACTAGCTCTCGCTGAGGTTTTCACAGAGACAGTCTGTTTGTTTAGTCTTTACAAATTGGTGTTTTGTTTGGTGGCATGATCTGCTATCTGTGCAGAAAATAAAGAAAGGACCTGGATTTGATTTGGATTTGAAGTCAGGGAAGAGCTAATGATTAACAGAATTCTCATGATGTTTTATGTCAGAAATTTTCAGTTCAATTGAAATTCAGTATAACTAAAAAAAAGATAAAAATGAGAAATAAAAAACAGGACCAAAGAATACATGGTATTATTGCAAATATATAGACATTTATAGTTATTTGAAATGTGCGCTTGAGTAAATGAAGGCTTTTTAATGTAACCTGGTAGGGCAAGAGCATTGTGGTGTTTTACGGCTCGCAGACAGGCACGGCTGAAGAGTTCGCTAATCGACTTGCTAAAGATGCTCATCGCTACGGCATGAAAGGAATGGCAGCAGACCCAGAGGAGTATGACATGGTAACGCATGAAGCCTGTCTTGTCTAAAATCAATGTGAATTTGGATCTATTGAATCAAAATTTGCTTTATCTTTAAATATTTTTTAATCTGTTTGTGCTTTTACTATTATTTTTAAAAACACTTTTTAAACACACTTTTTCCCAGGGTGAGCTCTCTCATCTGAGGGAAATTGAGAACGCTCTGGCAATCTTCTGCATGGCCACATATGGAGAGGGCGACCCTACGGATAATGCTCAAGACTTTAATGATTGGTTACAGGAAGGAGATGCTGACCTCAGCGGGGTTAAATACACAGTATGTTCTTCATTACAGTAATTTAATGCAACTTTTTTATGAGAAAACTGCGAAGTGTGCACTTTCAGTTTGAGAAATCAAAGCATTTTGCTAAGAAAGTAGGCTTTCTTGGACTTGACCAAAAACTCCATAAGCAGTGTGTTTCCACTAACTTAAGCACCTCTGCTGGTTTAAGTTGTCAAGACCTTTGACACATTGTCAGCAGAGCTAAGGTGAATCTGTTGAATGCTGAGTCATACAAGCCTCAGACTGGCTAATTTAAAGCAACTTTCCATGTTCACTACACTGTAAGCAAAGGTCGTAATCACTAGTTTAAGGAACAGTTAAGGAGCCTGTTGATTTCACAGAAATACAAACTACTCATAAATGACATAGTGACGTCTTGATTAGTGAATATTGTGTAAGAGGACACAGTGATTTATACATAGATTCAGTGTGTGTTCCAGATAAAACTGCACATTGGATTAGGTTATGAAGGCCCAGTGGTAGAACCAGGGATTTCCACAGGGGTGGCAAAAACTTGAGTCTTAATGTGATCACAAACCTATAATTCTCAATATTTTTTTGAATCTAATGAATAATTATCCATTTTCTTGCATTTAATTATTGTTTATTTGTATTTTAGAATGTTTATTTTTTTATTTTTAAGGTGTTTGCACTGGGCAATAAGACATATGAACACTATAATGCCATGGGGAAGTATGTGGACATGAGACTGTCTGAGCTGGGGGCTCAGAGAATCTTTGATCTGGGAATGGGAGATGATGATGGAAAGTGAGTCATGTTTAAACATATTTTCACATTCATATAAATTTAGCAATTTATGTCTAAAAGCAAGTATAAAATCCTTAAATACTATGGGTGAATAACAGATCTGTTCTGATAAGAACCACAAATAATAAAATGCATCCAACCATATAATTGTAATTGTTAGGATTGTAAAATGTATACCGGCGTTAAAGCTTTCTACAGTTACATTAAATGGGGTTTCACCTGCAGACTGCAGTGAGAATAAACATGGTTTGTACCAACAATGGTGTCTTATGCAGTACATTTTGTCTCCCAAGAGCATGAAGGGGGCATATACCAAAGTATGAAAGTATAAGGTTACACCAAACATGTAAAGACAGGCCAGTTTTTTTTTTTTGAGTTTTTCATGGTAATATTAGTAAATGATTGTATTTAGTTTTAAGGGCATTGTTGTACAAACTATTTTGGTGCTGTACAAAACCAATTGAGACCACTGATGTAGGGGATTGTTCTTAACCTCACATTAAAAGACTTAATTAGGCAAAATATATAGATTTGTATGTTTGTGCATGTGATTCATAGTCTTGAGGAGGACTTTGTGTCGTGGAGAGAGCAGTTTTGGCCAGCTGTCTGTGAACACTTTGGAGTTGAAGCAACTGGCGAAGAATCCAGGTCTAAAACCTCAATAATCTTTCTCCATCTCCTCAGTACTTTCTGTTTTTCTTTGTGTCATTGTTCCTGGGTCAAAGTGACCCGAGTCTTTTAAGTTCCTCTGCTTGTTAAGTGCATATACTGGCTACTAGAATTCTCTGTAGTCAAATAAGGAGCAGTCTGTGTCTCTCACACACATCTCTCAGCATTCGTCAGTATGAGCTGAATGTACACACCGATCTGAACCTGAGTAAGATCTATAATGGAGAGCTGGGGCGCCTGAAGAGCTTTGAGAATCAGAAGCCGTGAGTGAACTACTTTTCTCATTTCTTTTTCTCATTCATAACCGCGGATAGATGCTTTCATTAATTAGAGAAACTGGCCCCCTTCCACTAGGCTTGCCGTGGTAGCATGTGTTAAACAGTGTGTGGCCATACACCAATTACATTACTTGCTGTTTTGCATTTTTATATAAATAAAAACTATTCAAGTTGGACAATGGACACTACAATTACAAACTGTTACAAAAAGTGTCTGCTTCATACAACAGGAGTCAGATTTCGCTTATAGTAAGGACTTATTTCTGTCAAAACAAAAATTTGTTTTTCATTAAGAATAATTAAGAACCCACCTTTCAAGTAAATTCCTTTTTTTAAAAAGAGGATAGATGTTAAGGTCTAAGCAGTGTAATCGTTAACACTGGTGTTGTCACAAGTTCATTAATCAGTGGGAAATTTCCTCACCGTCGTATCCTGCCTTCCACTTTCTCCGGTGACCCTCCCCCGTAATGTTGATGACAGAATAAACACTTCAGCTGTAGTGAATTTCACTAAAATATAAAAAATACACTTTGGAAGCCAACTGTAGTCTTAGCCAGCGCATCCTGTGTTGACAACTGTGACAACTTATTATTATGACAGTAATATAGTTTTGAGACCTGTGTATTATGTGCAACTTGAAGCTGCAATTTGTAACTTTTTTGTTTGAAAAAACAAAAATCAGTTACTGAGCAAGTAAATTAACATTTACATTGAGCAAATACAAAACAGAATAGTGTTCAAAACTGTCTCCTTAACTTACCCCAATTCACAACGGTAAGTTTAGAACTAGATGGGTACATTTTCTAAAAAAAAAAAATGAGTGGTGCTTGCTGTGGCAAAACTTGGGCCAGAATATTTCAACAATATTCAGTGTGTAAACAGTGTGTGTGTGTGTGTGTGTGTGCACAGGCCTTTTGATGCGAAGAATCCTTTCCTGGCATTGGTCACTGTGAACCGCAAGCTCAATAAGGATGGTGACAGACACCTGATGCACCTAGAGCTTGACATCACAGGTTCTAAGATCAGGTAACGTTGATCAACTGTTTTCGAAGAGGATGAAGCATGAGGTTTGTGGCCAGTTATGAAACAGTAAGAAGAGAGGATTAACTTTTGAAGGTAGTGATGGTTTATCAAATTGTTATAAGATTAAAATCAAATTGTATTAAATTATAATATTGTTATCAGTATGATATGGATGCTTGTCATTTTGACAGATAAAAAAACAATAAGGAGATCCATTTAAACATACTGACAAGATTTTATTAATCTTTACTTATGCTGTTATATTTAAACTAACAGATTACCAAAAGGCTAAAATATTAAGAGAAATTTTTGTAACTATTTTTAACCAACTCTAAATTGCATGATTAAACCCTGTTATTGAAGTTTGTATTTAAATGTTGCTTTTTAAAAAATTAATACCAACACGTTTATATGGTTTTAAAACTGAATGTAAATTGTTCATACAGATATGAATCAGGAGACCATGTCGCTGTGTATCCAATCAATGACACAACTATAGTGAATAGGATTGGGGAAATCCTTGGTGTGGACCTTGATACTGTTATCTCTCTCAACAACCTTGACGGTATGCCATTAACACTGAGAGGTTTGTCTGTTAATGACTTATGTATTTGTAAATCTATACCATTGAAATGTGTGTATATTCTCTTTCAGAGGAATCCAACAAGAAACATCCATTCCCCTGTCCCACTTCGTATCGCGTTGCGTTGACTCACTATCTGGACATCACAAACCCTCCGCGCACAAATGTGCTGTATGAGCTGGCTCAGTATGCATCTGACCCCAAAGAACAGGAGAATATGCGTAAGATGGCCTCCTCCTCACCTGAAGGCAAAGTAAGGAACACTACTTATAACAACTTTTTTTTAGGCTTTCGTAGCTCAGTTTGTTATGTTTGTACAAACCTATAAAGCTAAGAATTAAAATGTGCTGCTTTATTAGGGGCCAATCACTGAATGTGACAACCCCTATTGTTTTTCTTAGGATTATTATTATTATTATTTGGCACACATGTCAGTTGTCAGCTATTAAGGCCGGGCAAGGGCTGGCACATGGGCAGGGCATGGGGACCCAGTAGCGGCCCCTGGTACAGGGCACAAAAAGATGGTGCATATATCATATATATATGATACATATATGATATGACTACAACAACTAGCAACAGGAAGTGCATCAGGTAAAACAAACTTTAAAATAGTAAACTTACATTTAGCAAAGTCACTTCAAATTTGGTCAGAATAATAAAGAGACTGGGTTGATGTAAAGTTCTAAAAGGATTATTGAAATCTTAAACATTGTTGGCATGGTAACATGTCAAACTTTAAAACCACATGCAGGTGTATGTGAGGGTCTTAACATGCTTGAAATGGCATGAAATTTGATATACACCTCATAGCGGTCAGCTGTTAGGAATGGGCAAAAGTTTAGACATGGGTGTGAGGGGAGCTCTGTAGCACCCCTTTTTGACTAAAGTGAGGGGGTAAGTCACTAAACTGTTTTCTCATTAAGCCGGGCAACTTTCAAAATGCAGATGCTAAATTGCAAAGGGATGTTGCCATGACGAGGCAAAAAATGGAAACAGGAAGTGGCTCATAATTGCTGCTTGAATTTTGTTGAGTGATTTTGTTCAAATTTGAGCGGCATGTTTGGTCCTGGGGACTGATGACATAGAGGTTGCTATTGTGAGTCACAGTCACAGCGCCACCAACTGGCAGAAGGAAGTGTGATACTTATGACAGCATTTAAAAGTGTCCTCTTAAATTCACTCAAGTCACTTCAAACTTTATCAGAAAAAAGAAGAGACATTAAAGATACTAAATTATAAATGGATTGGATGATATCAAAAACAGTGTTGTCATGGTGAGGCAATAAGTATATGGCAAAAAGACAAACAGGAAGTGTCTCTTATCATCTGTGTGCATTGAGTGATTTACATCAAACTTGGGAAATATGTTTGGTTTTGTGGGTTGATCACAGTGATATGGCTATTGTGAGTCAGTCATAGAGCCACCAGCTGGCAGCAGGAAGTCTGCTACTTACATCAGAATTACCTACTTAATTAAAAGAACAGACATTAACATTGCTGTCCATTATAGCATTCCAAACCATATAAAAACCAGCATCAAAAACAGTAATCATCATTCAAATAACAACCTGTTTACTACCTTCCTTTACGTAGCATGGGGAAGCTTTTGCATAAGCAAACACTTTTTCAAGACCTTTAAAAATCTAGTGTATATCTGTCATCAATGTTTGTCATAAGATTGTTACGTTTCAGGTGCTGTACCAGAGTTGGATCCTGGACTCGGGTAGAAATATATTGGCTATTCTGGAGGACTTACCATCTCTGCAGCCACCTATCGATCACCTCTGTGAGCTTTTGCCACGACTGCAGGCCCGCTACTACTCCATTGCATCATCTTCCAAGGTTAGTCAATTTACATTTTTAAAGTGTGTAAATTGTAGATGTAAAATGCTTTCTTATATTCCAGTTAATTGTGCAGAGACACCTGCAGATGGTACCCAACCAGAATAAAACTTTTAGATATAAGAAACACTGTTTACAACATAAAAGTTACCAGAATTCATACAGGAGCCATAGTATAAGCAACAGGGGTTATTCCGTGTAAATTCAAATACGTTCCTGGCTCAAGTTTTTTATTTATTTTGAAATTTTTACCAAAGCCAAATCAACATGAATAGTGATGAAAGCCAAAATAATAGATACCATTGATAAATAGTTACTGAGTAATTTGTGGAGGGGGTCAAGATGACAATTTTAGGATCCATTTTAGAGGTGGTAATGAATGACTTGAGAAATATGCCAGCATCATTATTTTATTTTACATAGAGATTGGTAGATCTGTTAATCAAATCTGTTGATTTTGGCAATCTTTGTTACATTATATGCCAATGATGACAGTTCAATAATGAGGAAAAAACACGTTTTGTGTTGTTTTTACCAAGTTACATGCCTCTAACCAAAGACATATAGGAGAGATCACTGTGTCCCTTCAGATTTTCATTTTTAACCAACTTTTCTTTTGGTAGCTACATTTTTAAGAGTTTGAATGGTTCAATCCCAGAGATATGTGGTTCAATCCCAGAGATATAATAGTATAAGATAGTAAAATATCTGATTATACCTTCATGAATAAACTGTTAAATTGTACACACATTCTGTCACCAAATACAAAATGTGGGCCACTTTGCCAAAATCTGGTACTTCATTTCTTTTAAAGAGTTAGGATTTACTCAGTTACTATTCATCAGTGGCATTTCATGTTTTGGCTTTTATTAGCACACAGAAATCGTTAGTTTTCTTATTATTCTTCTGCTCTTTATGTATATGGCAGCCCATAGAACCGTAAGTAGGAAAGGTATGAAATGTGGCAGACAGATAAAGGACAGTCTGAATTGTAACCATAGTCAATCTGGAGTCTCCAACTCAAACCTAGCACCACCAACAGTTCAAAGTTTCACTCATCTTTATGCTCTTAACTGTTGATTCATAAGTCCTAGAGACAAAAGTCTTGGCTCATGTTGATTTAAACGCAGAAGCTGTTTTTCAAATTTGCATGAAATTTGGTATGTAGCATCTCTAGAGACACTGAGGACAAAAAGTTGTCAAGCATTTTTTGATTAAACCAACCAAACCAACCATTCTCAAATAATGTGCAAAACGAATTGAAGAAGATCACGCAAAATATGACGCGAGGCTGTATGAATCAGAATGCTTAGGCATGACGCGAGGCTGTATGAATCAGAATGCTTAGGCATATTGACACCAAACCTGGTAGGTGTCATCACAGGTATGACTTGGGGGTACATGCACAGTTTCGGCACAGCACCACCTACTGGTGCCAAGATATGAAAAATGGCTATTTTGGCTTATAACTTTTGAATGCTTTGTCCTGAAATCATGAGGCTAGTCTCAATTGATTCCTCTCAATTGATTCCTTGAGGCATGCTAAGTCGAACCAGTTTTCCTTGGTCAGCCATTTTGGGCATCGATCATTTTGAATTTTGTCATAAAATGCTGTATTTTACGAACTCATGAATGTAACGTTACAAAACTTGGCTTGGTTCATCAAAGCCACGTTCTGAGAGGACCAAAAAGTAAAGGTCAGTTTTGTAGGTCAGTGCCTATGAAAGAGACATAACGGAATTTATGAAAATGAATATAACATAAAAAATTCAACCTATTGTCATTTAAAATATATCATTAGTTTTGCTGGCTTATGTCGAATCCTACGATACCAAATTTGCCATATTGCACTTTATTTCCTGTCCACCATATTGAATTTTATTCAAAACCCAAAACCCACTTTTCTGAAATTCTCCCACATAATTTGTCCGATTTGTATGAAATGTGGTATGTAGCTTCTAGAGAAACCCCTGACAAAAAGTTATTAAAAGCTTTTTGATTGGACAAATTCATATACCACGTCAACAACTTTGAATGCGAGCCTGCCAACAGGACTTGAGGCTATATATTTGCAAAACTTCAGTGCATCGATACGAAACTTGGTGGGAATCATAACTAGCTCATCATAGAATTTTGGTGACAGCGCCACTTACTGGTCACAAGTTACAAGCAGTTTTATTGTGTTTTAAGGGCTTTTACCTATGTTTTTTAAACTGATTTTAAAAATTCACAGATGTTCACAAATATTTCCCTTGATGCCATTGAAGGGTTCGACCCTGCAATTGCTGCCTGCAGCTATATTCACTATTTATGTTGGTCCTGCTTCTGTGAAAATACTTAAAAAAAAAAAAAAAAAAAAAAAAAAAGAAACTTAAAAATCAAATCAGAGCCAGGGAAGTATCCAGAATTTGGTTTTGATGCAGAATGACCCAATAGCAATAGTCAGTAATCCGAAATTTAATACTGATCACAACAACATTCATTTAAAATTGGCATAACTAGAAATACATTTAATTAGGTCACATGCCTTGTTAGTGAATTTTTTAAAACATTTACTCATTTAGACATTGTCAAGCTATAAATAAATTTTGTCATTATTTCTGGGATCCATATACAGTTCAGCATCTGTATATTCTCTGTATAATATGAATTGAGGAATGATATTTTTGTTAAAGTGGTGATCAACACCCCTGTATAGCCCAATGCTAGCCAACCTCTATGTGAAGGTGGAGGAGGAAAGTGTCTTAGGCTTAAACACGTCTAAGACACTTTCCACTTTCCAACTATAACATTTGCATAGTTGCACAGTTGCATATTAACAATACAAATTGAGAAATTTAACAATATATTAATACCTGTTATCAAAAGACAGTGATGATAAAGATGGAATTAAATTTCAATGCTTGTCATTACAGCATTTTTGTCATCGTTGAATAAATGTGTATACATTTTGGACAACTACACATAAAAAATGAATATTTTTGACAATGTTTCTCTTTCTTTACAGCTGTCGTTTTCATTCAATAAGTAACTGATGTTTCCTGTTGGCTTCTATTCGTTTACATGCAAATCGAAATAGCTGCAAATGTATTATTTTATTAAGTTAAAATTATTGCAATTTTATTTTGTTACATAAGAAAATAAAAGTTAATGCACAATTATCATTGTACAGTGATTGTGGCATTAAGTGGTTTCCTTACGTGACAGGTCCACCCCAACAGCATCCACATTTGTGCTGTGGTGGTAGAGTATGAGACTAAGACTGGCCGTGTCAACAAAGGGGTCGCAACAAACTGGCTGAAGAGCAAAATACCAACTGACAATGGACACAAGGCTACAGTGCCCATGTACATCCGCAAATCTCAGTTCCGCCTGCCTTTCAAGTCTACAAACCCAGTCATTATGATTGGACCTGGGACCGGTATCGCCCCTTTCATGGGCTTTATTCAGGAGCGTGGGTGGCTCAGAGAACAAGGTAAACCAAGAGATAGATTTCTGCTGTTCTGTCTTCCTCAGTTCCATCATTTGTAATTAGGCCCCAAGAATTAAAAGTGCAAAGAGCCCTATTGAAACTCACGTTAAGAGTCATCGGCCATTAGGCCCTGGGCAAAGGCTGGCACATGGGCAGGGCAGGGGAGCTCTGTACCACCCCATAGTACAGGGCATATGAAACAATGGTGTATATATCATACATACATGTGCACACCTGTACAAAACTTCTTATCAACGTCTTGTCAACCCAGACAACTTTTGCACTGACAACCATTAGCACTGGCCAACAGGAAGTCAGCCATTTTGCATTTTCTGATAGTGTGCTGTGAACTTTTAGGAATTTCATGTGATTGATTAAGTCAAGACATTGAAGATGCAAGATTTTAAAGGGATTTTTGATATCTTTAAATACCTTGATATTTTTGATAACAGTGTTACCATGGTGAGGCAATAACATTGTGGCAAGAAATGAGAAACAGGAAGCCTCTAATATCTATGGTATGCATTGAATGATTTAGATCAAACTTGGGAAATCTCTTTGGCGTGGTGGGCTGAGGACATTGATATTGTGAGCCTCAGTCATTAAGCCACCAACTGACAACAGGAAGTGTGTCACTTAAAACAAACTTTAAAATAGTCAACTTACATTTAGCTTAACTTACATTAAGTCACTTCAGACTTGGTCAGAAAAATGTAGGGACATGGCTGATGTAAAATTCTAAAAGGATTTGTGATAGCTTAAATAATGTTGTCACAATAACAGGTCACACAGGTTTAACACTATATTCAGATGTATTTGAGGCACTTAACATGCTTGAAATGGCATGGAATTTGGCACACACATCCTAGTGAACAAACAGGAAGTGTCTCATATCTTCTGTGTGTATTTACTAAGTGATTTACATTAAACTTGGACAATATGTTTAGTGTTGTGGATTGATCACAATGATTGATCACAAATTGTGTCACTTACATTAGAATTACTTAGAACAGACTTTAAAATAGTCTTCAATTATTTTCGGAATTCAATGCATGTGATAAATATGCCTCTGAGAAGCACCAGGTGGCACGTTAGAGAGGCTTATCTCTGTAGCAGTAGGTGGCACTATGCTTAAACTGTGCAAGTAACCTTAGGTCATTCTTGTGATGTTATATACCAAGTTTAATATCAATATACCAAAGTGATATGGTGGTGTATTAAAATTTTTGACTGATCAACTCAAATTCCTCAACTTCTTTGCTGTGATTGGTCTTAAAGCTTGAATGTAGAATCTAGTTGGTGAAAATCTAGTTGGGTGGAAGTTGAAAACACGGTAGGCATTTAATTCATCATGGGCCTAGTTCACCCCTAAACAACTAACATCTCATTTTCAACTTGACTTTCATTTCTAGGCAAGGACGTTGGAGAGACTGTGTTGTACTTTGGCTGTCGTCACAAGAACGAGGACTTCTTGTACCAGGAAGAACTTGAGGAGTTTAAAAAAAATGGAGTTTTGACTGAGCTCAGTGTGGCCTTTTCCAGAGACCAAGCACAAAAGGTACCAAACATTATGCAACCCCTCTAGCTGGATTCAGATTATCCTAATAATTGTAATTGTTTTGGCACATCATCAGAAATGTCTCTCTAGAAGTGCTTTGGTAAGCAATGATGCATGATGCTGCAGAAAACAAAAGTGTGAAACTTGAGGCCAAATACAAACAAATAATAGTCATAGATAACATCCCAGCACTTCCTCTCTGAACCCATGTTAACATTCATTTTGTCAATGATTCAGGATTCTTTTTTCAAAAACAATGAAAGAGATTTTAATAAATCACATCTGTTAATTTGTCCTGTGGTTTTAAGTAGGAGGTGTGAAGAAGGTTTGTGACCTTTTAATTGTTTGACAAATGTTATCAGTGTTTTAAATGATTAACCCAGTTTGAGGTTAACAGTGTACACAGGAGGGTGCTATATGTCATTGTCTTTTTTAGATGCGGTGCTGAACATGCATGTAACACATACCTGATTGCTTTGCATTGTTTAGGTTTATTTGTATTTATACCCAGGTGTATGTACAGCATCTGTTGAAGAACAACAAGGAGACTGTTTGGAGACTAATTAACAAAGACAATGCACACATCTACATATGTGGGTGAGTAAACTTAGGACTATACCTAGATAGTTTTATTGACTGATGTCTCTAACTTGCAGAGAAATGGCACATCACAATGCCATAGAAGAACCATTTTTGGCTGTATAGTTCCTTAAAGAACCTTTAAATTCAATAAACCATGCAGGGCCAGTGACGTGTAGAACTTTTGACCAGAAAAAGAAGTAGTATGCAGGAGAGTAATAGTGGTTCTTGCGTATGCAAGAGTAATAGTGATGCTTTGCTTCAAAAGCACCACTATTACTTTCCTGCCTACTACTTTTTCTGGTCAAAATTTCTATACGTCACTGGCCCCTGCATGGGGTTGTCATAGACCCATAAATGAGGTGTCAAACTGACCGATTTATTGAGGAGGGGTGTGCTATGACTTTTATAAGCAATCGGGTGTACATTGTTTTTTTAGGGCGTACGAAAAAGTGGGTGACAAATTCCCTAGACTTAACATTGGGCTGAATTTTGTGATGTTATAGCTCCGCATCAGAATGTCGTGGAGACTTGAGGGTGGGTTCATATTGCTCGGCTTATAGCCATTTCATAGCCACGCCCTGGCAACCAATTACAGTACCCTAGCAGCCACCCCATTGAACTTCCACAGAACCTTTCTGTTTTACAAAAGGTTCTTTGTAGTGGAAAAGGTTCTTTAGACTTTGAAAAGGTAAGAAATAGATCTTTAGTTTTAAGAGTTATTTTAATGTTGCACACATTTGATTTCCTCCCACAGAGATGCTCGTAACATGGCACGGGACGTGCAGAACTCCTTCTATGAGATCGCAGAGGAAATGGGAGGAATGAGCCGCACTCAAGCTGTGGATTACATTAAGAAACTGATGACTAAGGGACGCTACTCACAGGATGTCTGGAGTTAAATGCCACAGCAGCATTCCTGTTCTAAAAATTCCTGTGTTGGGTATTCCATAAGGATAGGTTTAAATTTGTTCTGCAGTTGTAACGCTGACATGTTTGTGTAAGAAAGGACAACATTGAAAGGAAAACACCACAGCACCTCATTTTAAAGTGAAACCATGCAGAATTCAAACACTTTTGTTAAGAGGACTTGTAAAACCAGAAAGCATAAAAATAAATACCCTGAATAGGATATTGACTCAGAATTATTGACTCTAATTATGGTGTAGTGATTCATGCAATTAGAGGAGGGATGAATGTAGCATTTTATATTATACATAGAGTTATAATTAAACACATTTTTGTAGCCAATGCAGTGGAATGGGTTTATGACTTTCTTAATGCTATGAATTAAAACTCGTAATAGTTTTTATATAGTCCATATATAGAACTGTTTTGTCAAAGAATGGTGCCTTCTGCAAATGTGAAGAGACTTAACTTGGACAATTATGATCTTGATAAAAGCTGCACATTGTTAACATGCAAAAAACAGGCTTATATTATGAAATGGACAGATATGTTGTATTTTAAGTTTTTAAACGTGCTAAAAACCTTTTATCAGTCATATTGTAATGCAAAATGCAGTTTTTCTGTGAAGATGGATGACAAATTTTGATTGTGAAAACTAAAGTAAAAACATCTGTAATGTTTGGAATTTTTTATCCTTTCTACTCTTTCTGTATTTTTTATTTTGATTGATTATGAATGTAATCCAACCCTCAAACTGAATGTCCCTCACATTTTATTTTTCCTTGAGGTGCCCAAAATGTCTACCCTACTCTTTTCATTCATTTGCACACTGGTAACTACTGCAAGAGTTACAGAGTTGAATATTTAAGAGACTTGTGTATATAAGACAGAAAGAGACAAGGGAATGACTACTGGTCTGGGGAGCTGGGTTGTCAAATACTATTTGAGAAGGGGATTCAATAGCATAAAAATGTTACAGCTTAAACCCAAGATACTTTCTGTATATAAATTACCAGTCAAATGTTTGAACACACATACTTATTGTTATTGCTATTTTCTCATATTTTGATTAATAGTAAGGCTATCCGAACTGTAAAATAACGCAAATAGAATTACTGGGATTGTGTAATAAACAAAAACTGTTAAAGCAAAACTATCTTATGCATTAGCTTCTAAAAAGTAACCAAACAACACATTTACACTACACTTTACAATGCTATGCATTCTTTCAACTTAATTTATAACGTCAACCCAGCAACACATCTAGGATTTTTTGTCATGGATGTCTGGGGACATACTCTTGTCATACTAAGACATTCTTGTTGAAATAGGGTATGTTAGGGTATCCCTGCAGTTTTGATTAAGCATTTAGCCCTTACATAAATTGTCCTATTATAGGACCACCTAGTGTCAGATAGATATGTGTATGCATGTCCAAGTAGTTGAGGGTAATCTGGCTGCGTTTGGAAAACATTTAATGATGGCAGCATTTAAAAAACGCTTTTGTCTAATTAATTGCTTTTGGGTGTACTTTGCAGACTTCAGATGAATTAGCAAAAGTCCATCCACAATTCGAGGGTCAATTATGGCGCTCATATTAGTGAATGACTGGAATCTTTTTGGCCGGGAGACTAATGTAAACATGCACATCAGATGCGACAAAGGCTGACAAAAATCGACTATGGATTTAAGATCGGATCTGAGCATTAAGATTTGCAGTGCAAACGCAGTGTCTGAGACCAGCCTACAATGCTTGTGATTTGTAGTCATTGACATTTAGACAATTAATTTTTAATAATAAGGTAAAAAATAAATCCTAACAAATACATTAGATGCTCAAACCCCTAAATAATAAAGTACTAATTTATTTATCCAGTAAAGAATATGAAAGAACATGGTGGCAAGGAAATGATAAAAATAAAAATGAGACAAATACATATGAACAAAACGTGTGGTGGTTGCCATGGCTAAACATGTTTCCACTATGTCTCATTAAGGGCCTCAATACTTTATTTAACCAGCGAAGCTTTCAACACAATTGCATTGGAATAGGGTTTATTATGTAAGGACCACCCATTGGCCCAACAACGGAATTCAATGGTGTGGGTGAAGGTATCTCACGTGTTCTGCTTTTCTGTAGCACTTCTACAAATTTCTTTAATTTATTACAATTTAGGTTTATTGACCCTGTGGTTAGTTCCAATCTGACTCCAATTTTATGTGAATTTTAGATTAGTGATTCCAAATTATCTGTTGATCATAATTTAGATTTGATTACTTGGAGATTCCCAAACTCTTAGTCATTCTTTCATTAGGGACCCATGGTTGCACTGAGTCTCGCGCCGGCCGATATACGCGGATCTCACGATCACAAAATGGTCATTTTGATCTTACTCAGAGGTTGCCGAGTAAACTAATATTATTAAACCTGGCTGTTCCATGCTTGCTCAGATCTAGTAACAGTTATCTTAGTCACGATCATGCAACTTGTTAAGACAGGTGATAGACAGAAACCTGGAGATCTTGGTTGATGTGCTCCTAGCTCCTTTCAGCTACAAGTCCCCATTATGATCATATCCTGACACTTATTTTGCGGTAACCTTGGACTCCTTCTAATCTACCGGTAATAACAATTTCTTAAGAACTTCCCATGTATCAGGAAAAAACTATTTATTTGCCAGGCAGGTTAAAACAGCAATTCAAAGAAATAAAAATTCATATAATATGAATTTGAATTCAAGGAAACAATACATGATCAACAGAATATAAAATGAGGTACAAAGTCTAAATCATACCTGGCAAATGACACACATCTGTTTCTGCAAACAAACCCAGTGCTTATCTCTAGACCAGCTGCCTTACAATAACCAAAGCTTTACAAATCAGAGTGAATCTGGTGAAAGTGAGGGAAAGCGCTGTGCAAAATGTTTCACAACCGACTAATGCATTAATCGCAAAAGCAAAAATGAATAAATGAATACATAAATAAATTAGTAAATCAATATATTAATTACATGAACACAACTGGTTCCACTGCATACACCTAGTAAATCAGATACAAGAGATACAATAAACATTTTTTCCTGTTTGTAAACAAATAAAACTCATAAATAGAGGAAATAAATAATGCAGGTGCATGCACACAAAGACATACATATACAGTCATGTGAAAAAATTAGGACACCCTGTGAAAACGTGTATTTTGTAACATTTTTTAATATAATGGTTATTTAGTCTCAATTTTAACAATACAGAGAGATTAAAGTAATATAACTAAACAATTAAAACTGAAGAAAAGTCTTTTCAAGATCTTCTGTAAATGTAATTCTACAAAAATGCCTATTTTAACTGAGGAAAAAGATAGGACACCCTAGCCCTAATAGCTAGTGTTACCTTCTTTGGCTGAAATAACTGCAGTGAGACGCTTCTTTTAGCCATCTACCAGTGTATGACATCGGTCTGAGGAAATTTTACCCCACTCCTCAATGCAGAATTTTTTCAGCTTTGAGATGATTGAGGGGTTTCTTGCATGTACAGCCCTTTTCAAGTCACCCCACAGCATCTCAATGGGATTCAGATCTGGACTTTGACTCTGTCATTCCAGGACTCATTTCTTCCTTTTCAGCCAATCTTTGGTTGATTTACTAGTATGTTTTGGGTCATTGTCATGTTGCATGGTCCAGTTCCACTTCAGCTTTAATTTTCTAACAGATGGTCTCACATATTCTTCAAGCACCTTCTGATACACAGTAGAATTCATGGTGGATTCTATGATGATGAGCTGACCAGGTCCTGCTGCAGCAAAGCAGCCCCAAACCATGACACTTCCACCTCCATTCTTCACAGTTGGTATGAGGTTCTTTTCCTGAAATGCTGTCTTTGGTTTACGCCAAACATGTCCTCTGCTCTGGTGTCCAAATAATTCAATTTTGGACTCATCTGTCCAAAGAACATTATTCCAGAAGTCCTGGTCTTTGTCAACATTCTCTCTGGCAAATGTCAGTCTGGCCTTGATGTTTCTCTCAGAGAGCAAAGGTTTCCTCCTTGCACACCTCCCATGCAAGTTAAACTTGTGCAATCTCTTTCTGATTGTAGAGGCATGCCCTTTTACATCAACAGTAGCCAGAGCCTGCTGTAGGTCCCGAGATGACATTTTAAGGTTTTTGGAGACCTCTTTTAGCATCTTGCTAAAGATGGAAATACATACATTCTAACTTTTGCCTCAGTTAGAATTTGCATTTTGTGGAATTACATTTTACAGAAAATCCCCTCTTCAGTTTTAATTGCTTAGATATATTACTTTAATCTCTCTGTATTGTTAAAATTGAGATTAAATATCCATATATATACAAAAATACACAGGCTTTCATAGGGTGTCCTAATTTTTTCACATGACTGTACATATAGAGGGAGAGACTGAGTTGACATAATTGCCAACAACAGCATTTTTAACCATTAAGAAAGCCAACAAAGTGTTATTCTTCTTAAACATTAGTGGTGCTTGCGAAGAACTATTACTCTCCTGCATACTACTTTCTCTGGTCAAAATTTCTACAAGTCACTGGCCCCGCATGGTTTGTCATAGACCCATAAATGAGGTGTCAAATTGACCAGCTTATTGAGGAGGGGTGTGGTATGACTTGTGATCTAAGTGATCGGGTGTACAATGTTTTTAGGGCATACAAAAAAGTGGGTGACAAATTCCCTAGACTTAACATTGGACTGAATTTTGTGATGTTATAGCATTAAAAAAATCCCATAGACATAACACTGGGCAGATTTTGTGATGTCAGTTCTGCATCAGAATGTCGTAAAAACTTGGGGGTGGGCTCACATCACTCAGCTTAGTGGGCAGCAATAAATGGTGACATTTTAACTCAATTGCCACACCCTAGCAACCAGTTACAGTACCCTAGCAACCACCCCATTGAATTCCATTTACAAAGGTTAGAGGCATCAGAACTTCAGAGACAAGTGAGTGGCCTCTTCTGACTAAGACTGGCAAGTAGTCTTTAATCATTACCATGGAAACTGTCCAGCCATACCCTAGCAACCAACATGAATAAGCTATATCTTAGCACCAGAACATCATAGAGATATGAGAGTTGGCTCTTTTGATTCACACACACACATCTATTGGTTTTATCCATCTGTTGTTAACTGTCTAGCTACACCCTATCAACCATTTACTGTACCCTAGTAACCATATAATAAAATGAATAAGTCATAGCATTAGAACATTTTAGAGACATGTGGGTGGGCTTATTTGACTCAGGCTGTCAAACTGCAACTTCCTGACCACATCCTAGCAACCATGTAGATCAACATCATGAATACATCATCAGCATATACAGCCATATTTTAGTATATCTATCATGTTAAAACATGCTAGCAACATGCTAAAATCTGCTAGCATCATGCATCATCTATCCTTAAACTTTCAAGCTTTACAAACTACTACAATCCTGATTAACAGAAAAAGTAGACTTTCACCCTGGCTGTTGGCTACAACTTGGACAGAGGATTTAGCACTGTCATGTTTTGCACGAAAATGCCTCAATTGTATTTGTTATTATAAGATAGCTACTGAGGGCAAATCAAACACTGGACCTAAAAATGAAATAATTAAATATAGGTCTAGTTGTTTCTAATGTATTAATCATAGGATAGTGTGTGGACCCGTCTTGTAAAAACATAATAATAAAAATAATTTAAATCATGGTAACCTTGCAAATGGCGGACTATAGGCCTTTTCCCAGCATCTTCCAGTTTATTATAATACTTGAAAATATGAATATGAATTAAAAATTTGAAAAATTACATGTTAGGTGAGGACAGGCTGAGATGTATTGGTTCCTTGTAGCTGATGCACCTTTACCTTATGCACAGCAGTCTAGCGAACAAGCTTAATAACCAAATATTAGGCTACTATTACTGATGCAATTAGGCATAATAAATGTGACAGCTAACAAGAACGAGACATCCCAATTGGCCATGTATGTATTAGGCTACTTGGGAGAATATGAAAGATGTGAATTAGAATAAAACAAAACAGAACAAATCAATCGCATTGGTCACAATTCATTTCAGCAATCATTATGTAGTAGTCCAGTATCAACTGAAACTATAGCCTTTGTCTAGGGTTGTATAGTTGCATAATAATTGTAATATGTATGATTTAAGTCAAAACTGTAAGGCTTCACATCAAACAACAAATATATTATCATCCTTATTGGGCAAAATCAAATGAAAGTTTAACCACATTTCAGATAGCCATCTCTTTGCAATGGGTTCCATGATAAAGTCTTACAACTCGCAACAATAAACTCACCTAAACTGTCACAATGGGCAAGCCCTGTGTCACATATTTTTAAACTTTTGATTCAGTGTAGGAAGCAGTCTGTTGACAGACTTGTCTGTGAAATGAAGTTCCGGACGTCACTGGTCACATTATTTTGATAGAACGAATCAAGCATCAATACAAATCCTTACAAAGTTTATTGTTGTGCCTGCAACAGCATGTCTCTGCATCGTGGAAGAGACTGTGGCTGTTTAAATAGCGTATCTATGCGTCAGCATTTGTCTCTCCAGCCAGCCCTAGCTATAAATGTGACTTTCAAGCCCTTCTCTGTTGCTCTGGAAGAATTATCCAGGGGAAACCTGTGCAGTGTGTGAGTGAAACAACAAGTTGAGCAATGATTTGACTGCATTCATTGTTGTGAGACCCTGATGTTTTTGTTAAAAAATTTACTAGGGGTTCAATCAAGAAACACTGAAACCCTGTTGTTTTTGTTAACATTTTTAATAGGGATTCAAGCTGAAGAGCTAAACCCCTATTATTTTTGTTACAATTTTAAGGGGTTTACACCTGTAGCACTGAACCCCTATTGTAATTGTAAGGATTTTTAGGTGTTCAATTGTAAGACTTATAAACCCAACCAGCTCGTAGGTTGCATCTTATCTGCACTGAAAAATTAGGCTAATCCTAATTTGTTGTACTCTTCAAAACATGTCTGCTGTAACTGAATTTCTGAGGTAACATGCTAAGTTTAATTAATTTGTTTAATGAAAGGGTAAACAACTGCAATTTTGTCAAAACCGCTTAGACTTCAGATTTCAGATGAAGGCTGTAGTTCTGTATTTCTGTATTTAGTCCAATAGAGGGATTCATGGGATATAAGAATTTATTCTAAGAGTGGTCTCGATAGATTCCTTGAGGCATGCCGAGTCAGACGATATCCAATGTTTATAGTTGGCCATTGGCCATTTCAAATTTTTTTTATAAAATGCAATATCTTACAAACGCAATTGCATGTCTTTACAAAACTTGGTATGGCTCATCATTGTCTGAGGGTACTTACAAAGTTTGAAGCTGGCACCCCTAGTGATCAAAAGCCAAAACAAAATTTACTAAACTGTCAGGGTCCTGGCTTCCTTGTCTTGTTTTTTTTTCTAAATTCTTATGCCAGGATCCTGACAGTCTTCTAGTCTTGGTTCTTGAATCTTAGAGTCAGGGTCTAGACTGTGCTCTGTCTTTTGTGATCTGTCTTTAGTCTTGATTCCACCCTCTTATTTCCTCATCATCCCATCATTAGTTAATGTCCCTCACCTGCCTGCCGTTGTTACCTACCTTGTTTGCTTTTCTATTTAATGCTTTTGTGTTTGCTGTATTATTTCTTGTTACCAGGAATATACAGAAGTCAGCATCGTGTCTAGCAGTTTCTTGAGCTCAACATGGAATATCTAGTCTTGTTTTGGTCCTTGTTCTACCCCCTTAATGGGAGGGTTTTTTTTAATAAAGTGCATTTTTTGTTAAAGCTGTTCTGCAACTGGGTTCTTCCCTCATGGTTCATAACGTAAACTGCTTATAACTTTTGATTTTCCTTATTGTCATGCCACTTGTCTTTTTAGACTCCCTGGCTTATGCTAAGCGCTACGACACCAAATGTGCCATAGGCAACTGTACTTCCTGTCTGCCATTTTGAGTTCTTTTAAAAACATACTTTCTCAAACTCTCCCTAGGTCCGATATATTAAAAAGGTTTTATTTTTCTGCCGTAAAACTGATTGTGCAGTCCTAGAGACTTGAAACTTGGTCAGATGGTACTACTTTATACAGCTTTGCCTTTAGAACCACTGCTGTCAATCAAACCAGTCTTCAAGTATTTGAGGTTATTTGAAAAAACTACTTTTGCGAACTACTACTGGTTTCGAAAAAACTTTCGAAACCATAAAGACGTTTATATGACGCTTGATAGGCAGCCCGTGCAGTGTTGACAGAACTGGGCTAATATGGTCATACCTGTTTGTTCTCGTAAAAGCTTTGGCTGCTGCATTTTGAACCATTTATGACAACATAATTTTCAAGCCTATTTAAAAGAATGATGAGGTTAATAGTGTCAAAGGCTGCACTAAGGTCAAGTAACCATGTGACGACCATCTCGACTGCTCCAGGGAGAACCGCAGCACCCCCGGGCAGCCCAGGGGATGCTGTTTCAGGCATGACTGCCTTCGAAATGGGTGCCACAGACACTGCAGACTTAACGGTGTCCTGGGAGATCCTTCTCTTCTTCTTGAGGTCCAACTGGGTAGGGCTGGGTAGGGCTCTTTGAGCAACGGACAGACTGGGATGGACTCTCAAGGGTTGTAATGCCCAAGACTCGATCTTCAGGAATTGAATGCAGGAATAGCCCCCTTCTTTCTGTTCAGTTCCATAGCATATTGTACGGTCTCCCTGAGCAGGAAAAGGACCAGAGCGGATGCCTGCAGCAGTGGACTGCAACCACGGACAGCAGCCAAAGAGTTTGTGAGAGCGGGAGCTTCTGGGTTCAGATTGGCTGGTGTATTTGTCAAGTTCAGAAAGGAAGAAGACCCAGGCACAGACAGTCTTAACAAAAACATTTATTTTATTAAAAAAAAAAGCTCCCAAAAGGGGAGCCAAAACAAGACTTGAAATACTTTTAGTTGAGCCAACTCAATGCAGGATACTATTCAGTACAAGAAACAAGAAGCAATACATCAGCATAAGACAGTAGACACAAGGGCATTAAATAAGGAACCAAGGAACAAGGAGGGCAACTATGGCAGTCAGGTGAGGGGCATGAACTAATGAACTAATAATAGGATAATTAACAGGAAGACAAAAGGGCAGGGTCAGGACTCAAGACCGGAAAGCACATGGCACAAAGTAAACAAACAAAGGATCCAAACGTCAGGCTCTGACACAGAAACAGGTAAAAGTAAAAACCGAAAACAAGGAAGCCAGGACCCTGACAATTGATGCTTTATGTTAATTTAGCCACTATATCAAATAAATATCTAGGGTTGTGTATATTTTCTTCTAAAAGATTTAAAAAGTATGGATCTGGATCTTTTTAAGGCCTTTCTGTAATTTAAAACACTCTCCAAATTACTTACTACAAATTATTTTACCATTATAGTTCTACTCTACATTTAACTGTGCAAGCACATCTCTTGTTATTGTTTGGGGCCCAAGGGAGGAAGATAGTAACTCCAGGAACCCCTCATTAACTAATTTTGACATGTGTGTGTGGGAAGACTCCTATAAAGAGCCTTCCCCAACCAGGCACAAACGGTTGTTCTGCAGACCAACTCGGCTTTATGTCTCTGATAATGAAGTCTATCTTTTGGCATCAAAACCTTTGAAAAAGTCTTTGAGTGATCCTTCTAAGATGTGGAAGAAACCACAACAGAAGCCAGGACCCTGACAGAAGATGTATGAAATGGTAATTAACAGAAACAAATAACTGTGTATGTGGAGAATATTACCTTATACTGTGGATTAAAAACAAAAGATAGAGAAAGCAGGAAAGAAAGAGAGGGCCATTGAGGAAGTGGAAGCTGGGCCTAGTGCCCCAGAGCTCAAGTAAAGACGATTCCATATTTATATCCTTTCCTTGACCATGTGACTGACTGAAACCAACCTAAGACAATCAAAGTGACCAATCAGAAGACCAGGTTTAACCCCCCACTGTAATGGACAAATATTAGTCCCCCTGCATACAATACAAACATATCAGCCAATAGCCTTTGATCTATAGTACTGTGCAAAAGTCTTAGGTACATTAGCATTTTCACACCTAAAAATGGTTTTAAGCAAGTTATTTATATCTTTTGTTGTAGTGTTAGTAGGAATTATAAGTTTACATTTCTAAACATTCTTTTTGCCATTAATTGTAATAATCCAGTGAGAATTTTGTACGCACAAGGAGACTGACAACAGCCAGTGCTCCACAGAGAGATCTGATTTCACAATCATCGAGTCTGTCTGTGATTACATTATGAACCAACAGAAAAAACTGAGACAGAGTACATCCAGAAGAACTGTGGCAGCGTCTCCAAGATGCTTGAAGAAACCTGCCTGTAAATCTACAGTGCTATGAAAAGTTTTAGCCACTTGTTTAAAAATGCTGTGGGGATGCTTTCAAAAATAATGTCATAAATAGATTTTATTTATCAATTAACCTGTAATAACTAAATCAAATAAGTATTTTGTGTTTGAACCAAACACCCTTTGGTTAAAACCTCTTTTGTCCTTGGTAAACATGCACATAGCTTTTCAGGTAGCTTTGCAGGCAGGTTTCTTCAAGTGTCTTGGAGACGCTGCCACAGTTCTAGGTTTTTCAACCGATTGGAACCAAACCAGTGCTGAAAGTTTCTTTGGTGTCAGAATGTTAATTATTATCAAGAAGTTGCCATTTTTATTCCTGTTCATGATGCAATGCCAAAATGTTCGAAGTGAGCAGGGACACTTTTTGGTTACATGGCTATAACTTTGGATTGGCTCTATAATGTGAAAAATGTGAAAAAAAAAACACAAAAACATCTATTACAAATCTATTACAAGTTACTCTATTGACTAGAAAACTGGCATGCAGTGTCTTTGTCCACATTGTCATGATAGTATATGAGGACATTCGGTTATCCTGAAAAACATGGCCGCCATCGATCAATGAAATTTGAGCACCTATTAGACAAGGTTAACACAGGTTGATCAGAATGAAACTCAGTGGGCATGTTTGACTCATGACCCCAATGGTCTGTAAGAATTTTAAAAGAAATAGGCCACTGGGGGGTGCTATCTCATTTTTTGGGTGGGTTAATGATTGCATACCATGCAACCTTTTACACACAAAATACTGATGTCAAAATATTTGAAAATATTTTTAAAAACCTACATTTGTGACCTAGTTCTAGGTTTCTCACTCAACATTAATATCAAAAAAAGTTTTTGAATTTTGAACTTTTGAATTTGGGTTGTTGTTTTGTTTATTTATTTAAATAAAGACTTTTTCCAGACCAGTGGTGTAGTCATAAAAAAGGGGGTTTATTATTATCCACCCCATCCCAACCTAACCAAAAAATGATTTGTCCAATGATCTGGCCACAAATGAAAAGTCAATGTTTGTTTGGTTTATTAGGAATATATCAATTTATATTACATGTGAATTACATTTACATCAGTCACTTGGGCATATATTTCTAAACTCAACTCTAATAAAAACAAATGAAAAAAAAATGTACAAAATTACATTTTTCAATTATGCATTGTTTTTGTCAGTTACAGTATGTTCCAAACAGATTCCAGACAGACACAGGTCAAAAGCCAGCATTTACCCTTACAGATGGAATACTTTAATTTCCTTTAGTTACCTTCCAAAATAGTCAGTTTCCATAGTCAGATGGAAACACCGTTCATGTCCAGCTGCTGCCTCAGCTTCTTCTGCCCATAAGTCATGTTTCAGATGTGGGTCAGACAAACACCTAGCTAACTCAACACGTGTCCAGCTGCAAAACTTCATTGTAAATTATGCAACAGGAAGGGACATTTTGCGTGAGTGTGCCGTTCAGCCCCAGCAAAGTTTTGCTGAGTTTTTGAAACAATGAGACATAGTACACAGATGTAGGTATGTGTTTTATCCAGCATCTAATGGTGCTGTTGAAAGATTTCACCACGCACTGAAAGGTTGCATCCAGACAGCAATTCAGTGTGCACAACCATTAAACAGAGTGGTTTCAGGTGTACCAGGCAACACCTCATGACACTAATGGCATGTCACCATATGAACTGTTGTATGGGAGAAAGATGTGAACCATTAAGCTTAACATCCTACCTTTACATGGTGAGGGCAAATGTGATCTTGCTGCTAGCCGTGATGATGTGAAAAAGAAACATGACTGAATGAAACAATGCACAGATCACAAATGCAGTGTTCGCAATCCTCTCTTTGGTGTGGGAGGGAGAGTGAGGATAAGGCTTCCTTGCGCAACCCCAAAATGTCACCTGAGATTCTCTGCTCCTGTAAGAGTAGAGAAGAGAGTGGGACCCAACACATTCTTGTTTAGTGATGGTTAAAAGTGTAATGCTGCTTACTGACTGTGCTAGTAAAACGTTACAGCAAACACTTAACACTACACACAGTTCTGTGAAAGTCTCAAATATGAGGCGTAAGCCTGATTGGCACAAAGGCTGTGGCAACATAAACAGAACTGTCTTGCATATAAGTTGCACAAGATGTAGCTTACAAGCAAAGAAAATTGTTCTGTATGAGTTCAGCACTTGATAACAAGTGTTAACAGAACAGTAAAGGAATGTTGTTGAATTTGTTCAAATATGAGTAGACAGTTTGCTGATAGTTCATGAGTTAAGGCAACATATATGACACTGAATGTTCTGTAAAGACTGTTACTGAATAGTTGCATACGTTGTCACAACTACTTTATTCAAAGTACATGTTTCATTCTGGTTAAGAGTAGTGTTTTTACAAAGAGGAGAAATGTTGTGTCTTATGTAATTCCTTGTGTTGCTGCTAGAGACACTGGGAGGGTAAAGAAAGAAAGTGAGTTTGAGTTAGATGAAAAGAATAAGTGTGTGCTTAGAGAAGCTTCAGAATATACAGTGTCATTCTTCCTAGTTACATAACCAACAACGTAGAATTGCAAAGTTGAATAAAGAGCTTTTTCACACTTGGCTGCTAAACTCTGGCATAGTCTGCCTGATGCTATTCAGGGCTCAGACACATATGTGATGGACTTCTTTTTTAAATTTGACATAGGCTATTTAATGCTTATCTGCTTAGTCACCTGTTAATTTTTATGTGTAAAATTTCCCTCAGCTAGACTTTTCACATCAGCATATATTCCGTCTTGTAACAGCAGTTTTCTGTTAGAGCCGCCATCTCTGTTGAAACTTTCCTTAACCATGATCATTAACATCATGGCCCCCAGGTTTTTTCTCCATTTATACATCACTGGAGTTTTGGTTCCTTGCCACTGTTGCCCTGTTGGCTTGCTTACTGGGAGACTGCTTGAAACAATTGCTTAGGATAATGTTTTGTATATTGTAATAATTATCATAGTTTAATAATTTCATTAATTTTAATTTTATATCTTTTCATACATTTTCATTCTCACTTTTATTTTCAAATAAATCTTCATTTTATTTCACTGTTAAATGTCTTTGGATATTTTTCATTGATACGGCTGTTTTGTAACAATGTGCCATTGTGAAAAGTGCTATATAAATTCAATTCAATTCAACTTTCTTTGTATAGCGCTTTTACAATGTGGCATTGTCTCAAAGCCGCTTGTGGCATTACAATGTGGCACTGTCTCAAAGCCGCTACAGTGAGGAAAAAGGAGAAAAACAAGGAAATATATACAATGATACAAGTAACAACGGTATGTCAATTATCAATCAATTATCAATAATCAACTATCAAGTCAGATATTTACTTTGAAGTATCAAATATCTATTATCCGCAGTCTCCCAGTGAGCACTCCAACACGGCAAAAGTAGCAAGGAACCCAAACTCCAATGATGAATGTGGAGAAAAAAACCTTGGGAGAACCCAGGCTCACCGGGAAGGTCATTTCTCCTCTGATGCGTTACAGCTGCAATCAGTACTTTGGTGTAAGTGTTTATAGATTTACAGCGTCGCAGTCAGTATTCTGATATAAAGTTTTATAGGTTTGCAGCATCGTAATCAGTGCTGTTATGATTTAAGTATTGAATTATAGTAATGACTAGTTTTAATTTGGGTCTGGTGATTTTATATTCATTTTATGTTAGCCTGATGGCTGACATAATACAATAAAGGATGTTTAGGTGAGGATGCCAACGTTAAATGAGACTGAGAGCAGCTATAACATCAGACTGCTGGAATAGACAGAATCACGCATTTTACTAAAAATATGAGTATAGATTAACAGTTGTATTAATGTAATAGGTGATGGTGCCGGTTGATTTTTCACAGGTCCCATGGTGGTCACCTCCTCCTTGGTTAGGCTGTTGTGAGCGTTGTCTCGCCAAACTGGATTTAATCTGTTTCGCTTAGAGTCCCTCGGAGGAGAGATAGGTCTTAAGAGATAGGTCTTTAGTTTAGACTTGAACTCCTGAGTCCTGAACATTGCTGGGGAGGTCATTCCATAGTTTTGGAGCTAGGTAGGATAAAGATCTGCCGCCTTTAGACGTTTTAGATATTCTTGGAATTATTAGCAGACCACTATTTTGCAAGCGCAGTGTCCACAATGGATTGTAATATGAAAGTAATTCACAAATATATGAAGGCACTAGACCATGTAGGGCTTTATAAGTAATTAATAGTATTTTAAAATTAATGCAATATTTTACAGGTAGCCAGTGCAGTGTTGCTAGAATTGGGCTTATATGGTCATATTTCTTAGATCTAGTGAGCCTTCTTGCAGCTGCGTTTTAGACCAGCTGAAGCTTATTTATTTGTTTTGCGTGACACCCCCCCAGTAATGAGTTACAATAGTCAATTCTTGAGATCATAAATGAGTGGATAAGCTTCTCAGCATCTGAGACAGACAGCATGTGACGAATCTTGGAAATGTTTCTAAGGTGTAGGAATGCAGTACGACACATACTGGAAATGTGACTATCAAATGAAAGGTTCTTATCTAGGATCACACCGAGGTTCTGTCTTATTTGGGTTAAGCAGGAGGAAGTTGTTAGCCATCCATTTTCTGATGTCATTAATACAGTCTGTTAGCTTAGAAAAGCGATGGGTTTTGCCAGGTTCTGAGGAAATGTAAAGTTGAGTATCGTCAGCGTAGCAGTGAAAACTAATGTCATATTTCTTAATAATATCTCCAAGCTGAAGCATATATAATGAGAAAACAATAGGACCAAGAACTGAACCCTGTGGCACGCCATATTTGACCTGCCAGTAACAAGACTTTTCCTCGTTAACATAGGCAAAGTGGTAATGGTCAGTTAAATAAGATTTAAACCAGGCTAATGCTTGACCACTAATGCCAACACAGTTTTCCAGCCTATCAAGAAGAATTTTATGATCTATGGTATCAAAAGCTGCTCTGAGGTCCAGTAATATAAAAAGGGAGGTTTCACCATGGTCAGATGCTAAAAAGAGGTCGTTTGTAACTCTGAACAAGGCTGTTTTTGTGCTATGGTGGGGCCTAAATCCTGATTGAAATTTGTCATATATGCTATTTTTTGCTAAGAATGTCTGGAGATGTCCAGACACTACTTTTTCCAGTATTTTCGATAAAAAGGGGAGATTTGAAATTGGTCCGAAGTTGGTCAGCTCTCCCTGGTCGAGATTTTGCTTCTTAATGATTGGCCGAATAACTGCTGTTTTAAAGGCTGCTGAAACATAGCCTAATTTTAATGAGGAATTTATAATATTCAGCACTGGTTCCGACACAGCAGGAAAAACTTCTTTCAATAGTTTTGTGGTAATGGGATCTAATATATAGGTAGACGATTTTGATGAGTTCAATAATTTTAAGAGCTCGTCCAATGAAATGGCAGTAAATGAGTCTAGTAGTACTTGCATGCTGTAGTACGCAATGCTATTATACAGAGGCAAGGCTGGTTGAATAGATTCAGTATTTTTTCTGATTTGCTCTATTTTATTTGCAAAGAATTTCATACAATCATTACTACTGTGCTGTAGTTTAGCATCTCTGTCTGTTGACGCTTTGTCTTTGGTCAAATTTGCAACAACATTGAAAAGAAATTGCGGATTATTCTCAATTTCTCCGATCAGCTTGCTTAGGTAGTTAGATTTTGCAGTTTTTAGAGACTGTATTTTTTGGACACTCTTTTTCCATGCATCACGCCATACCTCTTTTGTATTCCTCCATCTACGCTCCATTTTTCTAGCTGCCTTTTTAAGAGCTGATAAGTCATTTTTATACCATGGTGCTGGTGCTCTCTCCTTCATCTTCTTTAGTCTAATTGGTGCGACAACTTCTAGGGTACCTGAAAAAGCTTTGTTTAAGGTTTTTGTCACAGCATCGAGATCTTTATTGTTGTTTATTACATGATGCATTTGAGACAGATCTGGAAGATTGCTAATTAAACTATCTTTAGTAGTAGATGTAATTGTTCTACTTGGTCTTTGTCATTGTGTTGGACGAGAGGGCTCATCTAACATCACAGTGTAGAAGACGGGGCAGTGATCTGAAATAGCATCGTTCTGAGGTAATATTTCTATGTGGTTTATATTGAGTCCAAATGACAGGATTAGGCCCAAAGTGTGATTACATATATGCGTGGGTCCTGACACCTTTTGACTAACACCAAGCGAGTCTAGGATATCCATAAAAGCTGTACGTAATGCATCATTTAGGTTATCGACGTGGATGTTAAAGTCACCAATGATTAAGGCCCTATCTACAGGTGACTACCAGTTCTTAAAAGATCTGCAAATCTTTTAAGAAAGTCTATATGATGGCCTGGTGGTCTGTAAATGGTAGCCATGACAAAAGGCAATTGTTTGTTGTGACTGTCTAAAAACATTCTAACGACGTTAGCATATAAACTTAATATTGCGTTGTTAGTGGAACATTCTTAAACATTAGCTAATAACTTTATCATTGTATTGTTAAGTGGATAAAAACTTTAATATTGTATTGGTAGTGGAACGTACTTAAAACTTTAGCTAAAACATTATCATTGCGTTATTAGTGGAACATTCTAAAAATGTTAGCATTAAACGCTATCATTGCGTTATTAGTGGAACGTTCTATAAATGTAAACATAAAATGTTTTCATTGCATTGGGAGAGGAACGTTCTAAAAACGTTAGCTAAAAACTTTAATATTGCATTATCAGTGGAACGCTCTAAAACATTAGCTAAAACTTTTGTCATTGTATTGTTAAATGGCAAAAAACTTTATTATTGCGTTAATGGAACGTTCTAAAACATTAGCTGAAAACATTAATCTCGTTGTGGTAGAGGAATGCTCTAAAACATTAGCTAAAAACTTTGTCATTGTATTGTTAAATGGCCAAAAACTTTATTATTGTGTTGTTACTGGAACGTTCTTAAACAATAGCTAAAAACATTAACCTTCATTTGTTAGTGGAACGTTCTAATACGTTATCTAAAAACGTTATTATTGCGTTGTTAGTAGAACATTCTAAAAACGGTAGTATAAACACCTTATTAATGCTTTGTTAGTGGAACATTCTAGCGAAGGTAGCATAAAAAACTTATTATTGCATTGTTAGAGGAACGTTCTAAAAAATTAGCTATAAACTTTATCATTGTATTGTTAAGTGTACAAAAACTTTATTATTGCGTTGGTAGTGGAACGTACTAAAAAATTAGCTAATAACTTTATCATTGTATTGTTAAGTGTATAAAAACTTTATTATTGTGTTGGTAGTGGAACGTACTAAAAATGTTAGCTAAAAACTGTAATATTGCGTTGTCAGTGGAATGTTCTAATTAGCTGAAAATTTGAACTTGCATTGGTAGTGGAACACACTAAAACATTAGCTAAAAACTTTGTCATTGTATTGTTAAATGGCTAAAAACTTTATTATTGCATTGTTAGTGTAAAATTCTCAAACATTAGCTGAAAATGTTAATCTTGCGTTGGGAGTGGAATGCTCTAAAATATTAGCTAAAAACTTTGTATTTTTAATTTGCTAAAAACTTTATTACTGCGTCATTAGTGAAAAGTTCTAAAACATTAGCCAAAAACTTTAGGCACTTAAAAATATAATGATAAAAACTTTATTATTGCGTTGTCAGTGGAACGTTCTAAAACATTAGCTAAAAACTTTAATATTGCATTGTCAGTGGAACGCTCTATAACATCAGCTAAAAACTTTGTTGTTGTATAGTTAAATGGCCAAAAACTTTATTATTGCATTTTTAGTGGAACGTACTAAAAATATTAGCATTAAAACCGTATTATTGTGTTGTTAGTAGAACATTCTAAAAACATTATCTAAAAACTTTATCATTGTATTCTTAAGAGACTAATAACTTTTTTATTGCTGTGCTGGTGGAACATTCTAAAAACTTTAGTATAAAACCTTTATCACTGTGTTGTTAGTGAAATGTTCTAAAACATTAGCTAAAAAGGTTATCATTGCGTTGTGAGAAGAACGTTCTAAAACATTAGCAAAAACTTATTAGCATTAACATTAACTTAACTATTAACTTAACTAACTTAACATTAGCAAAAGCTGTAATACAATAGCTAAAAATTTTATCTTTGTATTTATAAATGGATAAAAACCTTATTATTGCGTTGTTAATAGAACATTCTAAAACATTAGCAATAAACTTTATTATTGTATTGTTAAGTGGCAAAAAATGTTATTATTGCATTGTCAGTTGTACATTGTAAAAACGTTAGCATAAAAATCTTATTATTGCTTTTTTTTAGTGGAATTGTCAGGCCTGACATGCTCTGTGTTTAGTGTCAGAGCGTACTGTTTGGATCCTGACTCCTTCTAGTCTTGGTTCTTGTTTCTTGGAGTCAGGATCTGAACGCATGCTCTGGGTCTTTGTCTCGTCTTGTGTGGAAGCACATGACCTCTGTTTTGGTTACATTCGCCATGTGCTCTCCGGTCTTGCGTCTTGGCCCCGCCCCCTTGTTCTCTTGTCTCGTCTGCGCTAATTTCGCACACCTGTTAGTCGTTTGTTTTTGTGCTATTTAATGCCCCCGTGTTATCTGTCTTGTGTCGGTTCATCTTTGTATCTTGGATCTTGGATTGTTACAATGTGTATTTTTGGATTCTTGTTCTCACGTATTGTAATCTTGTGTCTTGTTGTTCTGTAGCGTTTAGAGTCGTGTCGAGTCCTGCTTTCTTGTGCCGAGTTTTTGTTCTCCGTGTTTTCTTGGTTTTTGTTTTGGTTTATAAATAAAGAGATTTTTCAGTTTTTACACTGTCTGCGCGTGGGTTCGTTTCTCCCTCCCTGACAGGAATGTTCTAAAACATTAGCTGAAAATGTTAATCTCGCGTAGTTAGTGGAACGTTCTAAAACATTAGCTAAAACCGTTATCATTGTATTGTTAAAATGCTAAAAACTTTATTATTGCGTTGTTAGTAGAACGTTCTAAAAATGTTAACATAAAAATGTTTTTTAACATAAAAGTGTCGCCCAGCCTGCAGCTCTGCAAATGCCTGCTACAGGGGGGCCATGCGCCAACGCCCGGGAAGAGGCAACACTCTTAATCGAGTGAGCCTTCACACCAGGGGGGCACGGCACGCCTTGGGAATGGTACACCAAGAGAGAAAGAGGGGCGGCCTCGGGGGGTTCAGTCTCTGGGCGCCCCTCAGGAACCTGATGACCAGCTCATGCTTTCCTAAATACTTACCTTCTACTGCTAGGTGATGGGCTGAGATAGCGGCCACGTACACCTTTAAGGTGGAAGGGGACAACCTCTGGTCCAGCCCTTCCTGCAGAAAGGAAAGCACAGAGCTGATCAGGCATGTGCAGGGATCTTCTCCACGGGAAGAACACCAGTCAGCGAAGAGGCTCCACTTCCAGGCATAAGCCTGGGTCTCCCAAAAGTCTCCCAAAGTGTTTCCCAAAGTGCTAACCAATTCTGTTGCCTCTGGCCGCTTAGGCAGGACAACAGACTGGGTAGCAGCAGAGGGGGCTTGACCTCACGTGAAGAGAGAGAGCTGTGACCACAGCATCGAGATGGGCATGTTCTCACAATGAGAGCACAATCCGACCGTGAACGCTGCCTCAGCATGCTGTTTGCCCAGGCAAGTGACACAGCAATCATGGCTATCAGACGAGGCCAGGAAGCGACCGCATCCAGAAACACACGGACGGAAAACGTCTTTAAAAAGGCGCCCATCGTCCGTAGGAGCTCTTTCAGAATGTAAATTCACTCTTTAGATACTCACCCTTTTATAACCAGGTCTGCCGAAGCGCCGAATGGTCCGCCACCAGAAGCAAGCAAAAACCGCTGATTGTGCCGTCACACGCAGCAGACGCTGGGGAACTCAAAAGGCGATAGTCAAATGAAATGCGAGTAGTGCACACTTGGCTCCAAAGAGAAATCTGAATGAAAGTGAGTTGCGGCCGGCTTTATACCCGCTTCCGGGTGGGCGCGTCTCAGCACACAAATCCTTTGCCCCAATGCTCATTGGCTCTGCCTTTTCGGGCCAATGTTCATTAGCGCATTTTCTACTACTCGAAGGTGATAGGGCTGTCAAGTGAGACCCCATACGTCAGACCCCAAAGTTTTTAGCTAATGTTTGAGAGTGATACACTAAGAACACAATGATAAGGTTTATACGCTACCGTTTTTAAAACATTCCACTAACAACGCAATGACAATGTTCTTAGCCTTTTAACAATAAAGTTTTTAGGTAATGTTTTGGAATGTTCCACTAACAACGCAATAATAATGTTTTTAGCCACTTAACAATACAGTGATAAAGTGTTTAGCTAATATTTTAGAAGGTTCCACTAACAACACAATGATAACCTTTTTAGCTAATGTTTTAATGTTTTTATCATTACGTTGAGAGAAGAACTTTCTAAAACAATAGCTAAAAACTGTATTTTTTAGCAATGATTTTTAGCAATGGCTAAAAATCTGTCTGCTCCCTGGACAATAAACACTTGATGTAGTTGGATTACATCCAACTACATCAAGCTACGCGGCGTGAGTTTAGAGACTGCTGCGTCTTTGTTTTCACGGGGACGTGAGTCAGCAACAGAGATCCGGACGCCGCCATTCAAGTAGACGGCTAGCTTCATTTTGTGCCGACAGAAACACAACTCGTGGCGGCAGCTTGTGTGCACTCTGTGAACTGTATGGTGCTATTAGCGAGCTTCAGAACTCAAAACCCGATGGACTGTTTATTGTTGCCGGAGATTTTAACCATGCAAATCTCAATTCAGTGCTTCCTAAATTACATCAGCATGTGGACTTTGCAACGAGAGGGAAAAACGCACTGGACCTTGTTTACATAAACATCCCCGGCGCGTACCACGAGGAGCCCCGACACTCCCCCTCGGCTACTCAGATCACATTTCTGTTATGCTAATCCCAGCATATAGACCGCTAGTCAGATGCTCCAAACCGGTTTTGAAGCAGGTAAAATCCTGGCCAGCAGGAGCCATCTCTGTTCTCCAGTACTGTTTTGAACTCACTGACTGGCACAAGTTCAGGGAAGCGGCAACTGACAGCAACTTCACCAGCTTGGAGGGATACGCGACATCAGTGATCAGCTATATTAGCAAGTGCATTGATGACGTCACCATCTCCAAGACCATTACCACACGCTCTGACCAGAAGCCATGGATGACTGCAGAGGTGCGTGCACTACTGAGGACCCAAGACTCCGCCTTCAGAGCAGGTAACAAGGCAGCCCTAAGAACAGTGAGGGCCAAACTGTCCCAGGCTATCAGAGAGGCAAAGCGCACACACGCTCAGAGAATCCATAACCACTTTGAGGTTACCAGAGACACACGGCGCATGTAGCAGGGCATCACCAACTACAGGACAACAACACGTGCCTATGACAGTGATGTCTCCCTACCAGATGCTTTGAACAACTTGACAGAATGACGTGACGACGAGGAAAACCACCCCTCCTCCCGATGGAAGGCTGCTGGTCCAGACAACATTCCTGGCAGGGTGCTCAGAGGATGTGCAGACCAGCTGACAGATGTTTTCACGGACATCTTCAACACCTCCCTGAGCAGCAAAGTTGTTCCGACGTGCTTCAAGACCACCACCATTATTCCCGTGCCAAAGAAGTCACCAGTGTCCTGCCTCAATGACTACCGTCCTATTGCACTTACACCCATCATCATGAAGTGCTTTGATCAAGAAGAGCATCGTCTTGAGGCACATCAAGACCCTGGTGCCCCCCTCACTGGACCCCCTGCAATTCGCCTACCGCCCCTACCGCTCAACAGATGATGCCATTTTTGCTGCTGTTAAATACTTTTGGCTGCTAAATACGTATAATGCACATAGTCATTGTTTACACTTGTGTTAACTCTTATATTTGTTAAATACTTTTGGCTGCTGAATACTTATAATGCACATAGTCATTTTCTACGCTTATGTTAACACTTATATCTCTATTTCACCAGGATCACTCTGGAACAGGACTGTGTGCTGATCGGCGCTGCAGTGGGACATACTATGCCCATTGTCTGCCCCAGAAGTCATTGTACTGTCTTGTGCTGTCTGCACGTTTGCACTTGTGCACTTTATGTATAAATTATGTATAAATTATGTAGCCTTGTAGTTCTGTGTTTTTGTTGTGTTTTTATGTAGCACCTTGTTCCTGGAGAAATGTTGTTTCGTTTCACTATGTACTTTTACTTGCTGTGTTGCATGCTCGAACAGGAAGGGTCTGATTTTCCTGATGTTGTAAAGCACATACCTGCATGACTGAGAGATTGTTGCAACGTGTGGAGTGAATTTCAGCTGGTCATCAAACACCACCCCAAGTTTTCTAACGGACCGAGTGGGTGTAAGAGTGGATGATCTAAGTTCAACTGTGAAGTTGTGTTCTAATGATGGGTTGGCCGGTATTATCAGAAGTTCTGTCTTGCTGAGGTTGAGCTGGAGGTGGAATTTTTTCATCCAGGCTTAGATGTTTAGAAGTCAGGCCAAGATCCGGGCGGGGAGATCCGGGAGGGTCTCAGAGAGACAGGGACTTAAGGGTGTTGCACGTGTTGGCCTGGAGGTTAGAGGGCAGATATCATCAAGTCATACCGATCACAAGTTCAGTATGGAGAATTCATTCTAAGTCCTCATGCAACATCAGTGTTGAAAATCATCAATGAAGAACATCATTTAAAGAACCATAAAATATGTACAATGTTTTCTGCAAAGTTACTTTATATTTTAATGCTATTTTCTGTGAATTTCGCCTGCCAAGGCAAATGTTTTATCATGCTTGTGTTTGTATTAAAGAAATCATTTGAGATACTTTAACTTTTAAAAATTACATTTTAGATTTTTTAAAAAATTACATTTCTAAACCTTTAGTAAAGAAATTAGAACAAAAGCAGAAATTAAATTCTAGGTCTATAAACGAATTTCGGTTTACAAGCATTTTCCATCAGGTGTGTTTTTATGGGCACCATAATATATAAATCGTTTCTGAACAAGTAATAACGTTATTACACAACTGTAAATAAATGTGTATTAAAATCATACCACGGCTAATGAAAAGCAATGGTGAACCTGAAAAAAAAAATCGCATTGTGACGTCACAAAGGTGGTGTAGGTCACGTTACCGAAAAGGAGCATCGATTCTACCACTTTCCAAACAAACAGGGGTTTTCGTTCGTTTTCGTTTAGACATAATGTATATTTTCGCTATACTTTACATTAACTATGTTATTGTTATTGTTATAAACTGCGCTTAATTAACATATACTACTGTATTTCTGTTGTTTATGTGTTGAAACGCTTTAAATAAATTAATCGGCACGTTTCCGCTGTGCATATGGTACAGGACGGGTTTGGGGTCAAAAGTCATATAAACTGCAGTGCGCGAACGCTTTGCTCGTGTCGGGAATTTTAAGCTCTTATTTTTTGAAACAGGTCGCCGTTTGATTTTATCTGATTCCGAAATATGGCCTCAGGTGAGATAAAGAACGCAATTAAAGTTCTTGAAAGCGCTTAGTGCTGTATTACCGGGTGTTTTTGCTTAGCGTTGTTTTGCTGTAAGCACGGGTTAGCATTAGTGGCCTAACGGGCTGGCGCGTGTTTTATCAACATTAAATATTTGCGAACAAAGACGCGTTTAGGCGTAAAGAACTTTAACTCGGTTATTGTGATGGTTCTAAATGGTGTTTAGGCGTAATGTTTATGGGGTGGCGTGGTGATAGAGCCTTTGATGAATATGATGAATAAATAAATAAACTTATCACTTGTGTTTAAGTAAATTGTTCAGCCTTTATGTAAAATGTCTGTGTCTGTTTGGATCATAGATTCGGGCTACGGTCAGCCTGGAGCTCAACAAAGGTAAGAACTTAAAATGGGCAATTTCACATTTTGATGTTCGTTTGTTTAATTCCGGCCCCCATGATATAATTAACTAGAACTGTAGTCCTTAGTATAATCAAGCTACTTGGTGAGAATCATTATTCTAGTTTTCTTTATTGCTTATTTGCCCATATTTCGTAATTTATTTTATTTGTTTTTATAACTTCGTTATTTGCATAACTTTATTAAAAACTACGTTATTATTTGTAACTGTCTTTGTAGGTTATTGTTCATTGCCCTTCTACCCCAACTTTCTCGAAGAGTAGAGGAAGCAGAAAGCAATTGTAACGCTCAATGCCTCCATTCAAAACAAGCTAGAGTGATGAGACAATCTAAACATGCCATGTAGGATTCTCTCTGGCTGTGAAAAATGATTGGGCTCCTTTTACCTCAGTTTTCAAATTAACAAAATGCTGACAATTGTAACTGTTACAATTGTAACATTGCTCTGGGGCCCATGACCCAATGTAAGTGCTTTGTTTGTCTGTGTTGACATACTTTTGTTAGAAAATGAACATTTCACTCATTTAAATGTAAAACTACATTTACAAAAGGTGTATTAAAATTAATGTTTGTTTATAAACATAGATGAATTAGCCTAACATACATTTTTAAAATGTATTTGACAAAGTGTGAATATTGTATACGCCTATCTCTATAAAAGTTCTGTTCATTGTCCGTTTGTCTGTATAGTGAATTTAAAGTGGTGTGATTATATAAGACCCAGCAAAACTAAAGACAATTATTAGTTCACTTGTAAGTATCTCTTTATGAAGTTGGAGCACAGAACATTGAACAGGGAAGTTGGTGTACTGTAAAGAAGAAAACTTCTGTCTAGATTCAGCTGCAGGAAGACTGATAGAGGACTCTAGCTACAATCACTGTTTGAGAGTGCAGCCAGTAAGGTTGCACAGGGAATGTCAGCGAGGGCAGCAGCAAAGTTGCTTGGTGTTTGTTACATTAAACAACACAAATCTTTTAAATGCTATTATTAACAATTATTCTGTTAATGTCTGTCTTGTACCGTTTAATTAAAGACTGTTCTCATCAGCTGATTAGTTTGAGTAAAAAATATATTTAAATACAAATTTAGTTACCACTAGAATAGTTGCTTAGTCTTTTGCAAAAATAGATGTAGATTTTTCCTTTTCTTTTTAGGATGCCTGAGATCTAAAGAAATTTGAACCATATACAAAAAAAACTTAACTATTAGATACTACAGTAGTAATGTGATTACTTTGAGGTAGTTTTTTTTTAATGAGATACAGTTATGAGATACAAGGTTAAGTATTACTTATTTTTCTGTGTTACAATTGCCTCAAATACTTATACAATCGCCCCCACTTAAGGGGGAAATTGTAGCACTAACCTCCATTTAATTACAGTCCTGTCCTTATTAGTGAAAATGTATCAATTGTATTAATTAATGGGCCTATGTGTTTCTTGCATCAACAGATGACTGTTATTTCATGTAGTCTGTGAGTCATGAAGGAAAATTTAAACAAGTTACAATTGCCCCCCGGTCTCCCCTACACATGACAAATCTTGAATCACTGTACCATGTACTGCTTTCTGTTTCCTGTTTAATTTTGATTTAATTGATAACTGATTTATATTTTATCCATTAAAATAAAAAAAAATTCTAAAGCATGCTACTAGACCATGTCTGTGACGTTTGTTGTGCACATTTAAATCCATAGCTATGGCTCTTACTGTGGATCGCAAAACTATCAAGGGGGACAGGTAACAGTTTACAATTTATGATTGCTTTTGTAAGCATCAACAAAGTTGGAGACTGAATGTTTTTTCTTTCTAGCAGGGATATGGTCAGGGTAATGGAAGCAGCTCTTATTGTGGACAGGGTGGTTACGGGCAGTCTGGTGGTATGTAGACTATAAAACAGATCAGATTGTCTGCTGTTGGTTGGAGTATAATCCTCTTCTCCATAGGTGAGCGTTCTGGCCGGTCATTGCAAGGATATTCCTCTGGTGGCTGTGGTCAACAGCAGCCACAGCAGGATGGATATGACAACTATGGACAACAGGAATCATCACATGGGTAACAGATCAATTAGACACACAATGTTTCTTCCAAACCTGGCACATTGAGGAAGTTTGTGTTTTAGGTAATCATGTTTAATAAACTTCACTCCCAATTCAGCTATGGTGAGAAGTCGTATGGGCACCAGTTGGGTGGAGCTGGTGGTGGAGGCGGGTATGGTCAGCAGTCAAGTGGAGGCGGGTATGGTCAGCAGTCAAGTGGAGGCGGTTATGGTCAGCAGTCAAGTGGAGGTGGTTATGGACAATCCAGTGGCTCATATGGGGGGTCTCAGGGTGGATATAGACGGCGCACTGATGGTAAGACTTCTGGAGTGATAATTGTACTGTAAATCTTTGTGAGCTGATTGCAGATAAATGTAATCTGGTACATGTTGCCCTTTATTTCCTGCAGAAATTGCTACGTTTTTCCAAGCATAGCAAAAAAAAAAAGCAAAGTTATCTTTGTTATTACTATTATTGATAATGTTTTTTGAGGTTTAGGGGTGAAGCCATTTACACTTTACTGTGCTAATGGACTTGTTTGTCTTTCAGGTGATAACCGGATATATGGTGATGAAGGCCCTGACAGGTCAGAGGGATCCAGGGGCAGAGGATGCGGCAGTTATGATCGTGGTGGTTATGACCATGGTGGCTTTGACAGAGGTGGACGAGGTCCACCCTCCGGTATGGGGTAAGTGTATCACCCCCTAGAAGGTATTGCAGGACACTGTTGCATAATGCATGAAACAATGCCATTGTTATTGAGTGCATGTAATATTGCCTGAATATTTAGTGTTTTGTCTGGATCTTTTTGGTTAAGTAGTTACAGATTAGGTGGAATTCTCCCTCTTGTACCGCAAGAGATGGATCCATGGTACTATGTTGATTGAAGGGGTTATTCTTTATTTGAACCCACTCAAAGTATGCATCCATAATGACATCTCACCAAATAGGGGAAAAAAAATGTAGTCAAAGTTTTATGAGTTGCAGGCTGTTTTCAAGCTAACATGGATGCCTATAAAAGCTGCTTCTGTTGCTTTGGGATTGTACAGGGTTGGAGTACTCTAATTGTCAGTGTTCATTTCTGGCTGCCCTTTTTGTTATTTCAATGAATTTATAAAATCTTTCATATTCCTTGAGAATGTGTTCACATTGGATTGGAAAGTTCAATTCAAGGAGCAATTCTTAGTCTCTCCACATTAAACGGTGTCTTAAAGTGTTTATTTTTGTGTTAACATGGTCTACGTTTTATACTACAGGTATCAAAGTGAGTGAAATTAAAGTTGGACCTTTGGAGCTCATAAGCAGTCATAATGGAAGAAAATGTGTGCTCAGCTACACGAGTGCCACAACATTTATAACTATTTAGTTATATAGACTATTTAAATTTGTACTAAATTTGAAAAACTATAAAGGGATCTGGGAGGTTTTTCTCCACACTCAACTCTGGTTTGAGTTAAGGATTTAAGTTTCAGAATTCAAATGGAAAACAATTCCCTTTTAGTTTCTAATTTAAATACACATGAACTCCATTTCATGAAGTTCCAATTTTACCTCCGTTTTAATTTGAAATGTTTTATCCACTGTTGGCCCATCTTTAATCCATCTGTCCATGGTAGTCGTTTCCTCCTCAGTAGTAAACCATGGCAGGAATACTGATAAAGATGGAGCCTTGCGCTCCCAGTTTTCAACAAAGGAAAGTCGTCATATCTTCAATTTTTCCTCTGCAGTGGTGGTGACCGTGGTGGCTACAAAAATTATGGTGGTAAGTGATGAGCATCGGAACTGTTTCAGTGGGGGAAGGAGATAAGATACAGAAAAATTAACTGGCAAAAGAACTTTTGACAGCCACCATTTTATGTGTCAGCTCCAGTGGAGCCTCACCTCTTATTGTCTTTGAATTGCTCTCCTGTCTGGTAACGCTCTTGTGGATTAAAGTCCAACACCTCAGTTTTACTTGAATAAAAATTATCCTTGCATGAGGAAATTGAATTAAGCACCTGTGTCTCTGGATGCCAGCTGTGCACATGGTGGAGAAGGGATTCGCGTGATGTAACTGAAGAGTGCTTGGAGTTACTTTGCTAAACTTACAGAAAATTCATGCTGGTGACAGGTTGTTAAAAGTGGTGCGGCAATTTGAGATACACTGGTATATAGTTTAAAGTCACTGTAAAGGTTGAATCATCTTTATGGCAATTTGTTGCTAGATTTGTTTAGTGAAGTTGGGTTATGTGGTTTTATGTGAAGTTATCTATCTGTTCTTAAGGCGATTGTTCTTTTTCGTGTCTTGCTGTTTTTCAGGACCCAGAGACTATGGACACAAGGACGATGGTGGTAAGTGTTAATGGGTGAATCTCGTGATGGCCTTTTTGGATCCAAAAGCTGTTGGGTGCTTATTACTATAATGTAATTTTTACTGTATTACAGTAGAATACCGTTCAACCGTTACTACTAAACAGAGTTGGTGTGTAGCATGGTTAAATTTCAGAACTCTGCTTATCAATTTTGTCACTCTTCTTTACAGATGGTGATCAGGACAACTCTGACAATAATACCATCTTTGTCCAGGGTCTAGGTGAAGATGTTACCACACAAGAAGTGGGAGACTTCTTTAAACAGATTGGAATCATTAAGGCAGGTTCACCAACTCCAGGGTCACCAAATTGTAAATTACTGAACTTTTTTGTTAGACGTTGTCTGATCTATTTATCTTTAAAGGTCAATAAAAAGACTGGGCAACCCATGATCAATCTGTACACTGATAAAGCCACTGGCCGACTAAAGGGTGAAGCAACGGTGTCGTTTGACGATCCACCTTCAGCCAAAGCTGCCATTGAGTGGTTTGATGGTAGGAGAAAAATTTTTGACCTGTTTGTTGTCAAGTTTATGTAATATTGATTTGTAGGTTTGTTGTTTGCCTGGTTTACAGGGAAAGATTTTAATGGAAGACCCATTAAGGTGTCATTTGCTACCAGAAGGGCTGAGTTTGCTCAGAGAGGAGGTGGCCGAGGACGTGGTGGTGTGTTTTGGAAATTTGACTTTTCTACCCTCTAAGAATATTCATAGTTGCTTTGCTGAGTGTTTGTTTAAATGTGTTTGGTTAAAGGTTTTAGAGGTAGAGGCAGCTTTGGAGGTGGACCCTCATTTGATGTCAGAGGAGGAGACTGGCCTTGTCCTAACAGGTGGAGACTGTATAGTTTAGTTAGAGTTTCTGTAAACATGTTTGAGAGGAATCTGTTAAACGGATGAAGAATGTCCAAATTTTTTTTTTTAAACTGCAGTTCATGTGGCAATATGAACTTTGCCCGAAGATATGAATGCAACAAGTGTGGTGCCCCAAAACCAGAAGGCGATAGTTATGGGGGAGGTAGGTACAGTATTTGGACCACAGTTAAAATCTTTTGTGACCAATAGATAATGCAGTTTAACTCAACTTTAAAGTCAACATCAAAATCAGTCTTATTGTGAATGATTCATTTTATAAATGTTGTACCTCTTTACAGACCATGGTGGTCATGGCAGATATGGGGGTGACCGTGGGGATCGCAGTGGTTTTAGAGGTGGCAGAGGAGGAGGTGGCTTTCGTGGAGACCGTGGAGGTGGTGGTTACAAAATGGGTGGAAGGTAATGAAACATCGGCTTCATGGTATTTGTGTTTACATTTAAGAGTGATTGTGACCTTTTCTGTTAAAAACAAAATTGCTTTGCTTGTTCTGAGAACAAACTACAAGCTCTCCACCATTCCACTGCATGCGCACACAATTTTATGTAATTCCTCAGTAACTAATTTTTTTTCATTTTTTACTAAATTAATGTGTTGCAGCTTAAAGTATTTAACTGATAAATCTCAAATCTTTGCTGTTTTGAATTTCAGAGGAGAGCACAGAGAGGAGAGACGAGGCCGGCCATACTGAACACTGGATGCCATATGTGATGCCATTCCAGCCTTTTATATATTAGAGGGGTAGGGTGTAGATTGGAAGTTAAGAGGGTAGCTTAGGGGAGGTTTGTGCCTGCATACCTTTCTTTACATGAGCATCTTGCATATGGTCTGAAACAGGCAATTTTCCTGTTAATGTTGAATCTACTGCGAGCAAAGACGGGTAACGGGAAAGGTCTGAGAACACTTTGATCTCAGAGCTGCTTCTCTTCTATTTGAGACCTGTAAGGGAAATAAAGCTGGCCACAGATCAGCTTTAAAGTGAATTTTGCTTTAGGTGGTGGTGTGGGGCCAGGTGTCATTTGTTACTTTTTAATTTCCTGATATGTAGAATCTGACATTTAGTATTAGATTTGTGAAATGCTTGTTTTGTAAAACAGTTCATGTTGATTTTACTTAATTCTTTCTTGAATATTAAACACCCTTAAGATCTTAATGTGCCTTCTATGTTGTTTTTAATCCTTATCCAACAGTTGGCCAATCATGGGTTATTAAAGTATGTCTTGTGTATAGTTGTCAATTTAAGTAAATTGGGCACACATTAAAGCTGACAGCAGTAACTTGCTAAAAAGTTATAGTAACTGACAGTAAATCATAAGCTTACCATTCATAAGCTTAACCATTGGGGTTGCCTCCTTCCTGAGACATTTCCAACCAGAGTTGTGCTTTACTTTTGTTATTCCTCAGACATGCCACACTTAACATTTCTCCAGCAAACATGACCCTTTGAGGAAAATTGCCATCATAAAATAGACTAGCCCAAAGGTGGGGGCTCGGTGTGGTTCCCACATGTGTTCTGTGGTTTAGTTCAGTATGCAAAACAATTGCACTTGTTTAAAGTAACAAAGATTAACTAGACCGTTTTGAATAAGTGCATTTACTCAAATTAAGCACAAAACTGAGCGTATGAATTGTGCTTTTATTAAACAAAACTACTTTTTAATAGAATGTAATCAAGGGGCACCATTAAGCACTGTTTTCTGGTCCTTTTATTCCTTACCTCGTCTTGGTCTCTGAAATAATACATGCATGTTTTAATAGCTGATTCCATTCTGTTGCTGTGACCTGGCGAGAGAAAAACAACTAATAATTATATAATTAGACAATATAAGAAAAAGAATCATCTTCATAGTTCAAAGATCAAAGTAGCCACCCTTTGCCTAGAACTTGCAAAACTGTACTGGCATTTTTATCGACTAGCTTCTAAAGGTAGCACCCTTGGTATTATCCTATTTCTCCGCATCACTAATTTTACACATTCAGACATGCCTTTTATCTCTCTTTTCTCTCCTCTCTCTCGTTTTGCATTTGGCTAGGGTCAGTGTCCCTACTGGTAGCATGAGGTGATATGGGACCCTACAGAGGTTGCACAGGCAGTCCGCCTCTTCCAGGATGGTACATCAATACGTGCCATTGCCAGAAGGTTTGCTGTGTCTCCCAGCACAGTCTTAAGAGCATCGAGGAGGCTGCCATTAGGTATTCTGGGGTTCCAGTTCCTGGAGAATTAAGGAATTTATAACATTGAATGGCCCCCATGCTTGCCTGGCCTAAATCCAATAGAACAGCTCTTGCACATTATGGGACATTGTTTCAGTGTTTTTTTTTCTTTTCCAGTAATGGGTTAAATGCAGAGGTCACATTTCTGGTATGGTTCTGGTATGGTAAGTGACAAAGTAGTGGCGGTTGGCTACAGCTTGGACAAAAGATCTGGCACTATCATGCTTTGCACAGAAATGCCTCAATATGGTTAAAGTATTAATATTAATAGCCAGCTGCAAATCTAGTTGACGTCACAACCCAACGTCAGACTGATGTCAATCTCCTATGTACGACAGACATTGCATTTTGGTTAAAATGAAAATTGTGTAGAATTCAGAACCTAATGTCAGACTGATGTCAATCTCCAACACTGGGCAGACATTGCATTGTGGTTAGCAGATTTCAAAATGAATTTTTTTTAATACCCTTTAAATACCCAGTGCTCAGTGTTGTGGTGTCAGAGGTGCTATTCCCAATCCGAAATTAATGAGGTCTCCCAGTCCAGGATTCAGTTGGGAGGTGTTCAGGCCCAACAGGTTCAGTTTTCCAATCAGGTGCTGAGGAATCAGTTTCTGGCAAAAACAAAAAAAAAGTCTATTCTTGCTAACAATTAATTAATTAATTATTAGTAATTAATTATACATTACATATTATGAGCCAGTTGTTTGTGTTAAGTCCATCATACCTAATGCAGATATCACACAGTTGGTGCTAGATGAAAGGTCAAGGAATCACCAAACTGGCAGGTTTTTATCTTATGGCTGCACAACTGATATTGTGCAATTTCAAAATGTAAAACCAGCACCATTTCAACAGCTTGGCCTGGTGTTGATGCTAAAACTCAGTAAGGATGTGAATATGTAGAAAAATCATTGGATATTTAATTTGGTTTGTTGTATATACAAAAAACAAGAAGTAAAACAAAAAAGGACAATACGCCTATTGGATGGTACAAAAACAGTGTTTTGGGATATTTGACACTATGAATTCAGTTATATTACCAGTCTTTAATAATTGCATAAGGAGTTGGCAGCATCAGCACATCAGCTGTGCAGCTGTTATAGGTGTTGCTACATTAACTGGTAGGAAGATGGTTGATGTGTGTGGGTTTAGTAGGTTCAACAAAGAATGATGTTTGAATAGATATCAAAGGATAATATGGATGGATTATTTAACAGCCATTTATCTGAGCGGATGGTCATCTCACATCAGGTCTTGCAGTTTCTTCTTCACTTGCAGCATGCGGAACAATATCCTGACAAGTAAGGGGTGGACGGTAAGACCAAAATTCTTTCACAGAGTATAAATAATTTTATTTCACTGTAACATCACGATATACATCACAATATAGTTATTAAGTAGGCTTTTTTGACCTTATTACATAATGTGGCGATTAGTACATTAATTGCAATTTAATTGCACATTAAATTTGCCTGAGAAATAACCCCCAAAACAAAATTTAAAGCCATTATAGTGTTAAATAAGAAAAGCACCAAAGAGACATTACAAAAAGTAGTTTTAGAAAAAAATATATAGTTTGATTATCAACATTCTTTAATATTTTTTTATTCTTTTTTTGGGTAAAGTATTTATTTTTGATATATTGAAATATGCTTTTTTAATGAAATAATTCTCCACGCCACAAACTAAAACTGCCACAAGCTGGCGGTAAATGCCTTAATGAACAAGTCATTCAGTCGTTCATTCATTCATTCATTCGATTTGTTCAAACGGATTCATTAAGGAATTAAGTAATGACTCTTTGTATACGGACCTGGTTCAATCGCTTAATCACTGGTTCACTCGATTCGTTCAGCGTTGTATATCTGAAAATACAAAACTATTTCTCCTGCTCAAGATTTCTTTGTGGGTCTTTCTCATCTTGCCTTCCTTCATGCTTCTTTGATAAACTCGCTGTATGTGAGTTAGCCACACCCACTTATTTAAATGTCTTGTTATACACAGCATAAAATAAACTGTTATGGTGGACATGTTATACCGTGGTAATGATATATACAGTCATACCGCCCAGCCCTACTGACAAGAATATATTTTGTCCATAATGCAGACCTGTATCACTTTCCATTTATAGACTTTGTTTGGCATTTGGCAAAACATAATGTGCTTTTAAAAATTAAATCATGAATGACTGACTTTTTACTCATTCTCAGCATTGAGAAATTGTGTTAACAACAAAAGTACCTGGTTATGTTACATGTTTATTTTTTTATGAAAAGTAGAATGTTAGTTACTTATGGATTTAAAGTAGCTACCGTTGTCTCATAAGACAATCTATTTGCACCGTCAACACTTTTCTTTAATGTGCGAACGTCTCCGCAAATTTCAGCAAGCATCTCCATGATTTTTTTTTTGAATTCTAAAGCACAGACACCAATGATAATCTAATAAGAAATATTAAGTCACAATTTCACCACTACAATAATAACCATCTACAATTTTTGTTAACCTTTTCTTTTAAGATTGAAATGCAATCATTATCTGGATTTTATAATATAAGTGTCTGCGCCGATGTATTGGGGAGTGGGGTGAAGGAGATTTTCCCCAAAACAAAGTGTACATTTCAGTTTGGCTATTTTAAGAGTTTAAATTCTAAAATTCTAAAATTGGATTAAGTGGTATCGACTAGGGCCCTGTGATTTCTGTGACGTGGATAACGCAGACAGAATTGCAGAATTCAGTCATAAAAATGGAATTTACTGTATAATGCGGAATGTCACAGAATTTGTCACAGTTTGGATGAATTAATCAAAAGTACACTTAAATTAAGTTGCGATATGGACTAGTATCTGTAAATATTAAGCAGCAAAAATACTATTTAAATATGTGTTCTGCGTGAATGAATGGTGCAAGCTGAAAATGTTTTAGACCTTGTTTGCAGTTTTATTTAGCGTTGACCACTTGTGAGCTGTTATGCGTTGATTTAAATACTGTCTTACTGTCTTTACTGGAGGCACTTTTTCAAATGATTGATCATGGTGCTTGTTGTTGTATTATATTTTAAAACACAATGTTTGCAATTAACTATTTCCATTAGAAATAAAATGATCCTAAACAAAACTTTTGCGAGCTCTTTTCATTTTTCCCTCGCATCAGCCGTACGTGTTTTGGTGTAAGCCGCACGTTTATCAAATTATGCATGTTATGATGACCATGCTTAATTGACCATCTATAAGGTTTATTGATTAAAAGATTATCATTAATTATTCGATCGCCGAATAATCGTTGACATCCTATTTTTTTAATACAATAAAAACAATTAAACAAGGTGAGATAAAATAAAACATAGTTCATTGGCCCCTAACATTTTTTGTTAAACTGATGTTACATTGCACATCTGATGATAAAGTTTCATGATTGTATTTGATTGTTGATTGACTTTTTGATTAATAAAACAATTATATAGGAGACCAAAATATTATTTAAAAAAAATCTAAAAAATGTAAAAATTCTAAAACGAAAAACAATTATCCAGAAAAATTTAAAATAAAAGAATTTTTGAAAAAAAAAATAAAATAAAACAGATTTCACAGGGCCATAATTGACCAACAACATTTCTGTCAAGCAGTGGCAGCAGAATACATAAGTGCAGCACCATGCCTGTATACTAGCCGGTATAAAATGAGCATGCATTTGATCAAACTGTCCTCAACTGATTTAAATTTTGAAATGTGAAATTGATCATAACCTTCAACCTAACTTGTGTAATGCAAGTAAGGAGATTATTGTCAGAATAGTAACTATAATGTGAGTAACTATAATGTGATTACTGAAATGGGCTCCTACGTTTGCAGAGGGGCTACAAGAATCACAGACTAAGTTTACATGTTAAGACAAATGCTTCAGCTAACTTCAGGTCCAATTTTTGGGATAAATAATTTGTCTAATACAAATGAGTTTCTTAAAACTCTGACTATGTGCAAGTCTGATCCTTCAAATCTTTTACTTCGGCAAGAACATATGGTGGTGTTTTTTTCCTAATTTAAGTCACAGCCTTTTCTCGATAAAGGGAAGGAGCTGATGGGTCAAAATGACTAAATACACAATATTTCACAATATGGGTATGAACCTATCACTTTCTCAAACTGAATTAAGCCAACTCTGTGCTTTTCCCTAATAAGTAGCAATGGAGAGCCAATGGCAATGGAGTTGGCTTGATCCCCTGGATGAAACAGAAGAAGATGCTGAGCTTGCACTGGAGAGCTTGCACACCTTCCTTGCACACCTTCCTCTAGCTCTGTTGGCAAAATATTTTAGTGCTTAATTTATGTAATGTAATAAACTTTTAAAGCAAAGACAATGAATCTTCTTTGACTCATGTTTTTTTGCTGTTGTCAGTGAAAATGTTGTCAGTGAATAACATTCATACGGCAGGTCAATTATCAACATGTACATAACGGATGTAACATGTAAAATTAACTACCAGATCTCATCTTTTCTTTCAGAAGTGGAAACTTTCCCTGACTATCAGATGTTTGCCGTCATTCATTCAAATGTCTTGTTGCATTTGTAACGTTTGGCCAGAACAGGGTCCTGGCATCCTGCTCTGAGCATTTCTTGATTATCTTGCCAGGATCCTGACATGCCCTGTGTTTAGTGTCAGAGCGTGCTGTTGGACTCCTAGTCGTTGTTCTTATTTTTTGGAGTCGGGATCTGAACTCATGCTCTGGGTCTTCGTCTCGTGTGGAAGCACATGGCCTCTGTTTTGGTTACATTCGCCATGTGCTCCGGTAGTGCGTCTTGACCCTGCCCCCTTGTTCTTTTGTCTCGTCTGCGCTAATTTCGCGCTCCTATTAGTCGTTGTCTTTGTGTTATTTAATGCCCCCGTGTTCTCTGTCTTGTGCCGGTTCGTCTTGGTAATGTGACTTTGCTATGTGCAATTTTGTAATTCGTAACTTTGTGATTTTGTTTGCTAGTCTTGTCAAGTTTACCGAGTCTCTGTCCAGTCGTGTTTTTCGTTCACTGTTTTTCCGGTTTTGGGTTTCGTTTTTGGCTCCGTTTTTGGGAGATCTTGAGTTCAGTTAAGATTGTGTTTGGTTATCGTTTTGCCCCCTCGTGGGATGTTGTTTTGTTCTACACCAGATTCTGCACCTTCTTCAGAATCAGTTGACATTCTTTGTATCCAAAATCTGTATCACCAATTTCATCTGATTCATGAAAAGTACTGTTTTCCTCTGCTGCTAAATGTTCACCGCCATTGACACAATGTTTTGGATTATTCACATTTTCAGGGCTATCATCTTATCAGGGTCCTGGCACCTGTCACCTGTCTCAGGTCTTGACCCCGCCCTCTTGTTAGCTCATTTATCATCCCATCATTGGTTCATTCCCCTCAACTGTCTTCCCTCTATATACTTTATATACAGTAATATACTTTAAAATTAACTTTACCTATTTTGTACATTAGTGCTTCTGACAAAAAAAGTCAATGTATGCATTACCTTTAATGAGCTGATAACATTTTATTACTTTAAATTGCAATATGTGATTATCCACAAAATCCATGCAGAATTTTAACAAAATCAGCATTAATAGATAATGCTATGAGATCAACATTTAAATGTTGATCTCAGTTGATCTTTACCAGTTTAATTAAAAATGCCGACAATCACTTATATAATGTTGCACTTTAAAATGGAATATTAAAAACACATTGTAGGGTATAGAATAATGCTAAATATACAGTCTGAAACATCTTTGTTTACTGTCAAAACTGCCAAATGCCAATCCTAGCAGAAATTCTTGTATGCATTCCATTCCTAAAAGTTAAGATATAACTTAAAACTTAAGATGGCATCTGAAAGCTGCGGTCAACTATGACAATTTGTCAATTTGACAATTTTTTGTCACTTTTGATGTGATTTCTAGTGAAAAATTAATATTGTATTAATTAAAAATTCACTTTAAATCACCAAAGCACCCTCTGTTTCATTTTAGATGATCTAACCTTTATGCTGCCTTAGAATTCGGTCCGTAATCCTTTTGTGAAGTTCCTTTGTACACAAATGCTGTCTCCACAGTCACTGGAAAATGAGGCTGTCCACAATTACAAATGTGATATTTATTTTAAACAACCTCACTACAAATCTGAGGGGGGGCTTATTTTTAAAATTTTATTCTATTTTATTAAAAACTGGGTGAAAAATTCTATAAACTCAGCATTGGGTTGAATTTTGTGACGTCATAGCGCTGCATTCGATTTTCATAGAGACTTGGGGGTGGGTTTTAGCATCATTCTAGCATCATGCTAATTCATGTTAAAACATGCTAACATCATGCTAAATCATACTAGCACCATGCTAGCATAATTTTAAAACATGTTACCATATATCACTCGGCTTAGCAGGCAGCAACAAATGTTGACAATTTCAATTTATAGCTGGAATTGAACCAGCAACCTTCCAATCACAAGGCAGACTCACTTACCAGTAGGCCACAACTGCATCTGCTGTCTAGCAACCATGTAACAAACTGAATAAGCCTTAGAACATTGTAGAGACATGGGTGGGCTCATATGAGTCGAGCTGTCAGCGAACTTTAGGTACTGCCCTGGCAACTTCCTAGCCACACCCTAGTAACCATTTAGAGCATTTTAGCAACTGCATAACATCATGAGTAAGCCATATTTCAACGTATCTATCATGCTACATTGTGTAAGAAACATGATAAATCATGCTAGCATCATGCTAAAACATGCTATCATCATGTTAAAACATGTTAATATCACTGAAATGTTATGGCCCATGGCAACCACCCCTGTATCTAGTGTACCTATATACCTATCTAGTTAATAGTGGGGCTATTACTATTACTTTTACACTATTACTCTCTTACTCTCTTCTTTTTCTAGACAAAACCTCAGCATGTAACTTGTCCTACACCATTTGTCAAAGACCCATAAATGAGGGGTCAAATCGACAGGCTTATTGAAGAGGTGTACTATGACTTTTATAAGCTATTGGGTGTACAATGTTGGCTTTCAAAAGAGTGGGCAACACAAAACATCATGCTAAATCATACTAGCATCATGCTAGTATGTCTTAATCTTAAAACGTTACCATCATGTGAAATCATGTTAGTATCATGGAAAAACATGTTAACATCATTGAAATATTCTGGCCCAAGTTTTGTCACAGCACGCATCACTCACATTTCCTGAGACCCAAAATTTCTGACTGTATCTCCTACAGCTTTCAAGATACACCCAGCAAATTTTTCACAAACCTTCAGGGTGTTCCGACCTGGGATGCTATATATTTTCTAATGGATCAGACTTTTGGAATTTTCGTAATGGGCTTCCAAACAGGTTTGATTTCCACTGAATTTCATTGAAGGAATTTTACAGAAACTCACTTGCTAGGAAGACTAGAGTCATGCAACCAACCACATTAAAACATGCAAGCATCATACTGAAAGATTTTAGCATCGTGTTAAAACATTCTGGCATGATACTAAAATATGCTGGCATTATTCTAAACTGTGCTAGCATCATGCAAATTAATGTTAGAACATATTAGCATCATATTAAAATGTTCATGTCTGAGCATGTCTAACATGCTCAGACATGCTAAATCATGTTAATTAATATTAAATCATGTCAACAGCACATTTATAGTAACAAGTAACTCAGCAACAACTTAGTAACACCCTAGCAACCATCCTGGGTACCTTAGCAACCATACAACAACCTTGAAACTACCCCGTGTACCATAGCAACAGCATAGTAACACCTTAACAACAGTCTAGCAACTACCTCTGGTAGTGTAACAACCGCATAACAACACCTTAGCACCCACCCGGGTACCTTAGTAATCACACAGCAACAACATAGCAACCACCCCAAATACCCTAGCCACCACCTAGAAACCACATATCAACACCCTAGAAACCACCCCAGGTACCTTAGCAACAGCATAGCAACCACCTGAGTACCTTTGCGACTGCATAGCAACACCCTAACAACAATATAACAACCACTCTGGGTACCTTAGTAACTGCATAACAACAACCTATCAACCACCCAGGGTACCCTAACAACTACCCCTGGTAGCTTAGCAGCTGCATAGCAACCACTCAAGGTACTTTAGCAACAGTCCCTGCTAGCTTTGCAACCACATAAAAACACTCTTAACAACCACCCAAGTACCCTAGCCATCACTTAACAACACCCTAGCAACCAGATTGCAACACCCTTGTTACCGCCCCAAGTTCCTTACATAGCAACACCCTAGCAACCACTCCAAGTACTATCATGCTAAAATGTGATAACATCATACTAATGAATGCTATTATTTGTCAGCATCGTATTAAAATATGCAAGCATCATGCTTAAACATATTAGCATCAAGTTAAAACAGACTAGATTCAAGCTGAAACATGGAAGCATCATGTTAAAAAGGTGCTATTATTTTAAAATGTGTTAGCTTCATGTAAAAATATAAAAATATTTTAGCATCATGTTAAAACATGCTAAAATCATACTACATTATTAAAACGTTAACATACTAAAAATGTATTACCATCTTGTTAGGATTAGGAGAATGTCAGGCGTAAAGTATTTAATTTATATACTTTTTATGCCAGGTTTTGTCAAACTAACAAGGATGTAATCAAACTTTACTATTTAGTTTATAATGATGATGTTCTGAGGCAGCCTGACCCACAGAAAGCTGTTTCTGATTGTATAATTACTAGATACAATATTCTTCGAGATTATGCTGCTGAACCACAGCAGATAACTCTCATCATTAGACGTTTGTGTGAGACATCTTACAGTTAAATATTCAACAAAACTATCTACCTTAGTTTGCAAAGTAAAGCAAAGTAAATCATTGAGATGCAATGTACTTATGTGGTTCATAAGCTGATTCTGCTCATTGGTAGTTGAAAAATCAAATGTCAAACTTAAAATGTAAATATATACACTACGAAAGGTTTGGACATTCATTAACTTGTAGGTCTTTACAAAATTAAAAAGTTTACAAAATGGACGAGCTGGAACAGATAGTAAAGAAAAAGTAGCCAAGAAGCCAGAATCTTTCATTGTATTGAAACTCATGCCAAGAAAATACTTCTGCTTTAAACTTTTTGATCACTACAAAATACCCAAGCTTTCATTGTCATTGTATAGTTTTACTGTCCATTTTATGAATTATAAAAAAAATAGCAATAATTAATTAGTGCCCAAACAGCTAGTAGTGTAACAGTGTGGGTGTATTTCAGATGCTGCAAATGGTCACCATTTAAAGGTAGGTGTTACAGAGGAGGCTCCCGTACCACCTCCTCCGCACCACCAGAGGGAACCGTCACCAAAGTATTAATAAAATTTCAGAAATGTTAACAATAACATGCTGGTTTTGAAAGTGTAAGATCCCTCTCTCCCCTCAGAGTGCTCTTCAAAGACACACCTCCAAAACACGAATGCATACATATTTTGACAGGCAATTAGATGCATTCAGACTGCATGCAATGGTTGGAGGAACATTTTATCGCCCTGTGCCTGCCATAGAAGTTTTATTTATATAAATATATTTAGACCACTTGGCTTAGTGATGTGAAGAGACTTTGAACCAGCATAACAAAAAAGTTTCTGAAAAAACCCTACTGCCTTTATGTTCAAATTAAGCAATGCTGCACATATACAAGTCAAGCTCTATGCACAATATCTGTGACATCGCATTGATTACCACAGAATCATCCATGTTTATAAAATAAATGGCATTTTTCCAGTTTATACAAACTAAGCGAGAATTTATAATTTTGGAAATTTTAAAAAGTTCAAATATTCCCCTTATCTCTCTCAGTTAATAGAGGGTAATAAAAACTGCATATATATTACACAAAAACTGTTAAACAATTGTTTTATTGTAGCATGTCACAGGACACTGCTGTACTTGCTTAAGAACAAAGACATCCTCGTGCAAATCAGGTAGGTCTGATTCTTTTATTTTTGTTATTTTCTACATTTAATGATGAAAACAAGGCCCTGTACAGTTCACTTTCAGCATTGAGTACAATAAATATCTTACAATTTATACACATTGGAATATGATGTTTCACAAGTTCTTTCATAATGCTGAAAACCATAATTTCCCCAATTTCTATTTAAACTACAAGCTTTTGTCAACTTGGCCATGTCAGACATGAGAAAGAAAAAAATGACAAAACCAACAAAAAAGAGACAGCCACATCACTTTCTCATACACTGTGTATTACTCTATTTGCGTTGAGTAAAAGCATGTTCTAAATCAAACACTGCAAACGCACTGTAACGCACAGATGGCCTGTAACGCAAAGATGGCCAAAAGTGTCTGACAACCAGTTCAAGCAACAAGGTGCCACAGACACAAACACATTCACAGACATATAAACTGGGAAGGTATTTCATAATAAGATTTTTTTCAGCATTTATCAAATGTTGGCTAATCATCTCTCCTTTTATTAATTTTCTCAATTTTAATTCACAGTTTTGGGATTCTAGGTGGGAAGGCAGTCACGCAACTCATTTCTCATAGAGACTGAGAATGTAAAAGCCAAGAGTTCAACCTGATCCAGTCAAACCCCTTGTGTAAACTGTTAAGAACAATTCAAAATAAATCCATTTCAATGTAAAGGCTCAATCTGGTTCTCAATCTTTTACCCAGTACAAATAAAAAAAAAAGAAAACAAAGCAAATGGAATAAAATATCATCCCAGGTCAGGTGTGTGGCAAAATCCAAAAAACAATGCTCATTTGCTTGCTCACTCAAGCTTTTTCATGCCACATTTAATCTTGTTCTTTGTTCATGCTACGTATGTGTACACTTTGCGATCTTCTGGTGTTCTTGCCAAGTATTCTCTCTCAATAAGTCCTTCAATACGCTTTTTAATAACCACAGGACTTGGGAGAAATCGTGCCCTCAGCTGCTGAGTGACCTGAAAAAAGAGGGCAAGTTAACTAAAGGTCTATAAACAATGTCCAACAAAATTAGTATATCCAAGTCAAAGACAGTAAGGTTACACACACGATCTATCATGTGTCCAAACTATTGCCACAAAAATACAATCACTACACCTCTGCTACTAGAACATTGTGCTGCATCTTCTTTCTGGACTTCATGATGCGAACAATGGCTGCCTCAATCTCATGTTTCCTGTCATCATCCACTTTCTGTCGTGTCTCCTTCCTCTCAGGGTCTGACTCACCCTGTTTGGCTGCAACTATAGAGAAAAGACACAAACAGGTGTGTGATCAATTATTTTCTAATTATTTTCTTCTAGATATTTTAATGACCCTAAAACAATTAATCACATGGATTTCCATTGTTGAATTCTGTCACTCTGAACTTTCTTGAAAAATCTACTTTTTCTAATTCATCTTCTGCCATTTGTCTTGCTTACAGAATTTTATATGCATCATCTAGAGTCTGCTTACGAAAAGTTAGCAAAAGTTAGTTAAATCAAAAAAGATTTAAAGCATTTCAATTGCCCTTGAAATTGAGAAATTGTTTTAAATACAACTTTGTACAATATAATGAGTAGATTATTAACCATTGAAACCTTTTTTCATATATTAATTTCGCAGTTAATTCATTCAAAATGTTTTACTAGCACAGTGTTTAATTGTTTTCCTATAATGCACTGCTATTTAGCAGTTACAGGTCTTTTTGCAATAAAGGTCTATCACTTCGACATGTTTCTTTATTTAAAACAGCCATAAAGAAACTGCATGTGGTGTGATGTGATAGGGAACACAATACCAAGGGCGCCATGCCAAGGGGAGTGGCTGCCACATGGTCCATGTTGAAGCACCATAGGCAGAACGCAATAACACCCTACTCACGCACTTCTGATGATAAAAAAACTCTTGTGCCACTGCCCAAACGCAAGGCTCACTTAAAAAAGCTCACACAGGAAGATGTTCAGAGTGGGACTCAAACACCAGTCTCCCAGGCTAGTGTCAGCACACTGGTGACACATGCCACTGAGCCAGCTTTGTAAAGGCTTGGCAATAATGGCCCGCACATAATGTAACGCTGTTAAAAGCACTATATAAATAAAACTGAATTTAATCTAAAAATGTGTGTTGACATTTTTTATCAACACAAATGTATCTATAACATAAGTGGAAATTTTTACCAATTTCCCCCCCTTCTTCAGCCTGCCTGGACGTCTGTTATTGTTGCCTGCAGTTAGGGGTTAGTTAGGGGTCAAAGCACAGAAGATGCTGGAAACTTAGATATTTAGAGGGTAAGAATTTTGATTTGTCAGTCATATTGTTTGTCCACGTTTTCATTTCATCCTCCAATGCCGCACCAAATCAATTTTGTGACAGTGCCATCTGCTGGTCAACAGTTACTTTGTTACTGGTGTGCTTGTACCCCAAGAATTGCCACTTGCGTTTTTATTTTTACTCATTGACTGATGATGAAATTGACACATGACTGCATTCCTGAAGATGTGGCCTGCACTATGAATAAAATGCTCTAGAATAAAAGCTCAGGTTCACTCAGGTTCAAAAGTGATATTTATTTCTTTGTGTAAACTTAAACCTTAAAGAGCTCCTATAGATGAATTTGGTGTTTTATTACTGGAACTGCCAAGTATTACTATGAAGGCCTGACTTGGCTACATGACGTTCATCAAGAAAAGCAGCATTACCTGTTTGAATCTTGACCCTGTGCAGTCTGGAGGTAAACTGGTCATTGACAGTGAACACATGGCCATTCTCAATCTCTTTAGATTTAGGCTCTTTAGTGAGGACTCGCTGCGTTGGCTTTCCACAAGCCAGAGACTGTAGCGCCCGCACCAGCTCTCTCTCAGGGATATCTGTCTCTTGCTGAAACTCCTGTCATCACAGGGCAAAAATATTTATCAGTTTATACTGTTAATTTCAATCCTTTCTAAACTATGATCATCACTAAGAAATGCTCATTAGATTAATATAATTAATTTTACACAAAACCAACATGTATTTCACACAAACCAGCAAGCCGATATGGAGTAGGAGAAAACATACATAATTTTACCCACAAATTCTACCATTTTATCACAAAATGTAGTGTAATAGTTATTTCTATAGTTATAGAAATAGTTATAGTTTCCAGTCACATTGTCTTTCCAGTGAACATTTCAACAAAGCTCAAGTTAACGATTTTGTTTCACTATTGAGTATATTAATTGTTGCATTTTTAGTCATAACTTTACAATCACCCAGACATGATTTATTGTGTTTCCATCATCAGTCACATTAATGAGACACCAGCTAGTGGAATTATCACATTACAAATGGCAGCATTATTATCCAGACTGAACATACATATAACTGTACTTTTATCTTCCTACTTTGTCCAGCTTTTCTGTAGCACTGTAGTGTAACGAAACTATACTGCTGTAATGCATACAATATCCATACGTTTAAACTGTTACCTGTAAACAAACCATGACAAACATAATGTGATATGACTGTATCACATGGCTATCAAATGTTACAATACAAAGGACCAGTGTTCAAAACCAGACCAAATACACCATTTTAATTAGGACAGATGCTGAAAATTGTGTGTCATCTGGAGATGACATTGATATCCATTACACCCTAAATGTTCTGTTAACTTACCATTTAAAGTAAATTACCATGCCTGTTCATTTTACACTGTAATATGCAACTGACGGGTCAGTGTTTAAACACTGTATTAAACATACCAGTTCATTACTTGGATAAAAATGAACATGTAAATCTCTAAATAATTAAAGCTGCAATCTGTAATTTTTGCCTCTCTATTGCCAACTCTTTTAAATAAATAAAATTATTTTTTAATCTTTTAATTTAAATAAAATTGCAGTCTACTGTCATTATGCATACTGAAGTCAAATGAAGCTAAACCGACAATTCCAAGAAATTGGACCCAACAGCTCAAATTATAATCATTAATATAAACGTATTGTTACAAATGTAGGTAAGTTAACAAGACAGTTTTGTACACTGATCTTTCATGCACCTGCCTTCGATTTGATTATGATTCATGATGCATCTTTGTTTTATTAATAATACAAACGTTTGAAACTCTTTCTCTAACAACCTTTTAAACTTTGTGAACTTGTAGAAAGGCTATAAGGCTATATTAAAGACACATAAACGCAGACAATGTATGGACTCACAATTCTGCAATTGTGAATTCTTTGTCTAAAAAAACTTTACATTTATTAACTTCATGGAAAGATCGAAGTTCAGAAATATGTGAGAACGTATTACAGCTCCCTACATGTACACACTGATCTCATCGAGACAGAGAAAGAGAGCATGTGCCACGGCAGTGATGATACTTGGTGCTTAAAGCAGACTCTGCAGGCAATTAAATAATATCTGCACTAAACTTATTCTTTGCCTCTAAAGCTCACAACACAGCAAACTGACGTGAAAGAATGAGAGGCAACAAAAAGACGACTGTGGTACCATGTTGGCACAATAAAGTTGTGTCAATGAGGAACACCACGAAAAATTAGGCCGACCAACCCTCAAAACAGCCCAGTTATTTGCTTGGTGTGTTTGGCTTAACTCAATCACAGGAGAGAAAAATGAGTACTGTACCTCAAATGTAGTTTTCTCTCTGTTGTTGAAAAGCATGAGGATTGTCATTTGGAATGTGGAAACCTGTAGAATGTGTTTCCTGGTATTAGAGCCTGTAACCTGAGCTCCACCCACCATATCTGAACCGTCCTCCTGTAGGGACAAGGAAACCACAATAAAGGTCAATGTAAAGAACTGACTATTCATGTTTTATTTGACACTTGATAGTGTATACACCTTTTTAATTGGCCCATAAAAGGTGGCATTGAGGTCTGCAGAACCCATATGATGCTGCAATGTAAGCTGCCTGCCACTGTGCTTTGCCAAGTAAAATCTGCAATGAAAGTCAACAAAGGCGGTGAACACAGAAACGAACACATACTCGAAACCCCAAAAAGTAACTATTGGTCGACCGATATGTGTTGTTTAATGGACAATGCCGATGGTGAGAAAGCAATGTGGCCAACTGGCCAAAATAAACAAAGAGACTGAAAACTGGTAAACAAAATTAACATTTATTGTGTGTTATGAGGTTAGCTAGCAGAACTGAGGAAGACCAAAGCAGTGGATTTGTCATTATTTGTGAGGTAGAATGTTTTCAGTTTTCTTTGCCAGTCTGACACCTCACTGTACTGTTTGAATAAGACTTTGCTGCATGCCGATGCAATGTTTTGTGTAACACAAAATGACATCACATCTGTTAGGTTTTACTGCCCCGTCAGAAGCTGACTTTACATCTAAGTGGCGCATTTAGGGTACATATTGCTAATTTGATACCTGGTAGCCAAATGAAATGATTTATTGGCCAATGTAGATATTAGCCAATAAGGGTCTAAAACAACACAAAGAAGTGATTATACTAACAAACTAAAAAATGCTTTAAATACAATAATAAACACCTTCTAAAGACCTCAAATGTATGTCTTGGTGAAGGGGGGATGTTGCATTTGGGAGTCGCTGACTGGGTGGGCCAATATCCTGTTGTTAGAACCCTCACTGTGAGATCAACACCACCTAAAGACACCTGAAAATGGAAGCATTAAAGACCTTTAACGCAATGAAATCACCAAACAGCCTAATTCCAGGTCATGCAGTAATGCCACAGAGAGCATGTTGTTTCTTTCATTGTATTTTACCCCTGTTGATATAAGATGTTGGCGAAACTCATCCATGGCTGTGTTAGATATGCTCATGTCCCTGAACATTCCTTCCAGTTTAGATGTAAACTGACAGCCACACTCTGTCTGTAAAACAAGAAACAAAAACAAATTAAATGTAAACACAGCATTTTAAGCACACAGACCCCTCCAATCTGTACAGAAGTTGATCTTACCTTTAGCTTTGAGATCATGTTTTTCTCAGAGTCATCAGAAACGCTCTTGTTGGTAAGAAGTCTTCTGGCCAGGTGCTGCTTGTAGTAGCGTTCAAACACGTCCTTCTCCTGCATAAACCTGAAGAGCACCATGGCCTTATCCAAAATGGACTCCACCTCTTGCTCTGTCAGCTTCATAGGAAAAAAAATTTAAATATAAACCTCCAAAGAATTGCAAGAAAACATGACACTATCATCTCGCAATTTTCTATTCTTATTCTTCTGAGGATTCTCATCTTACCAGTTTTACCTCACAAAAAACTAGTCACAAGATTATTAATCTGTAATAATGTGAGAAAATGTTCTTCTGAAATTGTGGCAAAAAAACAGGTACCTGACAGGTTATGAGGGAGTAAATTGTTAAACTTTACTATTTAAAAAACATAAATATTTCTCACACTGTAAAAAATGAGCACAGTAGAACAGAAAATTAAAAAAACAAATTCATTATGCTGTTTGATGCTGATAAAATGACTTAAAACAGTAATGCAAATACTTTTACATTGTGTCATTTCAATAATCCGATAACAATTATTATAGGGTAACCTCTGTGTTTGTTACATATTTATTGTATTATACAGCTGAAATTCATGTTACAAAATGTTCAAAACCCTAAAAATAAGAAGTAAAAGGAATGGAAATAGCAAAGAAAAAACTATTAGAAAAAAAATGGTGTGTTTTTTCAAAACACACCATTTCTAGTCTAAGAATAGAAAAATTAAAGGGAAATAAAAAACAGTGTTGTATGTACATCAAGGCAGCTTTTTCATGTATTTTATTATTCCAGATAAACTTTAAGAGGTGTTTATTGAGATCTTTAGAAAAATTAATTTGTAAAATAACTAATAAGTATGAACTGGAATAAATAAAAAAGAAAAATCTTTTTAAAAATCTTCTCCTCCCACTATAATGTCGTGGAAATTTCTGCTTTGTCTAATGAGTTCTGCTAAAGGTTCAATGACTAGAGCGAAAAGGTGAGAAGAGGGCAACCCTGCCTTGTGCCTCTCCCTATGCAGAACAGAGTCGAAGTGAGACCATTCGCAAATAACTGTTGCCCTAGGACCAGAATAAAGCAACTGAATCCACCTAATAAAATTATTCCCTAGGTTAAATTTTCCAAGAGTGGCAAAACAAAAAGTCCCACCGGACTCTGTCAAAGGCTTTTTCAGCATCAAGGGAGAGGACAAGTGCAGGGCACCCTTCACTTTGAACAAAATTTCAGGTTTAAAAGTCAGCATATATTATCTGTGCCATAACGCAATTTCCCAAACCCTGTTTGGTCCGGCCTAACCAACTTGGTTAGTATGTCCTCCAACCTACATGCCAGAACTTGTGCCAGTATCTTAGAGTCTGTATTAAGAAGGCTTATTGGTCTGTATGATGCACAATCTTGTGGGTCTTTATCTTTAAGTATTCCGCTATTTTCCATATTTCGGGTATTGTGCCTTTATCTAAAATAGCTTGTAAAGCTGGCATAAAAAAGCTGTTAGAAAGCTTGGGCCAAAATGATTTATAAAATTCCATGGGAAACCATCGGGTGCTGGTGACTTGTTGGATGACATTGATTGCATTGATTTGAGAAACACTACGTTAATCCGCTCCAGTAAAATAGACAATCTCGGAGTACTCATACAAGAAAAATGATGGAAAATATGAGAAGTCCATTATATGAACAGTAAAATCTGCCATTCTGAACACATTAGAAACAAATAAATGGCATATGAGAACCTGGGAAATTAAAGTCACTACACCTCCATGTATGGTAAAAATAAGAGAATAAGTAAGAACCCCTTTATCACTTATCTTGCAAAGTCTCTATGAACTCTCCCACCACTGCCGGAGCGCTGAACGTCCGACGCTCCGAATCATGAAGGCAACACAACTTGGTCGGGTACGCGAATCCACGGAACATTTTGTGATCAACTAAAATCTTCACAGCGTCGAATTCTCTCTGTTTCCTCATCACATCCACCGAAACTTCTTGAAAGAAGCGTACCTGCTTATCCTCGTGTGTAATTTGCCGTTTTTTTTCAGTGCTGCCTGTAGAATGTGCTCTCTGTCCGTGTAGCGCAGAAATCTGACCAGCACGCTTCGTGGTGAGTCATTGACTCCTGGAGCAGGTCCGAGCAATCGGTGTGCTCTCTCAATCTCAAGCCTGAGATCAAAAGAGAGGTCAAGCCATTTCAGTATCATTTCTCTCAAGAATTAGGAAAGCGGAGCAGAGCCCTCAGCTTTTGCAGGTAAGCCGACGATTCGCAGATTCTTACATCTTCCTCGATTTTCTAAGGCATCCACTTTAACTTGAAGCTGAGTCACTGTTTTTGTCAAAGTAGACAGTTCACTTTTGCGGGCCAGCAGAGCATCCTCTGTGGAAAAGATTCTGTTTTCAACTTCCATTAAGCAGGATTCACTCGAAGTCACTCTATGAGACAAACTGCATAAAGTCTCATGAACTGCAGAAAAGGTCGATATAGCATTAAGATGACTTTCAATAGTGTCAAAACGACCATCGATATTCCCCAATCGGGTACTGAGTGCTCGTATTTCGTTCAAAACTGGGTCCGTTTGTTCTGCTGAAGTCGAAGACGTTTCTGCTGACGCAGTTTGTTTCTTCTTTTTCTGTGCCCACGAGGTTGCAAAAAGTGGAAAGTCCTTTGGATCTTGAGTCTCAGACATATTAGTCGTGTGTTAATCTTTTTAATTAGGAGATTCTTTGGTTTAAATCAAGGAGCAATTTATTAAACAATCAGGAGCGGAGCTACAATTTAGGCGGCCATCTTCTCCAGCATCTGCAATCCACCCCCCCATCCCCACCCCAAGTTTGCTGATTTTTAACCCACTTTGTATTGTTACAATATTGATAATGTGTGTACATGAACTATGTCCACTTTTCCTATTACCTACTCAGAAATTCAAGTTTATTTGCCAGCTAAAATCGACCAGATAATGCAAAAGGGACTACTGATAGCTTCCAGGCTTTTGTAAAAACTGCACATTTTGTTGCATTTTTGTATTCCCGCCCCCAGACAGTTGAATCAACAGAGGGCAAAATGCCCAGTGCATTAGGGGTGTTGAAGTTTTCCTACTTATTATCTGGCGGACTTTTGCTAACAAAATCACGTGACAGCAGTTATGTCACTAAATCATGAATACACAGAGAGTGACTCACCCCTTTAACTCCTTTCTTTAGCTTGTCGTCTATAAAGAGTGAGAGATACTCAGGTGAACGAGAGTTGAGGTTCAGGAAATACTCAAAATCTCCTGCGATAGTCTGTTTGAACAAGCGGTCATTGTTAAAGGAATTTTGTAGGAAGCGATCAAACCGTGACTTTAGATCCAAAAGACCCTAAAGAAAAATAAGTAGTAGAGGGGAGAGAGACAGGAAAACAGGTTTTGATGAAGGTCTTTCTCCATCGTAAGCGTTTTCTCTTAGGTGGTGAGATATCTTGTTACCTGGATGTAGTCAACTGGGTTCTTCCCCTCTCCTTCCTCAGACACTAAAGCTTTTCCCTGCTCTCGTAGATAAGCACTCATACACTCACACATGGTCTTTAGGCCGTTTGGCACCCTGCTGAACAACTTGTACATGCAGGCCAGATCTGGGTGAACAAACACACACATTACACATTTGCACACAGCATTATGTCAGAATCATAAATTTACAAAATACACTGAAAATGGAAACAGAAGCAATTCGAAAAGAAAACACAGCTTAAGTCAGGCATCGATGGACGCTGAAAAAACCAACACTGGTTCTTTCAGTATTTGGTTGACTGGCTACAAACTACTTGAAACAAAACTAGCATTCAAAATAGAGTAACTTTTAATTACACCACACTGTCATATAATACACAAGATATAGTTGGTCCCTGTTTTAGACTAGATAAGACAACCAAAATGTGAAATTGTGGGGCTTGCATGAACAGGGTAAGAAAACACTGCATTATTCATTCATTCATTCATTTGTGGGTTATTATAACGTAGTACTCACTGTCTCATGACTAAACATCATCATGTATAGTATGTGCTTTCTTGTCAACATTTTAGGTACCAAAACCACTTCTATTACATGGATATACACTACAGAGACAGCATAATTTAATAAAAATCTGTATTCAGATGAGGACAGGAAGTCATATACTTTGGCATAAGTGTACCTGTATCTAAACTGGTAAAGCATTGCGTTCGTAGTGCAAAGGTTGTGGGATTTAAATCAAGGGACATGTCCTGATAAATTGTATGCCTTGAATGCACTGTAAATCACTTTGGATAAAAGCATCTGCCACATGTGTATATATTTTGATACTCAGTGGTACATACTCCTGGTGGTACTGTTTCGCGTTTCAGTTATGTGGTTTGGAAAATATTTAGTTTGGACTAGCTTACAACCTACATTTCTAAGGAGCTGGCAAAAAAGACACGCAAAATATTGCCAGAATTTTACAGTAAAATAACATGGTGATGTGAAAATTAGTACAAAATATAGCTGCAAGTAGTAATGATGGTCCTGGTCCTTCTTAGACAACAATGCAGGGCTGTCACATGCATTTAACTCCAAAAATAACTGAGGACTATTTTAAAGTGTAAGTAAGTCTTTTGTGATACACGTCCTGCTGCCAGTTTGAGGCACTTTATTTGTGACTTACAACAGCCAAATCATTGTGATCTGCCCACTACAACAAAAATATTTCCCAAGTTTGATGTAAATCACTCAGTTGTGCCCAAAAGATATGAGACACTTTCTGTTTTCTTTTTTGCTATTAATTTATTGCCTTGCCATGGCAACACCGTTCAAGATATCAAAAATCCCTTCGCAATTTAGCATCTTCAGTATATTTCTTTTTCTGACCAAGTTTGAAGTAACTTGAGTACATTTAAAAGGTACATTTACACTTTTAATTATAAATTATAGATTATAAACCTAATAAACTATTTTAAGTGACATACTTCCTTCTGCCAGTTGGTGGCACTATGACTCACAATAGCCAACTTTATGCCATCAGTCCCTAGGACCAAACATACAGCTCAAGTCTGAATGAAATCACTCAACGCATGCACAAAATATAAGACACTTCCTGTTTTTCCTGTTTTCTTTTTTGCTATTAATTTATTGCCTTGCCATGGCAACACTGTGCAAGATATCAAAAATATAAATATTTAAATATATAAATATTTTAAATCCCTTCACAATTTAGCATCTTCAATATCTTGAAATAATTCTTGCCAAGTCTGGTAACAATCCCATAAATCCCCTAGGACGAGTATGAAAAAATTCAGAGCCTGGAATTGTCAAAAAATCCAATATTAAAAAAATCATAAGAAAAATCATCCTTTTTTTGCACATTCTGTGCAAGATGTCCGGATTGCATCATGGTCAGGTACAGGGGATACAGCTACTAACATTCTCTCACACATAGTTGGCTTAAAAACTGCAATTTCATGTTTTTCACAGAGACATGGCTCTGTAACAATGTCCCAAACAGCATGGTGGATCTGAACAGATGTACTATATTCAGGGATGAAAGTGTAGCGGCAACCTCCGGTAAATACAAGGGTGGTGGAGTATGCATTTATGTAAACAAAACTTGGTGCAGGGACTCTGCCTTTGTTCATACCTACTGCTCTGCTGATCTGGAGTTCCTGATTATTAAGTGCAGACAATTCTACCTACCACGTGAGTTCACTTGCATTGTTGCTGTTGCAGTTTACATACCTCTGGATGCTAATGCTAACGTGGCTATGAAAGACCTCTGGGCTGCTATTAGCAAACTACAAACATTGCACCCGGATGGGGCCTTTATTGTGGCTGGGGACTTTAACCACTGCACTTTAAGATCTGTTCTCCCTAAGTTTCACCAGAATGTCTCCTGCACAACAAGGGGACATAAAACTTTGGACTATGTTTACACCAATGTGACTAATGCCTACAAAGTCACACCCTCCCCCACCTGGGTCAGTCTGACCATGTATCTATGTTCCTCTTCCCCAAGTATCATCCAGTCATCAAATGTGTGAAACCCATGAATGCACGGAAGGCTGCTGGCCCAGATGGTATACCAGGATGTGTGCTTAAAGCCTGTGCTGAGCAGTTGGCTGAGGTTTTTACGGACATTTTCAATCTGTCCCTGGCCCAGTCAGCTATCCCCACTATCTTTAAGACCTCCACCATCGTGCCAGTCCTGAAGCACTCCACTGCCTCGGCCCTTAATGACTTTCGTCCTGTCACACTCACCCCTATCATTGCCAAGTGCTTTGAGAGATTGGTTCTAGCCCACCCTAAATCCTGTCTCCCTTCTACCTTGGACCCACATCAGTTTGCTTATCGCTGCAACAGATCAACGGAGGATGCAATTGCCACAACACTCTGCCCTAACCCACCCGGATAGTCACAACACACACGTTAGAATGCCGTTTCTTGACTTCAGCTCTGCATTCAACACTGTAATACCCTCCATGCTGATCTCCAAGCTCAGCCATCTTGGAATCAGTACATCCCTCTGTAATTGGACCCTGGACTTTGACTAACAGACCCCAGTCTGTTAAGTTAGATAACCTCTCCTCCTCCACCATCACCCTGAACACTGGCATGCCACAGGGTTGCGCGCTGAGCAGTCTTCTGTACTCCCTATTCACCCACGACTGCGCTCCTGTTTATGGCTCCAACACCGTAATCAAGTTTGCAGATGACACCACCGTGGTAGGTCTGATCAGAGATGACAATGAGTTGGCCTACAGGGATGAGGTACAGCACCTGGCTGTATGGTGTACTGCCAACAATCTGGTTATAAACACCCATAAGACCAAGGAGATCATTGTGGATTTCAGGCGTACCAAGAACGATGCACATACCCCCATCTACAAGCTGTAGTGGAGCTTGTGTGGAGCTTCAAGTTCCCTGGCATCCACATCTCTGATGATCTCAGATAGTCCATAATGGAACATCCTCCTCCCTAGTCAAAAAGGCACAGCAGCGCCTTTACTTCCTACGGAGCCTCAAGAAAGTTCACCTGTGCCCAAGGACACTTGTGGACTTCTACCGCTGTACCATTGAGACCATACTCACTAACTCCATCTCAGTATGGTACAGCAACTGCTCCGTGTCAGAGCGCAAAGCACTCCAATGGGTGGTGAAAACTGCCCAATGGACAACCGGCATTTAGCTACCCACCACTGAGGACATTTATCTCAAGCACATCATCAAGGATGCCTCCCACCCTAACCATGGACTTTTCACCCTCCTCCCATCTGGCAGGCACTACAGGAGTCTACGCTCTCAGACCAGTAGGCTTAGGAAGACCTTATTTGCACAGTCTGTCACTATTATTACTACTGCTACTCTTATTTGCACATGTACATTGTTTAATGGTCAGGCTCTTCTTTCTTGCACTACCCACGTTGCACATTCTGTACATTGTTTAACATCCATGCTATTTGCACTACTGATACACAACACTTTTGCACATATAACTATCTGTATGTGTATTGCTGCTGATTTTTTCTACCTTAATCATATCTTTATATTTGCACACTTCCTGTAAATATTGTATATTTTCATCAAGATCACAGGTATTACTATCCGAGGGGAGATGGATTCAATTCAATGAAGTCCGCCTGCGCCCCCGCCACCATTTTAAACCACTGGCACCAAAATGGCGGATCAGCAGCAAAGTGCTCACTCACCGTCTTAGGTTTCAAGTTATAGTATAGTAAATATCTCTGTAATATTACTCCTCTCTGTTATTAGTGATATGTCCGAATTTGAAAAAAACAAAACAAAACAACGTATCCTAGCCTGTGCGAGTCATGTGGTCTTGGTAACACGTTAACATACTTTCATTAATATGTACCTTAACGTACATTCTAAGAGTCAAAGAGAGAATGAAAAATGTTCATGAGGAATTTAAAGGAACTGAAAAAAGAAAAAAATTATATACTTTTTATTTACATATGTTCGCCTTGGTCTGACTCTGCATGTCCCCAAAGTCATGCATTACATAATCACATTGGAATAACAACTTTATTCAACATTTTCTTCTCTTCTGTGTTGGTCTCCAACGCACATTCACAAGAACACCATGGTGCATACGTGTGGGTGAATGACATGAGGGTGATTAATGACAGAATTTTCATTTTTGGGTGATCTCTTTAAGGGCACAACAGTTTTACCTCAAGCATCATCCCTAGTGGGGTTTGAACCAACAATGTCTCAGTTACTACTATCCAGTTAACTACTTGACTACTAAGCTACAATAACACATATGTTAAATGATTTTATTAACAAGAGACTTCAGTTTGAATCTGAATAGCTCACCATCTGTCTTTCCATTCTTTAGCATGTGCACCAGGCCGGAGTTCTCCATCTCTACAATAGTCTTCATGTGCTTGGAGATGAGCTCTCTCTCCACCACCTTCACAATTGGTTCCTCAGTGGATTTATCCAGGCAGTGTATTACTCGCTCAATCTCCTCGTTTATCCGCACCTCCACTTTCTTTATGTACACACTTGCGCTGTTCTCGGCTAAAAACTTCTGACTCTCCATCTGTTGGTCACAAATGACCATCAAAACAAATTAATAAGCTTTAGCAGGAAAGGATTAGGAGCAAAACTTTAAGAAGAATTACCTATACATTTTAATAAGAAATACTTTAGCCAAAAATAAACATATGACTTTGGAAATTCATTTCAGAGCTCAGAAAGAGGGAACAGTTATTAGTGAATAAAACCTTCCTCTTTCTCACACAAAGACATCATAGTATCTCAAAACACAATGTGTTTTAGAGCTTAACACTGAACGGTGTTTGGAACAACACAAGGGTAAGTACATCTCATTTTTAGGTTAACTATTTTTTTAATCACTTAAGCCAGGTTCAGACTACAGGATTTTTAAAATCCTGACCGATTAAAAATCCGGTTGCATTATACACATCAGGAGAATCTTGACAGATTTTCTTCTTTAAAATCTTTAATGTGCTCACATTATAAAATCGTGGGTACAAAATATCTCACAGTACAAAATATTTTTAAGGTTATCATGCCAGGGGGAGAACATTGCGTGATGGGAAGCGGATGTAACAAAATATAGATAACGACACAATTATTATTATTCATGTTTACATTTACAGCGTACTTACCTGAAGACAATTTCTCCTTAATTCGTTTTGTTAAAGACAAGAGCTGTGATATGTTTTCACATACAGGGAAAACATGCTGTCATGTTGTTGACACATTTCAACAATCCATTTTTCCATCTTCACTGTATAACAGACATGTAAATCAGCTTGTTTTACAATCATTATTTCTTAAGTTCTGTCATTCACCTCCATCTTTCACTGACAGTCAGGGAAAGACGCAATCATCCTAATTTAAAATCCTTAACAATATTTCTCAGAGCAGATTGGCAGGTGTAAGATTTAATCTTTTAACGCCTCATGTTACAAGACAATCTGGGCCGAACATCCGACCCAATCAAGGTCCTGGACTTGATTTTCTAAGATTCTCAGGAGGAGAAAAGAGGTAAAATTGACCCAAGAATCCTGTAGTCTGAGCCCAGCCTTACAGTGTTGAAATGTTGTCAGTGTCATTGTTACATTTAGATCACTCCAACTTATCAAGCATTTACTACAGATATTCTAAAAATTGGTATTCCTGCTTAACAAACCTGGAAGAACTCAGCAGACATTTCTAAGAACGGGACCTCAAAGTCCTCTTCATAAACTGAACGTCCTTCCAAGCCCAAAATCATCAACATCTGACAGGCGTTACGGATGGCTCCCCTAAATCAAGATAAAAACTCTTTTACAATTCATACTAAGGATTTATTAATTTACTGGTGATTGATTAAACTATTAACTATATATTAACTGATTATACATACTACTTGATTGTAGATATGAGAAAGTCATGTTCCTCAATTATAGCGCGAGCCAACAGCATTTAAACTTTTGCCGTAAGGAGCATATTATTAGTTTGACTCACTGAATGAATAAACTTGAAACACTGAGCATCAAACATGACCACCCATCTGAGGTTGTCCCAAACAACATGATGCCCTGAAATGAGAGGGACTATGTATAAAAGCCATTTTAATTTGTTGAAACCAAAATGTATGAAAATACTCTCTAATGCAAGTCTGTAATTTTAGCACTCTAATAAGTAACATTTATTTTTACCTTTGTTAAGGCTCATTTATCATCACATATTGGCAAAAAGATGCAACTGCACAAATGGTCACTAAACAAATCTGGGAACATATATGAATAAATCTTTCTCATGTCACTGGAATTAATCAAAAGATTTTGCTGTAGTGTTTATTATACTGTATGTAGAAATCTGTGCAGTTTTCAGCAGGCAAGGCAGCTTAAAGTTAGGACCTTGGAAGACCTTGTACAGGATCTGTTTAAACAAAAGAATTACTAAAACACAAAGTCTGAAAGAGCAACCTGGCAGCACTTAGGACACTTTAAATACAAGCATGTCGAAATACTGTATCTAAATAAACAGTTCATACGTGAGCGTAAGATTATGTGCTTGTTAACTGGCAAGGACATAAATGGTGACCATGCACACAAAGCACCATCTCAACAACTTAACAAAGCTACTGGTTAGTGAGTCATGCTTGTAATCAGAAAGTTGTTGGTTCGATTCTAGTGCCGGTAGGTAGCAACTGAAGTGCCCTTGAGCAAGCTACCAAACCCCTGAATGTTCCCTGGATGCAGCAGTGCTGCCCACTGCTCAGAGTTTGTGTACACTCCACAACAGTGATGGTTTAAATGCAGAGGTCATATTTTTTGTCACACACTTACAAATATGTCACTTTCACTGCTCCCCAGAAAGCACATCTAAAATATAATTTACAAGAATACACTTTGCTTTGTTCTCCACATTACTGTACATCAGGATGTCTCTGATCATCACTAACAGTCTGTTAAGCATCTCTTTTGAGCAGCAGGCTTGGTTTAGAGCATACAGTTGCTATTTACAGAGGTCAGCACAAAGCACATCCTCTTGTACCTTTGAGATGACCTGTCTATAGATGTACCAGCCTGACATCCTGCTTACTGATCCCTGCATCATCACTACTCTTAACTTCACATTCACTCACACTTGTAAACACAGATCCCTTTGGCAAAAACACTGAACCTGAACACTGAACCTGTTTATGTGTCCATGCTTCATTTGTCCTGACACATGATGGGTCAAATGCTGAGGTCTTGTTACCAGTATGGGTTACCGTACTTAAACACATCACTTTCGCTTCACTACTAAACTTTTGGCATATTTACAACCTTATTTTCAGCAAAGAAAGATTACGTATATTGACTGTAGTTAAATGTGTTACACTGTGGCTGTGCCCCAGGTGTAATTAACATAAAATTTTGAACCAAATGGCTCATACAATCAAATGATCAATACCCAGGATGGCTTCCTGCCTACTGCAAGGTCTCAGTAGGAGTAGGAGTTCCTAAGATTGTCTATCTTTTGTTTAAAGGCCATTTGTTCCAAGGTATAAGTTGTAGTCACACAGTAAATAGATCTAGACAGTACCTTGGGTTAATGTAGATGACAGCCACATCAACACTGGTCCAGAAGAACTACACTACACTACACTACACTACACTACCACCTTTAATAAACTTTTCCCCACAAGCACTTGGTCCTGCTTCATTTACGCATCACAAGTAAAAGTGACCATAACAGAAAAGGCTTTAAATGTCAGAAAATTCTGTAAATAACTAAAACAAAGTAATTAAAATAAAGGTAAAGCTGAGAGAATGGTGCTGTCTCTTAGTGTAGCAAAGTTTGGAATTACTGTGATCGAAATAAGTTCAAGAAACAAGTTCTACAAACTTGGCCATTTAGCAACTGTTATCCATGCAGTGCCTGTGCCGCGTTTCCTTGAATCTAGACTTCTTATTATATAACAGACTAGAGACGGTTTTTACCCAAGCATATAGATTAATATGTGTGTAATACACAATGTGAGTGAACATTAATTTATACAATTTACATAAACTGTAAATTTACATAGTATGCTAAAAATCCACATAAAAAAGATTTTGCATCCACATAAAAATTGCCACTTTTGTGCACATAGGATGAACCCCTTGCAGTTGCATGACCCCGGTATTTTATATTTTAACTATAATGCCGCAAACTACATGCAAGCCAAAGCTTCCAACAAGACACCCACCTGTCCACCACTTCGCCTTTCCTCTCACGAGCAATCATGTCCAGTACAGTCTGTCTAAGATGGTCCCGGATGCAACCATAACGAACTACCTGGTCTCTAAAGATGATAAGACCCAGATTATAGACGTTCTCAACGTTATTCTGCTGTACGTATACCCGATCCTACGGAAAGAGGGGGAGGAAATAAAGGAAAAGCTGACACACAACTACAAAACCCAAAAACAAAACTTCAAACACTGTCATAAGGACCCACCATGTACATCAGGATGTCTCTGATCATCACCATAGCAGTCTGGTGGTCATTCCAGGCTTGATTCAATGTTTGCAAAAAGTTGTTATTCAGGGAGTTTAGCACATCTTCTCGCACCTTTGAAAGGATGACAAAAATCAGTTTCCCTACATAAACCTGACCTCCTGCTAATTCATGTCAAACCAGCAGAGAAGCATTTTACACCTGCAGTACAATCAGTGGATTGTCCTTATTTGGTTAAACCAACGGTTCTAGAACTGTTCTTTTTCATCTCCAAAGAAACCTTCTTCCATCTGAGACGTGGCTCTTACTTTGTTGATGAGATGTTCGGTGACAACCTCTCTCAGGCCTGTATAGAGTTTCTCTCCATGTTTGTGCAGGACCATAGTGTAGGCATTCCTGTAGAGCTCCTCAAAGCTCAGCCCACTGTTGTTCTTCCTCTGGATCTCTTGGATGGCATTTTTCAAAAGGTCCCAGATGTTGTTGACATATTTCTCATCCATGGTCATCTGAGGAAGCAAGAAAGTAGACAAAAACAATTAAAGCGGAAAAGGTAACAAAAAACACTAACGTTGTTCCCTCATTATTATAAAGCAGTGGTGTTTCTGATCCAGCTCTCTGAATAAATCAGTCAAAAAGACTCCAAACTTACCAGTTACTGCATACAGAAAACAAGCAGCACTTATTATAAAGCATACTTTTCAACTAAAACATTTCACAAAAACGTGTAGATTTATATTAATGACAAAGCAATAAATATACTATTCAAAATAAAAGACAAAACGTACTGTGACACTTTGTGCCTGTCAAATGTGCCAAAAGATTAAGTGATGAACTACACAATGATTATTCTTTGAGGATATCTGTTAAAAAAATTTTTTTTTTTAATTGCAGGTGCCATTTGCAATGCAATGACATTTATTCCTGGTAGTTTACTGAAGTACCATAATCGTGGTAAAATGTTCAAATGTTCAAAAGTTGACAGCACTCCTGTCAAACTTTTACCAATTGAACATTTTGTTTAGAGGAGCGGCAATTCTATATAGATGCTCCAAAAGATGCAAACAGCAGAAGGAAGCAGGTGCGCTTGTAAAGCTACAGCTTTAGGATCCCGCTGCCAAGTATTCACCTGGTAAATTTCTGCTCCCTGGCCAACAAAGCAGATGAAATACTTCTCACCCAGACAAACAAATATATTTCCAACTCTGCTGCTCTGTGTTTTATGGAAACAGGTGAACGACTCCATCCTGGACAGCATGTTACATCTGTCAGGTTTCCATCTGTTCAGAGCATATCACATTGTTGAGTCAACGGGGAAGACGAGAGGTGGTGTATTATATTTTTATATACATCTACACACAACAACATATTGGACCACTGTTACCACTGTTAGCTTGCAGTAAGGACTGTAAAGAAATGGATTCTACAAGTCTGTTTCGACTGTATTGATTGGAGTGTTTTCAAAGCTGCAGCCATTTATCTGGAGCTCACTGATACTGTGACATCCTATATCAGCTTCTGCGAGAACGTGAATTACCACCAGGACTGACTTAACATACAACAATGATAAACCGCAGTTCACAATGAAACTGAGACAGCTTTGTCAGGCCAAAGAAAACACTTTTAGAAATGGGGACAAAGTTTTGAATAATAAAGAAGATAAAAGCAGCTAAGAGAAGCTACTCTGAAAAGCTGAAGAACCAGTTTTCAGTCAACGATCCTGCATCAGTACAGAAAGGCCTGAAAGATGTTACCAACTATAAGACACAATCCCCTCAATCTGTGGGCAATCAATGACTGGCTGACAACCTGAACGACTGCTATTATTGTTTTGAAAAGCAGAGTCTCACCCCCCACACCCACTCTAACCTTCTCTCTGCTAAACCATCAACACCTCCTCTCCCTTTTTTTATACTCAACCTGCATTTAGGATCTGCAAAGAGGATGTTCGTCAGCTTTTCCACAAACAAAACACCAGAAAAGCACCAGGCCCAGACAATGTCTCACCCACCAGTCTGAAAGTGTCACCCATCTTCACTCAGATTTTCAACAGATCTCTGGAGCAATGTGAGGTGCCTTCATGCTTCAAAAGCTCCACCATCACCCTGGTTTTGTAAAACCCAGGATCACAGGGCTAAATGACATCAGTGGTCAGGAAGCCACTGGAAAGACTGGTATTGGCCCACCTGAAGGACATAACTGGTTCCTTTCTAGATCCCCTTCAGTTTGCATATCGAGCAAACAGGTCTGTGGATGATGCAGTCAACACAGGGCATCAGTCACCAATGATGTTCATCTCCGTCAGTCGGAGATCACTACAGACAATATTAAAGAGATGTCTTTTTGCTAGTACGAATTTGCTAGTACGTCAGCCACTGATGCTCTGGCCCCATCTCTGCATATTGTGGTGATGAAATACATAGGAGATTGCCGTCACTAAATGGCTGAATGTGTAAGTGGTGTTTGCAGAATAATATAGGCTTCCAATTATCATAGATAATTAGAAGAAATATTTTTGGAGAAGACCTGACCTATTGGTCTACCCCAGATGGCCTATATCCCAGCTGGGGTGGTGCTGCTCTTTTATCTAGAAATGTGGTGTATAATCTTGCTATTAATACTACTAATACTTGACTTACTGGGGCCGGGTCAGGAAGCAGACAGACTGGCTTAACCAACTGCCTGCTAGCCACCACGTCACAGAAGATATGTAATTCACAACACACAGAATCATCTAAATATCAAAATATAGAGACTGTGTCTGTCCCCCGGACAAACAGGCTTGTTACAGACAAACAGGCTTGGTTTGCTGAATATTATATTTCTCTCTATAAAAGCACTTTTTAATAATGATATGATCACAGATCATAACCTAGATGTGCTCTGTTTGACAGAAACGTGGCTAAAAAAAACGATTACATTACATTAAATGAGTCTATCCCCCTAATTTACTGTTATAAGCACGAGTCTCGTCCAAAAGGCAAATGGTTAAGTGCTGCTGCACTTTACAGGAATATTAGATCAGATTCTAGAGATCAGAACTTTATTGTCATTATCCCGATTACAAGTACAGAGCTAATGAAATGCAGTTAGCATCTAACCAGAAGTGCAGTAATACAGTGATTTATATACGCAAATATACCAGTGCAGGGGAGTTAAAATAAACAATATTTACAGGAAATGTACCTAGAGTATATTTAGTTATTTAGAGTATATTTAAAGTTACTCAGACGCCTGTGCTCTGTTGCATGAAAAGGATACCCTTTAAGGGAATAAAATCCCTGAGGAAGGTATTTCTTTAAGAGTGTTGCAACAAACTGTTTAACTATCACCCTAACCTAAGAGTTTTTACTGAGCATTCCACAATAATTTCCGTCAAAACATGGCAACAGAGAAGAGATTGCTATAGTTATGAAACCAGCCACTGTAAATATAACATACCTCGCTGAGGCATACAATCACATGATTTAAGAGAACACACTTGAATTGGGTTTTACGTGCACATACAGCTACTCAAATGGTCTTTTTAAACACATTGTACTGTACTTTTATTCATAGTCACAGAGACCCAGATGATCACAACTACTCCGATAAACGTTTACACAACTAATAGGATCACTGGTGATTGCTGACACTGTTCTCCTCTGTTGTGACAACGGCAAAGTGACAGTGCTCATTTTTATTCAGTTACATGGAAATATGCACCCTCAACAGGACACTTACAGCCACCTAATATTAGCATAGATTCTTTGTTGTGACAGCGTTAATAAATAAACCCATAAAAAGGAATCAGGGAAAACTGGTGTTTCATTTAAATCAAACGAAATATACTGTAACATAAAAGTTGCGTGCATGGTTTCATACAATTTAATTTCAAAATCTGAAAATGTGCTCTTCTAAGCATAAGGGAGCTGTTTTGATTCCTTAATTTGTTTAAGGTGAAACCGTTAACTTAAGAGAACACTTAATCAGCTAAAGGGAAATATTAAGTGCCTTTGGGCTCCTTAAATGGACCCTTAATTAAGGGTTTTCTTAAGGGTTTTTATGCAACTGAGCTTTTTTTTTTTAACATTTTTACCATTAAACATTGCTTTATCAACAATCTACCTGAACTGTCTTAGTTAATTCCTTAGCATAACAGATAAATTTGAAAACCTTGACAATGCAACACAAAATCATTAACTCCCACTTTTATAACATCTTAGACAAAGTTGCTCCTCTACGCTTAAAAATAAAAGACAGCAGTCCAACACAGTGGTATAATGAGCTAGAGGTATAAAATAGAGGTATTCTGTACAGCATGAAAAGAGAGCAGATTCAAATTGCAGAAAAGCCTTCAAAACTCCAGATCTACCTACCTTTCAAATCTTTTATGAGAAAAAAACAACCCCAGATATTTGATACAGTGGCTAAATTAATTTTTAAAAAATACAGCGTCAGCTGCTTCAGACAGTTGTCAATATCAGAACAGTGATTTTATGAATTTCTTTAATAAAAATAGATTCTGTCGAAGAGAAACATCATTTACATTAGGGGTGTAAATTAGACATCTCACAATACAGTATTGATTCTCTCATCAAGCGATACGATATTTGCCGATACCTCGGCAAATTCAGCAATACAATTACAATTCGATTAATTTGGGGGTATACTGAGTGATTTTTCGATTATGTAGATATTATGTGCCTAATTTACACAGCCAGTTACATTTTATTCTCACAAAACTCACATATGCAACAAAAATGAATGTTTAATTAAACTCTTTGAAAACTGCACGTCCTGTATCCCAATTAGGATATTTACAAAACAAACCACTATTTATATTTTTTAAATAAAGAAAAATATATAATGGACACATGATTTGATTACATTTTGATGACAGTGACTGTATTTTGTCAGCTAAAGTGCTATCTTCAATTTTATGTTTTCTACTGACAAGTTTGTCTTATTTCCAGAGTAATTTACCTGGCACTGGCAACGTTTACAAATTACATGGGTTTTCTTTGTCTGACCATCTATTTTCCCAAATACAAAATATTTCTATACCCACAAATTGAGTCCAACAGCAGACACAAAAACTGTTGTTTCGCTGCTACCATCGCTTTGTTACATCGTAATCTGACGCACAGGCAGACAGTAAAATGAGGAAATGAAAATACATGCTTTGGCAAAAATGCCTAGCGGACGCCACATTACATGAAGATGTGGAGAGTATCAAAATAAAAGTATATATCAATATTTTACATGTGGCATTGACGCATCGTATTGTTAGACATTTGATTAATACTTAGATCAGTATTGATGTATTGTTACACAATTTGTTGCTGTGAGTGAAAGGGTATCATATCGATCACAAGTTAGTTTTCAGTGCTGTGGTGATGATACTTAGCTGTATATTTCTTACAAAACAGGTTTTAAATATTGGACCAAGATCTTCCACACAGAACAACCTAGAATACTGTCTTACTCTTGATGGATGCTCTATTAAGCCTGCTTCATCAGCTAAGAATCTGAATGTCCTATTTGACAGCAATTTGACTTTTGAAAGACACATTTTCAATATTAGTAAAACTGTATTTTTTCATTTTAAAAATATATTGAAGCTACAACACATGCTGTCCATGTCAAACACCAGTTAGGGCAGTTGTGGCCTACTGGTAAGTGAGTCTGGCTTGTGATCAGAAGGTTGGTGGTTCAATTCCAGTGTGGGCAGGTAGCAACTGAAGTGCCCTTTAGCAAAGCACTCCTAATTGCTCCCCAGGTGTATTAGTGTGCTGCCCACTGCTCCGGGTGTGTGTTTGTGTTCACGGCTTGCAATGTGTTTACTCCTCACCAGTGATGGGTTAGATGCAGAGGTCACATTTCAGGTATCGGTTATCATATCTGACAATTGTCACTTTTCACTGAAGGATTAATTCATGCATTCATGACAAATATAATCACTGCAATGCCTTACTGGGTGGCTGTCCTCCAGGTTTTCTACAAAAACTCTGCTGGTCCAAAATGCAGCAGCCAGAATTCAGCGGGTCAGAAAATGAACATATTAGCCTGGTTGTTAAAAACTTAAAAATTCTACTAATTATTTATAAGGCCCTGAATGGTTTAGCTCCTCAGTACCTGAGTGAGTTCCTGTCTCACTACAGTCCTTCACATTCACTGCGATCTGAAAATTCCTGCCATTTGATAATACCCAGAATTTCAAAATTCACCCAAACTCAGTCTTCCCAGTGTTGTTCATGAGGCAGATACACTAATTTAAATCTACATAAAAGACCAAGTTCTTCAATCTAGTCTACACATAGTCCTATGGATTTATTACCCAAATCCCTTAAGGGATTGTTAGGCTGCATTACATGGGTAACCCGGAACTGGGGACACTTCCCATTAAAGACATTTAAAATTAAAGACTCTTTAATTTCTTCTTGTAGTAATGATGATTTGATCTCTTCTTGTAAGATTTCTTGCCTGAACCTTGTCACAAAATCAGACCTGACAATTTTTAAATCAATATACATTTTTAAATCATTATATATATATTCCAAAAATTATGAATTGCAGCTTTAACATACCAGGGGAGAACTGGCCCTCCCACTTGAACCCTACTTCTCCCAAGGTTTTATCTCCATCTATAAATCATTAGAGGTTTGGTTCTTTGCCCCTCTCGGCTTGCCTACTGGGATACTTTTGACATTTAGCTTGCCTTAGGGTTTTGTAATTTGTTTATACTGCTTTTAATATAATGAGCCATCTACAGTCCTTAACACTCTACAATTTTATTTTATTTTTCTCCCATTCTCTTTCATTATGCAATGTTTAGATATTTTATGCTTTTATTGCAAATCCCTTATGTTCCTGTTATCTTCTTTCTATGCACCATCTCCATGTAAGCTGGAACGGCATATTTTGCTGAATATGATACCTGTCATCTAGCATGATAATAGACTAAATGTTGCATAGACTCAAAAGTACATATTGTTTTAGTACACTGTCTGGATACATTACCATCTCATAATACCTGAGATAGGTATGAGCCTTCGCCTGCAAGGTTTTTTGGGTACTTCAGGTATTTCTGTTGCAAGTCAATTTATTCAAATGGTCCAAATGTGTTGTAGTACAAATACAATCTTAGTATCCCTAATTACTTTTTCTATAATGACTCCTACAATTAGTAAGACTTTAAAAACTATCTGCATTAAAGGAGGAGCTTAGTTCAATGTCAAATTCAATTGCAAAAAACACTATATAAAAGGTAATATGCAATATGTATCTCTTCAAAGCGGTTTAACAAAGAACAGTGCCTTACAAACTTTCCAGTAAACCATCTATAGGCCTATGTCATACTATATATTATTATACTATACACACTTGTTTCCCAGTACAGTCTGCTGCAATCACATGTTGATTTATATTGATTAGGGGTGTAATGATATACCAATACCAATGTATATTGCTTTACATAGCAATCTACATTCAGAAATAAGCAATAATGCTTCTTTACATGCAGATCGAGAGGGACAGTGCTAATTCACAGTCTGATTATGAAATTACAGAAGACTGGAAAGTCTGAACGAAAAAGTATTTGATTAGGTGATGGGTGGGGTTTAATTCACAAGTTCATAAATGTTTGCAGAAATTTATTGAATTATTAGTGCAAAACTTGTATTGCGCACAAAACAATGTGCACAATACCCGCAATCCTGCGTTGAATTTCGGGCCCTGGTGTACAATAAAAAAAACTCATCCAGGTTTGACATGACTTGAGAATGAGTAAATGATGGAAACATTTTCATTTTGGGGTAAAACATCCCTTTAAGCCTGTGGACAAATTCACAAATGTAATTGCAATTCTAAATGGAATTGGAAATATCCTGAAACGGCATATTAACGACTTCTGGCATCATCTGACCAGTTTTACACAAACCCACCAATTTTTTTTCTGACACAGTAATATCTTTTTTAACACTCACTAAGACTCAATCGTAATTTGTGACGTAAAACACGAGTAGTTCATGTAAATATTCATTAAGTCATTAAGAGGTGATCAAACTCCCATAAGCGTTAACACTAAAATCCAATCAAGGAATCCTACTAACAACTAGTCTGACTGAAAACCAATTTTAATAATTTATTGCTGATGAAAAAAAATTCTTTAACGTAGGGAAAACTCTGCAGTTAAAAATCGGTGTAATTTATGCATTTTTCCGAGATCATCTGCCGCTCTGAGCACCTGAGGCAGCTGACAACGTCTTCCTATTGTAATGTGTTGCAATAAGCTTGATCACTAAACAACACAAGCTTGTCATTCGGTCAAAATTTAATTGACATTTTTCTCATGAGATCTGGGAACACACAGAGTTCGTGACAGGTGTTTTTCCACGCGGGCCTGTGTCAGTGTGAAGCTCCAACGATCGCGTGAGAAGCTCGGGTTCTGAGCATCCACGCGCCGCGCATACTCACAGGAAAGGCTCGTATCCTCATCTTGGTGTCTTTCTTAGTGCCGCCTTTGCTAAGATTTGACATGTCTGGCTTGTTCCCCGCCGCTGTCCGCTTTCACATGAAAGTCTTCAGTGGGGAATGATGGGGAGGCACAGTTGAGCCTCCACTTCACCGCACTGAGTCTCACTCTTCAAGTTTGTTTACAAACCGCGTCGCGCGCAGCAGCTTTCACTTCCCCACATCAGAGATGGCGGACATGCAAATCTCGCCGCCTCTCGACTCTGAGGTAAAGCACGCGAGACCTTGTGACTAAAGAAATTAAAATTAAGACAGAAATGAATAGGGATTCTTCGATGTTTGTGAATTGAAGTAATATTTGATAATAATTGAAAATAACTGAAGTAATTATTAAATGTACTACCGAGCAGATTGTAAATGATTATAACTGTTTATAGTTACGTTGTCTTCTACAAGGTGGTAGAAAGTCGAATCTCCCAAATTGATATAGCTGCAGTCCGGAGTTAAAGCCGCTCAAAGCCAAAATTGCAAACAAGGCTAAAGGACGCGTAACGCAGGAAGAAGACCAGGAGATCAAATGCCGCTGTTTTTGAATGCGTTTTCATATAGAAACGTCACATAGGCTTAACATTGAGCTGTATGGGGCGTAATTGAGGACAATTTAAAAAGCAATTGCAAAGCAATTTCTCTTTAATGCGTTTTCTATTTGTGGGTGTAAAAGTTGTGACACAATTCAAATTCAGATATCCGGCGCATGTGCGGAGGGCGGGCGAAACATTTTGATGAAACACGCTTTCACACTGGCTGCGTTTGCTGTGCGTAGCTGATCCGCGAGTTGTGTAAAGAAAACGCTATAATGGGAAATTCACATTACTTTATTTTAATTTCAAAATACATCTAGGAGAAAAAACGTAAGAATTGTATTTTATCACCAGTGTAGTTTATATAACTTTGATTTGTTTCATCAACAACACTTTTGTTCTATTTGTTTTCCGTGTAATGCGAGTTGTAAATGGAAGAAAGGTAATCTTTTTGTATTTGTTACTGCGAAGGTTACGTAAAAGCATAAGACGAAGACTTTGTATTTACCCTCTAAACCAGGGCAGGAGCGTTTGGTGTATATTACCACATTGTCGCTGAAACGACATCAAGCGGATCATAAAGAACTTTTAGTTGTTCTACCTCGACGATTAGACGTCGTCCATTATGTCTACTAATCAGATGTACTCTGAGGATAAATATGTATATAAACCATATTTTGTAGTTAAATTAAATGAATTAAACCTTTAAGCTAAACAAATTGACATTTCAGTTAAGTTTTGAACAAAATATAAAATGAGCTATTTAAACCTGTAGTTTGGAGGGAAAGTGTGTTTTCAGGTATTTGTTTTGTTTTAAAATTGCCCATATGATGTCCGTTTAAAACACATCAGTGTGTTGTTTTGTTAAAATTGCTACTGTTTCGCGTCAATCCATGTGTTTTTGACCATAATCAATGCACTGTCACTTGAATTGAGCGTTAAGCCGCGTTCACACCTCAAGCGATTTCGCTGCTTTATCTCCAATGGCTAGAGGTTGGGGCTCTAATAGGAGTTTCTGGTTGCCTAGTGACGTTTCTGAATGACATTCAATGTATGTTACACTTTGTAGACTAGACGAATAAGTTTTTTGTCGCTAAAAACAAACAAACATTTTGTAGGGAAAGGCTTCATATAAATGAAATCAAAGCATAAAGGGCTTAATGCGAGCAATAAACGAACAACGCATGCTTTTTGCCATTGCGGCTATATGTGGTGTGATATCTGCGCCTACTTTGCTAACTAAGCAGCCAATCGTGTCGATCGTCGCTTATTTTGCAGTGACTAAATGACGCGAGATAAGATTCGCGACTCTCGTCGCCTCGAAGCCACGTAACGTCTGCGCCGTGTCGTCTGCAGAAACTTTAATTTATCACAAAATAACCCATGAATGTTTTAACCGGATGTGGTTATACGAAGCTTGATGCATTAATATTTTTGAGGAGCGCTGATCGATATGTGATTTTATAAACCGTGGCATGTGCTTCAAAAGACTGTCTTTTAGTTAGCACCTTCTGATCGCAGATATATTTTTCTGCGATCAGGAAATGATGACGAAAAATGGGGAAAAATCGACTGCAACATATTAGCCTATCAATGAACTGACATTATGTAAATAAATAATACACAACTTCATTGCACTGACAAGACATTGACATTTAATTTATAATTGCAAACATTATTCAGTTTATTGGTTGCAATTGTTTTAATTTACCTTCAATTGCTTTTATTTACATATGAACAAAAATATAAAGTAAATACATGAACAAATAAACAAAAAGAAACCACTTAAATGTAATTGTAAGTATAAACTGCCTCATAAGCTGAGGGCACATACAAACAAACACACATGCAATAGGATGCTCATTGTCTAAAATGTAACATAATTGAAAGTGTGTACAGCTGGTAAACAGCTTTATAGCTCCAGTGCCTCCTCCCACAATAATGAAGGCTCTTCCCTTAAGTATTTAATGATATTTGTTTTAACCTTTAAACAGAATGGTAAGTAGTTAATGTTAAGTAGTCACACATATACAGGGCCAAATAAAACACAACATATACTGTCATTTGTAGACTTTTGTTACAGACAATGTGTTTTAGCAAAACAGACAGATGACTAGTTGTCTAATTAAGGTTCAGAAAGTCTTTTGTGGGAAAGACCAAGAAAGTAGTTCTTGTATGTTTTTGGAGGTGTAAAATATACAGGTTTCATAACATTCAAAAACAGCACTGTAGCCTATATATGTTTCTTGGATCATATAGTATGGTCCCTGGGGCAAAATTGAAAAATTGAAGCCTCTTCCCTGTCTTCTCCTTCTGCCAGATGTTAGGCATCTGCATACATATACAAACAATACTGTAGATGACATTACTTCACGTAACATACACAAAAATGGGAGGGTCAAAAAACTTTTGCACAATTTTAAACTTCTAAACATACATTTCAAACATTTAAAAGCAGTTTGATTTCCAGTTGAAGTTTTACTGCCGATGTCTGAGTTAATTTGCTCTTTACAGATCGTAAATGCCCTCTAGTGGCAATAATCTTGAAATGCATTTATTGGTAAATAAAAATGTAAGTCGCTTTGGATAAAAGCGTCTGCTAAATGAATAAATGTAAATGTACATAAATACCTCATTAATAAACAGAATTACAAACAAATACAATTTTTAAATAAATAAATAAATAAATAAAAGCATAATCATAATAACATATGTTTCTCAAGCCAGCATAATAATACGTTTGAACGTAAGTTTGAAATGTTGGCTTTCTCAAGCGCTATACAGATACCTTTGCACATGCGCGGTAGCTGAACCGACCAGGAAAAGCAGGAAATATATTGCTTAATTGTAATCTCAGCTATGTTAAAGATATCTGTCCTTCCTTATTCAAGTAACTATGACTTGGTCTTGTATGACTGAAACTGCCTAAAGGCGTTGATGGCTGCTTTGTAACACTTTAAGACTTAATGTAGGTAATAATTATCCAGACGCTTAGTTATCTGGCGCAGCACAGTACTGCTGCACCGCACCACACGTGCAACGTACGCGAAGCATATGCAGTGTGAAAGATCTAATCTGTTTTTTTATCTGAAAAAACACACTGGATACGGGTGCGGTGTGAAATAGGCCCGAGTTTAGACAGAACCAATGGTTGCCCTTGCAATTAGTCGTGTCTCAGCAACAGAACATAATAAAGGCATGACAGATGGCTGTTTTGATTCAGACACACATCTGTCTATTACTTTTACCCTGTTTACTTTCTAGTTACACCCTAGCACCCATTTACGGTAACCTAGCAACCATGTAATGAAATGAGTAAGCCGTGTCTCAGCATTACAACATTGCAGAGATGTGGGTAGGCTTATTTGACTGTTAGTGGGCTGTCGAGTATTGCCCTGGCAACTTCTTAGCCACACCCTAGCAACCATTTAGCAACCCTAGCAACTGCATAACATCATGGAAAAGTTGTATTTTAGTATATCTATCATGTTACATCATACTAGCATCATGCTAAACATGCTAACATCATTATAATTAATACTAAATCATGCCAGCAACATGTTTAATCATGCTAACAACGCCTAGTAACTGCATAACAGTACTACCAACCACCCTGAATGCCACAGAACCCACATAGCAAACATTATAAAATACCACCATTTAGAAACACCATAGAAACACCATAGCAACCACCATGGGTACCTAAGGTACTGCGTAGCAACACCCCAGCAATTGCATAGCAATACCCTAGCCACCACTCCAAGTACCATCATGCTAAATGTGCTAACATCATGCTAATTAATGCTAATACTTGTTTGCATCATGCTAAAACATGCTAGAAAACATTCAAACCATTATACACTTTCAGGCCTGGCTTAGTCAAGCTAACATAAAGTTTGTCCTCAAACTTTAATATCTAGTTAAAACATACTGCATAAAATACTGCATAATGTGATACTGTATATTGTCTAACGTAAACAAGAAACAAACGTTTCAATGCTTGGCTTTCAGATGTCACCAGTTAAAATAAGACTTGAATTGCAATGATTGCTATGACTGCTGTGTATGCCTAATGATGATGATATAATGAATAAAGGTAAAAAAAATAAAGACTGAAATAAGAACAATTATTTTGTTTGCTTCCAGATTTTAACAATTAAGATACAATCACATATTTAGAGACTAATATCACTGCCATGTATGCCCGATGAAGCTGTTTTTAAAGAATATATTAAAATCTAATCTTATATTATGGCGAGAAACTGTACATCGTAAACAAAAAATTGATTGTTGTAAAACACCATTGATGTCATTGGGTGCTTCTCCAATGGAAGGCTGTGTCCTAGGAAGGCCGCACATCATGGCTGCCATGTCAACAAGCATTGTCTTATCCCAATTTGAAGGATGCTTGGAAGGCAGCATTTTTTCACATCCTTCGTTCAGCCTCTTTTGAAGTGAAGTGCATCTTTTTCAGCCTCAAATTCTATTCTATTCTTAAGTGCTTTTTACAATTGCTTCAAAGCAATATTATATTATTGCAATTTTTAATTGTTCATGAGATGTATATTAATAAAACTAATTAGGAATACTAGGTTTGTATTTGAATAATGAATATATATAAATATATGAATAAATAATTGATTGAACTGATAACTGCAACACATTTGGTAATGTTTTCAGACTGCCTAAAACTGTGAAGTTTGTGGATGAAGAACCCAAGCGCAAAGAGCTTTAAACAAAAAAAATTATTAAACAAAAACACCCAAGAGAAAAAATAAGGAACCCAACAAGGGCAGACAGGTGAGGGACATGAACTAATAATTGGTTAATTAACAAGGAAACAAGAAGGTGGGGTAAAGTCTCAGACAGGAGGGCACTTGGCACAAAGCAAACAAACAATGGCCATGTGCTCTCACACAAAAACAAGACTGTCAGGATCCTGGCACAAGAATTTAATAAAAACCCCAAACAAGTAGCCAGAACCCTGACGAAAACAGTATGTACTTTTGAATGCAATGTTTAGTCAATTAACATGATATCATATTAAGCAATATATGTTGTTTCACCTTACGTGGAGATGGCGCATAGAAAGATGGTAACATTTTACGGGACAGGGTTAATGCCATAAAAATACCTGAACGTTACACAATGAAATATTACCATTGATCAGTTTCAGGGGTCGTCCTATCCCATCTCCCCCCATCTGGTCTGGCTAAAGTTCAGATTCAGCTGACTATAGGACCTAGGGAAAATGAAAGTGGAGCCAGTACATCTGTTCTTATGGGAAGTGTCCCTGGATCTGGTTTACCTAATTAATGCAGCCTAATAATCCCTAATAATCAAAGGATTTGAGTAATTAATCCATAGAACCATGTGTAGGCTAGATTAAAGAGGTGTGTCTTTAATCTATATTTAAACTGACATGGTGTATCTGCCTCCTGGACAATACTGGGAAGACTGTTCCAGAGTTTGGGTGCCAAATATGAAAATTATCTACCACCTGTGCTTGATTTTGAAATTCTGGGTACTATCAACTGGCCAGTTGTTTTCAGAGTTTCAGAGTTTTCAGATCACAGTGAACGTGAAGGACTGTAATAAGAGAGAAGCCTCCTCGGGTATTGAGGAGCTAAACCATTCAAGGCCTTGCAGGTAATCAGCAGAATTTTGAAGTTTATAGGATGCTTGATAGGCAGCCAATGCAGTGATGACAGAACTTGTTCATTCTCGTAAGAATTCTGGCAGCTGCTTTTTGAACCACCTCAAGTTTTTGTATTAAACCTTCAGGGCAGCCACCCAGTAGGGCACTGCAATATTCAAGTAGTGATATCATGAATGCATTATTGAATTTTTCAGTATTTGACACAGAGAGCATGTGTCATTGTTTTGATATAAAAAGCAGTAAAAAAAAAAGCAGTTTCACAAATACTGAAAATGTGTTTTTTAAAGAACAAATTTTTAGCTAAGATTATTAGTGACATATTTGTCAGATATGGTAACCTATACCTGAAATGTGACCTCTGCATTTAACCCATTACTAGTGAGGAGTGAACACACACTGCAAGTCGTGAACGCACACACACCCAGAGCAGTGGGCAGCACACTACTGTGCCCAGGGAGCAATCGGAGGTTAGGTGCCTTGCTTAAGGGCACTTCAGTTGCTACCTGCCAGCGCTGGAATCAAACCATTAACTTTCTGATCACAAGCCCGACTCACTTACCAGTAGGCCACAACTGCCCAAGCTGAAGAAGCAGGCTTTATAGAGTATCCATCAAGAGCATTCTAGGTTGTTCCGTGTGGAAGATTTTTGTCCAATAATTAAAACTTCTGTTTTGTCTGAATTTTGTAGTACAAATTTGCTAGTCATCCAAGGGTTTTTTATATAATAATAATAATAATAAAAATTATTTTATGAAGAGCCTTTAAAAGCAGCTTCTCAAAGCGCTGAACACAATATAAAGAATACAATAAAAACAATACAAAATCAACAGGCAAATGCAAGTTTAAAAAATGTCTTAAGTTAAACTTTAAAAATGTCATACTTAGATTTAGAAACTCAGGCTAAAAGAGCGTTACAATAGTCTAACTGTAAGACAACGAAGGAAATTAATTTGCATTTCTGCGAATGTAAAATTTAACATAGGAAGAGATCTTGTGATATTTCTGAGGTGGAAAGAAGAGGTTTTAACAGTACTCTGGACAAAAGAATCAAAAGACAGATTTGCAGCAAAAATAACTCCAAGGTTCCTCACTCGACTCTGGATTTCCAAAACAGAGCCATCAAGTGTCAGGGACAGAGAGCCAACTTTAGAAATTTGATGACAGGAACCAATGAGCTTCAGTTTTACCCCCGTTCAAAACAAGAAATTATTACTAATCCATGTTTTAATCTCAGCAGTGCAGACAGAAAAATAAGCAACGTCAAGGTGCTCATGAGGTTTTGAATGTATATAAATCTGTGTATCGTCTGCATAAAAATGATAATGAAGGCCGAGCGATCTCAGAAGGTGGCTTAAAGGTGACAAATAAATGTTGAAGAATAAAGGGCCTAAATCCGACCCCTGAGGAACACCAGTGGAGACAGAGCTAATCTCAGACCTATAACCACCCATAGAAACAAACTCGGAGCGGTCTGTAAAATAAGACCTCAACCACTTCAAGGCAATCCCAAATACACCAAACACTCTTTCAAGATGAGTAAGTAATAGATTGTGTATCAACAGTATCAAAAGTGGTTCTTAGATCAAGAAGAATAAGAACAGATGTTGCACCAGCGTCAGAAGCCATCAACAGATCATTGGTGACTTTGACCAAAGCAGTCTCAGTACTGTGAAACTTACGACTAAAATTTATGAATTTATCCAACTGAGGATGTTTGAAAAGGTTAACTATGAGATGATTACACAAATGAGTGGCAAAAATACACTGAAGTAATTTTGCCAAAAACTGGAAATTTGAAATAGGACAAAAGTTATTGAAATCATCCGGTGCAACATTTTCTTTTTTAGGTACAGGGGTTACAGCAGCAATCTTTAATGCTGCTGGAACAACCCCAATCTGTAGGGAGTCATTTATAATACTGAAGACAGCAGGACACAAAACATTAAAGCAAGACTGACATTTTGCTTTGCAGTGAGACATTTACACTCCATTTTCCGTCAAGCAGTCGTCTTAGTGCACAGATTGTCATTATACCATGGAGCAGAATGAGCAAAAGTAACTTTGTGAGTCCTCCAAGGAGCAAAAGTGTCTAAGTTAGCAATAAGGGTATTATTCAGCTGTGAGACTTTCTCGTCCAAAGATATTAAATGCAAGTCGCCTAAAATGGAAACAACAGAGTTTGAAAAAGCTGTTTGATCAATAGATTTCCACTTCCGGAATGTTGCAGTTCGAGTGGTACGCACACTTGATTGATGTAATTCCAGATTAAAGAAGACAACTGAGTGGTCAGACAGACCGATGTCAACAGATGATAACTGAGATACAAATGAGCCATTTGTAAGCACAGGATCTAGTGTATGACCTTTGCAGTTGCGGACTTGTTATCAATTGCGAAAAGTTAAAACAATACAGCAGTGATAAAAATTCCTTTTTATTCCACATGAATATTGGTCCACAATAAGAATTCTGTGGTCAGCATTGTCAAAAAGTCAGCAAAATGTGATATAAAAGCTGCATGTGACTTAATTTTAGGTGGTTTGTAAACAGTACCGATGATTGTAGAAGTAGAAGCAGAGACACTTAAGACCAAACACTCAAATGTAGAAAACTGAGGAACAGTCAAAAAAGCAGCGCCTTATTATTCACAGAGTGGGCATTAAACAATGCAACATGGGTCGAGCTATGCAATGAAGACAGCAGTGATTTATTCCCACGAAAGGGACAAATATTAAATTTCTACGATCAACACCGGTAGACGGCAGGCTGTTAATCTTATGTCGGCGTGTAGTGACAAAATTAAAAATATTAGAAGAAGATGAAACAAAAATAGCCTGCACCTCGAGCCCGATGCATGTATCGTTTAGGACGCAGCAATCTTGCACAAGATCGTAAGAGGCTTTAGATAAACGATAAGAAGACCGTTTTAAGCTCAAAAGTTGGCATGCAGTGTTCCTTTAGGGCCATTCGTTTTTAAGTCCTCATGCACGGTCAGTCCAGATTGAATCCCCGAAATACACTGTGAGCTCAATGTCACAAGAGCCACATGCACAGCCAGCCCACAGAGTTGATTCCCCTTAGCATGTCGTAAATTAATCCAGGAGGTGTGCAGAAATAAAAGCAACAGTCCAAAGTACACTCACCAGCCACTGGTTCAATTGCTTGGTAACACAAATTGCTAATCTACCAATCATGGCATATGCTTGGCATGGCAGCAACTCAATGCATTTAGGCATCTAGATGTGGTGAAAACAACTTGAAGTTCAAACCAAGCATCAGAATGGGGAAGAAAGGGGATTTAAGTGACTTTGAACGTGGAATGGTTGTTGGTGCCAGACAGGCTGGTCTGAGTATTTCAAAAACTGCTGATCTACTGGGATTTTCACGCACAGCCATCTCTAGGGTTTACAGAGAATGGTCCGAAGAAATATCCAGAGAAAATATCCAGTAAGCTGCAGTTGTGTGGATGAAAATGCTTTGTTGATGTCAGAGGTCAGAGGAGAATGAGCAGACTGGTTAGAGATGATAGAAAGGCAACAGTAACTCAAATAACCACTCGTTACAAGTTATGCAGAATACCATCTCTGAATGCACAACACGTCGAACCCTAAAGCAGATGGGCAACAGCAGAAGACCACACTGGGTGCCGCTCCTGTCAGCTAAGAACAGGAAATGGAGGCTACAATTCACACAGGCTCACCAAAACTGGACAATAGAGGATTGGAAAAACATTGCCTGATCTGATGAGTCTCGATTTCTGCTGCGACATTCAGATGGTAGGGGCAGAATTTAGCGTAAAGAACATGAAAGCATGGATCCATCCTGCCTTGTCTCAACGGTTCAGGCTGGTGGTGGTGTAATGGTGTGGGGTATATTTTCTTGGCACACTTTGGGCCCCTTAGTACCAAGTAAGCATCACGCCACAGCCTGCCTGGGTATTGTTGCTGACCATGTCCATCCCTTTATGACTACAGTGCCCCATCTTCTGATGGCTACAGATTACCTCCTGTAAGCTCCTGCATATTAACTATGCATTCTGTTAGTTTGGTCAATTTATGCATCTCATTGGGCCTCAAAGAAATATAAAGCTTAGTATCATGAGCATAACAAGGAAAACTAACTCCCTGTCTCTTAATAATTGCTTCCAGAGGTAGCATATACAGGGTGAAAAGTAGAGGCCCAAGCACTGAGCCCAAAATATGATTTAAACCATGCCGAAACGGTTCCATTTATGCCAACATAATTTCAAGCCTTTTTAAGAAAATGCTGTGGTCAGTAGTGTCAACGGCTACACTAAGGTCGAGTAGCACTGTCGAGCTCACTTACACCTTCACTCACACATATCATCAACTCATCTCTTCTCACTGGCACATTCCCCACCACATTTAAGCAAGCCCTGGTTATTCCCTGCTTAAAAAGCCCACACTCAACACTTCTGTTACTGATGAATACAGACCTGTCTCACTCCCCCGTTCATAGCAAAAACACTTGAATGAGCGTTTTCAACCAGACATCATCTTTCCTCTTGCAGAACAACCGTCTCAACGATATGCAGTCTGGCTTCAACCACTCCACTGACACTGTGCTGCTGTCTGTCCCCAAAGCCTTAAGAACAGCAAAAGGCATTGTCCAAATCCCCTGTACTAATGCTACTAGATCTGTTTGTGACACGGTCAATCACCTGATCCTACCGATCAGTCCTTGGACCACTTCTGTTCTTTATTTATAATACATCATTAGGCCCTATTATACAGTCACACAGCTTCTTACTGCTTACTGCTTTGCCAATCTTCTCCTTCCACTCTGATGATCACACAGTAACAGCAGGCATATCAGCCTGTCTGGAGGACATCTCAGTTTGGTTGAGAAAACACCACCTACAACTAAACCTGAAGTTCTTAATGCCAACTAGTACAGCCAAAAACCTTGGTGTAGTTTTTGACAACCAGCTGACATTCTCTGACCACATTGCCAAGGCAACATGCTCATGTAGATTTGCCTTATACAACATTGGGAAAATCAGGCCTTATCTCACTGAACATATGACACAACTCCTTGTCCAGGCCCTTATCGTTTGTAGGCTTGACTATTGCATTGCTCTGTTGGCCAGTCTTCCAGCATGGGCTGGAAAATCTCTCAGTGAACATATCTCTCATGTCTGATCAGTGCTAAAATGACTTATCCAGTTCCAGCTCTACGCTAAGGAGGAGAAGTATGAATTGCACCGTACCAGCACCTCATTTCTTGGTTACGTGATCAGTCAGGAGGGTGTTGCCATGGATGAAAAAGGTACAAACCATGTCTGAATGGCCAAGAAGTGAAGAAACTACAACGCTTCTTAGGATTTGCTCATTTCTATCAAAGGTTCATCTGTGGTTTCAGCTCTGTCGCCGCACCCCTGACATCATTAACCAAATGATAATCCACCAGGCTTGTCTGGATCACAGAGGCAAAACAAGCTTTCTATGACCTCCTCCGCACCCATCCTCAAGCATCCTGTTCAAGATAGACCCTTCATTGTTGAGGTGGATGCCTCAAATACTGGGGTAGGAGCCATTCTCTTGCAACGCCATGGCTCACCACCCAAGATGTTCCCATGTGCCTACTTCTCTCGGAAATTATCTCCCGCCGAATGTAACTACAATGTGGGGAATCGAGAATTACTAGCCATGAAATTGACTCTAGAGGAATGACGTCATTGGCTTGAGGGAGCTTCTCACCCATTCACTGTATTAAGTGACCATAAGAACCTAGAATACTTATGCTCAGCAAAGAGACTAAACCCCAGGCAAGCTAGGTGGGCCCTCTTTTTTACATGCTTCTAATTGTCACTTATCGCCCAGGTTCCAAAAATACCAAAGCTGACGTTCTATCCCATCAGATGACAAGGTTCAAGAATCACTCATGCAGGAAAACATTATACCCGAGATTTTACTCGTAGCTCCCGTACAATGGGAGATAATCACAGAAATTGATTACTCACCCAGGTTCATGAGACACCCAGCTCTGGTCATCCCAGTACCACTGCTACCCTGCAATCATTTCTGGTGGCCTTCTCCAACCAACGACATGATCCAACATGTCCACAATTGCTCAAACTGCCAAACCACCAAGACTCCTGTTGGATTTCAAATTTTTAAAATGTTAAATCTAGGTTCCAACGTAATAGTATATAAACTGAAAAGGTTATGTACATTGCGTTTTACATTTTGAGGTAAAGATGATGACAATTCCAAGAAGAGCAAGTCAGGCAGCCCAGGTTTTGAGACATTAACTTTTTGTCTTGCACTTCCTGACCATTAGGCAGGGTCCCAAGTTAACGGTGAATGCTAAGCTCAGGGCACAGATGTGCCTTTGTCTCTATGGTAATGTGAAGGTATGGGTGATACTGTCAGGCTGATTATGCATTTGAATTACACTGTTATGCTGATGAAATCAGGGCTGGGGAAATGCCGGTAATGGGCTGATTCCTGTACTATAATTGTATGCTTTTTAGATTGTCTTCACCTCTATGTATCCCTTCCACTTGAAAGGTATAAAACTCTACTGTACTGAGCTATAGTCAGACTTGGATGACTGCAACGACGCACAGCGAGTCCTCAATAAAGTGTAACTTCTGCTTGAAAGATATCCCAACGTCTCCTGGTCTTTGTTTTGACGAGGAAAAGTTTCCTACACTCCCAAGCAGCTGCCAGCAGGATTATTACAACCACTACCCACTCCTCAAAGACCATGGTCCCATATCATTATAGATTTACATAACTGATCGAAGACCACAATTTACCTCCCGAGTCTGGACTTCTTTATTTAGGAAACCCAATGTTAATGTAAGCCTCACCTCTGGGTATCATCCCCAATCTAATGGTAAGACTGAACCCTTAAATCAAGAGATTATCAGATTCCTTCGGTCCTACTGCCAACAAAGACAGTCCTACTGCCAACAGACGGGAGACGCTTCTTAATATGGGCTCAATACGCAATACGAATACTGTTGAGTGCTCTCTTGTTTCCTTGTTAATCCTCCTGTCATTAATTTCCCCCCCACCTGTCTGCACTCGCAACTTGCCTTGGTTTTTGTCTTATTTAATGCGCTTGTGTTTGCTGTCTTGTGCTGGTTCATTGTCTACTGTCCGTTGTGTTTGTTGGATGTTTTTGTGCCCGTGTCATGTTTTTGTTCATGGCATTTGGTTCTTGTTTTTCCCCTCGAGGTGGTTCAAGTCTGGATCATGTTTCCCTGTTTGGTTTCTGTTAAACAAAACTCCCTCAAGCAACTTTCTACTACTCTTTTCAGACAAAACAGAAGTTTTACTTATTGGACAAAAATCTTCCACAAAGAACAACCCAGAACACTGTCTCACTCTTGATGGATGCTCTATAAAGCCTGCTTCATTAGCAAATAATCTGAGTTTCATTTTTGATAGCAATTTGTCCTTTGAAAACCACATTTCCAATATTTGTAAAACTGCATTTTTCCATCTCAGAAATATATCAAAACTCATGCTCTCTAAGTCAGACACAGAAAAAATTTATTCATGCATTCATGACATCAAGGCTTGATTATCGCAATGCCCTACTTGGTAACTGCCCTTCAGGATTAATACAAAAACTCTAGCTGGTTCAGAATTCAGCAGCCAGAGTTGTCATGAGAACATGTAAGTATGACCATATTAGCCCAGTTTTGTCCACACAATTTTGCTGATTACCTACAAGGCTCTGAATGGTCTAGCTCCTCAATACCTAAGTGAGCTCCTCTTTTATTACAGTCCTTACCATTCATTACGATCTGAAATTTCTGGCGATTTGATAATACTCAGAATTTTAAAATGAAGCGCTTGGTGGTAGATCCTTTCCATATTTGGCACCAAAACTCTCAAACGGTCTTCCTGTAACGGAGGGGCACACTCACAAGGATCCATGTGCAGTGCTCTATTCATAAACCAGACAGACAGGGTCAAGCAACAGCAAACAGGTATGGCAAAGACAAGGCAGAAGAGTAATCGTGGTACAGGCGTGGGTCGAGACAGGCAGCAAACAATCCAAAAACCAAGTACAAACCGATCAGTAGGCAGGCAGCAAACAATCCTAAAACCAAGTACAATCCAAACAGTAACGAGTAATCCAACAGACCAGTAATAAACGCTCAGAATTGTCACCGTGGCAAAACAAGACTTTGCGAAGAGCTATACAAAACTAAGGGTTTAAATACACAGAGTCTGATTAGGAACAGGTGTGATTGCAATCAGTAAACAGGAAGTGCTCAAACACAGGTATGGGGCATCTTGGGGGGTGTGCCCTGATGTTGGGAGAGAACAGCCCCTACTGTTGTTCTGGGTCAGGATGTCTGAGGATGGGTGCAGTAGTGAAACGTGTTTTGAGTCCTTCGAAGGCGGACTGTGCTTCGGGTGACCAGATTAGACGAGTTTTCTTTCCCTTGGTGAGTGATGTTAGGGGTGCTGCCACCGAACTGAAACCTCGGATGAATCTTTGATAGAAGTTGGAGAAGATCAGAAAGCGTTGGAGCTCTTTAATGGTTTGTGGACGAGGCCATTCAGTTACTGCTTGGACCTTCCTTTCGTCCATGGCCACTCCTTCTTGACTGATTATGTACCCCAGAAAGGAGGTGCTTGTACAATGAAATTCGCATTTCTCCTCCTTGGCATACAGCTGATTTTGGATGAGGCGACTGAGAACTGCTCTTACGTGTTGGAATAAATAAGGATGTTGCCAATGTCGTCAACCTGTCCAACATATCTCTAAACACATCATTCATGAAGTACTGGAAAACAGAAGGGCTGTTGGCTAGGCCAAAGGGCATTACTAAGTACTCATTGTGACCACTCGTTGTGGAAAAGGCAGTCTTCCACTTATCTCCCTTTCGTATGCGGATCAGGTTGTAAGCACTACGTAAATCCAGCTTGGTGTAATATCTTGCCCGATGTAACTGTTCTACAGCGGCTGGAACCAGAGAAGAGGATAGCAGAGGATAGAACTTCACAGTAACATCATTTAAGCCTTGATAGTCTATGCAAGGTCTTAGACCTCCACCTCCACAATGAAAAAGCCTGCTGCTATGGGTGAATCAGAGGGACGGATGAAACCTATATTCAACTCTTCTCTGACATATTCCCTCTTAGCTTCTGATTCGGGCTGGGACAATGGAAAGATTTTACCTTTAGGTAACTCTGTTCCGGGGATAAGGTCGATGGCACAGCCTGTCTTTCGGTGTGGTGGAAGTTGAGATGCTTTTGTCTTGCCGTGGGTAATACAATGGGGTGACAGGCAGTGGGTAATACAATGGGATGGCCAGTTGGTAATTTGTCTCTTACTCCAAGAGATAACCAGATTGTGCACTTGTAACCAGGGTAATCCAAGAATTAGCAGGTATTTCAGTGAGGAGATAACATAAAAACTTAGTGTCTCAGAATGAATGGCACCAACCTAGAGTTTGATTTCTATGGTGGTTTCAAGGGAGGACGGACAAGGAATTAACTCGATCTCATGCTGTTGGCAAACTCATGAGATATGAAGTTCCCAGCCACCCCAGAGTCAATTAGAGCCTGCGTGGAAATAGACTGGGTAGCAGTAGTTATGATTACAGGAACCTTTATGACTGATGAGGTAGAGTTTACTGTAACTGTACTCACCACACTGGGGTCACGAACTGGACGATTGGGGCAGGACCACTTGACATGACCCCATTGACCACAGTAGTTCACCCTCTCATCAGCGGTTAGTCGGGTGAAACCCAGTTGCATGGGTACTGGTGGCTCTGGTTCCGTGAACAATGGACGGGGAGTGATATGACTAGTTCGCTTGGAGCAGGTCAGATGGTCCAGTTGTATGGTGAGTTCAATGAGCCCCTTTAGACTCTTACTCTCATCACAACATGCCAGTTCTGATTGTAGCTTGGGGTTTAAACCTTTGCGGAAGAGCAGCTTGAGCGTATTGACCCATTTAGTTTGAGCAGCAAGTGTGCGGAATCGGAGTGCATAGTCCACTGCCGTCAGTCCACCCTGAGATAACCCGAGCAATTGTTCTCCAGGGCTCTTTCCCTCCGCAGGATGATCAAATACTTCTTGGAATTGTTGCAGGAAGGTCTCAAAGGTATGGGAAGTTGACACCATCCACCCTCCAAATGGCAGTCACCCAGTCCAGAGCCCGGCCAGAGAGGAGAGAACTGACAAAGGCAATTTGGCTGGAATCAGTGGGGTACAGTGCGGGTTGACAAGAGAGGTAGATGGAGCACTGAAGCAGGAAGCCCTTGCATTTACAGGTGATCCGTCATACTTCTCCGGGAAAGCCATCCGTAGACTGATCGACACAGTGGTCGGGGTCTGAGCTGTGTTGGTTGTCGGTGCTGGCAGATATGCAACAGGATTTGCAGTTGACTGTGTTCCCTGGAGAACCTGTAGAATCTTCTTGGTGAGCGTAGTGAGAGGATTTAACTGCTGCTGTTGAGTAGCTAGCTGGGTGGAGTGATTAGCAACCTTGGTTGACAGACGGGAAACCACTGCTGGATCGTTATCTGGCAAAGTCTTCTGTAACGGAGAGGTTACCTCCTCCGTAACACTTCCTAGTACTGGCTGGGAGGCAGATACATTATGTCAGTTTAAATATAGATTAAAGACCCACCTCCATAATCTACCCTACACAGAGTCCTACAGATTTATTACTCAAATCCCTTAAGGGATTATTAGGCTGCATTAATTAGGTAAACCGGAACTGGGTAAACTTCCCACAGGTAGAGATGTACTGGCTCCACACTAAATCTGTCTGTCTTTCTTTTCCCCAAGATTCTGTAGTCAGCTGGATCCAAACTTTGAGACCAGATGATGCGGGACAGGATGGTTTGGACCTCAGGATCTGATGGACTTCTTTAGTAAACCTACCATTATATACCTACCTACCTCCATCCTAGTTAGTTTCTATATTTGTTTCCTGCATAGTCACAGCAGTGTGCTGTTATAGCTGCAATTAGTAACATTATGCTTATGTTTTTACGTTTTATGCTTGTAAAATTCCGCTAGTTCTGTTGGTAACATTTCTCAGTGCCTGACATATTGTCAGATGCAATTAGACCCAAAAGTTTCAACAATAAATATTTATAAATCATTATAATTAACTCTCCGTCTGTATCCAAGAAAGTTACAAATTGCTTTAATATGCCAGAAGAGAACTGGCCCTCCTGGTTGAGCCTGGTTTCTCCCAAGGTTTTTCTCCAGCTATACACCATTGGAGTTTTGGTTCCTTGCCACTGTCGCCCTATTGGCTTGCATACTGGGAGACTGCTGACATCTAACTTAGGGTTAGGGTTTTGTAAATTGTTAATATTGCCTCTAGCGATATGATATAATTACAGTCCAAAAGACTCTTCTATTTTGCTACTCCTTTGTCTCAAATTGTCTCACATTCTCTTTTATTGTGTCATTTTCAGGTATTTCTATAGTATATATTGTATGTATGCATTTTACTTGTGTGGATTTCATGGTACTATTGCAAATCCCTTATACCCCTGTCCCATAAGATGCTATCTTTTTAAATGCCATCTCCTAATATGCCTAATTAGTCTTAATATACATTTCACAAATTATTTGCAATAATACCATGTAATCTTTGTTGAACATGTCTGACATTTGTTCTGTTCTTTATCATTTTTTTATTTTATGTGAAGCTGCTTTGAAGCAATGTAACGTTGTAAAAAGTGTTATATACAGCACTGTGCAAAAGTCTTAGGCACGTTAGTATTTTCACACCCAAAAAATGGTTTTAAGCAAGTTATTTAAATCTTTTGTTGTAGTGTTAGTAGGAATTATAAGCTTACATTTCCAAACATTGTTTTTGCCATTAATTGTGATAATCCAGTGAAATTTTTGTATGTACAAGGAGACTGACGACAGGAGACACAAGGAGACTAAAACCATTTTTGGGTATGAAAATACTGACGTGCCTAAGACTTTTGCACAATACTGTAAACAATAAAAAAAATGATTGAATTGAATTGTCTTGTCTGCGAACACAGTTCGCCATGCCATCCACAAATGCAGGTTAAAGTTCTATCATGCTAAGAAGAAGCCATATGTGAATACAATTCAGAAACACAGATGTCTTCTCTGGGTCAAAGCTCATTTAAAATGGACTGAGGACAAGTGAAAAACTGTTCTGTGGTGTAAATTGTTAATATTGCTTGTAATATAATGATCTTAATCTATGATTTGCTATGTGTATACTTCCCTGAATCCAGCTGTCCTGACTTCTTTGCCCGAACTTGCAAGAGATATCTCCTTTAAAGCTAAGTTAACTAAAGACTGTTCTGAAATTGTAAATACTTCTCTGCATCTTGTATATTCTCCTATATGAATGATCTCGCCAATAAGCCTGCTGTTAATTACACTTACCTTCATGTGCTCTTGTGTGTATGCTGACAAAAGACCAGACCGCTAAAGGAATTTGCCAGTTTGTTTTCATTTTGAATATCCATAACCCCACAGCTCCAGATCCATTCGCCGAACTGATTTCTCTCCAAGTTTACCTTACACCAATTATTAGCCCACAATCTGCTCTGCCAGTCCCATGGCCCTTCCAGTTCCATACTCAGGTGAGGCAGTGGAATGTAGCAGGTTTTTACTCCAATACTCCCTGTACATCGAAATGCAGCCCCACCAGTTCGTTTCAAATCTAAAGTCTTCAGACATTCCTTTGGCACACTGTTTATCCAGGATCACCTGATTCATCTGCACCAAGGAAAATCATCCATGAGTGATTACACCCTACAGTTCCACACACTCACCGCTGCCAGATCTAAATACATACTAATCATCTAACCAGAACTGAACGTACACTTTGCCTGTCCACATCCTCTGGGAACTTCATCTCATAACTCTCCTAAACTGCCTGCAGTTACCCTGAAGAAACCATTCTCATGTCCAAAATATTGAAACTATTCTAAGAAAACCACTAGGGCTCCAATCTCCTCTTATCATTCTATGAGATGAAACCAAGATGGCAGCGTGGCAGTAGCATGCAGTGGTTACTCCTGACTTTCAGTGGTCACCTGACTTTTAACGGCACAGGACATCAGAGCTACCGGTGTTTGTGTATACCACTGCCAGTCACTTCTAAATTTCAGAAATAACACTACAGCTACTCTGCATGATGATCTGCTGGAGAAGCTACGCAATCTCAGCTTGCCGTGTCTCCTGATGCTGGTGGCCGGGGGAAGGGACATCTCAAGCGGTGCACGAGAAAGCAGAAGCGAGGCAAGGGGGCGGGGGTCAGTGCTAGGCTAAAAGCAAACCCTAGCCAGCTGGCTCTCCTGTCCATCCTACTCTGTCTGCTCCCTGGACAATTAAATGGATTACATCTAACTCCAGCAAACTAGGCAGTGTGAGTTCAGAGACTGCTGCGTCTTTGTTTTCACAGAGACGTTTCATAGAGACACAGCTCTGTGTGGTAAGGCTTGCGGCGGTGGCTTATGTGTTTACATCAACATGGAATGCAAGAACTTTGTGCTAGTTTCTAGATACTGCTCATCACTGGTGGAGTTTGTGACTTGGAGATGCAGACCATTTTATTTACCAATTCACCACCATCCTCATAATCGGGGGAATATACATTCCTGATAGTGCAAATGCTACATTCCTGCCAGTGCAAAGACACGCTCTACATACCGTGAACTGTATGGGTCTATTAGCAAAACAAAATGTGGGAAAAACTCAGCATTTAGACTTTAATACTACATGTAACAATATGTTATGTCTTGTTTGTTATTAGAGGCGCTGGTGTTTACCAAGAGCACACAGGAATGGAGGACTGGTAAAAAGAGCCTTTCATCTTCCCCCAAAAGTTGAGGACCAGAGCTGTACATCTAAAAACTTTGTCTTTGTTCATGCACAATGGGATGATCAAGTCTTTGACAGCCATTGTATCAAGAGTCAAAACAGTGTGAGTCAAACTTTTGTAAACCCATGAATAGAGTGTGATAGATTCAAGCCCCCTACCCTGACAAATGGCTCCTGACAAGGTGCTGATACTATGGCTCCATCATGGCTGGTATCAGGGCCTCCTTAGCTCCTCAATACACCTTAGTTGTCAGCATCCTCATTGTCATCAGAGCCTTTCTGTGGGGGGAAGTATGATCAGCCAAAAGTATTCTAGTTCCCTGTGACAACAAAACAACCATGCACTGCACAAAGGCGGCACTTGTTTCCCTGCATTAATGCCTTTTCTTATACCTTATCTGGATTTCCGCCTGCAATCAATTTATTATAACCACTGAGCACATTCCAGGTTCCAAAAATTAAATAGCTCACTTTACTTTATCATTTTTCTTTCCAGATATTCAGGCTGTTGGCACCAGAGGCAGATCTGTCTCTAACCCCAGTACCTTGTTATTCTCAACTCATCTTCCCCTAAACCATCTGTTAAAATGCCTCCTCGACTTCTCTATTGACTCCATTCTCCAAGCCTCCATGCTTCAAATAATTTCATCTCTCACATAATCTGCCATTTTCGGATTTTTTCTCTGCTAACAATCACCTTTTTCATATCTCAACAGTGTTAAAGGCATTGAAGCCGGATACATTAAAGGCTATTTTAGTGGTATACAATCAAAGGCATTCAAATAAACCCCCCAACCATCTGGATACCAGACAACTTTTTACTATTAACATACTCACCAGCTGCATTTCCACCCTCTCAGCTATCATGCCGTTAACACCACTTGCACTCACAATGCAATGTTCATCTGGGCCTTCTTTGGTTTTCTCCACTGCTCCAAATTAACCATCACTTCTAACAACCTTAATATCCAATCTACAATCTCAGACTTACAAGTTTTAGATAAAGAAACAATCACTTTCTTCATTAAATAAAGCAAAACAGATCAAGAAAAAAGGTCATTTCATATATATTTTCAACTTACCGAGTCCTATTCAACCACATCATTTGCTCTTAAATTACCTGCAGTACAGACCTTTTCAGGTCTCCAAACAATCCACTTTTTGTTGATGACTGGCACAGACATGGCTGAGGCTGCATCTGCACACCTTTCCCCTGATAGCTTTGATCCCTGGAGTCTTAGCGAGGGTTCGACAGGACTGAGTTTGTCTGCTTTTAGTAGCGCCATTTTCGGCCGACCCGAATTTTGATCTCAGACCTAACATGTCACCTTGACGTAGTCCCTTGGGAGCTTCCAGTCCGGAAGGATATTCTGTAATCCTAACCATCCTTAGAGGATGGTTTTTGGGTTTAAAAACATTTTTTAATTAGTTAAAACTGAACTGGAGCAGGGGTGGCCAGATACAGTCTGACTTGTAAAATGTCACAGGTTTGATTCTTACAGCTGTCAGGAAAATGACTGAGGTGCCCTTGAGTAGGGCACCATTCCCCCAGTTGGTCCCCAGATGCTGCAGTTGCTCCCTGGGCACAACTCTTCCCCCAGTTCCCAAGAGGGTTGACGAGAGCGAATGAGATTATCAGTTTGGATTGTAAGCTTGATGAATTCACCCAGGTTCTTTCCTTCATCTCGGCATGCTAGTTCGGATTGTAATTCCTGGTTTAGACCCCTTCGGAATAACAATTTTATTTGGATTTCGGAATAACAAGCTCCTCAGTCAGACGAGATAGTTGATGGTGGTGCATAGCGAGTTAGCTCTGCCCTATGCCTGGGCAGATAGCTGTGTGGATAGCTGTGATATCACTGCTGGATCGCTGTTTGGCGAAGCCTTCTGTTACGATGGGGCAGAAGCGTTAGGATCCATATGCAGCTCTTTATTGATGGGTAAACAAACAGGCAGGGTCAAACACCAACAAACAGGAATAACAAGGGCCAGGCAAGACAGTATCATTAAATAGGCAAAAGCCGAGGCAGGCGGCAAACAATCACAATACAGAAAACAGGGCAAGAATCAGGTCAGGCAGCAAACAGTCAAAAATGATAAACAATCCAATCAGAACACAGGTAAACCAGAATACAGGGAAAACACTCAGAAATTATCACCAAGGCAAATCAAGACTTCGCAAAGATACAGAGTCTGGGTGTGGTTTATATATGGATTATAACTGGAATCAGATGTGAGAGTAATCAGTCCCAGGAATGCGGCCTCATGGGAATAAGAGTCTGGAACAGACTAATATTCAGGAGAGGGCTCCCTCTGGTAGCCTTCTCTGTAACAAGTAGAATGCTGTGGTCAATAGTATCAAAGGCTGCACTTAAGGTCGAGTAACACTAGAAGAGAGATGCAGCCACAATTTGCCGACAAGATCAGATCATTTGTCACTCTGATGAGAGCAGTCTCTGTACTAAGATGTGGTCTGAATCTAGACTGAAAATTCTCGTATACTATTTCTTTCCAGGAAGGAACATATCTGTGGAGACACCACCTTTTCCAATATTTTTAAAATTAAAGGTAAATTTGAGTTGGGTCTGTAATTTACTAGTTCCCTAGGATCAAGTTTTTAATGTATTTTTAATAAGGGGTCTGATAACAGCTAGTTTGTAAAGTTTTGGGACATATCCAATGATGAATTAATTATATTATTTAGAGGAACAAAAAAACACTGCAAGAGCCCAACCAGAGACCGACACGACAAGTAACAGCGAACATCAGGCAATCCTGAGAAAAAACAGGAAACAAACCGACACAAGACAGAAAACACAAAGGCATTAAATAGAAGAGGGAAATGACAGATAACAAAACTAACAGGAAAACAAGGGGAAGGACCAAGACACGGGACCTGAGAGAACATGGCGAATGTAAACAAAACAGAGGCCATGTGCTTCCACAGAAAACGAAAGACCCAGAGCATGAGTTTAGATCCTGACTCCAAGAAACAAGAACCAAGAGTCAGGATCCAAACAACATGCTCTGACATAGAACACTGGGGATGTCAGGATCCTGGCAAGATCATCTAGAAAAACTCAGAACAGGAAGCCAGGATCCTGACACAGGTAGATTGTTGATAAAACAATCTTTAGTGGCAGAAGTTATTGTTCTACTGTATTTGAAGCATTTACACCATAGGACAGTATTGGATAGAGTTCAAAATGTCTTTGACAGTCAACCCCAACGCATACTTTTCATTGTCCACATGGAGTCAGATCTCTGGGTAACTATTAAAGTTTTCCTATAAACAGCAACACCTCCCCTTTTCCTTTTGGATGAGGCTCATGCTTATAGCAGTAATTTTGGGGGAAAAACTCATTTAATATAATGTAATTGTGTCGTTTTAGCCATGTTTCTGTCAAGCAGAGCACATCTAAGTTATGATCTGTGATCATATCATTAACAAAAAGCACTTTTGTAGAGGGAGATCTAATATTCAGCAAACCAAGCCTTATTGTTTGTCATCTGTATCTTGTTAATTGTCTGTATCTTTCATATTTGTTTAACATTGATTAAATTGCCATTTGGTTGTTTACAGGGTTTTTTGCATTTACCAGTCTGGGGGACAGACACAGTCTCTATATTATAATGTTTAGATGATTCTATGTGTTGTAAATTATGTGACAACTGTGACGTGATAACTAGCAGGTGGTTAGTTAAGCCAGTCTGTCTGCTTCCTGACCTGGGCCCCAGTTAGTCAAGTATTAGTAGAATTAATAAGATTATGTGGCAAAATTTCACTTTTCACAAAATAATCTCCGATAACCATGGCACTTTCAACAGGTTTCTCAGCGGGTGTGTCACTGCGTGGGCAGAAACTGTTTAAACTGTTATCAGAAAGGGAGAGTGGTGTTTTGTCCTGCGGCTATGCCGTCTCACAGTCACAAAGTTTCTCTGCTGTGGGGGATCTGCAACTGGAACTGAACAATGTATGGACCGAGTTGCATCCAAAGTTGGATCAAAAGCCCCATCACCCTTACTATCCTTGAGTAAAGTTTGGATGCGTGTCTCTAATTCTGAAATCTTCTCTGTCGGTCTAACTATTACCCTACATTTAATAGTCAGCCTAACTATTACCCTACAACCTTCAGCTCTGACAGAGAAGGCTACACTAAACATGTGGCAAACAGTGCATGTAACAATCACAGGAGAAGATGCCATGACTCATCGTGTTTGATGATTTATTCTGACTTACCACAGTTGTTTGATAAACTCCAATAGATGAAAACGCAGGAGATGAAGACAGTAAACAGAGAAAGACTGGCTCACCGGCTAGTCATCTGTAGTGGATAACAATCAAAAGCTAGCAGTATCTGATTAATTCAATGTGATATAATCAATACACAAACAGATTATGTTTAGCAATTTTGACTCCAGAAAGAAAGAAAAAGAAAACAGAAAGAAAGAAAGAAAAAGAAACAGAGTAAGGATAAGCAGAGGCACAAACACAAACCACTTGCAGCAAGGCAGACAGGAAGTGGAACCCTGAAGTGAAGTTGATGCCTGATAAGTGGATTTCCTCCATGATGATACCGTAGAAGGGGAGAGAGAGCCCCACGATAAAAGAATAATTAATTACAGCAGGAGTAAAAACACAAGCTGAATATGAATTCTTCTTCTACAACACCTCAGTGTGAAAGTCAGGGAATAAAGAAAGGTTACGGCGAGGAAGCTCTTGTCAGTGGGGTGATAAAAATCCAGTTTCTTTTTCCAATGATCTTTAAACATGCTGCCATTTTGGCCACAAGAGGCTCAGTGTCTCAACAGCACAATAAATCATCTCAATCAGCTCCTTTAAATGTGGCTGAAAGAGGAGGCTGATCTGACTCAGCACACACCTTGCTGACACTTGTCAGATCATTATCCAATGCTGACAGCATGAGCTCATCATCTAGCTCAGAAGAAACCACAGAGTGGGCTTCTGAAGCCATCGTGAGCTCATATGATTCAGCAGAGTGTGAGATAAACAGTGAAGTCCAACCCCCACTGCTCCTCTACCAAATTAAGCTGTAAACGCTACAAGTGCAGCCTCTGCTCTACCACAGTAGAAGTAGTACCCACCAGGTGCAGCTGCCTAGCTCCCATCAGGATTAAAAGGAGTCAGGTGAGAAGGTCCTCAGTGGAAGCAAGTGTTTCTGTAGCTTAGTTGGTACAGCATTGTGTTAGCAATGCAAAGTTTGTGGGTTTGCAGGAAACACACACAGACAAAATGCATAACAAAATGCTTCTTGTTCCCCTCACACTAGACCTAAATCATGGGCAAACAAATGGAACTGATGAAGAAGCTGAATGATCTATTTTGCAGGCACCTTTTAAAGTCTTTGTGGCCCGCAACACTACATGAAAGGGACAGCTGTACACCTTTATCTATAGAAAGTTTTCAATCTATTGACTTCTATTAGAAGTCATAAAATAAAATCCCCATTAGTCCCCATTAAATCCCCACATAAAATACCCATTAGCCAAAAAGTGTATGGCCTTAAACATGATTTTTCCAAGTGCTTTAAGCTACAAATAAAGCATTTTGTGTTGCCACATGCTGCAGCATTCACCTTACACACTATAGAATTGCATACTGTTAAACAGAAAACTTGTGATTTGTTAAAAGACCATTTCATATAAGAGAACCTAAAAAAAACTATTAAACTCTATCAGCAGCATTAGTTGCATGCTGTTGATCAGAAAAGCCACATGCTGATAATGAATTTCATTGTAAAAGTTTTTCTTAAGTTTGTTTTGTTTCTACATACAAAATAATTTTAGTCAATAGCATGTCACAGGTGATATCATGATAATTCCTTTTAATGGCAATGTGGAAGTCACAGCAATGCAATTAACATAGCAAATCTGGTACCTGTATAGTATCTTACCAAAAACATTCTGCATTAGTAATTTTACATTTTTCATATAAAACATCAAGATAGGAACGAAAAAATATTAATGTATAATGGCATACTTATACATTAATGATATGATAACATGATGAAAGTGTATAATCTATAATATAATACAAAACAACATAATATTAAATAATATAATAATATAATTTACTATCCTTACTACTAGCTACTCTATATGGTAACCACACCATCTTCCTTTAGTAGTTTTACCTATGTGCATTGATGCATTTGGCATTTATCCAAGATGGATTACAGTGCATTCAGTAGACTTCAGTATTTACATTCCCTGGGAACCACTGCACAACTTGTAGTTCATTGCCTATTGCTTATCATGTTGTTGACATTCATTCAGCATAAACTTGATGACAGACCTCCCTTAACATACATATATTACATAAATTAATACAATTAATAAATTCCTACATCTAAGAAATCATAGGCATCACAGTGGGATATTGACATTAGTATTATTAACAACTTACTGTATCTAACTTATTTTATAAACTATATTATACATAACAAGCATAATTACCGAAAACGTAAGAATGATGAAACACTGTTAATTTTGGTTTATTGGTGATACAGGTTAGAGAGTTAAAGATATTTTGTATAATTTAAAAAAAATAAATGTAGTATAAAAAGCAGACAAAAAATTAAAATTTCTTCTAGTTTAAATTTTCTATTTTGCAGTATACTGTTTTTTAGAATAGCTACTCACTGTTGTGAGTAATTGAATTTGTCTTTTTGTTTCTAATTGAATTTGTCCCCTCCAACAACAAGCTAGACAGCGTTGGCTACCCAGAAAATACCACTAAGTCTGCATCCTTTATAAAAAACAAGATCCGTAATTACATTTATATAACGTGCTCTCTTTTGATGCTATACTGTAGACAAGATGTGAGCATCAATGGAATGGAGAGAAAATAAAGCCTCACCAAACTTTACAAGGAAAAGATGTTTTGAAAGTGTTTCCATATATGCAGGGCACTTACTGGCTTTCCTCATTATTCACTCAAATTCATCTCCTAAAAATGTGATTTAATATTGTAAAGAATTACAAATTATAACATATAAAGGTACAATTTATATGTACTAAGGTTTAAGCATAAACTTTTGGGACAAAAGATTGAGAGAAACAAAGAAAAAAGAAAAGGAAAGAAATGGTTGTGATCAGGATCCCCCTGGATCCTTTAGCTTCTGATTAGTGTATCATGCAAACCGGCAAACTCCATCTATTGGCCCCCTGTCAGAAAACGTTTTCAACAAAATAATAGTTAGCCACAAACAAAATGAAGTGCGGAGGGACTAACCTAATATTTGAGCATGATAAAAAGACTGAATTTAAAGTTTCCAATAAGCATTATGCAGTTCTGGAGTTCTTTTGAATTGGGAAAGTGACCCTGTCAATATATGTGATTAAGCATGTGGATTCCACAGATCTCTCTTTATTGATGATCGTGTGAGGAAACTGGAATTGTTTTGAAACCATGGTACAAACACAAAATGATCCTCCACATTTCAGCCTCACTGTGTCCCTCCACCCACAACTGGAATGCAGTGCAGCGGGTTCCCACATGATCAAATGGTTCTGCTAAGCTCTACTGCACAGACGCAAACATGGATACAAAAATTGAGCTTGCTGGCTTTGGACTGGCTAGTGCAGGCTGGTTTTGCTCTATTCTCACAAGATTTCTGCCCATGTGGAATGTAAGTGGAACATTTAAAAATACTACTACGACACTTCCGCTATACTGGGATGGAGTGTGGCTAAACTGGCAACATCACAGCACTGGCAGCTTGCATTGCACCTTCTATCAGTCTCTCCTGTCTCTAACTGAGCATTTCACCACTTGGAAAATCCTCCTTGTTGTGTCCATAGGAGTGGGATTTGTTGCCATGGCAGTTTACCCTGTAGGGTGGATAAGATATCCTAAGAATGTGCAATTTAAAGCAGCCTGTGGGCCAGCATTTGTAATAGATGGTCTGCTCTTACTAGTGCTGCTCTCCTGGACAACACATTTAACAGGGGAAGATTTGGACTTAAATTTGGACGTCTCTCTTACACGGGAGTGTGGAGCAGCAATCGTCACTGGTTGGGTGGGCACAGCACTGCTTACAGTGGGTGGTGGAGTGCTAAGCATTATTTGCTATAAAGAGGTCTGGAAGCAAAGAAGGCAACTTTCAGCACAAACTTCAGAGCCAGGGGTGCAGGATCCACTCCATACCATACACAGTACTGCATTCATACAAACCCCTCTTACTGGATGATTTTATTTGTGGTTTTGATTTAGGTAGTTGAGACTATTAATGTAAAAATGTCTACTGCTGCTTCTGTTAAAGAATTGAGACATTTTAAAGTATCTAAAGTTGTATTTAACGTAAAACTCTGATTGATCACTTGAAATTGTTCTCATTGTTGGAGGTGGATGCCCTTAACAAAGAAACAAAGAAACTCTCTTGTGGCTGGCAAAGTTTACATAATATAGACTAAATATTGTGTTCTTTAAAGTCCACAAATTTTGTGTCTGTCTCATTAATTATTTTTAAATAGCATTGTATATATTGGCCATTGTACTGCCTGCTACCTAAATATTGGTGTTGGCTTGCTCCAAAAAAAACAAAGGTCAATAAACATTATCAACAATTCAAAATGTTGCCATTTCAACACCTGTGAGTGAAATACTCAGATAAACGAAGATAGCTAGTTGTTTTATTTTATTGGGACAATATTTAGTTTTGTCTGGTCATTTTTTGTCGTTTTTTTCTGTGTGCTCTTTAGTTTTGTTACATCTATGTTTTTTCTCACTTCCTGTTGTAGTTTTGTTTTAGTTTAGTTCTATTGTAGTCCTTTCTGTGTTGTCGCACGACCTGTGCCTTGTGTCTCTGATTTATCTATTTATCTTATCTATATCTATCTATATAATTTCCAATTATTCAGTGTTGGTTGTCTGAAGTTATCTTTATGTTGGTCTGCTCCTTATGATCGGTGGATTTTCTTGTGCCTATTCACTGCTGTCTTGAATTTATTAAACATTGTTTTATTCCTGCTCCTTGCCTTACAATACCCTTTGTCACTCTGGTTGTTGTGATTATATTCATTAGCACATTAAGTAGAATTATGTCCATTTTTCAGGTTTTCCCTGAAAAAGTTTGTTTGTTTTTAACAATTTTTATTAATAATCTGAGATACATGCTGTCTTAAAAGACGTGTCAAGTGACATGACAAAATTACAAAGCACATACATTAAACAAAGATTGTAAGTTTTCAAATGCAGTTTTTAAAGTAAATGTAAATTTGTCTCAAATATGTACTGTATGTAATGTATTGTAAGGCTTCTTTACAGCTTTAGTAAAGGCTAGACAGAATTATGCGCTTACCACAATTATTGGTTTTAATTGGAACATAAGCAAATTTTACTCAAATGTGTAAATACATCCAGCATCCCAGCTTCTACGTGAATAAAGAGATGACATCAAGTGTGTCTGAACCCCAGATAAGGCTAGGAAGGCTTTTTGAAGGTGTAGGTGGCAAGTAGAAAAATGATCTACAGCCTTAAGCAAAATTATTAACAGGTATATAATACACATATATATATATATATATATATATATATATATATATATATATATATATATATATTGTATGTAATATATGCATTGTATGTAATATATGTAATTAGCAAGACTACTTCCTGGTAGTGCCTCCTAAAGGAAGCATGTAAATGGAGAAAAGTAGGGGGCCTAACATTGATCTCTGTGGCAAGCTGAGCTGTAATTTACATAAATGAAGTGATAATGGTTGGATTAACAAGACCTAAACTATGCTAATGCCAGACTACTAATAGGCTCTGTTGGCTGGTATTAAGATATGTTTTGTTCGATTGGAATTACAAGTGGATGTTTTCATGGTGTTTTCATCCCTCTTTTGTCCACTTTCAACCACTTCTGTCCTGATTACTTCAAGAGGAGGGTCTATAGTCAAAACGCAAACAAGAGGTTTAAGGGGAAGTTTAAAGTTGATACGCATCAATATTAAAGATTTTCCACTGTTCCATTTTCTGTGTTTAAAAATAAACTTTCTTCTTTGACCCATTTAAAACCCAACTGATAAATGTGCTTCCCAACATCTCCACAGTCTTTTTTGGATGTTCAAACACATTTGACCCCATGAGCATCTACACCATGAAAGCTATCAGGTCAAATGCGTTTTCGACTACCTCTGGATGTGGTTGAAAGTGGACAAGCTCAAAACGTTTTAGAACCCATTTACACCTGTATTCAGAAACATCCACTTGTGATCTGATCGACCAAAACACATCTTAATACCAGATGTAAACAGGCTTAAAGTTCTCAAGCCCATCCAGCAGAATAGCACGATCTATAATGTAAAAAAGCAACCCAAAGATCCAGTAGTATTAGAAGAGAGATACTGTACATCCATTGTAAGATTCTAGAAACAGCTTGATTATGTTAAGAGCTACATCTGTGCTATGACAAACTGGACTTAAATTCTATTTTTTCTAATTTATACTTTTATTTTATAAATAGGGGTTTAAATCTGACCTCTCCTTATAATACAATATTTGCTAGTACCTCAAAAAATTCAGCGGTATTACGATTCAATTCGTCCAGAGGTATATTGATCAATTTTCCATATGTAGACATTATGTGCCTAAAAATGCATATTACATTTAGGAATTTACATTTATGCATTTGGCAGACGCTTCTATCCAAAGCGACTTACACATTTGTCATATATGCAAAATATTTTATATATAAAAATGTATAACACGAATGTTTAATTAAACTCTTTAAACATTGCACATCTAATATCCCAAACAGGTAATTTACAACAGAAAAGTACACTTTAGTTTTTTTTTTTTAAAATAAAGTAAAATAAAAAAGGGTCACATGAAATCAATAAAGCTTATGATGACAATAGTCATCCAGTCTTTTGTACCAAAATGTGCAATAGTGCAAATTAATGAGGTACTCTAGTTGTAGGAAAAAGAAAATAATAAACCTGGAACATCTGATCTTTCGTTTAGAAATTACACGGGTTTTCTTTGTCTGCCCATCTATTTTCCCAAATACAAAATATTCCCATACCCACGATTTGCGTTCAACAGCATACACAAAATCAGTTTCTGTCGTTTCGCTGCTGCCACCCAATCTAACGTACAGGCAGACAATAAAATAAGGAAATGAAAATGCACGCTTTGGCGGAAATGTGTAGTGGACGTCATGTTAAGTAAAGATACGAAAAGTATCAAAATAAAAGTACCTATCGCTATTTTACGTGTCCCAGATAGCAAACTGACGTTGATTCAATGTTTATTTTTAGTTGTAGGTCATCATCAATCATTAACCAATTATCAGTGTTGGATCAACATTCACTATTTGGTCGGTTGATCAGAACTTTGAAAGGTTGAAAATTATGGGGTTCCATTAGTGCCAAAAATATGTCGTCTATATATGTCATCCTACCTGTCGTCTTCCTATGTCGTCTGCTTATGTCGTCCTCCCTGTCGTCTGTATATTTTGTCCTCCCTGTGGTAAACTTGCTTTCTGTTTATGTCGCCCTGGCTTTCATCTTCATGATTTCGGCATAATATTCAAGGAATAAACAGTGTTTCTATACGAGGTAAGATAATGTCTGTACAGAAATGAGGTTATTTTATCAACATATACCTCCAAAACATTTGGTGGAAATTATGCTTTTCCAACATCGAAACGAAGGTGGAGAAATCTGACTTCTACACATGAGTTCAGTAGGTCAATAGTTATATTGACCTTATATTGATCGGCTGTTTTGTGACGTCTTAATTTTGCTAAATGCAGTGATGCCAATGTGAAATTGTGACAGGGCAAATTAATTGTCATATTATTTTAATAATAATTATACCCTAATACCAATTTTAAACATTAATCTAAATGTAAAGGCAAATCTATCCAAATGTCACAGCCTTTCTTCAGACTTGAATATGATGACGTATTTTACAGGTGCCATTTAAGGGCTTTGTGGCAGGCAATGCTACATCACATGACCTTCACCTGCCTACAGAGTCCACCAAAGCAGTTCAAAAAACATATTCTTTATATATCTTTGTTGCATGGTCTCAAACATTAATAATAACACGTCCTATACAGTCTATTCACTATGTGTTCATCTGTTTTAAACTACGGTAAGTTGGAATAAATCAGAGTCATGGCATCTGCTGTTACTGTTACACACCCTGTTTGCCACATTTTGTGTAGCCTTCTCTGTCAGCGCTGAGGGTTTTACATGTAATAAATGTAGGGAAATATTTAGGCTAGTGGAGAAGATTTCAGAATTAGAAACAAGCATCAAAAGTGTTTACATGGACTTTCTAGTTTCATTTTCAATCCAATGAAGTGTTTACATCTTCTCTCGATCAGATTAGAAAAGCTTTAAACCACTCCCTACAATACAAATTAACTTTAAATTGGATCTGGCCAATTCATTCTGACTGATGACTGATGTGTTTACATGTGACATCTGATTAAACTTCTAGTCCTATTATGATCGGATTAGGGTCCATGTGAACGCAGCTAGAGCTGCACCCACTGAGACACCTGTTGAAAGTGCCCTGGTTATTAAAGATTTTATTGTGTGGAATGTGAAAATAGAGGCACCGACCACCATAGTTCAAATGTTTACCGGGAAATTTAAAAATGCTGGCTAAAGCTAAATGTAAATTTAGTAAGATTATTATACACATCATTTACAACATAAAGAATCACCTAAATATCATAATATAGAGACTGTGTCTGTCCCCCGGACTGGTAAATGCAATAAACCCTGTAAACAATTAAATGGCAATTTAATCAATGTTACACAAAAAGATACATAATACAGACAAACAATAAATAAGGCTTGGTTTGCAGAATTTTAGTTCTCTTCCTACAAGTGCTTTTTGTTAATGATATGATCACAAGATCATAACCTAGATCTGCTCTGCTTGACAGAAATATGGGTAAAACGAGACGATTGTACATTACATTAAATGAGTCAATCCCCCAAAATTACTGTTATAAGCATGAGCCTCATCCAAAAGGCAAAGTGTTGCTGCACTTTATATAAATATTTTTACAGTTACCCAGAGATCTAATTTCAAATACAACTCTTTTGAAGTAATGCTGCTTAATATAACCATGTGGTGTAAATGATAAATCGAGTTTACCATTTCAACTGGCTACTGTCTACAGGATACCAGGGTACCAAACAGATGTTATCTAAGAATTTGCTGACTTTGTATTAAAAGTAGTAATAGCCAAAGATCTAGTCTTGTGTGGATAATATAAAAGATGCATTGGGGTTGGCTTTCAAAGACATTTTAAACTATCGGTGTCTCTCAACATGTGTCAGGACCTACTCATTATCTTAATCATACCTTAGATTTAATACTGTCCTACAGTGTAAATGTTGATGACATTAATATTCTGCAGAAAAGCGGGAATATTTCATTTTATTATCTTGTATGATACATTTACTTATGGTTGCAAAATCTTGCTACAAACACGGTAGAATGATAACTTCTAGTACTAACAATTGTTATATCAATAATCTACAACTGTCTCAATTCCATAACTGATACCTAGTGTAACAGATAACTTTGATAACATTGATAGTGCAACAGAAAATGTTAACTCTCCTCTAACACCTTAGAAAAAGTTGTTCCTCTACTGTTAAAAAAGATAAAGTACAGCAGCCCAACACTGTGGTATAATGAGCATACCTACACCCTAAAAAGAGCAGCCTGGAAAATGTAGCGTAATGCCCGGCTCACTCTGTGTGATTTTGGCCACAATTTGATTCTCTGAGACAAATTTTGGAAAACCTAAAAGATTTGTATAATATCCCCTCCCGCCAGCTACGGTCAGCTAACGAGCGACGTCTGCCTGTTTCCCCACAACGAGGCATCAGATCAATCTGTAAAACGTTCACCTATTCTGTTCCTTTGTGGTGGAATAAACTCCCAGCCTCCACCTGATCTGCTGAGACCATCACAACCTTCAAAAAACAACTTAAAACACACCTGTTTGGCAGACACCTGTCTGAACCCTAATGCTCTTCTATCCTATCTTCAAAAAAAAAAAATTCCTGTTTCTAGTCCATCTTTCTCTCTAGTAACAGAATACAATGTCCGCTTGTAAATATAGCTTTGCAGACGTGGCTCGTTGGCGTGCAAGACAAAATGTTCCATGCTCTCGTCCTTTGTAAGTCGCTTTGGATAAAAGCATCTGCTAAATGACTAAATGTTAATGTATAATCCTAGGCTAAAATCAGTTTGACATGTTCACTGACAGCCAATTAATGGCTGTTGCTATCAGTTTTTTCATCCGATTAAATTCTGGCAGTTTCAGAAGATTTCAGACACTTTCCTGCAGTGTGACTTCTCTGAAGCCTGCCAAACCAAAAACCAATAGGAGCGCTGAACCTGATGATGCAATTAGCGTGACAACTTCAAACCACCTCAGTGAAAATGTTGAAACGAGTCAGGTGGACAGTTGTTTGCTTTGGTGAACTGTTTGTTTTGCTAGCTACCATGTTAGCAAGAGACAAAACTCCAGACAAATCTTCTTGTGTATGTCCGTTTTTGTCGCGTCTTGACTGTCGTACAGTCTGACATTATGACTGAAGATCCTACAGTGTGACATGAGGATCATGTTCGTATAGTGTGACAAGCAACAATTGCAATGGACCCAGCTTAATTGGAAGTGAACAAAACTGGAGGTATTCCATACAGCATGGAAAAAGAGTGTTTCAAATTACAAAAAGGCCTTAAAAAACTCCAGATCTGGGAACTTTTTCAGAAGAAAATAAACACAACCCTAGATTGTGACAGTTATCAATATTATAGCAGTGATGATTTTATTAATTTATTTAATAAGAAAATAGGTACTGCCAGAGGAAACAATTATAAACATGCAAATGGCTGCAACATAATCAGATATCAGATGGTGCATCATGTTTTGCCCAAAGAATAGCTCCAGTAACTTTCTACACTGTAAAAAAAAAACTTTTCTGAAAAGAAAACTTTTCTGCCTTAATTTTTTATCCTGACTAGTATAACTTAAAAAAATAGGTTAAGCAATTTTCCAACTATTCCAACTATTTTCCTCAACTCTACACCAGTCAAGATTACAAAGAGTAAGTTGAAATGACTTGTGCAACCAAACTGATTTTTAAGGCAGCAAAGTTTTTTTTTACAGTGTGCTATAGATAGAGATGAACTGTCAAAAGTAATTAAATAATTTAAATCAACTAAATACATGCTAGATCCTATACCTACCAGGCTGTTGAAAGAGATGCTTCCTGAAATTATAGAACCTCTGTATAATATTATTAATTCATCAGGGGGTGTTGGAATATGTCCCAAAACCTTACAAACTGACTGTTATCAGACCCCTTATTAAACAAACTTGGAAAAAAACCCTACAGACTCGTCAAATTTACCTTTAGTTTCAAAATACTTGAAAAGGTGGTGTCTTCACAGATATGTTCATTCCAGGTAAGAAATGGTATCTGCAATAATTTCCAGTCAGGATTCAGACCATATCAGTACAGAGACTGCTCTCATCAGAGTGACAAAATGATTTACTCTTTTGTCGAATGATCATGGCTTCATCTCTCTTCTAGTGTTACGCTACCTTAGCGCAGCCTTTGACACTATTGACCACAGCATTTTTTTCAATATACTTGAAAATTATGATGACAATTGAAACTGCACTAGCATGGTTTAAATCGTATTTATCTGATTGATTCCAGTTTGTTGCTGTGAGTGAAAAGCATTGTATAAACTTTTGCTGATCGCTTACAAGGCCCTGAATGGCTTAGCTCCTTAATACCTGAGTGAGCTCCTCTATTGTTACAGTCCATCACATTCACTACGATCTGAAAATTCTGGCCAGTTGCTAATACCCAGAATTTCAAAATCAAGCACAGGTGGTAGACACTTTTCATATCTGGCACCCAAACTCTGGAACAATCTTCCCAGTTTTGTCTGGGAGGCAGATACACTATGTCAGTTTCCTACACATAGTCCTATGGATTTAATATTTAAATCTCTTAAGGGATTGTTAGGCTGCATTAAGTAGGTGAACCAGAACCAGGGGCACTTCCCATAAAAACAGATGTATGGATCCAAACTTTATCCAGACCAGATGGTGGGGGACAGGATGGTACAACTCCTGAGTTAGATAATCTGGGATTTAATGGACTTCTTTATAAAACTTACTATTATATCCATACCTACCTCCAGCCTAGTTAGTTTCTATATTTTTGTTCCCTGCCTAGTCACAGCAGTGTGATGTTATAGCTGCAATTACTAACATTATGCTTCTGTTGCTATTTCTGTTGGTAACATTTCTCGGTTCCTGACATATTGTCAGATATAATTAGACCTGACAGTTTTTTTCAGTAAATAATTATAAATCATTATAATCAATTCTCCAGCTTTAACATGCCAGAGGAGAACTGTCCCTTTCGGTTGAGCCTGGTTTTCCCCCAAGGTTTTTCTCAATCATACACCATTGGAGTTTTGGTTCCTTGCCACTGTCGCCCAGTTGGTTGCTTGCTTACTGGGAGACTGCTGACATTTAACTTAGCTTAGTTTTGTAAAGTGTTAATACTGCTTCTAGCGATATGATATACAGTCCAAAAGACTTCTATTTTGCTACTCCTTTGTCTCCAATTTTCTTCCATTCTCCTTCATTGTACAAACACGATTCCAAAAAAGTTGGGACACTGTACAAATTGTGAATAAAAACAGAATGCAATGATGTGGAAGTTTCAAATTTTAATATTTTATTCAGAATACAACATAGATGACATCAAATGTTTAAACTGAGAAAATGTATCATTTTAAGGGAAAAATGAGTTGACTTTAAATTTCATGGCATCAACACACTTTAAAAAAGTTGGGACAAGGCCATGTTTACCACTGTGTATGATCCCCACTTCTTTTTATAACAAACGTCTGGGGACTGAGGAGACAAGTTGCTCAAGTTTAGGAATAGGAATGTTGTCCCATTCTTGTCTAATACAAGCTTCTTGTTGCTCAACTGTCTTAGGTCTTCTTTGTCGCATCTTCCTCTTTATGATGTGGCAAATGTTTTCTATGGGTAAAAGATCTGGACTGCAGACTGGCCATTTCAGTACCCGGATCCTTCTTCTACGCAGCCATGATGTTGTAATTGATGCAGTATGTGGTCTGGCATTGTCATGTTGGAAAATGCAAGGTCTTCTCTGAAAGAGGCGATATCTGGATGGGAGTATATGTTGTTCTAGAACTTTGATATACCTTTCAGCATTGATGGTGCCTTTCCAGATGTGTAAGCTGCCCATGCCACATGCACTCATGCGACCCTATACCATCAGAGATGCAGGCTTCTGAACTGAGCGCTGATAACAACTTGAGTTGTCCTTGTCCTCTTTAGTCCGGATGACATGGCATACCAGTTTTCCAAAAAGAACTTCAAATTTTGATTCATCTGACCACAGAATAGTTTTCCACTTTGCCACAGTCCATTTTAAATGAGCCTTGGCCGAGAGAAAATGCCTGCGCTTCTGGATCATGTTTAGATATGGCTTCTTTTTTGACCTATAGAGTTTTAGCTGGCAACGGCGAATGGCACGGTGGATTGTCTTCACCGACAATGTTTTCCGGAAGTATTCCTGAGCCCATGTTGTGATTTCCATTACAGTAGCATTCCTGTATGTGATGCAGTGCGGTCTAAGAGCCCGAAGATCACGGGCATCCAGTATGGTTTTCCGGCCTTGACCCTTATGCACAGAGATTGTTCCAGATTCTCTGAATCTTTGGATGATATTATGCACTGTAGATGATGATAACTTCAAACTCTACCTGTCCCAACTTTTTTGGAATGTGTAGCTCTCATGAAATCCAAAACGAGCCAATACTTGACATGACATTTCAAAATTTTGATTGTAGTTTGTAATTATCCTGTGTGCATTCCAGCTCATTTTGCCAGCACAGGTCACAATTTTAAGTTTTGTTCTTTTACATTTCCATTTAATCATTTAGCAGATTCTTTAATAAAGCAATTTAAAAATAAGAACAATAGAAGCAATTAAATCAACAAAAAGGCAACAATGTGTACAACAGTGGGCTGTGACAAGATCCAGTCAGTCTAGTATAGTATACGTACTAAAAGTGTTTTTATAGATAAATTAATAGAAAAGAAATAGAAACCAGAAATTTACTTTCATTAATGGGTCAGGTGTTGATGAAAAATAAAATGCTTGGGTTAAGTCAGGCAGATCATTCCACCAATGATAAACAGTCAAGGTAAATGTGCGTGAAAGTGATTTAGTGCCTTTTAGAGAGGGAACCACAAGTGGGATAGTTGTTCACTTGCACAAAGTCTCTGGAGTCTACCTTAATAAACTGCTAAATTCAATACAACATCATATAAATTATATATACATGCATACATATATTGTACGTATAATTCCTATGCACTTAATAATACTTAATAATAAATAAAATTATCTCAAAATTGCCAGTCTCCACCCTCCCCCAGTCATGCTGTTCACCTCCTGAGTACTAATCGTCACCAGCGGTCACCCATCACCACATCATCCCAGCACCATATATAAGGACATTCCACAAACACACACATCGCCTGGTCTTGTCTATGGCCAATACTGCATTATAATACTGCATCTCTGTTCCCCTCTTTGTTATGGTTTCCTCTCTGGTCTTGCTGCAGTTCATCGTGGTTCTCCAGTCTCGTTGAAAGCAATATACAGAGATAAAGAAAGTTACATTTACAGACATTGACTATTTAAAGTGTGTGTGGCTACTCACATTTAAAACTCATCTTTTTCATTTCATTCTTTTCAAACTTCATCTGCTATCTGATTGCACTGTTGTTAATAAGGAGTTGTATAATCGTTTATACATGCCAGTCTGTTCAGTATATGCTCCCTTTCAAGGGAACTCAACAGGCTTGTCAGGCTTGGTGCTATGGGGAACACCTGCAGTGTAACTGTGTCTGAATCTCATGTCTAATCACGCCAATAAAACTGGCACACGGCAGTGCCTAATGTGTGTCAGGTGTGCTCGTGAGTATAATGGGGCACCTGTAGAGCTTTTTCAGCTTTTTTGTCTTGAGGAACCGTTTGTCTGTTGTTCTCGTGTCGAAGTGCTAATAGACGTGGCTGCGAATAACTTCAGAAAGTGTGTGCCTCCAGGTTCTGATACCAGAGGACACACACAAATTCTGTGTTGTTTGCTGGGTTGAAAAAGCTCTCGAGGGAGCTGCGGGTGCACATTGTGAGGGCTTCTCGCTGGAGAAGCTTCGCTCTCAACTGGTTGTCTGAAGCCTTGTGGATCAGCCTCTCGCCATTGCTGAGGCTAGGTGGAGGCTCATTTTGCATGGTCCGCAGGGGGCGTTCTCGCTTCCCCACAAGGAAGCGAGGGGTGCGTGGTCTGTGGAGTCAGAGAAGCTCTTGTCGGCGTTCTCTGATCTGTCAGATATCATCCTGCTGCCAGCGAACAAGTAAACGCAGGATGTGGCTGGGAGGCGAGATCGTGGGTGGGCTTCCCCAAACTGCCTGCTCCACATATGTGGAGCTGTTGCCATTTCATGTTTCGCAGGCACGAGAAGCCGGTCACGAGCGATTCTTAAACGACCTCCTCTTTGGCTAACAGTTCATGGGTTTTACTCTGGGTGAGATCTATGAGGCTCCCCGTCAGAGCTTCTCATGGCAGGCCTGTGGAACAAGCCGGTTGCACGTTGTCACTAGAATTGAGAGGCCCGTGTTTAAGCCCCACCTCGGCCAACTCTAGTTCACGCCGTCCCAGGTCCCCACAGACCAGGGAAAGACAATGTGTTTTGGTTCATCAGGGGTGGTTGGGCCCACATCAAAACCATCAGCCCTGAGGAACTCTTTTTCGATTCCTTTACTCCCCTCTAGAGAGTGCCTGCGGCCAGTGTTTTTTCAGCCATCCTTGTTGTATACTTTGGAGTTATGTGTCGGTTGAGACTGTGGTTCAAGGTCAGGAGCTGTTTTGACCCCCCTTGCTTCTTGTCAAGAAGTCAAGAAGCTCTCCTGGCCGGGAGAGTGCCTCGAGGGTGGGGTCCCCTGGTGCTATTCCAGCAAGGTTGCTGGGCTCTCAGGGGTTCGCCCTCTTGGCGATTGATATGGGGTTTTCGTTAGATCAGATTGGTTTTCGGAGGATGCAGCTAGTTTTCACCATGTGGCAGTCACTCCCCTGAGCATGGCATAGTTGGTATTGCGTTCCCTCATAGCGTCAAGCCTGATGCAGTGTCGAGATTTTTTCTAACACTCTTTTACCAGGGGGACAGTATATAACTTTTTACAGTATATAACCTTGGTTCCCTGAGAAAGGAACGAGACACTACATCTAGCTGTCATGCCTACGGGCACCTGTCTACATCTCCTTCAGACAAAGAAGTTGATGCTCTACAGGTGCCCTATTATTGCCTTTTCAGGTTGACTCGCTTGTTGCATTCCGCACTTGTAAGTCGCTTTGGATAAAAGCGTCTGCTAAATGAATAAATGTAAATGTATTATACTTGCGAGCGTACCTGACACACATTAGGTACTGCCGTGGGTCAGTTTTCATTAGTGTGATTAGATTCAGACACCGCTCACACCAAAGGTGTTTCCCATAGTGTCAAGCCTGATGCTTTGTCTCGTTCCCTTCTCAGGGAACCGAGGTTACATACGTAACCAAAATACATTTTCTTACAAATATATAGTTAATAAAATTAGCATTTTTAATATCTACAGATACAACAAAGACCTCAACATAACCACAAATGTCAATTTTTGCAAAAAGGTCTGATAACACTTTATTTTAGGAGTCAACAAAAATGCAATATTAAGACAGATTAACTGACTATATAATACAACTAAGTAATTTTTGTTTATTAAACTTACTAATTGAATTACATATTTATGTCTAGTAAGAGATAGGTTTTAAAGCATGCAGTAAGCCTTCAGAGCACTCTCTAAGCCATGTCTCCTCCAATACATGAGCAAATAGTCTGACAAGCAAGCAGAACATTTAGAGCAAATGCAATGATTGGACAAAATTTGAAGGTCTGGTGCCTTCCTGTTACCAGAGGGAACCGTCACCTGAGTACTAACCGGTGTTTATTCCGGTATTTATTATGACTGCATTTCCCATAATGACTCATAACTGGGATTGACCACTTCCTCTCACACCTGCACCTCAATATCCTCCATTATTTAAACTCCAGACAAATAGTCACTCATTGCAAAGTCTTGTTTTGCCCCGGCTGCAATTCTGAGCAGTTTACCTTGCGTTTGGATTACCTGTGTTTTGATCTCGGACTGTTTATCCTTTTTTTTGCCTATTTTCTGCCTGCCTCGATTATTGGACTGATCTTTGATTCTGCGATTGTTTGCTGCCTGCCACGACCCTTGCTTGTCCTTCGTTGTGCCTCTGCCTTACCTCTGTTAATCCTGTTTGCTGGTACTTGACCTTGCCTGTCTGTTTATCATATTAAATGCTGCTAACTCATCATTACACTTCCACAGATGATATATATTTATGTATATATATTTAGACAACTTATTAACAATATACATTTATGTAACTATATATAACCACTTACTGATTGCTATCAGGATGTGAAGAGACTTTCAACCAATATGTATCTGGAAAAAATCACCTACTTGCCTTTAAAGAAACTTTTTACTGCCTGTTCCACCTGCTAAATATTTTACCTATTCAAGTCATTTATTTGTTTTGCATTTGTTTTCCAATTAATTGGTATTTATGTTTGTTGAGCAGGATAAAGCCAGGACAAAATCTTATATTAAAGCCAATCTGACCCCCATTTTTAAACAAAACAAATAAGTGTAAAACAAATGAATAATTTGTGAAGGTAAAATATTTAGAACATGTCAGGGTCCTGGCTTCCTGTTTCTGAGTATTTCTAGATTATCTTGCCAGGATCCTGACATGCCCTGTGTTTAGTGTCAGAGCGTGCTGTTTGGATCCTGACTCCTTCTAGTCTTGGTTCTTGTTTCTTGGAATCGGGATCTGAACGCATGCTCTGGGTCTTCGTCTTGTGTGGAAGCACATGGCCTCCGATTTGTTTACATTCGCCATGTGCTCTCCGGTCTTGCGTCTTGGCCCCGTCCCCTTGTTCTCTTGTTGATTTCACGCACCTGTTAGTCGTTTGTCTGTGCTATTTAATGCCCCCATGATTTCTGTCTTGTGCTGGTTCTACTTGTATCTTGGCTCTTGTTTCTTGGTTCGCTGGTTATTGTGGATTTTTACAACATGCAATTCTGTATTTTGTAGCTTTGTAATCCAGTAACTTTGTTCTTGTCAAGTTTACTTTGTCTCTGTTCTGTCACTTTTTTGCTCACTGTTTTTTGAGAGTTTTTGATTTTAGTTTTAAGCCTGTGTTTGGTTTTCGTTTTGCCTCCTTGTGGGTTCTTGTTTTGGTTTTTTGTAAATAAAAACTTTTTTTCAGTTTAACGCTGTCTGCGACTGGGTTCGTTTCTCTCAAAACCTGACAGAACAGGGCTAAAATTGTCTTTAATTCAAGGTTTTATATTTTTGTGGCAGTTTTGTAATTCCAGTATAGTAATTACCCATAATTACAAACTTACTATTGCTTTAAAACTCAAATCTCAGTTTTTACATTCACTCTGAAAAGTTCTTTTGTGCCGAAAAGAATCTCCTATAAAGAATCTCCTAAAGTCTATTTTTAAATGGTGTTTTTTCTTTACTGTTTTGTCCTAAAATGTGGTTTCTCTTGTGGGGACATAAGTAGTATTATAAATTTCCATTATTTTCATACTGTGCAACATATAATCAAAGCTTTATGCAAGGCTGAACTACCTTCTATGTTTCTGTTAAGAAATGATAAAATGATTTCAGTCTCAGTCTCTTTCTAAGCAGACGCTTAAACAGCAAGTGTCTTTAATAAAAACCTCATCTCCTAGTCTCTCCTTGACTCCTCGTCTCTTCATTCATGATCTAACACTGTAAAGCTACTTTGAAACAGTGCAAAGTTGTATAAAGCACCATTTAAATAAACCTAGATTGAACTGAAAGAGAATATGAAAGCGTAGTAAAACATGAAACAAACCTTTTCAAAAAAAAAAAATCAAGAAGACTCTTGCCACAAGAGAACTAAGAATATGCATTTGTCTCTTAGGCCTTTAGGTGCAGCAGCTGATATCATCCGACAGCTGCAACACAATGTCAACAGTAGGCCTATTTCAGTCCCTCATTTAAACCATTGTGAAAAACATGACAAAACCCTTAAAAAACAGCAGTGAATAGTAGTGAATAGTAATACTGTTACTGTTACAGCAACAGAGATAATAATAATAATAATAAATGTAGAAAAAACTGAAGAAAAGCACAGAAGAAGTTGTTATTGACTGCCACAGGTCTATCACCTTTCTATTTATAACTCCATCCTCTAGCTTTCCAAGAATGGAAGTTTTGCCTGATCCATTTGTGGTCTAAAATTAGTGTGTGGTTGTTCAGGTCTGTGTGTCTCACACTGACCCTCAGGGCTGTAGCTTACATGTATTTCTCTCTGGATACTAACACACGCTTTACAGGTATGTTGCCATTACAGAAGGAATTATTATTATTATCATTATTATTGTGTTTTGGTAGGCTGGTATATTTTTACTTATATTTTTACTCACACATAAACTGTTTGTATCTGAAATAATGAAAGCAACAGTCAATTTGTATTTGCATAAAAGTATTTATTATGCAAACATCTGGTAATATGTGGCATTTAGTACACTGTTACTGTACTGTAACTGTACGCTTGACTCTATGGAAGCCGCTTTCTACATGTTTACCACGCTTAATTACAGTTTTTTAACTGACATGGAACTGGTTTCACAAGTGGTAAATATGAAAACTCTTACTATAAATCTCTAAACTGATCACACTGAAAACACCTAATTATTTATTCAAAACCTGCTATAATGTTTTAATTGTAAGCATACATTTTCTAATTCATATAACTAGTTTCAAAACTGACATGTTGTGACATATTATAAGAAAAAGGATGCTCATTTTTTAATTTAGTTAAAAATCAGCAAAACATGTTTTAAATCACTCTTTGAGGTGCTAAAAATGCAATAATAATGCACATAATCACTTAAGTAAATCAAGTAAGCAAATACATTACGTAATCTAGAAATCTAGGATTGGGTAAAAAATATTGATTCTTTGATATTAATTGATCTTCAATTTAACAAAACAATATTGATTCAGGAAATATTGAATTGAACTGAATCACCAAATAGTCGTAGTACCTAGTTCCACAAATTAAAGTTATCAATTTATTTTCAGTGCCATACAAAAAATGTTTTATGTACATTAGTTTCCTGACCTTTTGTGATTTTCAGTTTTGCTTGTACTAGTTCATTTTGTAAAATCACAGTGTATCTGTACTCTCATCCATTACTTTCCTGTTAATGCTCTCTATAGGTCAGAAAAACACACTTCATCAGTAGTATTATTACTAATTAAAAAAAACATTTACACAAAACAAAGGCCGACTCAAAATGTAAGCATATGTGTAGTATTTATGTGCTAATATAGTTTTGAAAAAAATCTCTATTTAACTATAGCTAATATTAGCTTAATTATGCAATTATCCCAATGGAACCCTGCCATTGCATGTATACTGATTTCCTTTACAGCATACATGTAAAAATGCTAGGGTAATTTATATTAAATATACAGAAAAAGGTAGCTTTGATAGAGAACAGACATTAGACATTTTAAAATGGACATCAATTTATGTTTTTGTATGCAGTAAAGGTTTGTCTTTAATATTTAATGTCAATTGTCATCCTTTCTCTCCTGGAAAAAGCTGAGTTTCACCTTCTGCTGCAAGGCTCTGCATTCTGAAAATAAATAAATAAATAAATGCATAAATATCTCATTTATAGTTGTTGCTGCACATTAGGCAATAGGAATAGGATGGCATATGTATCTGTGGGACGACACCAAAAACATGTTGATTGCTATCCAGATAAAGTTCTTCCTTAATCTTCCTGAGCATCTCTAGTATGTTTACATGGATAACAATATTCCAGTATTACAATACTTTGATACTAGAAAATGCCCAGGAAATGGAAATACTTTGGAAACACTTTGATTAAGAAACTGTCATGTTATTTTTCTGATTACCTTAATTCAACTAAAGTCATACTTGAAATACAAACTGAATTAAAAAATGTGGAGTATTCCTGTTTTATTCACATTATAGAAGTGCATTATAAATGTACACAGCTTAATCACACCATTCACGCCGTGTGAGAATTTTAGTTACATTTTGCGACAGCACACACAGCAGGGGTCAACCGTTTGACAGGAATTTGCATCCAGTGGCATTTTGCACATACAGAATGACAAATAATTGCTTGCACTTTAGGCTTTTGTAAAATTAAAAATGAGATTAAATTCTGGAGGGAACGTCGGACGGCATGGCATATGGAAATATTGACTTGTAACAATAATTGGTCTATGTTCTATAAAAAAGCAACTCTTTTAAACAATCAGAGTATTGTCTTCAGGATAAGGTCAATGGTTAGATTACTGCTGTCTATGTAAACGCATGTTCTGCAGCAAGGACTACATTGGGAAAATTTTTTTACATGAATTGTGTGTTTAACAGGGATGCGCAGGTGAATGCCGTGAATATAAGTTTAATGTGGGTTTAAACTCATAAAAGTATCAGGACTGAGCAAACAATCAATAATCTCTTTATATCCTGTCGTGTTGCCCCGCTCGTGTCCAGTGTAGAGACATTTACAGCAGTAGTCAAGTGATCAAGGATGAGCTTTGTACTACATCAGGTCTATCCGGATAAAGCTCCAAATTAAAGTAAAGTTTCATCTTTACAAAAATACATTTAAGGTGTGAAACCTGAAACTTTGCGGTTCTACTTTAATGGGGGTTAATCTCTTGCAGTACCTATCAGTCAGCAGCTAAGGGTGTACTCACACTAGAACCATGCCCAAGTGAGTTTGACCCCCAAAGTTTGGTTCATTTGATCAGTGTGATCACTCCAAATCATGCCTGGGCACAGTGTGTTTAACTGTGTTCTGGTCCACTTTGCCGGAGCATGGTTCAATTTGGCTTGGGCACATTTCACATGTAGTGTGATTGCTAACCGTGACAGAGCATGGAACAGCTACTCATCATTATGATTCTATTCTATCACTCTTTAGGTAGTACATTTTTCAATTAATTTAATTAATTCAAGTATATTTAGGTTTATAACGTTGGAGGAAAAAGTAGTTTACACTTTAAAGTGAAGTTTCAATTAAGCAGTTTGGAGATATTGAGATAAAACATTTGTTAGTATTTGTAAATTGATTACTTCGTATTGGAAACACTGTATGAGATATCAACAATACGTTCACCATTTGGCATTTTCAATATCTCTTCTTTATTCTGACCAAGTATGAAGAGACTTGGGTAAATTTAAAAGGATTTTTTAAACACTGTTTTAAGTGACATACAGTATATAAAAGTTCATGGCATGCGCTTTTCAAAAAATCCAAAATGGTAGACTTCCTGTTGGGCAGAGCTAAGGGGTGTCAGGTCGAAAGTTGGTCGGGTCAACATGTACCAGGTTTTGTACAGGTATGTGCATGTATGTTATATATGCTGACCCGTACCACCCATGTGTTAGCCTTTGCCCAGCCCTAATGGCTGTGTGTGCACTTATTGTGCATGTTAAGGAACCCAAAGGCCCTAAAACCTTGAAAAAAAAACAATAAAAAATGATAATCACACTTTCAGTGCTTGGGCCCTGAACAGAGCCCCCCATCATGCCCATGTCTGAACTTTTGCCCATGCCTAACAGCTGACCACTATGATGCCTGTGCCGAATTTTATGACATTCAATGTTAATTGCATCAAATACCCATGAATGTGGTTTTAAGATTTGAGACATTGGCAGGGCAACAATACTTAAGATATAAATAATTTTAGAACTTTATATCAGCCATGTTTCTACATTCCACATGTCTATTTTATTGTTTGTTTAAAGTTAAAACACATAAGTGTGGCCCAATGGTTAGAGAGATTGGTGGTTGATTAATTTTGTAATTAACAGTTGTAATTAACGGCAGCAATATTACATATGGGCATTTCTAATTGTCACACAAAAAGAAAATGAGTTTAAAGGAACACATTAAAGACGCTGGTTTTGAATCCATATAAAAAGTGTTTATTAAAGTGACTGACCCAACAAACCAAACTGTAATGCAGGTAACTGTAATCAGTGTAAAGGCAACACTTAAATATAAGACAAACAGTTTAAAAGGGAAACAAGGCAGAAACAGCAATACAAAAGATCCAGATAGAAACTGGTATAATGGTCATAACATGAAAAGTAGGAAAAGAAATAGTGGAAATGCTCAGTAAAGTGGACATACTGGCAATTCTTTGCAAAGGCATGGAGTGACAGCATTGTTTAGGGCTGAATTCCACTCTTTTTTTAATGCCCTTCCCTTGCTAACTTCCCTTAATCTTGTTGACTCAGATGAGTCAGGATCAACCAGGAGGGCCAGTTCTCCTCTGGCACGTTAAAGCTGCAATTTAAAATTTGGATACGAACGTAGAGTTGATTATAATAATTTATAAATAGTTATTGATAAGAAACTGTCAGATCTAATTATATCTGACAATATGTCAGGCACTGAGAAATGTTACCAAAAGAAATAGCGTAATGTTACAAGCGTAATGTGTAATGTTAAAAACAAAAGCATAATGTTATTGTCACAGAAACACCAGGCTCCGCCCCCAGTCAGTGATTCCATACAGTGAATACTAATCACATTCACCTGTTCATCATTTCACAATCACCACCTGCACTATAAGAGCACACACTTCCCTTCCGCATTGTGTGGACTCCAGCTGGAAAATGACTCATTCCCATGCAAGATACCGATCTCCATTGTCTCCATCGTTTTCCCTGTGTTCGCCATTGTCGCCATGTCCCATCTATCCTCCATGACCCGTGGTGTCCAGTCAATAACAGGAACTCCTCTCTGCCGAGGACAAGTTTGCTACTGTGTGGGTCCCACCACACTGCGTGATGGAGTCGGACAGCTGCATGTCGGACAGCTCCATGTTGAGGAGATCTGTTTCCTGGTTCTGGAGGAATCCTATCACCTCTGGGATAGAACTAGGGCACCCATGGCTCATTTCCCATGATCCTTCCATTTCCTGGGCAACTGGAGAAATCCTGAAGCGGGGTGAGAGTTGTTTCTATCAATGTTTCCCAAATCTTCCTAAACCTGCATCGACTGTTCCTGCTCTCTCATTTAACTCCACCTCCGTTGAAAGCCCTCTCGAGAAGAGATACATAAACATTCCCATTCCCACTTTATTGATGTTTTTTGCCCAAAACGTGCCTCCAAACTCCAAACCACCTCACCAACCATGGGACTGTGCCATCAATCTTGTACCCGATGAACCAGTGCCTAGAGGTAGAAGGGGACTCCTTGCCTCCACCCATGTGCCTTCTTCTCCAAAACACTTTCCCTGGCAGAGCAGAACTATAACTTTGGCAACAGGGACTTCATCACCATCAAGCTAGCTCAATAGGAGTGGAGGCACTGGCTGGAGGGAGCCCACCATCCATTTGTGTTATTTACTGATCATCGCAACTTAGAATATCTGAGAGAGGCCAAGAGACTCAATCCCTGACAGGTTAGGTGGGCTCTCTTTTCACACAATTGAATTTTATTATATCCTATCATCCAGGGACCAAAAGTACCAAAGTGGACGCTCTCTCTAGACTCCATTCTCCAGAAGACATATCAGAAAACCCTGAACTCATTCTCCCTCCAGGTCTAATTGTAAGTCCCATCCAATGGTCCCTGGACGAAGACATTGCAGCAGCCAGTGTCTCTGACCCTGCTCCACTGGGTTGTCCACCAAACCACACATACAAACTCAGAGTTCTTTGAGTTTTTCTCTGGCAGTATCTATTTTGTTTTGTTTTGAAAAAATTCAAAATATTGACAACTGTCAGAAGCGGATGATGCTTTATCTTTGATTAATTTAGCCACTGTCAAATAAATATCTAGTGTGGTATTTTCTTTTAAAAGATTTGAAACGTAGGCAGATCTGGAGCTTTTTAAGGCCTTTCTTTAATTTGAAACACTCTCCTTCCATGCTTGCCTGGAATACCTTCAGTTTTGTTTGCTTCCAATTACGTTCCATTTTCCAGGCTGCACTTTTTAGGGCATGGGTATGCTCATTATACCACGCCATTGGGCTGCTGTTCTTTGTCTTTTTTAACCATAGAGGAGCAACTTTGTCTAAGGTGTTAGAAAAGAGGGAGTTAAAATTTTTTGTTGCACTATCAAGGTGTTCAAAGTTATCTGTTACACTAAGGAACTGAGACAGTTCAGGTAGATTGTTGATGAAACAATCTTTAGTGGCAGAAGTTATTGTTCTACTGTATTTGAAGCAAAGAGCTGGTATTGCAATCATAGGTAAATGTATTATACAGGATACCAAATAATGATCAGAAATGTCTTTGCTCTGCTGCAGAATGTGTCATATGTAATCAACATTTACATTAGCACATTATTAAATCTAAAGTGTGATTACGACAAAGAGTTCTGACGTGTTGTGAGACACTGATAGAGCTCAAAATGTCTTTGAAAGCCAGCCCCAATGGATCCCTTTCATTATCCACGTGGATGTTAAAATCACCAACAATTAAGACTTGATTTATGGCCAGTACTACTTTCTCACATTCTTAAACCCTGGTGGCCTGTAGACAGTAGATAGTAGAAATGACAAACTCTGCTTATTATTTACCCCAGATGAAGTTATATTGAGCACCATTACTTCAAAAGAGTTGCATCTGAAGTTTTCAGATGCAGTTGCAGTTCTGCAGTTCTGTGAACATGCAAATGCAGTTCAGATGCAGATGTACAGTTAGTCAGGTATTAGTAGAATTAATAACACTATGTGCCAAATTTCTAGATAAATAAGCAGCACCAGCCCTAGGCCATCTCTTTTTGAACAGGTCAGGTCTGCACCAAAAAGTTTTCCAATTATCTATGTAACCTATATTATTTTGTGAACACCACTTAGACATCCAGCCGTTTAGTGATGACAGTCTGCTATATATTTCGTCACCTAGAAACAGGGAGGTGGCCAGAGAATATTACTGTGTACGACATCGCACTAGCAAATTCACTCATTCGCTCTGTCCCAGAGGTTGGCCGCCAAATATGAAAAGGATCCAACACCCATGCTTTGGTTTTGAAATTCTGGGTATTATGAATTTCAAAACTTCAACTGCGATGAATGTGAATGGGAAGGACTGTAATAAGACAGGAGCTTACTCAGGTGTTGAGGAACTAAAAAGGCAGCCAGTGCAATGTTGACAAAACTGGGCTAATATATTAGTTCTCGTGAGAATTCTGGTTGCTGCATTTTGAACCAACCATTTTGCATTTGAGCTGGAGTTTTTGTATTAATTCTGCAGGGCAGCCACCAAGTAGGGCATTGCAATAATCAAGTCTTGTGCCAGTGTCTGACATAGAAAGCATTGCCATTTAAATGTGTACATGATTGTTAATAATTATGCTTTTTTGCTTGTTTTTCAAGGACTTGCATCAGAGTGATTTCAGTTTATTTCTGTCTTCTGATCAAATGAAGTCTTGAGGAGTGTTGAAGAATGGTTTTGGATAAATTCACAAGCATGAGTTTGATGGACATTTCGAAGATCTTCTCTCTTCTCCAACCCAAAGAAGAAGAGGAAGAAGACAACAACTGCTGTCAGCAGCTAAATCAAGCTGTCTTTAATGATAATGATAAACAACTCACTGAGCTTCTGTTTCAGGAGAGATACAAGAGGTGCATCAATAAACTAAGTGGCTGGGGCATCCCTGTCACTCCACTGCGTATGGCCGCAGCTAAGGGACACCTCCACTGCCTCAAGATCCTCCTGGCTAATGGGGCTGAGGTGGACAGCTTGGATGTCAAAGCCCAGACTCCACTTTTTACGGCTGTTAGTGCGAAACACTTAGATTGTGTTGTTGCTTTATTAAAAGCAGGTGCTAATCCTAATGGCAGTTTACATAACAACTGTTCGCCTGTGATGACTGCAGCTAGAGAAGGTGATGTTGAAATTCTGAGGGAGCTGTTATATCATGGGGCTGAGGTAGATGTGAAACCCAAGATGCCAGACTGGGCCTCAAATGCTATAACCTGCCGGGGACCACTCTACATTTCAGCAGTTTATGGTCATCTAGATTGTTTCAAACTCTTGCTCCAGCATGGAGCAAACCCAGACTACAACTGCACTGAGGAAAAGGTGCTGTCCAGAATCAAACAACCCAAAACTGTGCTGGAGATGTGTCTCAGATATGACTGTGGTTTGGAATACATTCAACTGCTCATAGACTTTGGAGCAAACATTCACCTGCCTACTATAATAATAGATAAAACCAGCAGAGAGATTAAGTCGGTGATGCTACTGCTCAAAGAAAGAGGTAAGACCTTAATTACATCTACAGTTAATATGTGTAGATACTTTACATTAATGTTCCCTTTGTAAAAAGGGCAATTAATCACTAATAACTTATTACCAAGTGCATTATAAAACATTTATAGACAGTTATGACAGCATTAATAAAAACAGGTGACTTTATAAATCACGTTATTATTGCTTTATAAATATGGTAATTTAAACTTTAAACCAATACAAACAAACATAGAAATAGAACTATAGTTAAAAGACTCCTAGTAGCACTTCGTTTGACATAAATGTGGTAAGAATATGTACCACAACACAACATCTAATCATATTATCATAACATCATCAATTGTCTATTTTAGCTGCATTATGATCTAAATACTGAGTTTTTAATTAAAATATGAAATTTTAAAATTAAGTTATTAATTAAGATTAATAAATTAAGTATGAATAACTATTTACTATACTTATCATTAATAAATTAAAAATGTCTCGCTATTTGGCAGGCATTGCATAAAACTCTCTGTGGTTTATAATGCATTTGTAAATTAGTCATTAATAAACCCTTTTACAACCCATATTAGGGAAACATTAGGTACCACAAATTAAAACCTGCCCTCAATATTTGAAAGACTCAAACAGCTGTCAAATCATGTTTTGGTTTAAAGCTAATAATGTCATCCCGTTTAGATTTAGCTTTAGATTTAAATATAGCAATTATCATTAGTGTCATATCAGTCATTACATGTATAAAGACCTGTGTGTGTGTGTGTGTTATGCTCTTATGCTGTCATTCATTACTGGATCTGTATAACATCTATTTTTCTCTGTACAGTTTGCCCAAAAACACTGATGTCTCAAGCCCGACTTTCAATACGAAGGTTTCTTCCTATGGCAAACAAAATGTGCTCAATAGACTGTCTGGATATTCCCCAGATACTGAAGAACTATTTGAAACACATATCCTGAGTTATCTTGTGCTGATATGAATAACATTGCTTAATGTTTTACAAAATATATTACTTTCTCTTTCTGTATAATTTTGTGCTTTTTACTTATAATAAAGAATTTATGGAACACTTCAGCATGGGGACTAATTCACACTACACAACAAGTTCATAGTTAATGGTTAAATTTAGTTAAATTTTCCCCCATACTAATATGTTACCAGATTTATGGATCTTTGGATAATGCAACAGATAAAAATGTTTAGATTCATATAGATGAGTTCCTGTTGTTTCTGTAATTGGAAGTAAATTATGTAAATTTAAAACTCTGCCTTCTTAGCTGAAATCTTAGTAACAAAACATCTTGTGGTGATTTCACAAGCAGGTTTATAACTTAAACTGGTAGGTTAACTTAGAATTGTAATTAATGTCAATTTTCAGATCCAAAAACTTAGCAGTCGACACCAAGACAAAGAGATTGTATATATGTAAAGACAATAAAGAACAAATCAATTATTTAATGAAATTCATAATCATAAAATAAACAATGATACACAAAGTAAATCATTTGAAGGGAAGGGATCAACTAAACAAGTCAATCCTATCGTGTCACCATGGTTCCATGGTTCCAGCTTTATGGCAGGCCCCCTCTCTTACTGTCAAAAGTCTGCTACATTGGGAATGGATTCTGATGGGCTAAAACAAATGTAAACAAATTCCCAGTGCCATTAGATAAGACTGCTGATAACTGCCAGACACCTCTGACAAAGCAGGAAGGAAAATTCAATTACAGACCGGGAAGAAGAGGATATTTCCATTGGTCTAAAGTTTACTCCAAACCCACTTTATGAGATTAGGCATTAATGACATGGAGCCAGTCATGTGTGTAGTCTTTTATACAAATGTTTACATTCAAACACACCATTTCAGTCGCAAAATACTATTAAAATAGTGATATTTATCTGTCACAAGAATATAACTTCAAAAGGCATTTATTAACCCCCTGGAGTTGTGTGGATTACTTTTATGATGGATGGATGCATTTAGGAGCTTCAAAATCTCAAGGTAATTCACTACCATTATAAGGCTGGGAATTTATGGGCCAGTTATCATTTTTGGGTAAGTATTTTTGGGTTATCTTAAAGTATTCCTTGTAAAGGAGTGGAAAGGAGCGTCCTCAGTGGGAGGAGCTCATACTGAAGGCAACCAGTTCCCTCTATAGCTGACTTCGTATGCTCCACTCCCAAACAAATCACATGTTGTGCATCACTGCCCATAATATAACACGGGCAAGGTGGACACACATTTTCCCAAAAGGAAACAGAGGAACATTTCAAACAGAGATGGCAACAGAGGCATAAATTTACTGATTGCAGCTATAATGATTGTAAACAGACAGATTTGTAGAATCTAAGCTGGAAGTTTACATAGAAAACAGGCAACCAGGCAGAGTAAGATGGGAAATAAATTAAGGCAAGATTAATCAAGAAATCTGTCTCATATTATTACTATTGCATATGGCAAACCAGGCTACAGCTGCAGTCATTAGTCGGCACGACCTGTTGGGTCGAACTGGAGCTGGGTCTGTCTGTCTCACATGTCCTCAGAAAACCAAGGAATAAAAATATCCTAATATTCCAGCACTTGTAGTTTGTGATGAGGACTGTGTGGTCATCTCTTTTATATTGAAAATCTTATTTGGATATGTACCAGATTATACTGATTACAGTTATCTTATGGAAATGAAAGACAGACTGTGAGTACAGTACCATTCCATGCAATGTAAATACATCTGTTCTTAAGTGTCCCTGCTTCAGGTTAACCTAATTATTGGAGCCTAACAGTCCTTTAAGTGATTTGTTATAGAACCCCTGGACTATGTGTAGGCTAGATTAAAAAGTGCTTGATTAAAAGTCTGATTCTCCAGACTATGCTGGGAACACTGTTTTAAAGTGTGGGTGACATTTTTATAAGCGATCAGGTGTTTGATGTTTTTACGTCGTAGGTGGCCTCTTTTGACTCAGACTGGCAAGTAATCTTTAATTATTACCATGAAAACTGTCCAGCCATGCAACTATTTAGAGCACCCTAGCAACCAATATAAATTAGTTATATCTCAGCATCAGAACATCATAGAGACATGGGAGTTGGCCCTTTTAATTCACTCACGTCCATCTATTGGTTTTACCCTATTAATTGGCCATATTTTAGTATATCTATCATGCTAAATCATTCTATTCAATTCATCTTTACTTGTATAGGACTTTTACAATGTGGCATTGTCTCAAAGCCGCTTTACAGGGAGGAAAAAGGAAAAAACAATGAAATATATACAATGATACAAGTAACAACGGTATGTCAATTATCCATCTATTATCAATAATTAAGTATCAAGTCAGATATTTACTATGGGGTATCAAATATCTATTATCCACAGTCTCCCAGTGAGCACTCCAACACGGCAACAGTGGCAAGGAACCCAAACTCCAATGATGAATGTGGAGAAAAAAATCTTGAGAGAACCCAGGCTCACCAGGAGGATCATTTCTCCTCTGACGCGTTACAGCTGCAATCAGTACTTTGGTGTAAGGGTTTATAGATTTACAGCGTCGCAGTCAGTATTCTGATATAAAGTTTTATAGGTTTGCAGTGTCATAATCAGTGCTGTTATGATTTAAGTATTGAATTATAGTAATGACTAGTTTTAATTTGGGTCTGGTGATTATATTGATTTTATGTTAGCCTGATGGCTGACATAATACAATAAGGGATGTTTAGGCAAGGATGCCAACGTTTAAATGAGACTGAGAGCAGCTATAACATCAGACTGCTGGGATTGACAGAATCATGTATTTTACTAAAAATATGTGTATAGATTAACAGTAGCATTAGTGTAATGATGGTGATGGTGGCGGTTGATTTTTCACAGTTCCCATGGTGGTCACCCCCTCCTTAGTCAGGCTGTTGTGAGTATTGTCTCATCTAACTGGACCTAATCTGTATTGCTCAGAGTCCCTCGGAGGAGAGGGAGAGAGAGGGAAACAAAACAGGCTTATATTACCGATCACACAGAATGTGAAAGCCATGTAGTAAAGTGGGTAAAAAGTGTGCTCGGTTCTGGTTAAGCCTAGCTGTTGCGGCCTAGGTGTGACAGTAGTTGAATTACCTGAACCTGTTAATTAAGTAGGTGGGCTCAGCACTTGTTGAGAGTTTAAAAGCACCTTCACCACTGTAACCAGAGGAGAAGCATTTTGTCTGTGTGAGCTAGCAGTAGCTGTAGTGTACTTGCTGTGTTTACTTGGTGCTGGACTTGTAGCTGTTTGCTAGAAGGAAGTTTGAACTACTCTGCTCACATCAGTGAGCCACATATTAGTCAACACTTAAATTGGAGCGGAAGCGGCAGCCCTCATGTGCAGCCCTCCTCGTGTGAAGACATACAAGTGTAAATACATACCACTCTACCTGTGCGACTCCACCGAGCAGGGACACCGACAGGGCGTCGCAAGCATGCTAAGTATCCATTGCTCATTCACTTTCTTTTTAACGCTCCACTTTGTCTCATTACTAAGATGTACTCCCAGCCTATTCCCACTGCGCCCTGCAGGTGCATTATCACATACTCAAGGTGACGCCCTAACCCACACCTTCTACGCTCCCTCAGTATGCTACGCTACCTCACCGACAGATCTTTCAAGGTTTCATGGGGAGGCGGGAAGTCAATATCACATCAGCTAACCACTGGGGTCCCACAGGGATCAGTTCTTGCTCCATATTGCTAGGCTTAGAGGGCAGCAACAAATGGTAACATTACAACTTCAAAGCCACACCCTGGAAACCAGTTATGTTACCCTAGCAACTGCCCCATAGACCTGAAAAGGTCAAAATAGACGAAAAAAATCCAATAGATTTAACATTGGGCAGATCTTTGTGATGTCTTAGCTCATGTTAGGATCATATTAGCATAATGCTAGCATCAGGCTAAAACGTGTTAGAATCATGTTTAATCATGTTAGCATCATGTTACAACATGTTAACATCATTGAAATATTATGACCCTAGTTTTCCCACAACAAGCACCACTCACATTTTCTTCATAAAATGTACCTATCTAGTTAATATTAAGGCCAAAGCACAGACAGTGCAAAGCGCCCTATTGTTTTCTTAGGATTATTTTTTTATTCTTGTTCTTATTTTTAGTTTTCTGGGGCCTTTGGGCCCCTTGACATGCTCAAAAACTTTTAAAACTTTGCATGCGTTGTTACAGCCTCCTCTGAACCACAAAACTTTTAAAAACAGTGTTTAAATTTTTTAAACAGTGTTTGAGAACACTGTTTAAAAAATACATATCTCACAAAATAAAAAATGGAATCATGACTTTACACTCTCTTATCACTAGATTTCAAACTACAGTACTTACAAATAGCAATTAGAGTGAGAACTAAGAATAAATTTTTAGACAACAAATACTCCCCCCAAAATGTACTTCTCTACCAATGTACAGCACTGCCTTTTATATATATTTAGGCATTTCTCTGTAAGTGTAGATTACTTTTTACATGCATTATTTATTTGCATGCATGCAAAGATGAATATACATCTTAATAAATATGATAGAATTTTATAATATATGCATTTTGATAATCCCTCGTGTAACAGTTCACACTCAGCAGATATAAAATCAATTAAAAAAGTATACCTTTCAACTAATATATCATATAAAGGTGTTGTCTGTTGGTTGATCATAAGACAATGCAGTGTCAATTTACTAAAATATAAAGCAACGTTTGTGCACTTACAGGACACATTTAAAAACAGTGATATGAGCTAAGCTCTGGCTAGAGACTTTTTGGAACCATCTGTAGCGTCTGGTCTGACCAAATGTTACCAGATGGATCACAAAATACATGGAGGCCATAGGACTCCAAGTAGGGGGCTGAGATTGATGGTTACCCACCTGCACCAGGGAGTCTGTACCCCCACCTACCACCCATGGTTTTATGGCCAACCAGAACACCTCTGGCCTTTTGTTCCCCCTTCTTACCCCTGACAGAAGAATGCCCAAAGGGGGCAGGATAGCTCTGCTCACGAAAGTGAGATAAACCAGGTGACTGAAGAGACTGATGGACTTTCAATACACATCAGGAAGAACTTTTGTCTCAACTCAGCCACCAAAAGAGCTATCCAAAGTGTATATATATATATATGTTGTTCTTGATTGTGTGTGTCTCCCCATATTAACCTCCATCGTCTATTGCTGTGGCATATATATAATCTGACAAGTATTCTACCTGTACTCATATTCTCAAGGTAAATTGCATATTAACGTGTGTCAGACTTGGTCATGTTTACCAAGTTTACTAAATGATCCTCTCTTGATTTGCTGACTGATGCAGTATAAGATATGAATCTATCTGGCCTCATACACTTATTTTAGATTCAGCTAAAATGCACAAACTTTCCAGCAACATGAGGAACAAGTAAATGAGGTCTTAAGCAGGACAAAGAAACTCTTAGAAACTCTTTTCATTCTTTACTCCTTCTCTTTTCCTCACTGTTTATGTTTTATGTATTTGTTTGTTTAATGTATGTTTTTTTGTTTAGTGTAGTCATATATGTTCCCTGTAGCTTAGTCAATAAACCCGCGTTTATTCCTGAGAATTGTTTCTGTGTTTATTGCTCACATATTAACGTCACTGATTATTAAACTGCCCAGAAAAGTAACATTTGATATGCGATCCGCTGAATACCCGGTGGACCGGTAGTCCACCTGGTAGTAATTTAGTCTGTCGCTAATATTAACTCTACTGCATCAGGTAAAATCTATAAAACATGTATGATAAATCAAATCAAATTGTGCGTGATTTTTCCCTTTGGGCTAAACATTTAATGTTCCCAAATACACTACACATTTGTTTAAATACATGTGATATTTTATGTTAGTGCAAATCTAATTTAAGCTCTGAATGGAAACCCTTAATGTTAGTGTTCATTAAATCATTTAACCATTATAGGGATTTGAATTTATGGTGTTCAATGACAAATGTTGATAGGCAGCATTCACTATTGCAAAAGAACACATTTCTTATTGATGTACTGTATTGCTGTACAAGTCTGAAGCATTTGTTGGTAACATCAGTATACACTAAATACTTGAACCTCGTCTGAACACATCTTTTCTTCTTTGATATTCTTTTGAGACACCATGTCTGCAGTTGATTGGTACCGCAACACAAATTTTAAGGGCACATTAAAATTTCCCAGTACCCTTTCAACGGAAAATGAAGATTAAATCAAAGCTCTACAATTGCAGAACTGGATGAGTAAAGTTATTGAGAGTTCTCCAGCGTAACAGTTTACATTTGTGTTTGAGAAGAGAAAGAACTTTGAGATGTTCTGCACAGAACTTCTGGATAAGAAGAAGACTGACCTGTCCAATGTTTATGTAGTGTTCATATAGTGTATTCATTGCTGTGACCTTCATGTAACGTACAGAATGCATATGTTTACTGCTGACATGTCAGGGTCCTGGCTTCCTGCTCTGAGTATTTCTAGATTATCTTGCCTGGATCCTGACATGCCCTGTGTTTAGTGTCAGAGCGTGTTGTTTGGATCCTGACTCCTTTTAGTCTTGGTTTTAGTTTCTTGGAGTCGGGATCTGAACGCATGCTCTGGGTCTTGTCTTGTGTGGAAGCACATGGCCTCTATTTTGGTTACATTCGCCATGTGCTTTCAGGTCTTGCGTCTTGGCCCCGCCCCCTTGTTCTCTTGTTCTCTTGTTGATTTCGCGCACCTGTTAGTCGTTGTCCTCGTGCTATTTAATGCCCAATACAATTTTGCAGTCTTGTGGTTTTGTGACTTTGTTGTCTTGCTCCGTCGTGTTTTTGTAACTATTATTTCTTCCATTTTTTTTTGTTTTGTTCTCTTGCTCCGGTTTTTTGGAGGGTTTCTTAGTTCTGTTTGCAAGCCTGTGTTTGGTTTTTTAAATTGTTTTACGCTGTCTGTGCGTGGGTTCGTTTCTACTTCCCTGACATGACAAGTAAACATACTCAAGGTAATGTTGTACTGTGAAACTACCTATTTAAAATATAGCTTATATAGAGTACATATAGGCTATACAATTTTTTTTTTTTTTTTAAGATGGTGTTTGTGGGTGCTGGGAATTAAGACCATCAGATTGTGTGTGATTTTTGTAATTCATTATCACAGTAATGTAGCAATAACCATTTGCTATGGTTAGACTAAATTCTGTAATTATTGTAAAGCATTTTATTTAAACTTTTTTTTTTTTTACTTGTATAAAATAATTATACATTTCATGTGTTTTTTTTTTCTAACTTCTGCATACTTAACATCTTTAATCTCTTCTATATACATCTATTCTCTGGCGCTGCTGAATGTACAGAGAACTATTCTTTGGCCTCCCGTTAAGTTGTTGCTATTGCAGATTGTGCAGTGTATGGAGAACATGTCACCAGAAATAAAAGCCTCTTCTGTGCACAACACTGATCAGGGTCTGTCAGAATGTAAAGGAACATTGATTTGATGAAAAGCCTCTAAAATAATCATACAAACACTAAGTAACAGGCAAGTAATAATACGCTGCATTTTAAGATAAATTAGGTGCCATCACACTTCTATCTGGGTAGCTGGTTGAGGCAACCAAATACGGTTCAGTTACAGTTACTGGTTGAGGCAACCAAAGACAATCAGTTACTGGAGAACAGATTTTTCACAAGAACGCATTTATTAAACAGTCTTTGGGTTGTCATTTGCACCAACTATTCTTTGCCAAAGATATCTGTATTTATGGTCTAAAGGAACAATAAAGAAATATAATTACAACCATATTCTGAGAACCATTTTCACACTGACATAATCAAACATATGAAAATAAACACTGATTAAACAATCAAGTCTGCATCCTTAACATTAATAACAACCTAATCAATGCAAATAGTGATGATATAGTTGTGCAATGACACATTAACGTAAACATGTGTTACAGTATAATAATACGGCGAATGCCAATGCTTATTAGCGTGTTTCTCTAGCAGCAAATTATGGCCGCTACGGTGCTCAGGACTCGCCGATGGAAACTGCAAACACTCGCGGAACATTAATAACATATACTAAATAAACACACATATAAATGTACTTATATCAAGGTATAAAACACATTATTTGGTGTTAGAGTTGGTGTTAGACGTGAGGCTTTATTGTCCATTTTTTCAATATGCTGTAGTACGTTTCACATTACTGAGAATTTACACTGATCGCCGACCTAAAATACGTACAAATTCCGTGAGCTCAAGCTTGATCAAATGGCGTCTGTGGTGTACACAGTATATAATACATTTTAACTAACCTCTTACATATACATATACATAAACTGTCCTCGCCTTGTCCAAAAGGCAAAGGGGGAGGTGTTGCTGCACTTTATAGGAAAACTTTAACGTTACCTAGAGATCTGACTTCAGATACACCTCTTGAAGTAATGGTGCTCAATTAACTTCATCTGGGGTAAATAATAAGCAGTTTTGACAGTTATGTCATTACTACCGGCTACTGTCTATGGGCCACCAGGGTACAACACAGACGAAGAATTTGCTGACTTTTTATCAGAAGTAGTACTGGCCACAGATCAAGTCTTAATTGTTGGTTATTATAACATCCAACAATGAAAAGAACGCATTGGGGTTGGCTTTCAAAGACATTTGTCTCACACACTCACTGTCATAATCATACCTTAGATTTAATACTGTCCTATTGTGTAAATTTTTATGACATTAACATCCTGCAGCAAAGTGAAGACATTTCTGATCATTATTTGGTATCCTGTATAATACGTTTACCTATGGTTCCAAAATCAGCTCCTTGCTTCAAATACAGTAGAACAATAACGTCTGCCACTAAAGATTGTGTTATCAACAATCTACCTGAACTGTCTCAATTCCTTAGTGTAACAGATAGCTTTGAAAACCTTGACAGCGGAACAGAAAATGTTAACTCCCTCTTTTCTAAAACCTTAGACAAAGTTGCTTCTTTATGGTTCTCCTGTAGCTCAGTGGTAGAGAATTGCGTTAGCAGCGCAAAAGGTTGTAGGTTTGATTCCCAGGAAGTACATGTACTAAGAAAATGTATAACTTCAATGCATTGTAAGTCGCTTTGGATAAAAGCGTCTGCCAAGTGTGTAAATGTAAATTCCAGAATTTCTATCTCCCAGCCGTTTATTCACTGGGAAAACAGTGTAACACAGAATGAGTTAGTTACTCCAGCATATTCAACACTCCTCGTGCTTTTGGCACACACTAAAATAAAACACACATTTTTCACACTAAGATGTTGCCAACGTCTAGCACGTTTCTTAATATCAAATATATGCTGTTGCTCATGATATATCACATTTCATAAACAATAACAGATATAATTACAGAGCTAACGATCACACAACTTACCGCTGGCTTTACACATATTAACTTACGTGACAGGTGGCACACACAGCATAGAGAATCTGCCAGCCAATAAGGAACTCTGTCAACCCTTTTACATCCAATAATTTTCCTGTGTGCTTATTTAAATCACTGTTAGCAAGTGGAGACCCACACATGATGCATAACACTGTTACATTCTCCCCTTCTGAACTCCACTTGTAAGCTAAATTATCATGGCATAATACTCACTCACAATAACATTCAGGTACAAAGAACATCAGAATTTATAACATGTCTATATAAAACAGACACACCACACAATAATAAACCTATGGAATGCACAAATACAAATATCTCTTTCCTCAGAAAAAACTTGAGTATTCTAAGTTCATGGACTATTCTTACGAAAAATTAGAGGAAGAAGAGGTTAGCTATACCCCTCCAAACTCATAGGTTAACATGCCTGTTACATGTTTAGTACACTCAATCAACATATATGCATTCCTTTAAATCGCATCTTGGTACACTGACCAATACATACACAAATCCAAAAAAATAGAAACAGGGAAAAAAAATACATATACACATTTAAATCCACATAGGTGCATTAACCTGGTTGACTATCTTTAGTACTTTGTTTTATTGTTTCAATAAGCCTCACTACTGGTCTGATAATTCTTGAAATCATCAATTGAAATCATCAAACCTCCAACATCACTTTTGAATTGAACCATCACAACTGTCACTGTCACTGTTGAATTGAATTTTGATTGAACTGTCATGACAGTGACTACGTCACTTTGACAGTCAACAACTGACGACAGCCTGTTAAGTACAGTTACATTTAACAGTCCAACTCAGCCGATACTACACACTTGATCCATCAAGACTTCCCTGGCTACCAACATCTTCCAGCATCCTCCTTTTCAGAATCTCTTGAACATTCAAGCTCTGAGACCCATACCACAGTTCTCTCATCATCTGCAGGCTGAGGTAAGTGCACTAGCCTTTGAGTTTCTTCACTGCCAACACACCCTTCCACACTCACAGGCCCCTCTGCAACATCATCAGGAAGAGGCAAACAATTTACCGGCATGATCAAATTTCGATGCACAATCTATACTTGGCCTGTGGAAGAATTCTCAATTTTGAATGTACTGGTCTCAGCATTTTTGTCAACTACAATATACAGATTGCTCTCCCAGCGATCGGACAGTTTTCACTTGCCCCGCTCTCCCTTGTTTGTCAACAAAACCCTGTCCCCAACATCGACCGGAGCACCCTTGAGCTTTCTGTTGTAAAGAGCAGTGTGTCTTTTTAGTTGTTTACCAGCAGTCATGCTCGCAATTGTCACTGCTTGTTTGAGATCTTTCAATAAATCCATAACATACTCATCATAGTCAACAACATCATCACACAAGACTGACCCAAACACCGCATCGACAGGCAGTCTCGAGGTCCTCCCAAACATCAGTTGAAAAGGCACATATCCAGTGGTTTCATGGATTGTACAATTGTATGCAAATGTCAAGGATTTAAGCATTCGAGGCCACCTTTGTTTTGCTGCAGGGGGCAGCACTCTAATCATATTTCAGAGTGTCCTATTAAATATCTCCACCCCTCCATTGCCCATTGGATGGTTTGGAGTGGTGTGTGACTTTTCCACACCTGCAACAGACAATAACTCAGAAATCAATGCACTTTCAAAATTTGCTCCTTGATTGGAGTGAATGCGTTTGGGGAAACCGTATATACAAAAAAAGTTGTTCCATAACTGTTTAGCAACAGCTTTGGCTGACTGATTAGGTCAATGAAAAGCATGTGCTAACTTCATAAAATGATCAGTGACAACAAGGATGTCTACTGACTTATTCCTGCTGTCCTCAGCTTACCAAAAGTCGACACACACAAGCTCCAAGGGTTCAGATGTCACAATATTTTCAAGAGGGGCCCTAGCCTCTGGCTCAGGTGATTTACCATAAATATATGTCAGTGGGTTGTTATCAGTCCATACTGTGAAGGGGCTACCCCTCAAATAGTGACTGAATTTGTCACATACAGCCCACTTTAATGCAAAAAATTCTAGCCGATGTGCTGCATATTTCGACTGGGCAAATGAAAGTGACTTGCTGGTAAAACAAACTGGCCTAGCTATATCCCCATTTTCAGGTATTTGCGAAAGTACAGCACCCAGACCACTACTGGAAGTGTCCACTGAAACTAAGAATGGCCTGTTGAAATCTGGATGAGCCAGTAAAACACAGTCAATAAGGGTCTGCTTAAGATGACTAAATGCCTGCCTACAATCATCAGTTTAATCCTCTGCAGTAAGCTTTCTTTTAATCATGGTCCTCTTACCCTTTTTACATCTCTGACCCTTAGAGCCAGCAATCAGCTGGAACAGTGGCTTTGCAATTACTGAGCACTGTTCAATGAACTGCTGATAGTATACCACCATTCCAAGAAAAGAATGTATCTTCTGTTGAGATGGGGCACCAGTCTTTTCATCCATAAGATCTGACTCTTTTATTTCAGTAATCACCTTGATTTTATCAGGGTCTGAGGCCACACCCGCCTCGCTGACCGCATGACCAAGGAACTTCACTGACCTCTGCATGAAATGACATTTCCTTGAAGCTAATTTTATGTTATGAGATTTCAGGTGCTCGAAAACCAACTCCAATCTCCTTAAACCCAACTCCTTATTTGGAGCAAATACAAGAACGTCATCCAAGTAACAGAAGACTCAGGAAATTCTGATCTCCAAAAATCCCAAGCATCATTCTCATAAAAGTCGCCGGACTATTACAAAGTCCCTGAGGAAGACGGTTATACTCATATAACCCAACATGGGACGTGAAAGCAGTGTATTTAAGGTTTTCTGAATGTACTTCAACATTATAATAACCCGATGTAAGATCCATAGTGGAGAAAAAAACGCTTCCACTCAGCGCAGCTAAAGCATCAGCTTAATGTGTCAGTGGATGACTGATTAGGTGGAAGCCTCCTATATGGGAACCTAAATGGATGCTCATCACTCAGCCTTATCCGATGCACATAACCCTTAGCTTTGCCACAGTCAAGTCTGTGTTTAGAGAAAATGCATTCATACTTTTCAATTAGATCAACAAGTTTTTCCTTCCATTCTGAAGACAACTGACAGGAGCTCAAATCAATGTCTGCAAGCCCCAAGTACATTAACCTATCACAGTACTCATAGTCTTTCCTGGATACACCAGTATCAGACAAACTGCCAGCACTTGAATTGTCAGGAAACTCTACATTGTTGGTATGTTGTCTAATTGCGCATGATAACCCTACATTTGTGGCACGTGTCAGAGTCAAAGTCTTCCAATGCCAAACATGGATAAATGTCAGCCAATTTGCATTACATCTGAGAGTAATGGGCACAGATGAGGGCACAGGCACCCAACAGGCACCCAACCATTGGCCCACAGCGTCACCACTGTACGACCAATCAGGATATTTCGGGGTCTTGAGCGGGCTCTACATGGCTCTGCAATTATGGCATTGCCTGCTGACAAATTGTTCAGATTAGAGAGTTTTGCCCAAACTAAATGCTCCTTTAAGGGTTCAAGTGTTACTAAATTCTTCAGTTTAACTGTCCCAACCTTTTCAGGAACAACTGTGCCATTCCACCTTTCCACATTAGCCAGCAACTGAATAAGTTTGCTATCCTCAGAATTCTTATTCATAATGGACGTCATTCTTTTCATCAGTTCTCCCTGATTTTTCAACTCTTTGATCAGGTGTTTTATCACGTTGCTGCCAACAATGAGGTCATCGAATTGGCCATCAACAACTAAGGTTGGAACCTGAACAGTACACCCATAAACAGTCATGTTTATGTCACACATACCGATTTGTTTTGGTTTTGTTTTTGACCCACCACAGCCAACCAGTACTATATCAAATGGAGTCATGGAATCAGTCAAAGCAACACCTGCATCCTGTAATTTGGACACAGTCACAGGGCTTACAGTGCAAGCCATAGATACACAATCAATCATACTTTTAACAGTCAATGTGTTTTCCAACAAAACGTCAGTATAAAACAATCCGTCATGCATAGACAGTTTCTGTGTGTTTTGAACAATCACAGTCGTGTTCTGATCAATTTCCTCACGTACAGTCGAGTACAGTGATTCTAAATTAACATAAAACACTTGGGGGGGGTTTCATCAGGCCCTGCATCTCCCTCCACCACATGTGGGCCGCTCAGTTTCCCTGCCGACCGGGGTAACATACTATCGACAAAGTCCCGGCACACCCATCTGCAGCAACATCTGGGCACTCTAAATGTGTGTACTTAGGGGTAAAACATACAGAACAGAGCCCATTTGCTCGACAGTGGTAAAAGGTGGAATGGTTAAAGTCTCCACATACCTTACACGCCCCCTGTCCATCCCCTGTACTTTTGGGCCCCAGTCGAACAGGCTTTTCTCTTTTAGGGGCAAGGTAGCATAGAAATCAGCTAAGGGCATAGCTGAGTACACTGTATCACCGAAATGTTGCTTCAGGATGTCAAAAGTAGGTCCAGGGCCATTACTCTGGTCAGTTTTAGCATAATTGTGCATGGCTATTTTAATAACATCCGTTGCCCTTCCCATTAATGGGTTCAGAACTTCTTCAGCCTGACATTCTTGAGTGTACTCACATTTACTCAAATATACTGACATCAGTTCCACCCATTCATATATTGTGCATTTATCAGAACCATCCCCACGATAGTATGCTGGCTCTTTAACATCGGACTGTAATACCAGCTTCAAATTTTGCATTTCAGAGGGCAAACTGCTGCCAGCATGCCCCGCTTTAGATCCTTCCCCACATCCTATTACTCATACATATCCACAGGAATACCTCCATCTGCAGTGGAAGTCCTTAATTCACTCATTTCTGTCACATTAACCCCAGGTTGCACATTTGTTGGAGTGGAGTTTCCCCACAATTCTGATAAGCTGCACAGGGTGTGGAAGTTAGTGGGTATCCAGTAAGCCCTCTACCAACAGAAAATGTTACATAAGTCTGATACACCCCTCTCCCTCTGCCCAGACCTGGTGTGGAGAACTTTTCCATGTCTCGTTACTCCAACTGAATCCAAAATAAAATAACTAACCCACTACAAGTATCCAACCTAGGAAATAGTTCCAATAATGTTTAACAGTAACATTTTGAATAAATAATTTTTATAAAATATACTCAGTTCTGTGTTTATATATTTATTTGTAACAGTGTACGCAACCTCCTTGTTTACACTTCCAAGCTCTGCCTCACATCGATATTTTGAACTTTGCTTTGCTAGTATTCCGAAGTCCTCTATGTATCAATGCTCAGACGCCCACCTCGTGCCAATTCTCCAAAGTCCGCGGTGCACCAATGCTTCCACATCTGGAAGTTTCCGCCTCGTGCCAAAGCTGCGTTCTGACTGGCGTCGCACGTCACAGATGTACACAGATGCTTAGAAGACCGATCACGGTGCCAGTGTAACCTAAAATAAAACACATTTTTCACACTCCAATGTTGCCAACGTCTAGCATGTTTCTTAATATCAAATATATGCTGTTGCTCATGATATATCACACATTTCATAAACAATAACAGATATAATTACAGAGCTAACGATCACAACTTACCGCTGGCTGTACACATAATAACTTACTGATGCGACAGGTGGCGCGCCAGCTAATAAGAAACTTTGTCAACCCTTTTACATCCAATAATTTTCTTCTGTGCTTATTTAAATCACTGTTAGCAAGTGGAGACACACATACACAATAGATAACACTGTTACACATACCCATGCACTAAAAAGAGCAACCCAGAAAATGGAACATAACTGGAAGCAAACAAAACTGGAGGTATTCCATACAGCATGGAAGGAGAATGTTTCAAATTACAGAAAGGCCTTAAAAAGATCCAGATCTGCCTATTTTTCAAATCTTCTAGAAGACAATAAACACAACCCTAGACATTTATTTGACACATTAACCAAAGATAAAGCATCATCTTCTTATGACAGTTGTCAATATCTTAGTAGTGATGTTTTTGACATGCAATTGCCTGCAATACAATCACATTGGATGGTGCATCATAACGTGCCGTAAGAACAACTTCAGTCATTCTCTGCTATAAATAGGGATGAACTGTCAAAAATAATTAAATAATCTAATTTAACAACATGTATGCTAGATCCTATACCTACCAGGTTGCTGAAAGAGATGCTTCCTGAAATTATAGTTACTCTACATAGTATCATTAATCCATCATTGGTGTTAGGATATGTCCCAAAACTCTACAAACTGACTGTTATCAGAGCCCTTATTAAAAAAACCACAACTTGATCCCAGGGACCTAGTAAATTACAGACCTCAAATTTACCTTTTATTTAAAAAATAGTGAAAAAGGTGGTGTCTTCACAGATATTAAAAGAAAATGTATATGCAAGAATTTTCAGTCAGGATTCAGACCACACCATAGTACAGAGACTACTCTCATCAGAGTGACAAATTATCTGCCCTTGTCAGCCGTGTTACTTGACCTTAGCACAGCCTTTGACACTACTGACCACAGCATTCTACTAAATAGACTTGAAAATTACGTTGGCATAAATTTAACTGCACTGGCATGGTTTAAATCATATCTAACCGATTCCAGTTTGTTGCTGTGAGTTAAAAGGTGTCATACCGATCACAGGGCTCAGTGCTTGGGCCTCTACTTTTCACCCTGTACATGCTACCTCTAGGAGCAATTATTAAGAGACATGGAGTTAGTTTTCACTGTTATGCTGATGATACTCAGTTGTACATTTCTTCAAGGCCTAACGAGATGCATATATTTACCAAATTAACAAAATAATCGATATCAAAACTTGGATGGCTAGCAACTTTCTACCACTAAATTCAGACAAAACAGAAGTTTTACTTATTGGACAAAAATCTTCCACACAGAACAACCCAGAACACATCTCAACCCAGAATCTCATTCTTGATGAATGTTCTATAAAGCCCGCTTCATTAGCCAAGACTCTGGGTGTTATTTTTGATAGCAATTTGTCCTTTGAACACCACATTTCCAATATTTGTAAAACTGTATTTTTCCATCTCAAAAATATATCAAAACTACGACACGTGTTCTCCAAGTCAGACACAGAAAAATTAATTAATGCATGCATGACATCAAGGCTTGATTATTGAAATGCCCTACTTGGTGGCTGCCCTGCAGGATTAATACAAAAACTCCAGCTGGTTCAGAATGCAGAATCCCGAACAAGCTCCGGAAAATTTCAGTTTAATTATCCTTTTAAGTACCTGCTAGCTTATCAGGAGGGCAGATTCTTGATTTGAGAATGAGTTTAGAAGATTATTTTGTGAAACCGGATAGTAGTAAACACAGGAAAGTGAAAAATCGACAAAAACCAGACCGGTCGAGCCTGAACAAGCTAATATGGAGGCATGCATCTCAGCCAACAAAACAGAGCCAAAATTGTTAATGGCAATGAAAAAGATGACAGAAAATATCATGTGTGCTATGGATACTAAAATTAGTACGGTCCTGGAAGCAATACATAACCAAACAGTCCAATTTCAAATGATGAGTCAACGAATTGGTGACGCAGAAGAGAGGATTGCTGCTGTTGAGACTCTGGCTTCATCTGTGGATGTAAAAACAGCAACCTTGGAGAAACAGTTGCAAGACTTGAAAGACCATATCAACAACCTGGAAAACCGTGGACACAGATGCAATGTTCGAGTTGTTGGACTGCTGGAAAGGACAGAGGGCTCAGACCCGGTTAAATTCCGAAATCAGGTCTGTGATCTTGAAGTTCCACAACTTCACAGATAAACAACGTGTTATGGAGGCAGCATGACGCATGTGAGACAAATTGCAGAGAGTCTTATTCTTTAATGACTTCTCAGTGGCATTGATAAAGAAACGGAAGACATTTGATCAGGTGAAGGCATGGCTGAAGGAGAAAAAGGTTGATTATGCTCTTCTGTACCTGGCAATATTAAGGGTGATGATCGATGGAAAACCCAAGAAACTGAGAAGCCCAGGAGAAGCATCTGCTTTTGCGGGTGCTTTGTGCAGGTTTATCATCTATACGTGGGACATTATACTGATTTGCTACTCTTTATAACAGAGTATATATTTTGTTTAACAGCCCCAAATTATGATGTTTTTCTTATTTGCAAGCATGCCTTGGATGGCTCGAATGGGTTAGGATTTAAATCTGTCTAAGGACAGGAGCACTTTGAAGTGGGATAGCCTCATTTTGTTTTCCTTTTTTGTTTGTTATGCAATTCATTCGAGGCTGTAGATGACCAGTTTAGGGATAAGAAGAAATTCCCTTGTAAGCTGAATAATGGGGATTACACCCAAGTTTGTTTGATAATGTTTGCTTGTTCATGTTTGTGGTATTTTTTTATTCTTTATCTTGGTTAGCTCAATAACCTGTTTAAGGATTGTAGTGCATACTGGTACAGAAATTGGTGGAACAATTGTGAAGTACAAAGCTCAAATATACCTGCATGTTATAAATTAATATTATGATAAACAGCAGTCTAAAAATTTGCACATGGAATGTTCGGGGTTTCATAGCCCTATAAAACAAAAAAATAATCTGCTATCCTAGAAAATAAAAGATTGCACAAGAAGACATTGCACTTCTCCAAGAAAGTCACCTAGACAATATAGAACATATGAAGCTACAGCAAGGTGGCTACGGACAGGTGTTATGATTATTATATGTTATGATTAAAGGTTCTGTTCAGGGACTCGAAATTTCTTTGATGAATGTGTATTGCCCTCTAGCACACCCCTCAAATTTCCTCACTAAAATATTTTTAGAATTCTCAGCTATGGATAGTGAAGATTTTATAGTTGGAGGGGGTTTCAATTGTATTCTAAACCCTATTATGGATAGATTTTCCCAAAAAATATCCTAACGCTCTCCTAAAAGTCTTTCAATGCAATTTGAAAAAGATTTAGCGAAGTTAGACAAAGTGTATTTTAAATCTCCTCCCATATTACTGAATGAGATTACAGCTATCAGATCCACCCTGGATTCTCTTCTGACATAAAATGCTGAGAAAAAAAGTTACATTTGTTAAGCAAAAGTGTTATGAACACATAAGTATCTGGCATATCTTATCAAGAAGAGATCTGTCTCTCAATACAATACATCTATCACTGGCTCTAATGGTAACCACTCTTACGATAACAAAAGAATTAATATTTGTTTTAAAGACTTTTTTCACTGATCACTAATTAACTAATACTTCATCAAGGGCAATGGATGATTTTTTTCTCTAGTATTAGACTGCCAACGATTACAGAAGAGCAAAGATTTATTCTTAATGCTCCTGTTACTCGAGAGGAGGTGTTGAATCGCACTGGCTAAAATTTTGGCTGTTTGTTTAGAAGGCATACTACCATTAATTATTAAAGCAGATCAAACTGGTTTCATAAAAGGACGAAATTCATGTGATAATGATAAGGTCTTTTAAACATAATTCAGGTGTAGCAAAGAGGGGTGGACGGCTTGGGTTGCCGATAAAGCCTTTGACCGCATAGAATGGCCTTATTTATTTTCAGTATTGATAAGGTTTGGATCAGACAGTTTTAATTACAAATGGGGGACTAGGCAGAGATGCCCCCTGTCGCCCCTCATCTTTGCAATGGCACTACATCCATTCAAGGTTTGGCTATAGGTACTACACAGCATAAAACAAGCCTTTATGCGGATGACATTTTGTTATTCATATCTTCACCTGAGTCCTCAATACCTCCTCTCATTAATATTATTACTGTATGTAGTTTGTTTTCTGGATACAAAATTAACCTAAGTCTGAAGCCATGCCTCTTGGTAGCCTAATTGATATCCCAACTATATCTCTGTTTCCCTTTAAATGGTCCCCTGCAGGATTTAGGTACCTGGGAATCTTTGTGACTCCTAACTTTAATCAGATGTATAAAATGAATGCCCTTGTTTGAGAAAATAAAACCCTGCTTTACACTATTTAGATGATCCCAGTTGTGTTTTCTTGAAAGATTTGAATGAATGGTTAAGCTCTTTCATATGGAGCAAAAGACGACCAAGGCTTAATATGTCAGTTTTACAACTGCCAGGATCTAATGGGGATTTAGATCTAACCAATATTAGAACATATCGGTTAGGTGCACATTTGAGAAATATTTCTAACTGGATAACAAAAGATGTCTTCTCAGTATGGTTAGATATTGACACAAGTTTATGCAAATATTCATTACCAGACCTATAGTTTTTTAAAAAGTTTTAAAGTCATTAAAGTTAGTTGTGGTAATCCTGTTACTCTCAATACACTTAGAGCATGGCGGCTAGTTAGACACCTGGAGGGTAGGTCTAAATTTACCTCTGTATTTTCTCCAATTTTACATAATCCAGATTTTCAACCAGGAATGATGAATGCTGGCTTTAAGCTCTGGTGTGAAAAGGGCATTGTTAAGCTACAAGATTTGTTAATTAAAAATAAATTAATGTCATTTCAACAAATAATGGATAACTTGAAATTATACCATCTATGAATGGCACTGACTCACAGAATAGTAGGAAGAAGTTGGAAAAGGAACTATCAATTCCGATTGATGAGGATGTTTGGGAGGAAATCTGGGTGCGTGCTTAAAAAAATCAGTTTGTAACCACGCAAGAGCAATTCTGCTGAAGATTGATTGATGCCGTTTGATACAGAATTACTGGTGTAACATACTTTGTGAAATGCAAAAGATTTTAAGTTTGGATCTAGATTTAAACCCTGTGTCATTGCTACTAGGATTGCCTGATAGTAAGATAACTTCTCTGGCTAACAGAAGGCTCTTTAATGTCATGACGTTTTCTGCACGGAAAAACATTCTTTTGCAGTGGATCTCTGATAAAGCCCCCTCTGTGAAGGGCTGGCAAAAAGTGTTAATGGAGTCATTACTACTGGAAAACCTTATAATGTATAACTCATTCAAAGACGGACCTTTTCTACAAAGTATGGGAACCATTTGTAAATTATTTGGACCCTGGGATTACCAATATTATACTGTCTGGATTTCATGGATGAAAACTTTTTCCTCTATGAGAACCTCTATGAGTTCTCTACTGAGAACTTTTACCAATATGCTGCAATTTGGACATTTGAGCTGTTATTTTTGTTTTTTTCCACTTTGCTTGTTTTAGTTCTTGTTTTAGTTTTAGATGTTGTTGATGTCTTGGTCTTTGTCTGTTGTGACTTGCAGTTTGTGTAAAATCAATAAAAATAAATAAATTTGGTAAACCAGAACCGGGGACACTCCCCATAGGTACAGATGTACTGGCTCCACACTAAAACTGTCTGTCTTTCATTTCCCCAAGGTCCTGTAGTCAGCTGGATCCAAACTTTGAAACCAGATGATGGGGAACAGGATGATATGACCCCTGAGACAGATCAGGATTTGATGGACTTCTTTAGTAAACTTACCCTTTTACACCTACCTCTAGCATAGTTAGTTTCGATACTTTGTTCCCTGCATAGTCACAGCAGTGTGCTGTTATAGCTGCAATTAGTAACATTATGCTTCTGTTTCTAGCATTACACATTACGCTTGTAACATTACGCTATTTCTGTTGGTAACATTTCTCAGTGCCCGACATATTGTCAGATGTAATTAGACCCTTACCTTAAGAGGTTTTCTAAATTGTTAATATTGCTTCTAGCTATATGATATAATTACAGTCCAAGAGACTCTTCTATTGCAAATCCCTTATACCCCTGTCCCATAAGATGCTATCTCTTTAAATGCCATCTCCTAGTATGGCTAATTAGTCTTAATATACATTTCACAAATTATTTGCAATAATACCATGTAATCTTTGTTAAACATGTCTGACATTTGTTCTGTTGTTCTTTATTATAATTATTTTTTATTATATGTAAAGCTGCTTTGAAGCAATGCAACATTGTAAAAAGCACTATATAAATAAAATTGAATTGAATTATTGTTAATATAATAATAATTATTATTAAACAATAAAAATGATCCATTACCTTGTCTTGTTCAATTGTGGCTATGTTTTCCTCATTAATATTGTGTTCCCTTAAAAATCCAAAGATCATGCCATGTGTTTTCTGTAACGAATGATGCCCTTAAGATCATCATTTGCCTGAGTCGTGGTCACAAGAAAGGATGTAGATCCCTCATCATAGGATCTTGAGGGAACCACTTCACATCACGTGGCCACGACAAATGCATGTTGTTACCTCAACAAACTGATCTCTTGGCCATGACATATCACATTCCCATGAGTTAATATGTCGTGGCCTCAACATGCTACGACATTCCCACAAATTAATATGTCTATTAATATAATATATACAAATACGTGAACTGAGAAGATCCCCGTAGTCCTGGCTTTCTTGTCTTGAGTTTTTTCTAAATTTACTTGCCAGGATTCTGACAGCCCTGTATTTTGTGTCAGAGCATGATGTTTGGATCCTGACTCTATTCTTGTCTTGGTTCTTGCATCTCAGAATCAGGGTCTAGACCCATGCTCTGTGTCTTTGTGGCCATTGTTTTTTACTTTGTGCCATGGGCTCTCCTGTCTTGAGTCTCAACCGCATGTTTCTTCATTAATTACCCCTTCATTAGTTCATTACCCTCACCTGCCAGGCCTCATTACCTGCCTTGTTTGCTTCCCTATTCATTGCACTTGTGTCTGCTGAATTGATGGTTTTTCTTGTCTTGTTTCAAGTTGATTATTGTATCTTGCATCATGTCTTGTTTATAGAACTAAGTATTTCAAGTCTTTTGTTCTAGTTCTGCCCCCTCATAGGAGTTTTTGTTTAAATAACTTTTTTGTGGAAAGCTGATCTGCGGCTGGGTTCTTCTGGTTTATGACAACCCTGCCAGATGTCATTTCTCTTTACTACATGGGAAGCAAGGAGGCCAAAAAAAAAGCATTTGTGGATTTTCAGCCTGTAAGTACAGTACAATTTTTGTAATTTTTGGGTTTAAGTTTTAATAAACTTTTTAAATTTGTCTAAAGCTTGGAACAAACATTATTTTATGATGCAACACAGACCATTATACTGAGACTGAAGGGTGTTAATATCATGACTTAGGTAATCGTTTTACTTGTTGCTTACCAGAAGTTGAGTTTTACCCATGATTGTAACAGAAGCAGACTCGGGAACACAGATGGGCAAGTACCAACCAGACGGTTTTTAGATGTTAACAGAGATAAGGGAAACAGGTGAGTAGCAATAGTATAATTGTCCTTGAGTAAATGGAGACAGATTTGTAATGTAACGTTGATGTTTTTACCAGATAGTGGAAGTTGGAGATGACGATGGTGTCCAGGAGCTGGTAAGAGAGTGGACTGGAGAAACACTGGCACACACACAGACACTGGAGAACACAGGGAAACCAACGGAGAGCGATATCAGGTAAGTAGCTTGCATGGGAATTAATCCTTTTCCAATTAGAGACAAGACAATGTGCCTGAGGGAAGTGTGTGCTCTTATAGTGCAGGTGGTGATTGTGAAATGATGAACAGGTGAATGTGATTAGTATTCGGGTGAATGGGATTGCCGCCTGGTGTTTCCGTGACAATGATACTCTAAAATGAAGGTAAACATTTTAACTGGTGTTAGAGCTGACCTTTTTGTAAAGAAAGCTGACTAACAATAACTTTGTAACACTTAAAACGACCAACTTTATTAAGAAAGGCAACCCTTAGGAATACTTTATGAATTATAAAGTGAACTTGTTGACTGTGGTCTTGCCGAAAACCTCTGTTTGAGCTGACGCAGAAACACTGCACAGTACAGCATAGCGTTATGCTTCTTGAGTCAGTTCATGAAGTGGTGTTGTGAATGGTGGATTAAAAGCTTAGGGCAACTGTCTAAAGAGAACATCCTCCAAAAAAGATATTTGTAAATAGCAACCTCAGAAAATACCACACACAAATTCAAAACAATCCATGCATGTGTGATGTTTTGGAAATGCAGATTCAACCTATGACATCTTCAGTCCATAATGTGAAGATGTCAGGTTATTTTTAATTCTGTCATCTTGTGTTTGTTTGTTTTGTATGATGTGGCTATGTTATTTGTATAAGGGTTTGTTTTATGTTTAAATATAGCTTTGGGTTATTTTTTTTAAGTCACAAAAATGACACAAAGAGTTTTTTGTTTTATTTATATAAAGCTTGTCCATTTTATTTTCTTACCTTTGTCTCTGTTGTCATGGCTGCAGCATGATTTTGGGAAGTGGGGTTTTAAAAGGAAGTGCAGCCTTCCTGTCCAATTTTATGCCATTGTGAGAACAGAGTCATTGTGTTAATTCACTGTATAAATGTATTGTTTGTTTGTTTTTTGTATCTCTTTGGGTAGTACTGATCAATTCATTTTGAAATTTATATTCAGTTGTTGAGTTTGTATTTGTATAATCACCCTGTGACTTGGTTTGACCCTTTAAAAGACCTTGATTTGCCTTTTAGCAGTTTGTTTTTTTTGTGGTTGGGTTTTAGTGTCCTGGGTTTTTGATGGTCTCCCTGTGAAATGTAAGTTTTAAGCCAATAAAAACTTGATGGCAAGCAGTGTCTCCCTGCCTTTGCTCTGGACAAGTCCTCACACATAATGACAATCGGGTTCTTGGCCCTTCTTACTAAGGGCCTTCTCCCCCTGACCTGCTTGTGTCAAAATTCTTCCATTTAAGAATTATGGAGGACATCTGGATACCTTCAGTGCGGAAGAAGTTTTTTTTTGTAGCTTTCCCCAGACCTGTGCCTTGCAACAATCTCGTCTCTAAGCTCTGGAGGCAGAGCTTCCTTTGACCTCATGGCTTGGTTTTTGCTCTGATATGCATTGTCAGCTGTGAGGACTTTTATAAAGAGGTGTGTGAAAGTTGTTTTCATTTTGTTACTTTGGGGTACTGAGTGTAGATTAATGAGATAAAAATGAATTTAAAAGACAGCCTATAGTATCAGGCTGCAACATAGCAATAAATAAACTGTATGCAAAAATTATTTGGGTAGATAAAGAGAATTTTATGATAAGAGAAACCTATACTATATTTAAGCTGAATAATTTTGATGTTTGTATTTCAATAATACCTTCCCTTATACATGTTTTGTGTATATTATTTTATATATTTCTATATGTTGTTGTATACCTGTTATAATAATGAAAGACTTCTTAATCTTTGCTCATGGATCTAACCAAGTTGTATGGGCTCATTGCTACAACATTAAAGTACTGATTAAAAAAAAAATATTAAACTAAAAAGGTGTTTATTTCCAAAAGCTGATTTTCCTGAATGGTCTACATCTAATCACCCACCATTACCATTGTTTGGACAACCCAGGGCTGGTATAATCCTGGTCATATCTAGCATTTTTGAGTGGTGATCAAAATTTTGGTAACCAAAAAATTTGAGAGGCCAACAATAGTGAACTAGCTTTGAAACACATTAACACATACATAGCAGCAAGCAGGATATCTGTTATTACATGTGAACTGAATTCCATGATTAGATGAACATTTTATGGTCCTGTGCTTTCCACAGAATATATATATATATATATATATAACAAAAATGTTTTGACAACTGCCTACTCTGCCTTTAAGGAGAATTGAGGTGCTTACATTAAGGATTAAGGATTAATATAAACCTATAAGTGCCATATTCTGATTTATACAGGAATATTGATGTAGATGTTAATGTGGTAAATGTGTAGCAAAACACTCAATTTCCAGTTTGCCACTTGCAATAAACTTATAAATAAATTGACTTTGCATTTAACATGAAAAAAAGCTACATGCATATGCAAGTACATGTAATTACATGTGAGCATGCAAAATACACGTTTGTTGACATGTTGTATAAGTTCTGTTGAGCTATTTTGGAATTTGATTTCATTTCACCACTGGCACATAAACAGTGTTATTTACATAGTATTAGATGACTGTATAGTACTATGTACCTAAAACAATGTGGCTCACCAAATGAATATGTAACAGATAACAATATATGTAACTGTTTAAGAATATGTTTGAATGAATATGTTTAAGTAACACATTTAGTCATGATTATAAAAAACACTAAACCATTCTTCCATTGGTTCTAAGATGTGAAATGATTTTGTTAATGAATTCCTAGGTACTTATTAGTATTTAAAAATTAAATGTTTCTAAATACAGAACAACTTTTGTCCTGACACCCCTTAACTCTTCCCAACAGAAGGTCGACCATTTTGGATTTTCTGAAAAGCGCATGCCGTAAACTTTTAAATATTCCCCCTATGGATTTCATGTGATTGTCACCAAACTTGGTAAGCATAATGCCAAGACATTGAAGATTCAAAAGATTTGAAAGATACAAAGGGATTTTAATATCTTAAATGATATCTTAAAAAAACCAGGAAATCTCCAATAGCTACATCGAGCATTGAGCGATTGACGTTAAACTTGCCAGATATGTTTATTGTGGTGGGTTGATTACATTGATGACTGTTGTGTCACGGTCATAGCGCCACCAACTGACAACAGGAAGTGTGTCCTTTAAAACAAACTTTAAAACAATCAGCTTAAATTTAGTCAGAATAATTGGTCAGAATAATTTAGAGACATGATATAAGGTTTTAAAAGGATTTGTGATATCTTAAATATGGTTGCCATGGCAACATTTCAACGTTTAAAACCAACTTCAGGGGTATTTTAGGCAATTAACATGCTTGACATGGTATGAAATTTGGCATGCATCATAGTTGTCAGACATTAGACATGGGCATGGTGGGCGGGTTCTGTAGTGCTCCCTTATGACTAAGCCATTTTGATTGTATGTGGATTTTTGTCAATTCCAGACTTGTGTCCATTTTTAAATCCTCCTCAGGGATTTATGGGATTGCCACCAAATTTGGCAAATATTATGCCAAGACATTGAAGATCCTAAATTGTGAAGGGATTATTGATATCTCAAGTGGTGTTGCCATGGCAAATAAATTAATTGCAAAAAACAAAACAAGAAGTGGCTCATATCTGCTGCGTGAATTGAGTGATCTCATTCAAATTTGAGTTGTTTTGATCCTAGAGATTGATGACGTTAGGTGCGCCACCAACTGGCAAAATGTCACCTAAAACACCTTTTTAAAAGAGTCCTTTTAAATTTACCCAAGTTTGGTTATACTTGGTCAGAAAAAGAAGAGATATTGCAATGCTAAACTGTGAACAGATTGTTGATATTTCAAACAGTGTTGCCATGGCAAGGTAATTAATGTATGGCAATAAATGGCAAAGGAAGTGTCTCATATCGTCTGTATGCATTGAGTGATCTACATCAAACTTGGGAAATATGTTTGTTATTGTTTGTTAAATGTTGTTATGGGCTGGTCACAATGATGTGGTTATTGTAAGTCACAGCACCACTAACTATAGTCCTCAATTAAAAGTTAAATGCATGTGACAACTATGCATAATTTCGTGAGAAGCACCAGGTGGCTTGGGCCCATCATCACTGCTTGTAGCTATATTAGACTATTTAGTTTTCAGTACGAATACACAGATTACTTATGCTGGAAACCAGTTACATCATGTTTGGTTACGACACAAAATGGAAAACTTTGATTATGAACAATACAACTAAAGTAGCTGCAATTATCACTGCAGAGTTTTCTTAAGGGGCCTTTAACTGCATTCTTGAGTGCAAAATAGCCATGTACAGACTTTTCCAAAAAAAACATTTTGTGTTCTACAAAAAAATGTACATGTTCAATCAACATTATGAATCAACATTAGGCTGAGTTAATAAGGACAGAATAACATTTCTGAGTGAACTATTCCTATAAACATTAAATGTCTGGAGTATGTGGAATGCATGTGCAAAATTATAGGATTTGAGAAATATCTTAGCTCTCCACAAGAGGCAGTATATATCTGTTTTAGTCACTGCTGCATCATCACTGCTAGGGCAATTTCTTGCCTGCTGAACCATCTCTCTCCTCTTTAAGTTGACTTTCAGAGGGTGGCACTGGAATAGAACAGGATAAGGGCTGAAGTGTCAAGTTGGGCGTGGACCCCATCAGGTTCAGATTCTCCATGGAGTTAGCATTGAGCAGGTGCTGGTTCTCATGTAGAGGGCAGATCACATATCGACTTGGGTGTTGCACTTCCACAGAGGTCAGTAAGCCTGAGAGCACATGGGACCACCATTATGGGATCCTGGCCCCCCACGTAAATGATCTCTTCTGAGTCTTGGATCGGCAGATCTTCCAGGACCTTTTCCAGCTCACAGTGCAGTATCTTAATGCTTGGCCTGTCCTTCGGGCTCAGTAACCAGCAGGAGAACATGAGGGAATCGCTGTTAAGAACAAAGAAATACATATTGATTTCAATCATGTCAAAAATCATTGGCTCATATGACCAGTTAAAAGTTTACCTGGCTCGGATGCAGATGGAGACGCAGGAGAAGGTGCAGGTGCAAGGCCGAGATGGAGCTCCATCTCGAAATACGCAGACTCGTGATTGAGGCAGATAAGCAGGTGAAACTGCAATAGCTCGAGCTTGAGGCAACAAGGTTGCCACTGGGTCTGCTGCGCAGCCAAGCCTTGCTGATTCTGCTTATGTTTCTCTGTCGGTAGACATGCCACCAGCTACCTTTGATGTAAGTAAACACATTACATTAGTTCCACAATTTAGAGAAATGGAGGTAGACTCTTATTTCAGTGCTTTTGAGCGAATAGCTTTTTCTCTTCTTTGGCCCAAGGACATTTGGCCGCTACTCTTGCAGTGTATCTGGCAAAGCTCAAGAGGTTTGCTCCTCTCTGCCCCTAGAAGAGAGTTTAGAATATGAAAAAGTGAAGGATGCCATTCTCCGTGCCTACGAACTTATGCATATAGACAACGTTTCAGAAGCCATAATAAAGTCTCTATGCAGACGTTTGTGAGAGAAAAGCGTTGTGTTGTGTAGCGAGTAAAGTGAGCGAGTTCAGTGCTTTAAGAGAATCAGTTTTGCTTGAAGAGAAAAGCCTGTGTACTGGAGTGGGTGGTCGTATATTTGAATGAGCAAGAGGTAACTGCATTATCTCAAGCAGCGGTACTCGCAGATGAGTTTGTTCTCACCCATAAAAATGTTTTTTTATCTGCTCGCTCGGAGAAGACTCCGATGGTTCCGCCTCCTCATCCTCAGACTTCCCGGCGAAATCTAGTCCTCGTTGCCCTAGAGAGGTAAGAAAATGTTATTATTGTCATAAACAGGGACATGTAATTGCCGATTGCCTTGGGCTGAAGCGCAAACAGCAGCAGCAGCATCAGCCTAAAAGTGTAGCATTGATGCAGTCTGTTAACAATGTGAGTAGCACTGTACTTTCAAATGACGCTCCTGATCCTAGTTATGGTCCTTATCTAACGATTCCTCCTGTGACTCTAGTGTGCTAGTACAGGGCACTGAAATGGGTTTTGTAAAAGGTCCATTATATCGCATACACCTGCAGTGTGATTTCGTTACTGGTTTTGTGAAAGTGGAAGTGTGTCCCTATCTTTCAGTAAAAGGAGTAGCCTTTATACTGAGAAATGATTTGGCAGGAGGTTGTGTTTTCAGTATGCGTCTGCATACTGCCCAATCTATTGCTAAAGAGTCTTTTACAACCGTGCAGGAGAACATGAAGTGGCAGCATAATAAAAGAGCTGTCCCTCGTGGTTTTCAGTCTGGAGACCAAGTGCTTATACTGTTACCTGTAGCTGGATCAGTTCTGTCTGCTCGTTTTTCTGGTCCCTATGTTGTAACAAAAAGGTTGAGTGAGACAGATTATGTCATTAATACACCTGACAGAAAACATAAGTCTCGCATCTGCCACATCAATATGTTAAAGGCATACCATATCAGAGAGAGAACACAGGACGAAGTTCTAGGTGGGATTGCAGGGCCCGCTGTCTCCACTGTTGCTGTAGCCTGTCGATGATGATTGTATTGTATTGCGTTATACCTTTCAGCATACCTTTCAACCTTTTCAGATTACTGAATTCACAAATCATTGAACAGCTACCTTTGCACCTCACTCAATTACCCACCCGGCATGTGCAGGACATAATGCAGTTGATACATAGTTTCCCCTCTATTTTCAGTGACTTTCCAACCCAGACTACAGTATTACAGCATGATATAGATGTTAACGATGCTCCCCCATCTTTTAAAGATAATGCCATTAAAAGAGCCCTTATGATGCAAGAAGTAGATTACTTATTAGAAAATGGGTTAGCCAAGCAGAGTTTTAGTCCCTGGAGTTCTCCGTGCCTATTGGTACCAAAGCCTGATGGAACATTTTGTTTCTGTACTGAGTACCAAAAGGTTAATGCCATCACAGTACCTGATTCTTTTCCATTCCCCCGAATGGAGGACTGCAGAGACGATTTAGGCTCTGCCCCATTTGTGACTAAATTGGACTTGTTAAAAGGCTATTGGCAGGTGCAATTGATGCAGAGCCTATATAGATGACCTAGTGGTATATTCTTCTGATTGGTCAGATCACAGGTCCTTATAAAAGGACAGTATTTGAACGTTTGCAGAACGCTTCATTAACTTAGAGAAACTTAGCTAAACTTAGCGAAATGTGAGTTTGGTCAAGCCACTGTAATGTATCTGGGGCAAGGTCAAGTTCGACCTGTAGAGGCGAAGGTCAACACCATTGCAGATTTTCCTGTCCCTGCCACTAGACAGGACTTGCTTGAAATAACAGGTTATTACCATAGTTTCTGTCACAATTTCTCTTCTATAGTACACCCCCTCACTAGTCTGCTCAGTCCATCACGGTGCTTTATTTGGTCTGCCGATTGTCAGCATGCTTTTAAAAATGTCAAAGCTCTTCTATGTAACGCACCAGTTCTCGCAGCACCTAATTTCGCTCTTCCCTTTAAACTAGACATGGATGCAAGTGCTGTTGGTGCTGGCGTCATGCTCCTCCAAGAGGACGATAGTGGAATTGACCATCCCATCTGCTATTTCTCCCGCAAGTTCAATAAACATCAAATCAATTTTTGCTGTTGCTGAGACAAAAGAGCCCACCTCTTTTGTCTCAAAAGAATTTTTGATCTCCAGATATGGCTTAGATTCATGTTTTAAAGGTAGAATAAGTGATTTTTCCAGAAACATTTTTTGTTATGCTGGTTGGATGCACATCCTGACCACTAAGTAAAGTGGTCTAAATATATTTATATTAATAAATAAATATATTGTTCTGTGGAAGAAACAGGACCATAAAACATTTGTCCAATCATTACATTTGGTCTAAATGCAATGACAGGATGTCCAGGTTCATACATGTCACAAGTGACTCGTTTCCCAGGTTTCTAAAATTGGAGAACAACTGAGGAGAACACTTAGCCTTTGTCAAACACAGGTTATCCATTAAAAGTAGGCCCAAGACTGAACACAGATCTATAACACTGGTAAACTTAAATAGAAAAAATACAGGTGGCACAAATGAACAAAACGAACAATGACTACCACAAGGTTAACAGCAAGTGATGCCACCTAGTGATTGGTAAAGTCATTGCAGAAGTCTTACAGTATAGTTACAGGAATAATTATGGAATTTTAAAATGTCAATTTCCAGGCCTGGAAAAGGTTTGGAAAATAAACCCAGAAAGTTTTGGAAAAGTCATGGAAATTTGTTTAAAAATGTCTACTTAAATATATGTTTAATTGAAAATATTGATTAAACACATTACAATACTTAATGTTCAGGCGATCCATCACATCATGTGATATTATGTTCTCTGTGTGGGGTTATGGCAACTCAATTGCAGCTTGTAATCATGCATACAAGCTGCAATTGAATTCAGGCCATGCCAGGAAAATGTTGATTTAATCATCTATATTGTGAGCCCTGATCAGAGACCATGTCCTGGGGAAACCCATGGATTCTGAAGACATGCTGCATGACAAGCTGTGGGGATCTTAGGTATGAGATGATAAGCTTTTGAGAATCTGTCCACCACCACCAAGATGACTGTGTTACCTTGTGATTTAGGAAGCCGGTAATGAAGTTATATAGCATTAGTATAGCATAGTTAAATAGCATTAGGAACAAAGCGAATAAAAATAATGCCTCACATACTTGTAAAAGCTAAACACGTTAATTAGGCAATGTGTGATGAGAGTTTGGGAGTTTTGGCTGGGAAGTTCAGGGAATTTTATCCCAAAAATGCTTAAGGAGACAAGCCAGTGTGCCTGTTCCATCAACAAAGGATTTTGATGATCCATCAACATGGATTTTTTCTTCTTATGTTACATGTATACAGACATTTTATGCAATGTTAGGTCATTAATAATTTCTATATGTCATAGAAAAGTCATGGAAATTTATCGGTAAAAATGTGTACAAACCCTGGATGTCCTACTTGACTGTCAAACTATGTATTTGCATACCGTACCACATATTTGCGTACCACATTCATGTGTAAAATTGTAGTTTAAAATTTGTTTTGATATAAAAGACATCAAATCATTGAAAAAAATTTACTTTATATATATATTGGCAAAAAAAATTCCTTTCTAACATTGGAATGGTATGTTCACTTAATCACAAATGGTATAACTGAATTTACTTCCTAGATGATCCAGACAGTTTAATGTGATGTAAGAAATTGTACATACCATGACAATGGCTTCATCCTTGATGGATGCAATGTTGCGGTTCTTCTTACGACCAACCACCCATTCCTCTTACTTCTCATGAAACCTCTGAAGCTTCTTCTTGAGAAGCTATATTATTATATATAGCTTCTCAAGAAGAAGCTATTAAAAGTATATATTACTTTTAATTGGCTAAATAGCCTACATTACACATTTTCCCTGTATTTTTCCACATTTGTATCACATGAGAATGCAGAAAATATATTTTATAAATTCCATACTGTAATAAATGCTGTGTCAACAGCACTGCATTATTTATTTACTTTATTGATTACCTAGAGATGATCACATACCATATATGTCATATATTTGTCTTTCATCCTTTCATCAGTCACAACGTTTGTTTTTATTCAGCATAGCTACAGCTATAGCTGGATGCCTTTGTCCATATTAGGGATTTCCTGGCACGTCATTCGTAATTCCATTAGTCTTTTTTGTAATTTCTGCTGGAGTGCGCCCTCTGGTGTCGAGTATGAATGAAACATACACTACATGAGCGTCTTTAGCGCTCCTTGAGTGTTCACATTTTCTCATTTTGAATACGATTAAAACATAAAGTCATGATAATTGATATAAAATCACCCATGACCCACACAATAATGCAGTGCTCAACCCTAAGTTACCCTTCAGCTGACATAACTTAAACTAGAGTTTGCTTATATTGAAGTTAGCTAGCCCCGTTTAGCAAGCCTAATTGCACAAGGGCATGTTTTTTCGCTAATAATGAGGAAACGGGCTTGGTCGGGCTTTAATTGTTGTCCTAACATGTAAACCACGTGAGTCCAATGGCAAAGAAAGGGATCAATTATAACATTTAAACAAAACATGATCATTAATTATTAGCCAAGTAACATACCTGGAAAGTGGTTTGAGCGCAATGAGAAGAATTGCGCCAAATCGCAAAGCAGACTGGCTCCGTCTCCAAAGCAACGGAGGCTGAGGATCCGCTATCCAAAACTTTCCTTTTTCTTTTCTTTTCTTTTCTTTTCTTCTGTTTTTATTTATTTATTGATTTTTTTAACATATCACTCACAGATGATACATACATCACAAATATTTAAAAGAACAATATGGCTTGATCTGACAAGTAATAAACAAGCAAATAAATAAATTAAAAAAATAATAATAATCAGGAGGTTACCCTTGCAGGAATCATAATTTTTCATTAGTACAGCTCGTTTAGCAGCTGTCTTATTAAGTGATGAGCAAAGAGAATTATAGAATAGTTTGAGATCAATAAAAAAATTGCAAAAATAAGTGTGATACAGTTTATTAGATACGATTATGATTAGAATGACAGAATATGCATTAATGAAGAGATGCCCAACATAAATGTAAAAAGTAAACAATTGCATGGATAATTATTAAGAAACATCGTATTATCAAGCCCTTTCGTGTTATGTGTTAAGTTCACCATAGTAAACTGTCGGTAAGGCTCATGCTACTGTAGCATTTACTGCTAGATTTGTTACACCAAATCTATGGAAAAACGGCATTTCTCAGAAAAGAAACGGCAGCATTTAAGCAATGACCGCAGCACAACTCTGCAGTCTCGTTGATTTACCCGGGGAACGCTATATTTTTGACTGTAAGCACTGACGAATATAATGCAATAAAAACAAGCATAAAATCTCGTAATTAAATGTTGAGTAAAGTAGCCCTTACTTTAAATAAGTAAAAAACAAATGAGGAGAAAAAAAAACAATAAAACATCTGTTGTCCCCAGTGGCAGAAAGAGAAACGGGACGGAGGCACAAAAGATGTTTCCTATTGAAATACATTAGATCGAAATTCGTGCTGAGTGACACGAAAAAAGGGGAAATTCGATTAGATCAATCAATAAATTCAATCAATAGATTAAATTTCACGATGTCACGAACTGCCGTGGGAGTGCACGGTACAACTAATTTTGGTACTCATTCTTTCTGTAGGAAGCCCCAGCCCCTGTGGGACAGTATAGTTTTCCTTGTTGTCCTTGTCTGTATATGCCTTAGTTTTTGTATTTGTTTCTTTTCCTTTTTATCTTTGATTGTGTTTTTCTGTTTTAATGAATTTGCCGGTGGAACTCTTTGGAAGGCATCAGTTTATGTTGTTCTTTTGTGTGAAGTAACTAAATGTTTGAGTTGTTTCTCATGTCTTGTATTTTTCTAAATACAAGTAAAGTGTTAATTGTCCCCATTTTTTGCTGGCATTTTTAAAATAAAATTTTTAGGCATTTGTAATAAAATTGTACCTTGCATTATATCCACGTGTCTGCCTACTATTTAAACTACTATTTATTCTTAGGACATTGTTAATATTCCCTCGGTTAAATTCCTTGGGTGGCGTAGTTGACATCTTTAAAACATTTAAGGAATTTGAGCGTGGGCTCAAAATCTGCACCGCTTCGTCTCACATGATTATTAGAAAAAAAACGGACAATAGCCCCACGTCTAACACCAACTCTGTATAATGTGTTTTACGCCTTGATGTAAGTACGTTTGTATGTGTATGTTTATTTAGTATATGTTATTAATGTTCCGCGAGTGTTTGCAGTTACCATTGGTGAGTTCTGAGCACTGTAGCGTCCGTACTTTGCTGCTAGAGAAACACGCTAATTAGCATTGGCATTCGGCGTATTATTATACTGTAACACACGTCTGTTTACATTAATAACGCGTCATTACACAACTATATCATGTCTATTTGCATTGATCTAATCATATGTCGATCTAATCTTATTGATCTAATCGAATGTATAATTATTTTATATACATATAAAATATACATTTAAATGTTTTTAAAATGCTTCACAATAATTACTAAAATCTGTCTAACCATATCAAATATCATTTATTTTCTTGTTATTGCCGCATTACTGTGATAATGAATTACAAGGTCATCACACATTTTCATCACACAGTCTTAATTCCCAGCACCCACAAACGGCATCTAAAAAATAATTTTATGAATAGCCTACATGTACCTATATATACACTGTATTTTAATTTAGGTAGTTTCACAGTACAACATTACCTCGATTATGTCTACTGGTCAGCAGTAAACATATGCATTCTATACGTTACATAGAAGGTCACAGCAATGAATACACTATATGAACACTACATAAACATTGGACAGGTCAGTCTTCTTTACATCTGACAAAAAGTCTATACTTCTTATCCAGAAGTTCTGTGCATCTCGAAGTTCTTTCTCTTCTCAAACATATGTAAACTGTTCCTCTAGAGAACTCTCAATAAATTCACACATCCAGATCTGCTATTGTAGAGCTTTTATTTAATCTTCAATTTCAACTGAAATTTTCCTGCATCAAAGAAGAAAAGATGTGTTCAGAAGAGGTTCAAGTATTTAGTGTATATTGATGTTACCAACAAATGCTTCAGACTTGTACAGCATATATAGTACATCAATAAGAAATGTGTTCTTTTGTAATAGTGAATGCTGCCTATCAAAACTGAACACATAAATTCAAATCCCTATAGTGGTTAAGTGATTTAATGAACACTAACATTAAGGGTTTCCATTCAGAGCTTACATTAGATTTGCACTAATATAAAATAGCACATGTATTTAAACAAATGGTTCCACAAAGTCTCTAGCCAGAACTCAGCTCACATCACTGTTCTTAAATGTGTTCTGTAAGTGCACAAGAGCTGCTTTATATATTAGTAAACTGACACTGTATTGTCTTATGATCAACCAACAGATAACACCTTTATATGATATATTAAGTAAAGTTTGTTTATTGATTTTGCATCTGCTGAGTGTGAACTGTTATGCACAAGGGATTATCAAAATGTATGTATTATAATATTCTATCATATTTATTAACAAGTAACATGCTATGACGTTCCCATGAATTATGTCGTGGCCATGACACAGTATTATGTTACCATGTATTAATATGTCATCCCCACGACAAAATAAGTAAACTGAGAAGGTCACTTCAGAATTCAGAACATACTGTAAGAGAGTTTAAATAATGTATTGCTGTAGGGATACTAATGGTAAATAACTTTTTTAATTTGCAGATATATGTAAGCACACGTTCAGAAGTCGTGAACACACACACGTAGCAGTGGGCAGCACACTACTGCGCCCAGGGAGCAATTGGGGGTTAGGTGCCTTGCTCAAAAGCACTTCAGTTGCTACCTGCCAGCATTGGAATCCAGCCAGCAAGCCAGACTCACCAGTGGGCCACATATACCCCTGTCCCACCCCCCCTTTTATAGTTAAATGGCAGCGTAAACAATGACCTCTTTGTGTTCCTTCTCATTTTCTTTCTAAGGGGCTTTATGTTCAACCAATGGAAGGAAAAATATCTGGTTTTAACAGTAGAAGGAAATCTGATGGTGTGTTGAGATGTAGACTCACCACCTGACCAGGTGGTGGCGCTGCAGAACAACTGTAAGTCTGTTATGGAGGGCAAATAAATATTGGACTTGCCCCGTTTACCCCCTGGAGGCCGCAGAGACAGCTGCTTTGCCCTCATACTCCACCAAGACAAATTCCTCTTGCTCTCAGATAGCCCTGATGAGTGCTAGTAGGGACAGCAGCCTGCATCAAAATCTTGTGGTACATTATCATTATATATTTGTACACTGTAAAAAAACTTTGCTGCCTTAAATTTTTGTTTAATCAACTTGGTTTCTAAGTCATTTCAATTTAATAGATTAAATCTTGACTGTTGTAACTTATAAAACTAAGTCAACACATTTTCAACAACTTTTAATAAGTTACAGCAACTCAAAACCAGTCAAGATTAAACAAAGAGTAAATTGAAATGACTTGTGCAGTCATGTTGGATAAACTTAAAATTTTAAGGCAGCAAAGTTTTTTACAGTGTATATATTTGAACAAAATAAATGACAAAAATTACAAAAAGTACGGAGATGACACATTCCTGCTTTTGTTCACAACAGTCAGTGGCTGAAGTCACTTAGGAAAGTGAAGGCGGTAAGTTATTATAACAGTCCAACCTAACACATTAGATAGAACTTATTCTGAAATGTCTTCTTTTATTCCTGTTTAAGTCTGGAACAAAACAAAACATTTATGATGTATATGATGATGATGATGTATGATGATGATGACAAAGATCCAATCGAAAATCAGATTTGTTCTATCTGATGCACTGTTTTGACATGCACAACCATTGTTTTTTCAAAGCTTACAGTCTGCAGTTGTTTATTTGTTTTTAGCGAATCTTACGTAAGATGTCATACAGTATTAGCAGTGCCAGCCCCTATATCAATGAAAAGTGTTTTAATCTTGCATGACAGAAAACCGAAATGTGGATAATAAACGCATTTCAATATATATTTCTGCATCCTCTCTTTACTCAGGGTATGACCTCGCCACTCACCCTAAAAGACAGCAGAGCATCATGGACAGAGAGCCTCTTCCAGACATCTACAGTGAGAAAGAGCCCTCATCCCCCACCTCAGCGACAGGGCCTTGTGTCTGCTCCAGAGAGAACTCCTTCAGACACAGAGGTGTGGTTCAATTTACTCTGACTTATTCCTTCACTTACAAAAATGTGCCATGGTATTACCCTGTGTTTGGTAGAGGTATGGTAATCTTATTGTCAGGTTCCTGGCTCTCTGTCTTTCACATTTTAAGGCTGATATAGGCTGAAGAAAATGGTTTTAAAGAGATAATTAGAACATAACAGTTTTATAACAACTTAAATGAGCGTTAAACTGGGGATAGAATTTGTGTCTGTATTATTTAAGAGTGTTTGGTAATTAATTTGGCAGTCTTGATTTCCTTCTTTCCTGTTTAACATGATTTGTTTTTGGAAAGACAGACATGGGTCAATTTAAATTCAGTATTGCTTCCGTTTACAAATAAACCATGGTATTACCATTGTGGCCGAGTGGGTAAGTTCCCTCCCTGGTATTTAGAATGACAGCCTATCAGAATTTTTACTGGTTATATAAAGGCGCCTAAAAGGTATGTTTTAAGCTGTTTGGCTAATGTTGCAGTGAGCTCGTGAATATCAGCTAAACCCTATTTATTTATTGTAGCTGGAAAAGTATCTTATTCGCGGCTTAGCGGTGGTGTGTAGGTTGTCCCCCGGTAGGTTAAGGTTGATCAATTGTTTGCGTGGAGTTTACGTATATAATGTGCATGTTCTTATTGCAGCTAGGCTGATGCCCTTCATCTTCGAGCAAACTGCTGAGATTTGTGCTGTGAGCAGCTGTATGACTTGTGTGTCTTTGTGATCAATATCTGGTATGTATAGTTACAGTTTTAATACATTATTGATTTAAGTTAATCAATGGGTCGGTTTTTAGCAGGATGAACGATGTTGTTGGGGTGATCGCTTCCTGTATAGAGTATTAAGAAGATTAAGACGGCGCTGTTGTTTTGCTGCGGTTTTTTCGTTTCCTTCTCCTTACACTAAAGCCGGTGATTGTGGCAGTAGGGGTCCCAACTATCTTACTGTCGTGTGTGTTCTTGCCTGCCTTTCAGTCATAAAATTACTGCCTGTGTGTATGGTTGTTGATGTGATTTTGTTTTGGAGTTTGGTTATTTTTCTTTATATTGTTTGTGCAATTATTCTTTGTTTTGTTTGTTTTCTTTATGCATTGATTTTTGTTTAGTTTGATTATTTTGGAGTGATCGTTAAACCATTCGTTTAACATTTATTTTCTTTTATTTCCATTAAGTGATAACACTCGGGATCAGGGGAAAAGAACCCAGTTGCAGACAGCGTTTTAACGGAAAAAAGTCTTTATTTAAATAAATAAACAAAACAAGAACAGAACAGTCTTAACTGGAACAAAAATGCCTCAAAGAAGCGGAGCAAAGCGAAACTAAAAACCGGAAAAACACGGCAAGACAGAGACTAGGAACTAGAACACGACAAGATTCGAAACAATTGCCATACAGGAACGACTCGGATAAGCAGATCAGAAGCAACGAACCGGCACAAGACAGAAAACACAGGGGCATTAAAAAGAACAAAGACGAACAGGTTACCTTTAATGGTAACGAATCTGAGTGTCTGGTTTACAGCAGGTATTCAGTTCCCCTCAATTTAAAGGGGTGGTGTAGTCAGCATTAATAATCTCTTTTTTTAAAGGCTTAGTAGTTATAGTATAATTGACTTAATCCCTGTGGCCACGCTACACCATGTTGTTATTACCGCACCATGGCACTATCACAGTTTTTGCAAGTTTTTCCACTTGCATAGACAGAAAACACACTGTGTTCATGATATAAATATGTGATAAACACATGTATGCTATACATGTATTTATATGCATATAGTATGTTTTGTTATTGGTCAAATAAGTATTGTTTGTTCATAGATTCATTTATCTCCAAATGACCCACTTTGTCTCATGCTTCTGTCATTATCTCACATATACCCAAAATAACCTAAGATAAGAGTGTATGATAACACCTATTTACACAGTAACACATTGTGCTGTACATTATACTAAGACATATAGTTACAAGTGTCAATACACAAAAGGCTTTAGTGTCTTAGTGACATTACCATTTTAAACAGCCAAAGATCTACAAAGGGAAAAATTAAAGAGATTGTTCCCAAAAATGAAAATTTGCTGCTGTTTTACTCACCCTCGGGTCATTCAAGGTGTAGGTAGCATTTTTCCATCAGTAGAATGGTAAAGAATGCAGGTCGGTGGGTGCCATGTCTTTAAGATTTAAAAATCAGATACAGGAAAGACAAAATTAACCGTTGTGACTCCTGTTGATATATTGAGGTCTAATGATTGTGAAACAATCGGTCTGGGCAATTTTTATTATATATAAGTGACTTAAAACAGTATAACATGTAATCTAAATTAAAGAGATTGAGACTGTGGATTAAAGGTTATGATGTTGTAAATAAAGTTTCTTTCAAAGACCATTTATAAGACCTCAATATATCAACAGGAGCTGCAGGGATTAATTTTCTGATGATCTGCTTTTTTGAATTATAATGACTTGGCATGCATGGACTTTATATTATGGTCTTTGCATTATATCAGTGGTTCTCAGCCCTGGTCCTAAAGTACCCCAGCACTGCACATTTTGTCTCCCCAATCAAACACACACGGTTCAACTCATCTTATTAGTAAAAACTTTAAGACTGTTTAGAATGTTGGCTAAAAATCCAATTTTTGTAATGATCTAATTATCTAATTTAACAAGTGTGAATGACAAAGAAATTGTGATTTTTACAAATCCCTTTCAAGCCACATCTATATGTGGCTTGAAAAGGCCAGCTTCACATCTAGCTTCACATCTATATGAAGCTTAAAGGACATGCATGTAAAGCCCTGTCAGACACTGGATCACAGGTGACGATTGTGTTTGACAGCTGGTTTGTTAGAAATCTCCCAGATGTGTCCGTTCACCCAGTGACTGGACTGTCAATATGAGTCACTGTCTATCTTGGCCCTCGTATGCCCAGATCCTCAAGGTCCTCCCCGAGTGCCAGTTATAATTGGTACCAACACCAGTTTCTTCAAACGACTTGCTGCACTCAGTAAAGAAAATGAGGAATCCAGTGTTGCACATGCGTTGAAAATTCTGACCTGACACGGTGCTATCCATCTGCCTCGAATGCAAGAAGTTGAAAAACTCCCTGACAAGCCTGAAAGAAAAGTCTGTTGGATAGGACCTGGAGACTGTGTGGTTCCACCCAGAGGAATCTGCTAATCTGCTATAAAAGGAGGTAGGGAGCGCTACATAATGGTTGTAGTACGCTGTTGTAGAGTGGTGTCACAAGCCCACTTTCACACAAAAAATGTATATTCCCACCTTCACACACACACACACCCTGTTCAGGTTGAAACAATTGAAACAAAACTTTTACAAACTTGCACCCATCACCTAAACATCTAGCCATTATTTGTAAATACATCATCCAGCACATGTACATCTCTCTACTAAAACACAAATTTCATATCATAGCAATGGTTGTGCTCGTCCTGAGGGATAGAGATGTTCCTGTGGAAGCTTTTTGTTGTCCTCTGGGTTCTTTTTAGCATGACTGGCTACCACTCTGTATCTCATGCCAAACAACATCCCATCTCATTCGTCTATGTAAAGAGGCTTATGACCGCAGTTGTATAGATCGCTCCAAACAAAACTGTAAAACACAGACCAGTCTTTAGCTGATCAGGCTGGGATCTTCGTTTGATTGCTTCTTGCTGTTGCAATTCCCAGACAATGAACACTCATGTATCATGTAATCTGAGTCATCATGTAAACTTTAACTAATTTGCCCATGTGTTCTTCTCTGTGCAAAAGTCAGGTCTTTTAGGAACTAATGAATCAGCCAATTTTGTAGCAGCAGAAAGCGCAGAATGCAGACTCATTTAAACACTTCAATTCACACTTACTTGCTCACAAAGGTGTTGGGAGAAAATAAGGAAAGAAACATCTGCTATAGAAAGGTGGGGGTTAGTTCCACATGATGAGGGTCAGATATAAAGGTTAGAGGATTATTAAAAGTGTCCATAAACATGACAGACATGTACAAACTCTTGGCAGGTCATAAAACAAGGGTCATAAATAATACTAATTAAAAGCTAGAGAAGGAAAACATAAATAATCATAATAAACTAATAAATACTATTTGTCATAGTCTTTACCCCCAGGGTCACTGGCACTTCCACTTATTGGTAACTTTCTGGTGATGGACAAGCGTGCAACCTTTAAAGACTTTACAAAGGCAAGAGAGAAAGCATTTCTTTCTGTCAAATGTATGTTTTAAATACATGCACATCAGAAACAACAGGAATTGCAGTGTTTTTGGTTAGGATAAAGCCATCACAAGGGGGATTGGTCCTAATGTTTGCCCCATGTAGCTTAGTCTATGATACCTGAGGCCTGTTTCAGGAAGGAGGTTTATTGAAAACTCTGAGTATGTTAACCCTAATATGAGGGAAACTCTGGGTTTTCCATTCCAGAATGAGAGGTAACATACTCAGAGCCAGTTACCATGGTATAACTATCAGACTATCAGAATCTGTTGGGACCAAGGAGAAATCCAAATGCAAATTTCAAAAACAGACTATATAAAAATAACATATATAAGTAGACCTCTCACATTTTATGAAGGCAGTTGTGTCCTGGGGGGGTGGGGGTGGTTACTGGCTCTGATAATCTCCCTCCTGGAATTCTCTCAGCCACTGGCATTGCAGCATTTAGGCTCACCATCTCTTCTGCATCAGTCAGAGGTGGTGGTTTGTAAATTCAGGTAGAATTGTAAAATCACAGCCATGAGCCTTCTATGCTTAAGCCTTACCTGATTTAATAATGTATTTATATTTCATTTTCAGCTGCTGCCACAATCTTTTTACCATGGGATTGCACCTACATGAAAATAAATTCGGTTAAATAACTTACAATTCCACTAGTTTTTACCTCTGATATTATAACAGTGATTAAACATTAAACATACCCACTGACTCGAGCAGCCCATGCCAACTCTCTCTCCTTTGCCACTGCAGCCATGTTACTTTTCTTGCCAAAAATATGCTGATGTTCTCTGTAGACCTGCAGCAGCACTTCTAATTCAACTGGTGAAAAGTGTGCACACCTTTTATCCATGTGCAGTTGCCATGGTGATATGTAATATTGGCGCTCAATTGATTATGGCTTTTAATAGTCATGGTGCACGTTAAACTCAGAGGCAGCCTACTTAGATTTGAGTGAACTAACTCAAATCAGCTGTTGAAACCAAAAACTTGGAGTTGCCCATCTCAGGGTAAATCATCTCAGACTTCACATTTTAACTCAAGAGTTGGTGGAACCATCTTGTTGAAATGGTCCCCTGGAGCCATCTGCATTTTTACATTAACTAAACAGATAGCTTCAACTTTTCTAACATGGCTTAACATACCTCAGAATGTCTAGTGTGCAACTGTGTCATGTTGAACAATATGCTTTTGTATGTTTAATTATGAATGTTTTTTCAAAATTTATTTTAAAATACCACACTCTGTTACTTTATTTTGACACCTGCTTTTTAAAGGTTTTGACTGTGCTAAAATGTTAAGAGTGACTACATTTACCTTTACATTACATTTTTTCATTTAGCAGACGCTTTTATCCAAAGCGACTTACAAGTGCGGAATACAACAAGCGAGTCAACCTGAAGAGGTAACTAGACACAATAAGTGCTCACAATACAAGTTTCAGACATTGCTCAGAGTATCATATGCTACAACAAGGGAGAGATTTAAAGGGAAGAGGGATAGGATTTTTTTTTTTTAATGATGAGGTTAAGTGCTCACGAAAGAGATGTGTTTTCAGCTGTCTTTTGAATATTGCCAGGGATTCTGCATTATGGATGAAGGCAGGAAGATCATTCCACCAGCATGGAGTAGTGAACGAAAATGATCTGGAGAGTGATTTTGTGCCTCTCTGTGATGGTGCCACAAGCCTTTGTTCCTTCTGTGATCACAGGCGTCTGGTGGGAGCATAGATTCGTAAGAATGAGTGAAAGTAGGAGGTACCTACGACAAACCATGCCTGTACCTACGACAAACCATGCGGGACGAGTTATGTACAGAAAAAGTAGTAGTATGCAGGAAGTAGTAGTATGCAGGGAGCATAGACTTGTAAGAATGAGAGAAAGTAGGAGGTACCTACGACAAACCATTCCTGTACCTACGACAAACCATGCGGGACGAGTTATGTACAGAAAAAGTAGTAGTATGCAGGAGAATAACAATGCTTTGCTTTGCAAGCACCACTAATAATAATATGTTTAAGTGAAATAACATGTTGACTTTCTCAAACGTTCATTTCCTTGATGTTGCGAGTGTACCAAAACGCAAAAGCAATCGCTATTCTCTTTGCATTTGCGTTTACGATGCCTTCACACAAAACTATCAAGCAGTGTCAGGGGTGGGACTATACTGTGGGGCGTGTTTGCTTGTTGACAGAATCTTGTTACATCCATTAATAGTAAACGCAATTGCAAATGCAATTTACAGTTGCTTTTTAAAAATGCTCCATAGTTAACAGTGAATTTGGAGGTTGATGGTAACCACTGGCTTGCATGGCATGGAAAAAAAGTAGGTCAATGGCTACCAGGAACTGTTTGGTTACTATATTCTTCACAATATCTTCCTTCTGTATGAATATCTTCTGTGTTCAACAGAAGAAATTCATACAGGTTTGGAATGATACAAATAAATGATGACATGATTTTCATATTTGGGTAAACTATCTCTTTAAATTTTAAAACTGTTGTGACAATTGCATGTTTAAATTCATGTGTTTTGTTTTGATGGCCCCAGGGTCAGCTACTAAAATTTAATAAATAAAAATGTTTAAAATTAGAAAATTTTGTAATTATTGTATCATCATTGTAATCATTTAGCTACAGGAGCCCCACCCCACCAAAAAAATTACATTTTTTTTTTTTTACAATTCGACCACTGATAATAATTATAATTTTTTCCGTTTGGGCCATATTTGTTTCTTTTACTCCATGTAATGATGGAGAATACAATTATGTTTAAATTATTTTGTGAGCAGAACTCGGTGTCAGTCTTTATACCCTACATTCTTTCTCATGTTACCTGTGTGTGAGTTTGTGTGAGCACAAAGGTCGATGATTTTTAAACTGAACTGAAGTGTTATGTCATAATGAGTGTGGTTCCATCTGTCATTCTGCAGAGTTACTGGGAACATGTTTACACAGTGTTTAACAGGGCCATAAGTTAAGCACAGGATGATAAAGCACATTTGCCATACTTGCTTTTTTGTTTCCCTGTCAGCTCACATTGTTTAGCATGTGTGCAACAAAGATCTCTAAATCTTTGCAATGAGAGAAGCTTATAAACATCAAAATATTAAGACAATATTAGTGTCTGTTTATTAAAGTATTTGTAGTTATGACAATGCATGTATATTGTATTACTGATTACTGGTTTAGCACTATATGGAATGCTACAACTATATTCTAAATTATTTCATTTATTTTATGGCTTTTGCAGGTTATAACATTAATCATACATATTGCACTGCAGTTTGTATATATCATTTTGATATATGATTTATCCTTGAGACTGTTTAATCAGTTTTATTTCAGTTAAAACATTTTTACCCATTTCAACGAATATACATTAATACTGAGATGCATATAAAAATCAAAAATTGTCAAAAGGCTGAAAGATAATGAGATGCCATACTTATTGATGTTATTTAAAAATTGTGAATGCATGCAAGACAAATGTATGCCCTAATTCAATATGTTTCACTAAATCTAGTGTCTATACAGAAGTCTCATCTATATTCATATCAAAGTCAAAATGCCCAACCAAACTGAAACACTAAAACGGTGACTTTTAAATTCAGCAACATCATCTTAAGGAATCAGCATTTATGTTCAGTGTTTTCAATTAGTTGAAGATTAGAACTTCTCAACAATTACAATGCAAATTGTTGTCCTGTCAACAACTAACAATGTAACATTCAAGAGGGAAAGTGAGAGTAAATGAAAAAGTGGGAAAGTAAAGGAAACCTTTTAAGTGGTGAAAATGATAGAACAGATCTATTAATCTATTAATATCTAGATCTATTAATTTGCCTTAAAATTGTACTTCTATTGTACAAATTAATTTATCTTAACCAGTCATGTATACAAAAAGTACAAATAATGAGGTTTACACAACTAAGTGAAGTCAATTAAAAATGTTAATAAAGACATTTGTTTTGCAGTTGTAGACAACCAAGACAAAATGTATCAACCAGTTATTTTGTGCTCAAAGGTCGCTAATGGTTTATGTGTGAAAGAGACGTGTGTGAATGTGAGTCAGAAGAACTGCAAAAACTCATGAGTAGATGTTAATGATAAAAGGCTAAATAGATATTGTTTTCATCCATGCAAATGCTTGGGTATAAAGCAATATATACAGGGCATATCTGTATGCTACGGTGACCGGGAAGGGACCTTCTCGGTTCACTTATTTTGATCATGTATGTTTATCGTCTATTTGCATTGATTAGGTTGTATCAAATAGGGTATCAAATGCAGCGTATTATTACTGCTATTGTCTATTACTTCTCAGTGTTTGAAGTATGATTATTTTGGGGATCTTCATTAGGTCCTTTACTTTTTAATTCTTGACAGACCCTGATCGGTGTTGCGATTCTGTAACATAAGAGGCTGTTTTATTTCTGGCAACACATATTTGTTCTCCAGGCACTGCACAATCTGCTAAAATAATAACATAACGTGGGCCGCTATTTGTGGGCGCTACCCTGACCAGTTAAATAAATCGAGGTAATGTTGTACTGTAAAACTATATTTTTATTAAAACATATGTAGATCTACATATAAGATGTACATAAAATGTTTCTGTTTTTATAAATACAACATTTGTGGATGTTGTAAAGTCAGTCAGATACCTCCACATTCATTATCTAAGTAATATCTTAGACATGAGGACTGTAACCTGTAAGAATATAATTTAGTTTGCTGTGTTTGGCTCACCAGTTTTCTTTAATACCAGATCAACTGGATGTCATGAGGAGGTACCTTCAGCAGAGCTCTGGGGGCAAGAGACACAGACACTAGAGTGTGGTTGACTCAAGCTTGTTTATTTCCTCAACAGAAGCAGATTATATAGAACATAACAGGATGCATCTAAAACTGTCTCAAGCAATCAAAAAGCTGGATTATATTTTATTACCATATATGGTTAGAAACAACAGCTTCAGAGTGAATTCTGGACTTCCCTATGCAACAAAGTATATGGTATTCAAAAGGAGATGTCAAAACTCATTAACCCTTAAGGGGTGTTGATTATATTCATTAGTGCGGGGAACTAAATAATCTAACAGTTGGCCACTTTAAGTTATTTATGATTTACCAATTAGTTTCACACACTAATGTTGTCATAAATAGTAAACAGTAACATTCAAAATAAAGAATAATATGCAAAGAAATAATTTCGACCAAGGGATTACGGCCTTGTGATGCTATACATTTGCAATATGATAGCCTTTCATAAACACACTTATTGATGATGTTGATGCATCATAATGCGGCAAATAATAGCCATAATACAAGGATGTAATAACCAAAGCAATTAATATCATCCAGTGTTCGATTTTACTGAACAGACTGGAAAAACCAATACTCCAATCCAAATCACTTTAATCCCTCTCTCTGCTTGTCAGATCAGCAACTGCTTTGGTGATGTTTTGGATTCCTTGATCTATTAGGTGTCCATCCGCATCATTATAGTCTCAAACTGTGGTGATCACTCAGCACTCCAGTTCTGGTCACTTCAGTCACTGTAGCCGGCCCAAGATATTTTGGTTCTCCAACAGCTACTGGCTTCAGACTTCAAATCAGCACCTGTTGGCCTGGAACAAAGTTATGGGTGGGCTTATCTGATGGAATAGGAGGAGAAAGATAAGCACATACAGAATTAAGTTGGTCAATTAGGGAAACCACATGGGCATCCAGGATCACCTCCATGTCACCTAGGGAAGAAACGTCTGCACCCAAGGGGTCGGGAAAGGCCTACCCACCAATACCTCAAATAGAGAATATTTAGTCATTGAGGATGGGGTCATTCTCATTTCTGCCAACATGGCTGGTAATACGTCAGGTCACTTTTTTCCTGTCTCCATACGAGCCTTTGTTATTTTGTCTTTTATTGTATGATTCGTTCTCTCAACCACACCGGACGATTGAAGGTGGTACGGAATGTTATAGTGCCAATCTATTGCCAATGTCTTGGCCAACAGTTTGGTCACTTTTAATGTGAATGGCATGCCATTGTCACTCTTAATCATGTGGGTATACTGAAACAAGGAATTACTTCTTTAGATAATATCTTAACTACTGTTTTTGCATTCTCTTTGGCACATGGAAAAATTTCAGGCCACTTTGAAAACCTATCCACAATAGTCAGCATATACTGTAGATTTCCTACTGCTGGCATGTGAGTGAAATCAATTTGGAGACACTGAAAAGGTGCTTCTGGAAATGGCAGTGCGTTGTGTGGTGTTTTTCTGTGCGGGTTCGTTTTGGCACATATCAGCCACGAGTCTACAATTAATTTGACCATTTTTTGCTGTGTCTTTTATGCAATATAGGCGATTAATCATCTGTGTAACTTTAGACACACTATTGTGTAAAAACCATGATAATGTCTTATCAATGCCACTAGGGACAATTTTGGCAGCGCAATTCTGCCATCCTTGTCTCTAATTAAGCCTTCTACATCTGGGGCACACCCATTCTTCGCCCAGTGTTTCAGATCTTCCTCTATTGGTTGGCTCTGCAGAATTTTTAGGTCTGGTAGATCTGGTACGCACGATAAATGTGCAAATATCATTGTTCCTGCTTCCTTATCAGACCTTCTCTGATATGAGAAAAACTCTCTATGTTCCGCAGCCCATTTGGCCATTTCATCTGCCCATCTATTACCTACAGCTTCTGGTTCATTGCCTTGGGCATGACCTTTGATTTTCACAACTGCCAGCTCAGATGATAGCATTACTGCCTGTAACAAATCTCCTACCAACTCTGTGTGTGATATTGGTTTACCCTCAGATGCCTGAAAATTGCGTCTTGCCCAGGTTTCAGTGAAATCTTGAACTACACCGTAAGCATACTTACAGTCTGTGTATATTGTGACTCTTTTGAGAGCTCGCATGCTCTTGTCAATGCAATCAATTCTGCAGCTTGTGCTGAATTATGATATTGCAGGCAGTATGCTTCCACCCTCTCAACTTCCAGTGTCACAATTGCATATCCACACAAATTGAAGTGGAACCTTTAATTTCATTCATGCAATCATGAGGTTTTACCTCGGTTATTAATGTTAATAGGCCATAGAGCGACTGTATTGCAGGGCTCAAGACCGAAGTTGGTTTAATTGTCAAGTTCTCTGTGGCCAGAAGCGCTGCTTCATAACCTGACCTTCTCTGAGCCGTCATGTGTTGTGTTTTCAGACTGTGTTATATCACGCCTACCTGATGTGTGGTATATAGTGTCAAAGAATGTGACAATACAATTTTCTCAGCCATCTTTACCATCTCAGTAGCCACTGCACGCAGGCATGCAGGCATGCCATTGACTATTGGGTCTAATTGCCTGGACAGATATGAGACTGGGTGGGGATTACCGCCATGATCTTGTGTCAAGACCCCCATTGCAACACCTATGGCCTCCCCTGCGTATAAGTGAAACGGTTTTGTATAACTGGGAGCCCCAGAGGGGGGGCGGAAGTAATGGCAGTCTTAAATTTTTCAAAATGTTCTTCTGCCTCAGCAGTCCAGGCCAATGAGTCCCTTGGACCCATGCCATGCTTTATCATGGAGCGTAATACCTTGTCATGGTATGCACAATCAGGTATCCATGTACGACAATAATTCACCAGACTGAGAAAACTTTGCAGCTATGTAACATTGTCCGGAGTTCTCATAGTCTTTATCAGCTGCACCCGTTCAGTTGAAATGGCTTTTTGTCCTTGAGAGATAATATGTCCAGGTAATGGACCTTGGGTTGCACCCATTGCAGCTCGTCATTCGAGGCTTTGAATCCAGCTTTTGCAAGTATGCTACAGACAACAATCAAGGCCTGTAACCAGTTAGACTCCATCTCCACTGAAATCAGTAAGTCATCTGCATACTGTAGGACACAGACTGTGGATGGCATATTGTTTATTGTGTCCAGGACACGTTTCACTGCAGCAGAGGCTATCAATGAAACCCTGAGCCAATCTAGTCCAGGTGTATTGCATACCTTTAAATGTAAATTCCTGTTTTATTTTCTTTGGTCTCATTGAAAACAGGAAATGATCATTTAGGTGCGCACTTCTTGAGCAAATTCAGCGAGAGAGGGATATAGTGATGTACTGGATTGTACATTACATTTGGGTAAATTTTCCACCTTTTTGGACAGCTGTTTCATATGAAGGTGGCTGTTTTACAGGCATTTTTTTTTAGATTTTTCCGGTTTTTCGGGGCCCTGGTCCCATATTTCTTTTATTTTTTTTCACATTTCATATGATTCTGTCATATATTTATAGTCCCATTCAGGGTCACCCCAACCACATTTGACCATGGATTTCATTAATTCCATGTCATCTTTCTTAAAAGAACCTTTTCTGGGGTATATTTCAATTTGCGGTCCAGCGCTTTCGGACAATCCGGCCAGATTATCAACAAATGGTTGTGTCCAATAACCCATTATTTCTGAACATAAAATTGACAGGCGTTTTGCCTGGTATTGGACAAGATTTTTCTTGCCCCATACTCAACAAATCAACAAAATACAATTACTGGACAAAACAAACACAAAACTGAAGACTTCCCACAAAATCCAATACTTTTTTTTTAGACCCAATGACACCACAAGTGGGTAACATGCATGCTGTGTGCCTTGCGAGTACTAGGGTGAAAGTTGGCCCATGCTTTACACCATGGAGCGCACACTACATAACAGTACGTAAGTCAGAAGTAGCGAAACTAAAGACCCCGTATAAACGTCCAACAGCAAGAACACAGAATAAGGAAACAAAAGTTTGCCTTACCTGTGGCTAGACTGTTGGGATAAACCTCAAACACAGTGCATTCACTGTCCCAAGTCGCTGGAGAGTAACGTGGACGAGCCCCCAATTTTAAGAATATAATTTAGTTTGCTGTGTTTGGATCACCAGTTTTCTTCAATACCAGATCAATTGGCTGTCATGAGGAGGTACCTTCAGCAGAGCTCTGGGAGCAAAAGACACAGACACTAGAGTGTGGCTGACTCAAGCTTGTTTATTTCCTCAACAGAAGCAGATTATATAGAACAGAACAGGATGCATCTAAAACTGTCTCAAGCAATCATATAGCTGGATTGTATTTTATTACCATATATAGTTAGAAACAACAGCTTCAGAGTGAATTCTGGACTTCCCTATGCAACAAAGTATATGGTATTCAAAAGGAGATGTCAAAACTCATTAACCCCTAAGGGGTGTTGACTATATTCATTAGTGTGGGGAACTAAATAATCTAACATAACCTAAGTTTTCCCCTTTTTTAATTTGTTACTCCAGACTGAAGAGATAATCTAACATCTGGAAAAAACTGCTCTCAGTGGCTAGAATTGTATCTGAGAAGCAATTTAAGTGAGCTAAAAATAAAGCTTGAATGTGCTATAAATTGTCACAATACAGTTCATTAATATAAATTTAGTAAGATTATTATACACGTCGGCACAAGGGAGTCAAGGGAGTCAAGGGGAGTTTATTGTCATTTCAACCATACAAGTACATAGTGAAATGAAACAACGTTTCTCCAGGAACTAGGTGCTACATAAAAACACAGAACAACACAGAACTACAAGGCTACATAATTTATACATAAAGTGCACAAGTGCAAACATGTGTGAACGGCACAAGACAGTACAATGACTTCTGGGGCAGACAATGGACATAGTATATCCCAGTGCAGCACCGACCAGCACACAGTCCTGTTCCAGAGTGATCCTGGTGAAATAGTATCTCTATTTGTGAGTGTTATCTATATATTATATTAAGTGTTAACATAAACTTGGACAATGACTATGTGCATAATAAGTATTCAGCAGCCAAAAGTATTTAACAGCAGCAAAAAGTATTTAATATGTGCAAAATAATGCAGGATGGAGGACAAACAGTTGTGTGTGTATGTGTGTGTGTGTGTGTGTATGTGTGCGTGTATGTTCCTTTCAGCTCCAGTTCTATGTTTTGAGGAGTCTGATAGCATGAGGGAAGAAACTATTGCATGTCCTGGTTGTGAGGGCCCGAATGCTTCGGTACCATTTACCAGACGGCAGGAGTGTAAAGAGTGTGTGAGAGGGGTGTGTGGGGTCATCCACAATGCTGGTGGCTTTGCGGATGCAGCATGAGGTGTAGATGTCTGTGATGGACGGAAGAGAGACCCCGATGATCTTCTCTGCTGTTCTCACTATCCGCTGGAGAGTCTTGCGGTCCGAGGCGGTGCAATTCTCAAACCAGGCAGTGATGCAGCTGCACAGGATGCTCTCAATAGTCCCTCTGTAGAATGTGGTGAGGATGATGGGTGGGAGATGTGCTTTCCTCAGTCTTCTTAGAAACTGAGGTCTCCCAGTCAGGAAGTCCAGGATCCAGTTACAGAGGGAGGTGTTCAGGCCCAGCAGTTTTCCAATCAGGTGCTGAGGGATGATTGTGTTGAACGCTGAACTGAAGTCTATGAACAGCATTCGAACATATGTGTCTTTATTGTCCAGGTAGGTGAGGGCCAGATGGAGGGTGGTTGTGATGGCGTCATCTGTTGAGCAGTTGGGGTGGTAAGCGAATTGCAGGGGGTCCAGTTAGGGGGGCAGCAGGGTCTTGATGTGCCTCAAGACGAGCCTCTCGAAGCACATCATGATGATGGGTGTAAGTGCAACAGGACGGTAGTCATAGAGGCTGGATACTGGTGACTTCTTTGGCATGGGATTGATGGTGGTGGTCTTGACGCACGTCTGAACAACGGTGCTGATCAGGGAGGTGTTGAAGATGTCCGTGAAAACATCTGCCAACTGGTTTGCACATCTTCTGATCACCCTGCCAGGAATGTTGTCTGGACCAGCAGCCTGTGTAGAGTCTTCCTCACATCGGCCATGGTTAGACACAGCACCTGGTCATTCTGTGCCTTGAACCGAGCGTAGAAGTTGTTCAGCACATCTGGTAGGGAGGCATCACTGTCACAGGCAGGTGTTGTTGTCCTGTAGTTGGTGATGGCCTGGATGCCCTGCCACATGCGCTGTGTGTCTCTGCTGGCCTCAAAGTGACCAAGATACCCTTCCTGTCCAAGCACACAACTCAGGGTGAGCATGTGTGCTCTTTGCCTCTCTGATAGCCTAGGACAGTTTGGCCCTCGCTGTTTTTAGGGCCACCTTGTCACCTGCTCTGAAGGTGGAGTCTCTGGTTCTCAGTAGCGCATGCACCTCTGCAGTCATCCATGGCTTCTGGTTGGAGCGTGTGGTGATGGTCTTGGAGATGGTGACGTCATCAATGCACTTGCTAATATAGCTGGTCAGTGATGCCGCGTATTCCTCCAAGTTGGTGAAGTCGCTGTCAGTTGCCGCTTCCCTGAACATGTGCCAGTCAGTGAGTTCAGAACAGTCCTGGAGAGCAGAGATGGCTCCTGCTGGCCAGGTTTTCACCTGCTTCAGAACCACAAGGTGCCACGAGTCTTGCCGCACAGAGTTGTTTCTGTCGGCACGAAACGAAGCTAGCCCGGCTAGCTGAATGGCGGCATCCGGAACTCTGTCGCTGAGCCACATCTCTGTGAAAACAAAGACGCAGCAGTCTCTAAACTCATGCCGCATAGCTTGTTGGAGTCAAATGTAATCCTGTTTATTGTCCGGGGAGCAGACATTGGAGAGAAGGATGGCCGGGAGAGCCGCCTGGCTAGGGTTTGTTTTTAGCCTAGCACAGGCCCCCGCCCTCTTGCCGCGCTTCTGCTTTCTCGCACACCGCTTGCGACGTCCCTTCCCCCTGGCATCAGGCGATGCCGAGGGCTGGAGGCCTGGTCCTCGCAGCAAGCCGAGATCGCGTAGCGTCTCCAGAAGATCATTTCACAGAGTAGAGAAATGTAGTGTTATTTCCGAGGTTTATAAGTGTCTGGCAGTGGTATACATGAACACCGAGAGTTCCGATGTCCATGTGCCTTAAAAAGTCGGTCTAAAGACAAAAATAGCACCATTTTGTATCAGGAGTGGCCGCTGCATGCTTTTAGTGATGTTCGAAATGATGTTCGAAATGAACATCACAAATGATGTTCGTCTCCGTCAGTCCGAGATCACTAAATATAATATTAAAGAGGTGTGTGAACTTGCTAGTACGATGTTAGACACAGTAATATTCTCTGGCCCCCTCCCTGCTTATCGTGGTGATGAAATACATAGCAGACTGTCATCACTAAACGGCTGGATGTCTAAGTGGTGTTCACAGAATAATATAACATTCATAGATAATTGGAAAAGTTTTTGGGGCAGACCTGACCTGATAGAATAGAGCATTAGGGATTAGTCAGGTGTCTGCAAAACAGGTGTGTTTTGAGTTGTTTTTTGAAGTTTGTGATGGTTTCAGCGGATCAGGTGGAGGCTGGGAGTTCATTCCACCACAAAGGAACAGAGAAAGTTTTACAGATTGATCTGGTGCCACGTTGTGAGGGAACAATCAGATGTTGCTCGTCAACTGACCGTAGCTGGCGGGAGGAGACATGTCTGGAGGAGTGAGTTGAGGTAGGAGGGAGAGGTTCCAGTTACTGTCCTAAAGGCAAGCGTCAGAGATTTAAAATTTATGCGGGCGGCTACAGGTAGCTAGTGGAGTAAGGTCAGGAGGGGTGTGACATGGGCTGTTTTTGGTTGATTGAAGACCAGACGTGCTGCAGCATTCTGGATAATTTGTAGGGGCTTGGTAGCATTGGTTGGGCCAGAAGGGCATTGCAGTAGTCCTGCCTTGATATTACAAGTGCTTGGACTAGGAGCTGCGTTGTGTGCTTGGACAGGAAGGGTCTGACATCAATGTTGACAATGAAAAGGAAACATTGGGGTTGGTTTCGAAGACATTTTGAACTCTGTCGGTGTCTCACAACACGTGTCAGAACCCACTCACTGTCGTACTTATACCTTAGATTTAATACTGTCATGTGGTGTAAATGTTGAAGAAATGCTGAATGAGTGAAGACATCTCTGATCATTATTTGGTATCTTGTATAATACATTTACCTATGGTTGCAAAATCAGCTCCTTGCTTCAAATACAGTAGAACAATAACTTCTTATTGATTAAACAATAACTAAAGATTGTTTAATCAACAATCTACCTGAACTGTCTCAATTCCTTAGTGTAACAGATAGCTTTGAAAACCTTGATAGCGCAACAGAAAATGTTCACTCCCTCTTTTCTAACACCTTAGACAAAGTTGCTCCTCTACTGTTAAAAAAGATAAAGGACAGCAGCACAAAGGCCTTAAAAAGATCCAGATATGCCTATTTTTCAAATCTTCTAGAAGAAAATAAGCACAATCCTAGATATTTATTTGACACTGTGGCTAAATTAACCAAAGATTAATCATCATCTGGTTCTGACAGTTGTTAGTATCAAAGTCGTGATGATTTTATGAATTTCTTCAATAACAAGATATACTGCCAGAGACAATATCATAGACATGCAATTACCTGCAACACAATCACATTGGATGGTGCATCATAACGTACCCAAGGATCAACTCCAGTCATTCTCTGCTATAAATAGGGATGAACTGTCAAAAATAATTAAGTCATCTAAATTAACAACATGTATGCTAGATCCTATACCTACCAGGTTGCTGAAAGAGATGCTTCCTGAAATTATTGATCCTCTACATAGTATAATTAATTCATCATTGGTGTTAGGATATGTCCCACAACTCTACAAACTGGCTGTTATCAGTCCCCTTATAAAAAAACACAACTTGATCCCCGGGAACTAGTAAATTACACACCCATCTCAAATTTACCTATTATTTCAAAAATACCGAAAAAGGTGGTGTCTTCACAGATATGTTCCTTCCTGGAAAGAAATGGTATATGTGAGAATTTTCAGTCAGGATTCAGACCACACCATAGTACAGAGACTGCTTTCATCAGAGTGACAAATGATCTGCTCTTGTCAGCCGATCATGGCTGCATCTCTCTTCTAGTGTTACTCGACCTTAGCCTTTGACACTATTGACCACAGCATTCTGCTAAATAGACTTGAAAATTATGTTGGAGTTCCATAAATGGAACTGCACTGGCATGGTTTAAATCATATCTATCTAGTATGTTGCTGTGAGTGAAAAGGTGTCATACCGATCACAAGTTCAGTATGGAGTACCACAGGGCTCAGTGCTTGGGCCTCTACTTTTCACCCTGTACATGCTACCTCTAGGAGCAATTATTAAGAGACATGGAGTTAGTTTTCATTTATGCTGATGATACTCAGCTGTACATTTCTTCTAGGCCCACAGAGACGCATATATTTACCAGATTAACAGAATGCACAGTAGATATCAAAACGTGGTTGGCTAGCAACTTCCTACTACTAAATTTAATTGCAATTAACTATGTGTCAAACTCAAATTCGTTGATCAAAATGAATTAATTTATTACCCTGCTTTGGGGGGTGTCCAATGTTTAGTCTAGTTTTACATATCAATCATGTATATAAGCAAAATTTACTCTAACCTCTGTCCACCACCCTCCTGAGGAACTGACCCCTCCCTACATTGGCTCTATCTATCACCCTGAGGATCTGACCCCCTCCCCACATTTCTACATCAGATGTTTGACTTAAGACTTTTTCTTAACACCATTGTGAGCAAATAGGTTTGAATGTGTGAACGTTTGTATAGGGTAATAAAATGTTTACGGGGTGTATGTTTGTTTGTGTTGACAGAGGTAAGAGCTGTGTTACTACCTATTTAGAGTGAAGAATGTCCTTAATGTGGTTGTTAATAATCTAATGCTTGCACTAGATGTCTAGATAATCAAGAATACATTTTACATGTTTATTTCATCTTATCTATTTTCTGATTAAAACAACCCTAACTTGTTCTTCCTACTATAATGTGTGATCCTAAGTGTGTACTGACCCCTGACTCCCTCCACTGCCACTGAGATTACTGGCTCAGAAAGAATCTTTCACATAAATGCACCTTACACTAATTTAGGTTAAATCTTCAAATTACAACAAGAAAAGTGGTACATAATGTTTTTATTTCAAAGCTTTTACTTCTAACTATTTTTATTTAATGTTTAGTTTTTAACAGACTTTTGACTATGTCTTCAATTAAAGGTGGCTTATTTAATATATACATATAAAAAACTAAACAAAGATAATAGGGGCAGTTGTGGCCTCCTGGAATGAGTCGGGCTTGTGATCAGAAGGTTGCTGATTCGATTCCAGTGCTGGCAGGTAGCAAACTGAAGTGGCCTTGAGCAAGGCATCCAACCCTGATTGCTCCCAGGGTGCAGCAGTGTGCTGCCCACTGCTCTGGGTGTGTGTGTGTTCACTCCTCATCAGTGATGGGTTAAATGCAGAGGTTACATTTCAGGTATGGATTACCATATCTGACAAATGCATCGCTATCATAATTCTGGTTTTTGTGTTAACAACTATCTGTTCTGCCAAAGAACTTTTAGGCGCATCTATGGACTTTCATGAAAACATCCTTTGTACCTAATCTACATTTTTTTCAAATGGAAACCAGAAAACTTGTTTATTTGTTTACTTTTAGAATATATATCTGAAGATAAATCTGTATAAGGTTGCAAATACTAATTTTAATTTTGAATAAATAAAAAAATAAAGATATACTGATACCATAATCATAGTAACGCTCCAGGTAGATCAAATAACATTTTCCATTAAACCAAGAACTGAATCAACAGGGTATGTTCACTTTCGAGGGAACTCGACGCTGCGTCAGCTTGACACTATGGGGAACGCGCTTCAGGCATGCCCAAGTCTGAACACGTGTAAAATCATGCCTTTATAGGCAGGTCAAGGGCATGTGATGTAACATTGCGCGGCACAATGTATGTGACTTCTAAAAAAGTTTAAGAATTGTGTGCCACTCTGCCCACACTGTATCACGGTGGTGACACGATATGTGAAACGCTTCCACTGAGGACGCTCTGCTCCCTCCTTGCTGCACTTGTGGGGTTCGCAGCATGATTTTGCAGAGGAGCAGCGGGAGACGGTCCATAGTGTGCAGGGACCCACCAGTCTAACCCGCACATTAGTTATATGTATGTAATTTGTATGTGTGTATATATATATACATATATGGCACTATGGCAGTTTTGCAGGCGTACCAGGCTGACTTGTTTAAAGTCCATCCAACTCTTCTTCCATTAAATCTTCTGTGGCCTACAGGTAGCAACAAACACCCCAGGTGTTTCGGGGGTAGAAGCACCTGGTGGTGTATCTGTTCAGATTTCTCTTGCCAGTCCGCTGTTTCAGGAGACTGGACAGGTAGACACGATATCTCTTTTGCACTTTCTGGCAGCATTGAAACCTCTGCCCAATTTGTCCCTATGGCTGTTAAGTACAGTAGAGAGAGGGTACAGAATTCTGTTTGCCTCCCGTCCTTCCCGTTTCAATGGCATTTTGCAGACTGTAGTAGTAGGAAAGCAGCATTTAGTGTTGGCCCATTTACGAGACACTCTCTTGGCAAAAGGGGCTATAGATGTGTTCTCCCCTTTACATGAGAGATCTATGCTTTTACAGCTGATATTTTATAGACTCTGTCAGAGTGATGTACATCACAGGGCATGCAAATCTGGGAGCAGATATTCTGTCGAGGCTGGGGCTGTAATCCGGGAATGGAGGCTCAACCGTAAGTGGTGGAATCCATTTGGCAGAGGTATGACTGAGTGGAAGTGGATCCGTTCTCCTCTGATGAGTCGACACACTGTCCCCTCTGGTTCAGCCTCACTTATCCAGCTTCTCTGGGGCAGGATGCCATGGTGCAGATGTGGCTGAGGCCCCGATATTTCCCTGATAGTCTTGCTCCTGGAAGTCCTAGCCAGGTTTGCCAGGACCAAGTTTGTTTACTTCTGATAGCACCATTCCGGCTGTACCAAATTTGGTTCTCAGACATAGTGATTCTCCTGGACGTCCCTTGGGAGCTCCCAGTCCAGAGGGTCGATCTTTAACCCCCAGCCAAGATTTAGAAACTATGGGACTGGTCCCTGAGGGGGATCTCTCAACCTAGGTTGTAGAGACCATTACATACGTAACCTGAGATGATCTATTTGTCAACATTGTTTTATGTTTTTGACTCATTATACATACATTGTATAATGAGAATACGTTATATTTTCTGACAAAGTAACTGAAGATAATAATAATAGTTGCCTCTCTGTCTATTGTCTGGCTATAAAAAGAAGTCCCCTCTGTATGTATCTGATTACCAGATTTAGCTTTTCTATGTGTGTAGGTGATTTTTTTTTTGTAGCTGATCTTTTTTTTTCAGATAGATTGTGAGCTGGTTCATGTAATCCCTCTAAAACACAAGTAAGCAGCAAAATGTACTTACGTTTATGGGTTTCTAAGAACTCCTATATCTAGTTTAAATTCATGTTTTACAAATGACTAAGAAAGTGACTATAACATACAGGAAAATTTGCAAGTTCTGCAGAAAATAACTTTTTTATCTTCTGAAGTATTGTGAATGGGTTGTCAATGATTAGAACATACTCTTCCAGAGCTACTAAGACACAGTTTATGTTTTCAGCTCTTAGAAAGTTCCTGATTTAAGGTTAGCATGTATCATTATCACAAGATTTAGTCATCTTGCTCAGGCAAAAGCTATTTCATGTTCTCAGTCTTTATCTCAGGGATTCGTGATTCTTGAGTACTGTCAAACATATATTCTCTTTTGCCTTCATCTCAGGTCTTTCATTGGAGTAGAATGAAAGGAGATTTGCATCAACACCAAATCTCATGTGTTTTAGGTGGATCGATTTACTTTGTATGTTCTTTGTTAAACCACTGCTTCAATGAATGAATCATTTGAAAAAATCTAATTATTTGAAGTGTGACTATTTCAGTCAGCATCAGAGCTAGAAAAGAAACATATTTCTTCATGATTTTATAACAGCCTAGTATTAAATTAACAGTAAATACAGACTGTACAATATTAATTCAGAACATGAACTATTTAGACTTTCCTGGCAGAATGTGAACCATGCCTACATTGTGTTAGACTAACGCTAGTCACATCAGCTCGGTCAAACCCTCACCCTGTGGCCAGTATTCGTTGCTTAATATCAACATTAAGTTCTCATCTTTCAATCCACACTATATAGATACAACACCTGAATGCACATACAAACAGAAAGAAAAGTTGTGCTGGCGTAATTCTTGTGACCTTCTTACATCTAGCAGTGTTTGTGCTGGTATGTTCCAAGAAAATAATAGCACTTATGAAACCAACACTTATGCATAGGGCATTTAAATGTAAAATGTTTGTATGATTTTATAAACGTATGTTTCTGCCAGGAAAACTAACCTAAAACACACTGTTTAAATTAAAGTGGAAATACAACTTAACCTTTATCAAGAACTATTGTTGACTGCGTAAAATATTGTTGAAAGCGCAAAAGAATAAATATTTCACACACAAACATACAACAACAACAAATAATACTGGATAAAAAATAAAATAAAACAATGATATCAAGACGAAGTCAGTTGTAAGTGCTTATTTTTATTAAACCAAAACATACATCCAAGAACATGGCCATGAACAATGAGAAACTAAAAACAACTAGATCTCACCAGCATTACTGTGAAACAACTTGGAAGGAGAGGAAGGGAAATGAGACATGCAGCATGACAATTAAACGAGAATTCAAAACAAGGACGGGCTCATTCCAGGTCTGATGAAAGAGTGAAAAAGTGGACAAAGTAGCAACGAACATATTAAAGCATAAAAACAAATGCCTTAATGAGCCTATGAATTAGTACCACTTTAAGAGTTGACCTGCTTTACGTTTTGCTGGATACCAAATAAAATGTAGACTGCTATTTACTGGCGTTTTCATTCCATTTGGTTTGGTAATGTAACTAACATGTAACTGGCATGCTAAACACATTGGAGTGCATGTCATCTATGAATATTGGCAAACATTAAGAAAAACAAACCTGAAAAAAATGTAAGGTGAAGTCTGACAACATTGTAACTTGACTAAAAGGTAATGCATTTTTTAACAGAAGGTGAAAAAGTTAACTTTGAAACTATGAAAATTTGTAGCAAAGATGAATAAATTAAAACTCCTGACGAGTTTCTGACATCCTTGGGGTGTGAACACAAAACCCATGTGGATAAACAGGCAGGTTTGTGAGACCAAAAGAGAGAAATTATTGCCAAGCTGTCAATAAGAGATCCATGTGTTATTTTATGGTATAGCTTTAAAATTTGGCCATTTGCTACACTCTACTTATGGTACAGGTATTTATTAAGACAACACAATATCACAGTTGTAGAACCTCTCTGACTGAAATATTCACTCTTCAAATAATTCCATTTTTTCAAATGATTCATTCATTATAGTCACTTTCTTAGTCATTTGTAAAACCTTACAAACATTACTTGTAAAACCTTTATGGGTTCTTAGAAACCCATAAATGTAATTACATTTTGCTGTTTACCTGTGTTTTAGAGGGATTACATTACATTTTAGAGGGGAACCAGCTCACAATCTATCTGAAAATAAAAAGATTATCAGCTACACACATAGAAAAGCTACAGCTGGTTTTTAGATACATACAGAGGGGACTTCTTATTACAGCCAGATGTAACGGGTACTATATTATTAATTTCACCCAAAATTTCTCCCCTTGTAATTATCAATTTTTTAATTTAATTTTATGTTCTCAATTACTCTTAATTTTAATTTCTCATATTTGAGATTTTATGTTTTTATGGTTATGTGTATTTTCAGGTATATTGTTAAATATGGTACGTGGTTCCTTTAAGTGTTGTGTTCTGGCTGCTCTCAGTTTGTGGCAAATGCGATTGAGGAGAGGTGAGTTGCACTGAAGCTCCGTCTAAAAAGTTTCACGTGAGTTTTGTTTATTGTAATAATGCATGTAATTTTTGTATGAAGTTTGTGTGAATAATATGATGTATGTTTGGAGAGAGTTCATAAGCATGCGTGTGCAAGCTTTGTGGTTAAAATAATCCCTTTCACTGATGGTTGCAAATAGCAAATGTGAAAGGCCACAGATTCAGGCTTGTTTTTATTTCTTCTTTTATCCATGCAGGTATGTTCTCATCCATGCTTCTGTTAATATTATTTTGAATTTACATATAATGTTTTCTTTTTTTATGAAATATGTTGAACACTTTGACTGGTAAAATGCTCTCAGTTCGTGGCAAACGTGATTGAGGAGAGGTTGCAAATAGCAAATGTGAAAGAAGGCCACAGATTCAGGCTTGTTTGATTTGTTCTTTTATCCATCCATAGAATAAAAGGTGACCTGAATAATTTCTGTTGTTTGATGCCGTCTATCCATACACACAACGCAGAGCTAAATGAAGATCAGTCACATTGGTGCCGTGACTTCTAATTGACGAGTCATCGTGGATCCTCCTTGATCAACGTCAGTTTGGTCGCTGGGGTTTGCTGCATTCTGGAACGTCCAAATTCCAATGAAAAAAGGTGGGACATTAGACTGTACGTAATTAAGAAGAAAGGTTGAAAGTTCATTTTGCAGAAGGGTGAAGAAAAAAGACTGTAAAGGTTGAATTTGTGATTTGACCATTTTCTTTTGATTATCTGGCTGTGTGTTTTCAAGAACGTGTTTTCATGTTTACTCTTATTGATTGGTACTACTCAAGATGTCACAAAATAGTGAGAAGACAAGTTACTCAGCTAATGATGGGTTTGAATTGGGTTTTGCTAGGGGGTGTATCTTTCGTGAAGTTGAACAGACCCCACTCAGGAGGACAATTAATATTGGTTCCCCTGATTTTTGCTCTACCGTAATCCCGATACTGTACAATACTGTAAATTACAATACTGTAAATTACAATACTGTAAGCACAATACTGTAAATTATGAGGGCGCTGTTTCACACAATAGAGAGAACAGTAACACTGACCTGAGTAGTTTGATCACATAGCTCACTCAACAGATAGGTCAGTCGATATCTGACCATCTAAAAAAAGGTAGTGAAAAGAATGAGTATCCTAATTATCAACCACAGAGCACAGTGACAAGCCAGGTTCTCATTGAGTCACCTTCTCTCAATTTAACTGGCATGAAGTTAGTGATGAAGCCTGATGTTAAGGCACCCCCTTGTTTCAGAAGGGATGGATCTGATAAATTAGCAGTACGTGAGTGGGAGGAACTCTTGGATGTTTATCTGAAGAAGAAAGGCATTCCTCTAGCTGAACAAGCTGATGAAATTATGTCAAACTTAATGGGCAGAGCCAAAGATATAATAAAGATCACTCTTCGTAGCAATCCGTCACTGCAGCCAAAAAACGACCCAAAAATTGTCACAGACGTACTCAAACAGCATTTCAGCGACATGACATATTCTTCTATGCCACTAGCTGATTTTTATGGTATCTTACCTGTTCCGAGACAGAATGCCATGGAATATTGGATTCGGCTCAATAAAGCTGTCGATATAGCAGACAAGTGTTTGAGGAGACAGGGTCGTATTGAAGATCCCAACCGTGAAGTGACAATGATGTTTGATAAACATTGCCCTGACCAATCTCTTTCTGCCATCCTAAAGTTTAAGACTGTGGACAAATGGACAGCGGCTGAAATACAAGAACGTCATGATGAATATCAGGCTGAAAAAACCCCACAAATGAAGGTACAGTTTAAACATTCTGCCTTTGTCAAGACTGTAGTTGCTAATGCCCAAGCACCAGACTTATATGATGGAGCATCTGGGAATGAGCCGAAAGTGTCAGCAGGTCAAAGTGGGTTGCCACTTACACCATCAGTTCAAACAAGTGACAGCTGCACTCAGTCCCTTATAAGTTTGCACTTGTGCTAAACCAAAACATGCAAGCCCCATCTGTACCTCCATATTCTTTTAGGCATGATGATGCAGGAAGGAAGTTTTGCAAAGTGTGCAGAACAATGAGCCATTCTACAGTAGCACATTGTCGAAGAGAAGGTTTGTGCTTGTCTTGTTTTGAACATGGACACAGGAAGAGAGAGTGCCCAAAATGGAGTAGTCCGCACAGTCTGGAGGTGAACCACTCACCACAAGGGTCTGGTCCTTTAAACCATTAGACCCACATTTGAATCAGAATCAGAATCAACTTTATTCGCCAAGTGTGCGCAAACACACAAGGAATTTGTTGTGGTTTTACAAGAGCTCTTGGTACATACACACACACATACATATAAATAGACATACATATATGAAAGAGAATATAAGAACATTTAAACATTTAAACATTTGGTGAGGGGATGTGTGGGTGAAAATGAAACCATCGTAAGTGACTTGGAACAGCAGTACGAGAATGCATGCCATACAGCATCTGATGGTACTTGTGTGATATATGCACAAAATATGCAGAAAATAAAGGCTTTTGATGATTTTTTTCTGTACCTCTGTGTTTGTGAATGACCAGTTCCACTTGATAGGAATGCTTGACACTGGCTTCATGTCTTGTACACTAAGTGAGGCAGCTGAACAAAAGTTGTTGGCTGAGAATGCAGTCTTGGATAAAAAAGCCCTACCTGAGGACATCATTCTTGTGGGCGTTGGGGGTAGGACTGCACAACCAAAATGTTTGTATGAAGTCGGTATGAAGGTTTATGGCATCAGCTGTCGAGTTTCAATTCTCGTTGTCTCAGGTCAACATGATGATTTAATTCTTGGAACTAACCTGATAAAGCACATTGTGAGCCAAATAAGGAATACTGATGAGTATTGGGACTTCATATCATTAAGTGCTACTCAGTTATCACCTGAGGGTGAACACTTTTTGGATGTGATGTCGAATCTCACACGCTGGCGACATGATCTCTTACAAGATCGGCACAGTGAAGCTCCAACATGCTGTTACTCTTGCGACTAAACAAGAACATTTAGTGTGGGGAAGACTGCCTAGCAACACTCCATTGTCCCTTGGGAGCACCATTCTGGTTGAACCAACAATCTCCAAGTCTATGCCAAGAAACAACATGGTAGCGCATGTGATAACATCTATGTGGGGTGATAGGTGGGTACCTATGAAGATAACCAACTTGTCAGATCAACCTGTCACACTAAGAAAGAATCGGAAATTGGCAGATGTTTCACCTTGTTTGTCTGTAGAGGATTTTCCAGTCTTGCAGGGCACTGGAAAGTTAAAGGATGTTAGTTCAGAGACACAAGCTACTCCAGACTACACTTCAAATGTAATTCTTCAGGATGTTGGGTTAGGTGAAATTGACATTGATCTCTGCAAAGTCACGGATGCATCCAAAAAGAAACTTGTGCAGTTATTGGTAAATTACAATGATGTTTTTTTAAAACACCCTCTAGATTGTGGTGAAGCTAAGGAATCTGAACACTGTATCCGACTTACAGATGAAAGGCCTTTCCAACGGCCATATCGTAGGATCCCTCCTGCTCATTACAAGAAGCTGCGCCTAGTGTTAACGGAAATGGAGGCGCAAGGCTGCAAAAATCTGTCAGCGAATATGCATCGCCGCTGGTGCTTGTATAGAAAAAAGATGGAAGTCTCCGCGTCTGTACAGACTTCAGGTGGCTTAATGCAAGAGCGCTCAAAGATGCTTACCCACTCCCTCATCAGTCCGATTGATTGGCTGCTTTAGGAGGTAATAATTACTTCAGCACAATGGACTTAACCTCTGGATTTTATAATTTGCCTATGCGGGAACAAAACAAAAAATATACAACTTTCGTTACTCCTATGGGGTTACACGAGTACAACCGCATGCCACAAGGCCTGTGCAACAGCCCAGCTTCATTCATGCGAATAATGCTTAGAATTTTTGGGGACATGAACTTTAGCAGTTTGCTCTGCTATTTGGATGATTTACTTGTGTTCGCACCTATGGAGGAAGAGGCTCTGAGCAGGCTGGAAATTGTTTTCCACCAGCTTAGGATGCATCGCCTACAGTTTGGACTGACAACAATCTACTTACTTACATCATGTCTAAGACAAAACTTGATGCCTGTGAACAAAGCTGGGTCTCAAAACTAACCCCTTATTCTTTCGACATTAAACACATTGCAGGAGCAAAGAATGTTGTGGCTGATACTTTTCCAAGTCCAAGAAGACTGGGAAACGACAACACACACATGCAGTTCAACAGGTTGCTGCTGCTAACCCAGTCTCTCTGCTTGGGTTTTCTCATGATGAGTTGCAAAGAAGTCAAGAGCTTGACATTACCATTTTGAAAGTTCTCCCTTTCGTAATTCGCAAAAGACGCCCATCTAGACAAGAGAGAGAAAAGTTTGACTTCAAAGCTCTAGCACTTATAAAGCAGTGGGATCATCTGAAAGTCCAGGATGGGATTTTGTTATAGAGTGACCAAGGACCCAGTTAGCAGGCAGACACGCTACCAGTATCTTCTCCCTTGAAGTATGATGGAAAAGGCCTTAGCTGGTTTTTATGATCTTGCTGGTCACCAAGGACAGGCTAGAACGATTCACTTGGCGAGACATCAGAGGATCATGACATCAGAGAATATGTAAAGTGTTGCAGGCGGTGCATTCTAGCAAAAACACCTGAGCCAGCTGCTCGCGCTCCGCTGGAAAGTATCCAAACTTCTGCACCTATGGAGTTGGTTTGCCTTGACTTTTGGACTGCAGAGGATAACAAGCAGCGTTCAGTGAATGTGTTGGTCTTGACAGATCATTTCACTAAGCTCGTACATGCCTTTCCTTGCATTAACCAAACAGCTAAGCAAGTTGCTCGGAGGTTATGGGATCACGTGTTTTGTGTGTATTTGTTTCCTGAGCGGATCCATACGGATCAAGGCACAAATTTCGAGAGTGAGCTTATTTCTGAACTTCTGGCACTTTCTGGGATCTCCAAATCTTGTACAACTGCCTATCATCCTATGGGCAATGGCATCACAGAGTGGTTCAACCGAACATTAGACAATATGCTTTGTTCATTGCTCTTGAGATCTAAGGTTAAGTGGCCACAACAAATTCAGACTCTGACTTTTGCTTACAATTCAACTGTTCATGAGACAACCGGCTATGCCCCCTTTCAACTCATGTTTGGGCGTGTCCCACGATTACCCGTAATGTTTAAACAAGTTTTGAGAGATCCTGCGACAGTTGACTATAGCAGCTATGCTGCAACATTGATGTCTCATCTTCACGAGGCAGCTGAAATTGCCCAAAAACATGCTGCAAAAAAACAAAACAGACCAAGATGTATAACCGCAAGATAAAAGGAGTACATCTAAACTGTGGAGACAGAGTGTTGATTGCTAACAAAGGAGAGAGAGGTAAACAGAAGAACACATATATAGAGTAAAGGATGACAAAGGACTCACTAAAGTGGTTCATCGAAATATGCTTTTGGACATTAGTTTCTTACCAGTAACACTTCCTGAGGAGAAATCATGTGGATCAACGGCTGATGAGTGCTTGGATGATTCAGAATGTGAGACCATATTATCAAATTCCACTGACTGCTTGGAGGATGAGAACCCTGGAAACAAAATATGTTCATGGGCTTAAAATGTGGATAATTCAAAGAATTTAATGTCTGTTGATGAACAGATACAACAAGAAGAGGATGACAGTGGTGACACTTTCTGCTGTGATTCCAGTTCAGACAGTCAAAGCCAGATTCTTTCTGATGAGGCAATGGGTCCTGGTATTTCTGATGCTGGCAGTGTATCTGCAATACCTGATATGACCAATCCAAATATTGATGACTCAATCATTGAAGATGTGTCAATATCTGGTCACGAACAACCAGAGTAAATTTACAAACACGTTAAATTTCATTTTACGCAAAATTACAGAGGGAGAGAGTTTATGAGAGTTTATGAGTTCATAAGCATGCATGTGTGAGCTTTGTGGTTAAAATAATCCCTTTCATTAATTGGTTGCAAATAGCAAATGTGAAAGAAGGCCACAGATTCAGGCTTGTTTTGATTTGTTCTTTGATCCATGCAGAATAAATCGTGGCCTGAATAATTTCTGTTGTTTGATGCTGTCCATCCATACACACACCGCAGAGCTAAATGAAGACCAGTCACACAGACAATAGACAGAGTGGCAACTATTATTGTTATCCTCATTTACTCAAAAACATAAAACAATGTTGACAAATAGATAAAACATACCGTCGAGTCGGTTCTTGGTTTTAATGGAAAATGGAGCATAACACAAAACAGTTTTTACATCATTTTAAATACCACAGTGACACACACAAACAATTTTTATTGTATATTTTTACAAATACATAAAACACTTACTGTTTGGCTGGAAAGACATTTTCCACAGTACTACTTCAGTTTCTCTGAACTGTTGTTGAGATGTCACCAGATGATACACCAAACTCTAACACGTAGCCTATGACAGAAGCTTTCAAGCAACCTTTGTTGAATGACTCACTGTGGTAAATGGTAAACTGTGTGTGAATGTGTCTATAAGAGGTGGACACTCAGAAACTCACTAATTACAAAAACTCTGACATCAAAAGACAGCTGATAACATAAACATGTACCCAACCCAGTGTGACACAGTCGATGTTAAATAAGATGTGTGATATTGTTTGGCTAAATGATTTCCAAAATAAGGGTGTCAATGTTTCAGTTTAAAACGATGCAAAACAACCCATGTTTCAAAACATGTCAATGATGGTTTGTTGATTGTTATATTTTAAAATGAAGTAGTCTTTGCAAACTCTTATACAGATTTAACTAAGATACCGTCTAAAGTGATGAAACATTTATTGTAGAAGTACACAGAGTAAAGAGTTTATGTTGTTCTGAATGTAAAGTTTACAACACAAGGAGTCACCAAAAGGACTGATGGTTTATCTGAGGTGTGATGCTACGAACATCTAGACACAGCGTCTGTACACTCAAACACACAGGATTTTCTTATCCCACTGTGTCAGGCAGATGAACATAGGTGTTTAAATTAAAACAGTGCTAAACAATCTACATATTTAAACCTATGATTATGGTATCAGTATATCTTTATTATTTTAATTTATTCAAAATTAAAATTAGTATTTGCAACCTTATACAGATTTATCTTCATACATTATATATATATATATATATATATGTATATATGTATATATATGTATGTATATATATATATTCTAAAAGTAAACAATTAAAAAGAAAAATTTAAGATTGTGTACAAGTTTTCTGGTTTCCATTTGAAAAAATGTACATAAAAGGATGTTTTCATGAAAGTCCATAGATGCACCTAAAAGGTTCTTTGGCAGAACAGATACAGTTAGAGTTGTTAACACAAAAAACAGGATTATGATAGCATTATGAAAGTGAAAGTGACATTTGTCAGATATGGTAACCCATACCCGAAATGCAACCTCTGCATTTAACCCATCACTGGTGAGGAGTGAACACTTGCACACTGCAAGTCGTGTAAACACACACACACACCTGGAGCAGTGGGCAGCATGCTGCTGTGCCCGGGGAGCAATCGGGGTTGAGTGCCTCACTCAAGGGCACTTCAGTCTGATCACAAGCCCGACTCACTTACCAGTAGGCCACAACTGTCCCTATTATCTTTGTTTTGTTTTTTATATGTATGTATAAAATAGGTCACCTTTAATTGAAGATACAGTATAGTCAAAAGTCTGTTTAAAGTAAACATTAAATAAAAATAGTTAGAAGTAAAAGCTTTGAAATAAAAACATTATGTACCACTTTTCTTGTTATAATTTGAAGATTTAACCTAAATTAGTATAAGATGCATTTATGTGAAAGATTCTTTATCTGAGGCATGAATCTCAGTGGAAGTGAAGGGAGTCTATGGGTGTCAGTACACACATTAAGGATACTCCTTCCAGTCAGGAAGAACAAGTTAGGGGCTTGGTCTTTAATCAGAAAACTAGATGAAGATGCAGAATACTGACCTTAAACCAGATGAAGCTTTTTTATCTTGTTGAAAATGTCATTCCTTGATTATCTATACATCTAGTGCAAGCATTAGATTATTAACAACCACATTAAGGACATTCTTCACTCTGGATATGTAGTAACACAGCTCTTACCTCTGTCAACACAAACAAACATACACCCCATAAACATTGTATTACCCTATACAAACTTTCACACATTCAAACCTATTTGCTCACAATAGTGTTAAGAGAAAGTCTTAAGTCAAACATCTGATGTAGAAAGGTGGGGAGGGGGTCAGATCCTCAGGAGGGTGGTGGACAGAGGTTAGAGTAAATTTTGCTTATATACATGATTGATATGTAAAAACTAGACTAAACATTGGACACCCCGCCAAAGCAGGGTAATAAATTAATTAGTTTTGATTGACAGTTTGACACACAGTCAATTGTAATTACTACTGCCCTACTTGGTGGCTGCCCTGCAGGATTAATACAAAAACTCCAGCTGGTTTAAAATACAGCAGTCAGAGTTCTCATGAGCATGCATAAGCATGACCATATTAGCCCAGTTTTGTCCACACTGTCTATCAAGCATTGTATAAACTTCAAAATTTTGCTGATTCCCTAAAAGGCTCTGAATAGTCTAGCTCCTCAATATCTAAGCAGGCTCCTTTTATTACAGTCCGTGTAACATTCGTTGCGATCTGAACATTCTGGCCATTTGATAATGCCTAGAATTTCAAAATCAAGTGCTGGTGGTAGATCCTGTAACGCAGAGACAGAGACGGTAGGATCCATTTGCAGTAGTTTATTAGAGTAGTCGAACAGGCAGGGTTGGCAACAGCAAACAGGTATGGCGGGGGCTAGGCTAATCGGTAACAATAAATGATCCAAAGGTCACTTTGGATCATTTAGAACAATGATAAACAATCAGAACAATGATAAACAATCCAAGTCAGGGCAGGCAGCAAACAATCAGAGAAACAATAAACAATCCAAGTGATAACAGGTAATCCAATAACAATATAAAAGCTCTATATAATATATATGTATATATATAAAATATAATATAAAATGTTAGCCAGGGCAAAACAAGACTTCACAATAAGCTAATCAAAGGCTGGGGTTTATATATATGAGTTAATGATAATCAGGTGAACAGGAAGTAATCAGCCCCAGGGATGTGGCCCTATGGGAAATGTAGTCCAAAAGCAATCTAATATTCAGCTGATGGCTCCCTCTAGTGGTTCGTTTCAAAAACTGTGGGAAGTCTGGGTAAAGGAACCAATCTGCATGCCTTAGAAAACTGTTAATTTCTGTTATGATATCCCACTGGACTGGGGCTACTAGCAAACCTTCTGGAAGAATATTGAGAAACAGGATCCTGGATTTTGTCCGTTTGACAGGATAATACATCTGCTTTAGTGTTCTTGGTACCTGGTCGGTAGGGAACTGTAAAGTTGAACCAAGTGAAAAATAAAGCCCATCGAGCCTGCCTGGAATTCAGTCTTTTAGCGGTGCGTAAGTATTCAAGATTCTTGTAGTCAGTTAGGATGCTAAATGGATGAGTGGCCCCCTCTAACCAATGTCTTCTTCAAGTGCTAACTTCATAGCTAACAGTTCACGCTTACCCACATTGTAGTTCTGCTCTGCCGAAGATAGTTTCCTCGAAAAAAAGGCACAGGGAAACATTTTGGGTGGTGAACCATGACGTTGAGACAATACTGCTCCCACACCTGTATTAGAAGAATCAACCTCAACAATAAAAGGGCGATCGGGATCAGGATGTTTGAGGATCAGGGCTGAGGTTAAAGTGTTTCCTGAGATTGGAGAAGGCCTGTTGAGCCTCCGAACTCCAGGCTAATTTGGAAGTTTGACGTTTTGTTAATGCTGCCAGAGGTGCTGCCACCATACTGAAGTTGCATCTGTAAAAGTTTGCAAAACCCAAGAATTGGGTTTTGCAGAATGCTTTAGAGTGGTAGGTTGAGGCCATTCGGTGACTGTTCATACCTTCTTATCATCCATAGCAACTCCCTCATGACTAATGATGTAGCCCAGAAATGACGTACTGGTGCAGTGGAATTCACATTTTTTTCCTCTTTGGCATATAACTGACACTCAATTAAGCGTTTGAAAACAGATTTGACATGCTCAATATGTTCCTTCAGCGTGTTTGAATAAATCAGGATGTCATCGATGTAGACAATCACCCACTTGTCCAGCATATCATGGAAGATATCGTTCATAAACGACTGGAATACCGAGGGACTGTTGGCAAGACCAAATGGCATGACTAAGTATTCATAGTGCCCGGTAGATGTCGAAAAAGCCGTCTTCCATTCATCACCCTACTTGATACGGATCAGATTGTAAGCACTTCAGAGATCCAATTTTGTAGAATCTGGCTAGTCTTAGTTGTTCTAGGGCCACTGGAACCAACGGAAGGGGATAACGGAACTTAACTGTGACTTTGTTTAGCCCGCGATAATCAATGCATGGTCTTAAACCCCCGTCTTTCTTCTTAACAAAGAAAAAGCCAGCAGCTGCAAGTGAGTTGGAAGGCCGAATGAAACCTTTACTTAATGCTTCTTCTATGTAGCTTTTCATTGCTTCGGACTTGGGCTGGGACAAATCAGCCCGAGTCTGAAGTCCAAAGTATGTCTTTCATTTCCCCAATGTCCTGTAGTCAGCTGGATCCAAACTTTGAGACCAGATGATGGGGGACAGGTTGGTACGACCCCTGAAACAGATTATTGGGATTTGATGGACTTCTTTAGTAATAGTAAGACATTTTAGACAACAAACACTCCCCCCAAAATGTACTTCACTATACCACTGCCTCTGATATATTTATGCATTTCTCTGTAAGTTTTGATACATTTTTACATGCATTACTTTATTTGTTTGCATGCATGCAAAGATGAATATACAGATTGTTAATAAATATGAGAATTTTATAATACATACATTTTGATAATCATTTGTAACAATTCACACTCAGCAGATGCAAAATCAATAAAAATACCTTTCACTTATTATATCATATAAAGGTGTTGTCTGTTGTTTGATCGAAAAACAATACAGTGTCAGATTACTAAAATATAAAGCAGCTCCTGTGCACTTAAAGGACACATTTAAGAACAGTGATGTGAGTTAAGCTCTGGCTAGAGATTTTTTGGAACCATTTTTTTAATTACATTTGATAAAAGTGCAGATCTAATTTAAGCTGTGAATGGAAACCCTTAATGTTAGTGTTCATTAAATCACTAAATCATTAAATCACTGGCGCGAAGGAGGTGAAGCTGAGGAGGTGGGACCTGCTCCGTAACAGTTTTTTGTAATTATTGTAAAGTATTTTATTTTAAAAAATCATAATATCATAAAATACGTATGAATTCTGTGAGCTCAAGCTCGATCAAATGGCGCCTGTGGTATAAAATATGTTTAAAACTAGCCTCCTTCATATACATTTACATACTGATAAACAATAAAAATGACCCATTACCTTGTCTTGTTCAATTGTGGTTATGTTTTCCTCATTAATATTATGTTCTCCTTTAAAAATCCAAAGATTGTGCTGATCCATATCTCTTCTGTAATGAATGAAGCCTGTATGATCATCATTCTCATGGCCACCAAAAATGGTCATTCCCTCATGAAGTCGTGGCCACGAGAAAGGATGATACGTATACATAATGAAGGATGATAAGGATACATAAGTATGTCATTACCTCAACAAACTGATCTCGTGGTCACGACATATTATCACGTTCCCACGTATTAATATGTTGTGGCCACGATAAAAATAAGTGAACCGAAAAGGTCCCTTCCCAGTCACCGTAGTATGCTAACCAAGCAGGGTTGTTTTTCTCCAGAATATGAATAATGGATTAGTTTTATAACAGTATACTAAAGTTTGCCAAATATTTATAATCATGGAACATCAATAAAAATGTTTATGTATGTAATCTTTGTTACCTGATGGAGGGAATGAGATGTTGTGTTGATGTAGTGACACTAGGGGTTAATTCTTGGGATCCCTAATCGCCTCTGATCTTTATATAAAAGGCCAGTGAAAAATTGTCGGATGGCATTTGTATGCTAGTGTCTGCCCCAGAAATCTGGGAACAAAAGAGAGATGGCATGCACCACTGTCAGATTTGTGCTGAGGACCTGGAAGTGATTCCTGAATCTAACAGCAATCAGTCAGCGCTGTGGCAAGAGGGATTCAGTGTTCCCTCCATCAGGGAACAGAGGGGTCCCTATATTAACTGCCACAGAATTGTGCTGGTCTCTGCAGTGTCCCCCCTCTCCAGAGGGGGATGCTTCCCAGCTTTTATGCTAGCAGAAATTGCTTATGAAAAGCCACCACTGTAGCTTTTCTTCGTAAATGCCTGCTTCCTCAAATGGGAAGGCCTTATATCCTAGGCTGAATAGTTACAACTGGACAGAGTGCTCGCTACAAGGCACACACCAGCTTACCTGTGTTCGCTTCGCCATATCTAGTAGTACAATTCAGTCTCATATTCATCAACCTGAGCAAAACTACAGCCACCGAGGATGCTATATACCCCAAGAGTCTTTGAAATTGTTTCGGTGGAGCTGCTATACTGGGAGGTCACTGACTGAAATCTTCCATAAGATGGGCTGTCATCTTGGCCGAGTCTAACTCCATAGGGAAAAGAGACAAACTTAATAGTAACATCCGCTGACGTGCACCTTAGGATCCTGCAGGGAAGAACGCATTTCTTCAATTGAGGCGTCAGGCAGATCAGATTCTAATTGCATCTGACAGCTCCGAAAGAACAAGTCTGACTGGTAAGTGGTGCATGCCGTCTGTGTTTTACACCCAGATACCTAGGGTGGAGATTTGAAAATTCCACATAATGTATTGCCCATTAATGTGAAGATCAGAGGTGACTGGGCCTCCCAAGAGTGAACTCCTAGTGTCACTACATCAACACAATGTCAAAATGAGGGACAGAAAGGGAACAGACTTGGACACATAGACAAGAGAGATGGATATGATGAGGCAAGTTTATTATCAAATTAGCAGGAGCAAAGTATTGAAAAAGGTGAGCAGCTAAATGAAGAGATAATTGTAGAGCAGGATGACTTGAATATAACAATTGGCTTGTCTTACAGACATCCAGAGCACGCAAACAAGGGAAGAAAACAAGGAAATGAGTGATGACTGGATGATGACTTGAATGATTGGATGATGACTCCGATGACTTGATCGAGGTAACACCTTTGGTAATAGAACATTAAAAGTAAGGAGTCTGTAGCATCAGACGAGGCCAGACAACAAGGCCAGGGTGTTTCCTTATAGAGGTTATAATGCTGATGGGCTGATGAGGGCTGTTGAGTGTCAGGTGTGCATTAGAACTCCGGTGATCGTAAAGGCTGAATAGATAAGGGAGAGCCTGGTGTGATCATGACACTATTATCATTAGTCTTTTATGTTTATTTGTCTCAAATAACTGTTATTCAAATAGTTCATCATGAGTCTGAATACTACATTTACAGTGTATTATTTATTTGCCTCTAGCTGAGCCAAATGCAATTTTGATCTGTTTGTTTAGAATATTTTGTTTGTTGGAAACTTGCCAGAAAAAACAGGGTCTGTTTCCAACATGCTTTTAGCATTCTCTGTATAACATCACTAAGATCAACCTTTAGAATGTATTAAATTAAAGAGAGAGCTGTGAAGAGTGTGTGTTGTACATAAAGAAGTTATCACGCGGCTATATACCGATAGAGTTAATATGGTAATAAGCATGTGCACAATTGTATAATGTGTTATGCGATTGTCATGTTTTTGATAGTATTGTTTGGTTCACTTGGTTATTTATGTTTTACTTGTAATCAAAATCACACTAATAATTGAAGTTGTCTGTTGCATGAGCACAGGACTCTTAGCTTGACATGGACTGGGGAAGGATTTTGAAGAATTTTGGCAGATCGCAGGTAAAACAACGGTAGTGCGCCTGCTCCCCTCATAACCGCAGAGGATTCTGTGGGACACATTTGTTTTTCCAGTCTGTTTATTCTCACCTGTTTTAACAGGTACTATTTACATCTGTTTGTTACGGGGTCTGCAACATGCAGTTTAACCATTAGTTTCATTAATTTGATAATTATTAAAAAAGTCTAGCTAAATTTTATGACCTGTTTTACTGTGGAAAGACCTTATAACTGCAGCAACAGGGCAAAATAAAAAAAAACAGAGCTGTTACATTTTAAACTAAAATAGTTTTATATATTCTTATAACAATATTTGAAGAGAACGGGTAGAGCGAGTAGATGGGTTTCACATATTTTAGCCAGTTCAATAAATGATTTCCCTCCATGGCTTACCATAAAAAGAGCTGTTGAAAAGAGATGACATTTAGTTTATAAACTATTTATTAGTTTTATTAGTTTTTAAAGATTATTAGTTTGTTGTAATATACACCATACTTCTGAACAAATTGATTCTGAAATTAAAACTCTATTTAGTTAATAATTTTGATTAATTTTATCAAATATTCAATTAAAATTTAAAATTATAATCATTCAGTTGCTATAGTACATTTAGGTTTCTGATATCTAAAAACCCACACTACACATTTTTATTTTTATTAGACCCCAAAACACGCTTGTAATCAGACATCATTAAATGAGGAGTATTCAAGACCAGATTAATCATTAAAAGTAATAAGTCAATCTTTCCATGTCTGGGCTGCTAGGTTCTTTGTGTTGAGTACTGTGGCTAAAGGGTGAAAAGAAGGTCAAAGTGCACATTGGTTAATGTGTAAAAGCAGGTATTTGGACATATATCACCTCTGTCCCATTCATGCTGGAAACACCCCCTTCTTGCTATCCTCCTTCGGTACAAATAAAAACACTGAAGCACAGAACAGACTGTTATGAAGGCAATAGAATCAAGACAGATATATAGAAATCTGGTCTGTAAGCAATATTTCTGAGAGATGGAAATCTCTAGCTCATTGGTATTAGTCTTAGTCTTGGCCATGTTGTTGTTGCTTGTATGGTGGAGGAAGGCAAGTGGATGGTCCTTACCCCCAGGGCCACTGGCACTGCCACTCATTGGTAACTTACTGGTGTTGGACAAGCATGCACCCTTTAAAAGCTTTACAGAGGTAAGGGGGAAAGCATCTGTTTCTGTTAAATGTTTATGTTTTATTATAAATGTTTCAAATACATCAGAAAACAACATCAATTGCTTAAACAGGTAATTGTAAAGCGGTTACATAGGGGTGTTATACACAGTTTGACTACTTCTAATGACTACTTCTGTTAGTTAATAGTAAATAACCTGAAATGCTTAGAAACACCTTGCTGGTGTTTACTTACTACAAGGTATAGTAAGTGAGTAAAGAATTGACATTATCCAACCTGGTGTGTAATAGTAAAGTCTATTCTCTCAAACAGTGGAGTAAAACCTATGGGCATGTAATGACTGTGTACATTGGGCCACAAAGAATAGTGGTTCTGGTCGGTTATGATACTGTAAAGGAGGCCTTACTGGATCAAGCAGATGATTTTGCCTCCAGAGCTCCAATTCCTTTCTTAAACAGAGTAGTAAATGGCTATGGTACGAAATATACTGTTTCCCCTCTATTTAATAAACAACCTCTATTTTATAAATCTGTTTATTATAGTTCAGTCTACCATCCCACATTTGTAGGTCTGATTATCAGTAATGGGGAGCGTTGGCGTCAACTGAGGCGATTCACTCTCAGCACACTGAAAGACTTTGGGATGGGACGCAAAAGAATGGAACAGTGGATTCAAGAGGAGAGCAGACATTTGCTGAAATGTTTTGAAGAAACCAAATGTGGGGGAGGAGAACACATGATATTCACACTCTATGTACTACTGCAATGACATACATCGAGCGTGCTGCATTCAAAACTGCCAGAATTAAAAATTTCTTTCTCCACAGTAGCACCAGTTGACCCAACCTTCTTTGTGAGTCGGACTGTTTCCAATGTAGTCTGTTCTTTGGTGTTTGGGCAGCGCTTTGGTTATAAAGACAAAAACTTCCTGCATTTGCTCCAGGTCATTTCCAGATTGGTGCGCTTCGCCAGCAGCCCTTGGGGCCAGGTGAGCAGGTGGAACAAGGTTATGGTGTGTGGTGAACAGGGGAAAAACAGACATGTCCTGTTTCAAATTCCATAAGACGTCTTCTGCATAAAACCATTTGTTTTATGGTAACCATACATTTCTCGTACGTTTACGAAGACCCAAAACATTTGTTACAGTGGTGGTATGTTCTAGGGGCTTTACAGATTTAAGGAAGAGGAAGCCTTTTAAATCAGTGATTCACCATTAAAATGTTAACAAATATTCAAAACGGGAAACATCAACTGTTGCTGAAATCCTGTTTAACTCACAGTTAGCTGTCTGTCAACAGAGGCAACAAACATTATTAACTGTGTTCACTTACCACGAAAGTGTTACTGTTGGTAGAAGTGTTAAACTACACTACCATTACATAAAAAACACCAAATATCCTCTTCTCGACCCTAACAGTTGTACAATATCTACCCCCAACTAATGGACCTCATGCCTGGAAGTCATCATGACACATTTAGAGAGACAGAGGACATCAAAGCCTTCATTATGGGTAAAATCAAGGAGCATGAGCAGAATTTGGACTCTGAAGATCCCAAAGACTTTATTGACTGCTTTCTTGTCAGACTCAATCAGGTAGGCAGGATTCCGTCTCTCTCTCTGTTCTGCTTTATCTACTTCTGTATAACAATTTAATTACCTATTTATGTATGTGCTATGATAGGAGAAGGACGATCCTGACACAGAATTCCACAAAAATAACCTATGGGCATCTGTTGCAAATCTGTTTCTAGCTGGTACAGAGACCACCAGCACAACTATCAGATACGCCCTAATGCTGCTTATAAAGCACCCACACATACAGGGTAAGACATACACTTTTATTGCAAATGCATAATACATCTGTTTTCAGCCAATAATAGGCTTGCTACACAAATGTTTCTGAGATGCAATTAAGGCATTTTGATGTATTTGATGTAGAAAAGATGCAGAAGGAGATTGACAGAGTTATTGGACAGGACAGAATCCCTACAATGGAGGACAGGAAGTCCCTCCCCTTCACTGATGCTGTGATTCATGAAGTTCAGAGATATCTGGACATTGTCCCACTCAGCGTTCCCCATTATGCCACACATGATATCTCATTTAGAGGTTATGTAATTCCAAAGGTAACAATCAACAGCTTATACAGTGGTCCTCCTATTATTAGGTCTTATAATACAAACTGAAAATACAGTAAACATGTCTATCAAGTACTTATCATAGAGTATGGTTTAGAATCCATGTCCAAGAAGTTTTAAAACCATCAAAGAAAACAATCCTAAATGGATTATGCAAGCAGGCATAACCAGTGTACAGACAATAGCTACTCTGCACTCTGAATATCAGGTATTTAATGCAACAAGGCATGCAGAACAAAAGTAGCACTCCAGAAAGACGTGATCCAAACACACAGGTATAATGGTCATAACACTGACACAAACAATGAAACAGTGGAATGTTGCTCAGTAAGGAAGATCAGACTGGTAATACTTTGCAATGTGGTCTTCATAAATTTGTGGCAAACCAGATGCCACAAAGGCGTATTGCTGCAATCCACAGTTCTTGCAGTGTAGTCATGGGACAGCAAGGTTTATATACAGAAAATGTAACGGAGGGAATGGGCACGGTCTAGTATTCAGGAGAGGGCACCCTCTGGTGGTTGGATGAAAGAGCAACACCCTTAGACATTCCCTCACAATATCCCAATAATCTCCTGATGTATTATGTTGAATTTTATTTTTCCAGGACACAGTGATTATTCCCTTGTTGCACTCAGTCCTAAGGGATGAGGGACAGTGGGAAACTCCTTGGATATTTAACCCTGAGCACTTCCTGGATGCCAATGGCAACTTCAAGAAGAGTTCAGCCTTTATGCCTTTTTCTGCAGGTAAAATCTTGGAACCACAGTTGTCTTTCTAGCTTTGCATACATTTTTCAACAGTGAGGTTGTTGGGTTGTCGCATTGTAGGACTGAAAGTGCTTCTTTCACATATCTCAGGACAATAATTGAACAGCTTCATCTGTCAATAATAGAACTCATATTTGCTGTATTAATTTTTACTATTGATCTACACCGATGATCTAACCTGGCAATATTCAAAAGACAGCTGAAAACACATCTCTTTCGTGAGCACTTAACCTCATCATAAAAAAAATCCTTCCTTTCCCTTCATTTCCTATCCCTCTTCCCTTTAAATCTCTCCCTTGTTGTAGCATACTCTGAGCTATGTCTGAAACTTGTATTATGAGCACTTAGTTGCCTCTTCATGTTGACTCGCTTGTTGTATTCCGCACTTGTAAGTCGCTTTGGATAAAAGCGTCTGCTAAATGAATAAATGTAAAATGTAAATGTAACCTCTAGCACTACAAAACTTCAAACATATGATTCAAACTAAGATACTGAATCTGTCAGTGGTAAAAAAATTAATAATCACTCATCTCCTCTGTGTGTCTATGCAGGTAAACGCTCTTGTGTAGGAGAGTCTCTGGCTCGTATGGAGCTATTTCTCTTCATTGTATCTCTACTTCAGAGGTTTAGCTTCAGCAGTCCAAATGGTCCAGATGGCATTGACCCCAGTCCTGAACTCAGCAGCTTTGCTAACATGCCTCGATTCTATCAGCTCATTGCTTCTCCCCGATAAACAACAAGGATATTTATGTAATAAAAGGCAACGTCCTTTTATAACATAAAATATTTTAACATTTGTGAAAGCATGACCACAATCAACATTGAAGTCACTTAAAGTTACTTGTCCAAATTAGGAATTGTATGTAAAATCATTAAAATCTTCAGACTTGTCAAAATTCACAGCCTATATTTACATCATCTTATTTGAATGCCACTGACACAAAACTCTTGAACTTGTAACTGCTGCCACCGGTCTGTAACCCTTCCTCTCTTCTTTTCCCAAGTGCACCCTGCCTTAAAGGGGCAGGGGCAGATAATAACTTTCTAACTAATATATATTTATATTAAACTTGAAGAAAAATGAAAATGCACGAAAAACATTTCTAAATTGTGTTTTATCCTTTTGTTATAAAACAAATAAAAAAGTGATATAAAATGAAGTGATGAATCAGACGACAATGAAATAAAATAATGAACAAACTTAAACACTTTATGTCAGGGTCCTGGCTTCCTGTTCTGAGTCTTTCTAGATTATCTTGCCAGGATCCTGACATCCCTGTGTTCTCAGTCAGAGCATGTTGTTTAGATCCTGACTCCTTCTAGTCTTCGTTCTTGTTTCTTGGAGTCGGGATCTGAACTCATGCTCTGGGTCCTTGTCTCGTGTGGAAGCACATGGCCTCTGTTTTGTTAACATTCGCCATGTGCTCCCCTGTCGTGCATCTTGGCCCCGCCCCCTTGTTCTCTTGTCTCGTCAGCGCTCATTTCCACACCTGTTCGTCGTTGTCCTTGTGTTATTTAATGCCCCCGCGTTTTCTGTTTTGTGTCGGTTCGTTCCTTCTTCCTCGTCTTGTTCCTGGTTCCCTGTTTTCAGTATTCTGAGTCCTGTCTAGTTTCTAGTCCTGTTAAGTTTTCCGTGCCTTGTCCAACCGTGATTTCGTCCCGTGTTTGTTTTTCTGGTTTTGTTTCGTTTTTCTTGCTCCGGTTTTTTGGAGAGCTTTGAGTTAGTTTGCAAACCTGTTTTTTGTTACCCATTTTACCTCCTCGTGGGTTTTTGTTGTTTTGTTTGTTTATTAATAAAGAGATTTTTCAGTTAAAACGCTGTCTGCGTTTGGGTTCGTCTCCTGTGATCTTGACCCTTTAACTGTTGTCTTTCTCAAATGTGTTTGTATTATGAGTATGCAGCATGTTAAAACTAGGGCAGCCCCAACTAAAGATGTCCTGGTCGAATGGTAAAAAAATGTTATATGTAATATTACTAACACAACTAACTTTGTTCTACATTACAGAGAAATATTAAACCATAATAATGAGGTTTTAAAATATATATATATATATATATAACTCACATTAATATTTTTCCTCTGATATTATGATAAAGGAACACCAGACATTTTGAAATGCCTGGTGTTATTTATGGTGTATGTTTATAAATAACATAATATCATGTTATTTAATGCTTTGCATTCATGTTCTGAGCCTTTCTGTTTTCTGTACATAGTATGCTTTATTAATAAGGTGTATAACGAATCTTGCACGTTTTAGAATGTCCCAGGAACACGAGTTTGTCTGGGTTTTCTGGGAGTGTAACAAAGGGGCACACACGAGGCAAACAGCAAACGGGTATACCGGAGACAAGGCAGAAGAGTAAACATAATACAGGCGTGGGTTGGGTTGGGTCGGCGGCAAACAGGCATAAACATAAGGTAGTCCGTGAATCAGGGCAGGCAGTGAGAAATCCAAAACCAGGTAAACAGTCCAAGAATCAGGGCAGGCAGCAAACAATCCAATAATCCAATAAACAATTCAAACGGTAACGAGTAATCCAACAAACAGTAGAAAACCGCTCAGAAATGTCAGAGTAAAACAAGACTTCGCAATGAGTGTTTGAAAGCATGGGGTTTATAAACTCTAGAGTTAATGAGGTTCAGGTGACAAACAGGAAGTAATCAGGGAACAGGAAGTGGTCAAACCCAGGTATGAGGCATTTTGGGAAATGTAGTTTGTATTGACGTTAATACTCCAGAGACGGCTCCCGCTGGTGGTGAGGAGGAGGTTGAGCAGGGACCTCCTCCGTAACAGAGCCCCCCTGCGAGCGGCTTCTGACGCGAGGAGGAAATTGACGTCAGGGTCTTCCGCGAGGTCGAGGGGCCGGCTTCGCCTGATGTGTCCTGTGGAATTCCTCTGTAAGAGTAGAATCCAAAATGTCAGCAGCATCCACCCAGATCCACCTCTCAGTCGACCAAGTACAGGAGGTTGCGGCCCAGACGTCTGTTGTCGAACAGCGTGCAGGAGATGAGTGTGTGCTCGGTCCCAGACCTGCTCGCTACGTTCTAGCCAGTCCATTACCAGACCTCCTCACTACGTTCTAGCCAGTCCATTACTAAGGGTAGGTCTGTGGGTTCCCCGGACCAAGAGAAGAGCGGTGGTTGGTACCCCAAGATACATTTAAATGGAGTCATCCCTGTGGCAGGTTTAACCAAGGAGTTCTGTGCGTATTCCGCCCACATCAAAAAGCGGCTCCAAACATTCTGGTTCTGGTTACAATAAGATCTCAAAAAACGGATGATTTCCCAATTAAGTCTTTCAGTTTGACCATTGGACTGCGGATGATAGCCTGATGTTAAACTTATATTAACATTTAGCCCCTTGAACAATTGTGACCAGATTCGAGAAGTGAACTGAGGACCCCGGTCAGAAACGATATCCTTGGGCAAACCATAAAGTCAATGGAAATGTGGGACCAAGGGCGGCGAGGCGTGGGCAATGGCTGTAAAAGTCCGGCTTGGAGTTGTCTGGGAGATTTAGTAGTCTGACATACTATACAGTTGTTAATGTAAGCGGTTGTATCGGAGGATAGAGTAGGCCGCCAAAACCGGTTCTGAATGAGATGGATAGTAGCAGTTATATCAGGATGACCGGAACTAAGGGATTCATGAACCTGAGAGATCAGATAACGTCGGAGGGATTCTTTGTCGGAGGGGACAAATGTAAGGTTTTCCGGGCATTTGTGTGGAGGTGGAATCTTTGCATTTATTAGTTCTATTTCGGTGTTAATGGCCCACTGGACTGAAGCTAAAAGGACACTCTCTGGGATAATGTTCTCGTTGATGGTAGGGTTGGGGAATTCATCAGTTTGGCAGGATAGCGCATCTGCCTTTGTATTCTTTGAGCCAGGGAGATATATGACTGTAAAGTTAAAATGTGTAAAAAACAAAGCCCATCTAGCCTGGCTAGGATTTAGTCATTTATCTAGCCTGCCGAGGATTTAGATTTTAGTCATCCAGCCGTTCTCAGATACTCTAAATTCTTGTGATCCGTTAACACAGTGAAAGGATGTTTAGGGCCCTCTAACCAATGCCACCACTCCTAAAAAGCTAATTTCATGGCTAGCAATTCCCTATTACCCACGTCATAGTTCCGTTCTTCCGCGGAGAGTTTTCTAGAATAGAATGCACAGGGAAACATTTTGGGAGGTGAACCCTGACGTTGAGAGAGTATAGCCCCCACTCCAGTATTTGAAGCGTCTACCTCGACTATGAATGGTTGTTCTGGGTCAGGATGCCGGAGTATGGGTGCTGTGGTACATCTGGTCTTAAGTTCATTGAAGGCAGCTTGTGCTTTAGGACACCAGGATAAACGAGTACCTTTGTATTTAGTGAGTGCCGTTAATAGAGCGGCCACAGAGCTGAAGCCTCTAATGAACCTTTGATAAAAATAAGCAAAACCCAGGAAACGTTGCAGTTCTTTGATGATTTGGGGCCGAGGCCATTCTGTTACTGCTGTTACCTTTTTCTCATCCATGGCCACTCCCTCCTGACTGATTATGTATCCCAGGAAAGAGGTACTGGTGCAGTGAAATTCACACTTCTCCTCCTTAGCGTAGAGTTGGTTCTCTATGAGACGTTTGAGTACTGCCCTAATGTGTTCAACGTGTTCCTCGAAGGTATCTGAATAAATAAGAATATCATCAATATAAACAATAACCCATCTATCAAGCATGTCTCTAAAAACATCCTTCATGAATGACTGAAACACAGAAGGGCTGTTTTTGCTAGGCAAAGGGCATCACTCATAATGCCCGCTGGTTGTTGAGAAAGCAATTTTCCATTCATCACCCTCTCGTATTCTGATTAAATTATAAGCGCTGCGCAGATCCAGCTTTGTGTAGTACTTTGCCCACTAACCCATGGTAGTCAATACATGGCCGTAAACCTCCATCTTTCTTCTTCACAAAAAAGAATCCTACGGCCACAGGTGAGCTAGATGGATGAATCAATCCTTTACTTAATTCCTCGTTAATATATTCCTTCATGGCTTTAGATTCAGGCTGTGATAACGGGAAAATTCTACCTTTTGGTAATTCCGCTCCTGGTATGAGATCGATCGCACAATCAGTCGGCCGATGTGGTGGAACTTGTGAAGCTCCTCTCTTACTGAAAGTCTCCTTTAAGTCGCTGTACTCTGAAGGTAAACTGGTCTCACGCTGGGGAGGTTTCACTTGAGCTGCTGGTGAAAAAACTTGATGGGAGACCTTAGTTATACAGTAAGCAAGGCAATAAGGTGACCATTTAATTATCTGACCCTCCTTGCAGAAAAAGATTATGTGTCTGTAGCCAAGGTAATCCGACGATCAGAGGGTACTTAGGTGAAGTAATGACATAGAAACTGAGACTTTCTGAGTGAATAGCACCAACCTGCAGGTTTATATTGATGGTGGTTTGTTGTATGCGGGCCCCTCCAAGGGTCGACCATCTAGTGATTCCATGGCTAAGGGGAAAGTACAAGGAGTTAGGCTTATCTTGTATTGTTGGACAAACTCATCGGAAATTAAATTTCCAGCTGCCCTGGAGTCAATCAGGGCTTGAACAGAAATTGTTTGGTTGTCAATGATTATAATTATGTTATGTTAAGGAACTTTTATAACAGATGGTGAAGAAGTATTCATAGAAGGGGTACTCACCCAACTGGTTTCACGGACTGGACGGTTAGGGCATGAGACCTTGATATGACCCAGTTCTCCGCAGCAGAGACAGAGTCTATACCGTATCCGGTGTTCTCTCTCTATGGTAGTTAGGCGAGTAAGCCCCAATTGCATGGGTTCCATCGGCTCAGGAGATCTTGACAGAAAACGAGGGGAAGTGGGAATGGTGCGTCTGGCTCGTATTAGGTGATCTAGCTGTATAGTGAATTCGATTAGTTCTTTGAGGTCTTTCCCCTCATCCCGGCAGGCCAATTCAGACTGCAATTCAGAGCTTAATCTACGGAAGAGCAGTTTTAGAGTATCCTCAGTCCAATCCGTTTGGGCCGCCAGCGTGCGGAAGTGAAGAGCGTAGTCAACGGCTGTTCGGCTTCCTTGAGCTGACATCAACCATTGTTCCCCAGGACTTCTTCCATCAGAAGGATGATCATAGACTTCATGAAATTGTTTTAGGAAAGCTTCGAAAGTGGGAAATCTTGTACCGTCCACCCTCCAGATAGCTGTCACCCAGTCCAGAGCTTTGCCAGTTAGAAGAGAGTTGACGAAAGCTATTCGTGTGGAGTCTGAGGGGTATAGAGCGGGTTGTTGAGAGAGGAAGATAGAGCATTGTAGCAGGAAACCTTTATACTTGGCGGGAGTTCCGTCGTATTTTCAGGGAAGGCCATACGTGGACTAATTGATGCAGAGGATGGCACCAGGGTCGGGTTAACAATAGGTGGCGGATGGGGAGTACTGGGATCTGTATTTGGTCGGCTGCATTGGAGTGATTTCACTTACTCTTCAGTTAGTGTAGTCAAATGAGTCAGCTGTTGTTGTTGGGCAGCTAGCAAGACGGCTTGATTTGATACCTCCGCGGACAGACGGGAAACCACTGCTGGATCGCTGTCTGGCGAAGTCTTCTGTAACGAAGGGGCACACACATGAGGATCCATTTGCAGGCTTTTATTCGTAAACCAGGCAGACGGGGGCAAACAACAGCAAACGGGTATAACAGAGACAAGGCAGAAGAGTAAACGTAATACAGGCCTGGGTCTGGGCAGTCGGCAAACAAGCATAAACATAAGGCAGTCCATGAATCAGGGCAGGCAGTGAAAAATCCAAAACCAGGTAAACAGTCCAAGAATCAGGGCAGGCAGCAAACAATCCAATAATCCAATAAACAATCCAAACAGCTCTGGAGCAAACTAACTCCGGAGATGGCTACCGCTGGTGGTCAGGAGAAGGTTGAGCAGGGACCTCCTCCGTAACAGGGAGAAGTGAGCTCTGTGATTTGCTAACAATAAAGCTGGTAGGCTGAAAAGATGTGCACTGATGCTGTGGATGTGAAAGGGATAGAATGCAGTTGGCCACCATGTCCCTACTTCCACACTTACATTTTGATATGCTTCTAATAATAGCAGACATTTATATAAGTTAACGTTACATTTGCACGAGCCTTCATGTGGATAAGGTTAAGTGGCTACTACTTACATTTCAAACAAGTGATTTTTGAGGTTGATAAAATATAGGTGAATGTTTACCTGCAGAATTGACATTTTTGGGTTTATCTGTTACCCTCTCAAAATGATCATTTTTGATTTCCTGTCTGTTATAATGCCACATAACAACCTGTTTATCACAGACTGCGTGACTTTGCAGTCTTTCAATTTCCTCTGCAACTAAACTTTAACTAAGCCTTTAACTAAGATTATTTACCAATTAATCAGATAGTGTCATTAACCCCTTCACAGAGTAATCTTGATAAAATTACTAGTACATTACCAAAAAGACTCTACAAGTCAATATACAAATGTGTCATTTACACAAACAACAGCGTTCCATCTTAAGATCTTATGAAATATATTGTTTATATATATATATTATAAACAAAAAGACGTTAGATAGCAGAGATGGAGGAACAGGTTGTTGAAGTGTGGCAGCTACATGATTGCCTGTTTTACCTGTATGTGGAAATAAATTACGACCATTTCATCAAAGACAAAATCTCAGGAGAAATCGCTGTTTTAATTGTACTTAGTGAGTGTAGATAGATGTTATTGCAGTAGCCAGCAAATGTGAACAATAATAAAAATAGTTACATCACAATCCATGTTTTGTTTATATCTGCTTTCCTGAGATCAGTTGAGGTGCTTCCTCTGGTGCGATAATCTTAATATCTTGTAGTGTGTGATGGTGAGAGCACATTTAAAATTACAGAGAAGAAAAGATTCTCATTTATGTACTACAACAAGATTTTTTAAAATCCTGTTGTCTGAGCCCAGCTTTAGATAAACATCTAGACAGCACATAAACGTTTAAAGTTGGATCCATATTCGGCTTGTGTATTGACCCCCACCACTAATACTTATTCTTCCATCGCAGGGTTGCATGAGCAAGGATATGCGGCGATAACTAGGGTAAAAGATGCTTGCAAGGCTATCTCCACCTGCTGCTCATTGTGGAGGAAACCTGCCTTGCCCTCCAGACCATATAGAGTGATATCTCTATATGTTTGTTGGGCAAGGCATATGCGACAACAGGTCAGGCGTACCAGCTGACCTGCTCAAAAACCAAGGTGGGGGGTTGGAACCAGATGCAGTTCAGAAGCTCTGCTGAGCTAGAGATCCTGCCCTCCACACCACTGAGCAGATGGCCCATTCCATCGGCCGCTCTATGACTAATTTGGTGGCAATGGAGAGGCACCAGTGACTAATCGAGATGTGATAAAGGTAATCGAGATATGGATAAAGCCTTCTTATTAGACATCTATTTGTCTAATAAGATTTAAATTTAAATTTGCTACTGCCTTGCAGTCTAAGAGGAATTTTGATCTGAGGACCATGCTTTTCTCAAAAGCTGTGAAGAAGAGAAATACCTGCTTTCTGGTGGCCAGCCCCACAAAGGAGGATTCCCGTGCATGCCAGCACCTTGTTCCAGACCCCCCTCTGAGCCCCCAGTAGGTGTTTCTACCTTTTCTACCACCCCAGGTGTTTTAGGGGGCGGAAGTACCCAGCAGTTCATCTCTCCAGACTCCTCCTGTCAGTACGCTGTTTCAGGAGCCTGGACAGATGGACAGAATGTTACCTCTCTCAGATTTTCTGGCAGCATGAAAATTTCTGCCCAGTTGATCCCCATGGTTAAGTACAGTAGAGAGGGGGTACAGAGTTCAGTTTGCCTCCTGTCCTCCTCGTTTTAACAGTGTTTTGCAGACTTTAGTAGTACGAGAGCAGCATTTAGTGTTGGCCAGGGAACTAGAAATTCTCTTGGTGAAAGGGGCTATAGAACGTGTTCCCCCTCACATGAGAGATCTGGGTACTTACAGCCAAAATTTTATAATTCCCAAGAAGGACGGGGGACTGCTTCCAATTCTAGATTTACATCACTTGAATTGGCCTCTGAGGAGATACAGGTTCAGGATTGTTAACACTGTTAAATTCAGCCCGAGGACTAGTTTGTCATGATAGATCTGCGTGGGTACAGCTCTTGAGACCCCAGGGTATCCATATTCTAAATTACATAGAAAACTGGCTAGTCATGGCCAGCTCGTTCGTTCAATTGAGTTCATAAGTTAAAGTTGAGTTCATGTTAAATTTTGTTGTAAAATGCAATATGGTCAATGCCAAAAATCTCAGCATGCCTCAACGAATGTATAAAGAACACTAATTTCTCTGGACCAGTAGGTGGTGCTGTGATGAAACTGTGCATGCACCCTCAGGTCATACCTGTGATGACATGTACCAAGTTTTGTGTCAATGCACAAAAGTTTTGCAAAGGTACAGCCTCATATTTATTTTGGTGCACTTGCCGTGAAATTCGTTAACATGCTATACAAGAATGATTGGGTCTATTGAACAGCTTTGAATAACGTTTTGTCATCAGTGTCTCTTGATGCTAGTGTTCTCCTGTAGCTCAGTGGTAGAGCATTCCGTTAGCAGCGCAAGAGGTTGTGGGTTTGATTCCCAGGGAGCACATGTAATGACAAAAATGTATAATTTGAATGCACTGTAAGTCACTTTGGATAAAAGCGTCTGCCAAATGCATAAATGTAAATGTATCAAATTCCATGCAAATGGTACAAGTTTTGTGCCAAGTGCTGTAGGAGTTGGACAATTAGACAAGTGCTGTAGGAGTTCAAAAAGGAACATTTTTCAGAAATTTCAAAATGGCATAAATTTTCTTCCTTCTACATGTTGGTGACATTATGACTGTGACTCACAATAGCCACCTCCTTGTCATCAGTCCCTAGGACCAAACAAGTTTGATTAAAATCACTCAATGCATGGAGAAAATGTAAACAACTGCCTTATTCCATTTGTTGCCACGATTGTATTGCCTTCCCATGGCAACACCATTTGAGACATCAAAAATCTTTTAGCAATTTAGCATCTTCAATGTCTTGACATAATGTTTGCCAAGTTTTGACAATCCAATAAATCCCCTAGGAGGAGTATTTAAAAATTCAGAACATGGAATTGTAAAAATACCCAGACTTCCTGTTGGGCAGAGCTGATCAATCCACCTTGATGTGAATAATGAAAAACATGTATCAAGTTTGGTGAGTGTAGAGGATTAATTTTGAGTTTTGTCCACAAAGCATTCTCCACCAAATTGTAATTACTGATTAACAAGTTCGCCCAGAATTAATTACATTGCTTAAGGCAACAACTTGGAAAGCTTACAATTTGACTATGATCTAATATTAATCATGACATATACCTCAAATAAATAAGATTAATAACAGTCTGAAACGTGGTCTCAAATGATATTATAGTGTTTTCATTTGTTCATCTAGTTCAAATACAAAGAAGCATCTTAATATAAAACTTGCTATGTATTTTGCACTGCAAATGCAGAACAGCACCCCTGGTACCATATCATATGCAAACTATAATTCACATTTATAATAGATTTAAGCAGTCAAGGAAGTAGTCCATGTTATGCAAGAGGAAGGCGAGTTATAAATCAAAAAGGCTACATTTGCTTAGTATAACCCAGGACTCAAATTCATAACCTTTGGCATCTATGACAAGCCTTGACAGGCCTTTATGCTTGTCAATACTTACATTATTGAACTTGCTGAAACAAATTTGGTGAAGCTGAAAATGCACAGTATTTGTGATATTGTAACCTGTGGTAACATGTTTCCACATATGCTCTATAATGTTGCCCACATAATCACATGAAAATTGTAAAATTTATGTATTTGTCTTCTGTTCTTTTGCTAGACACCATCAACAGAGGCAGAACGGTTGAAAACGGCCCATGAGTTTCGATCCAAATGGCAGTTTTCACATTGCATAGGTGCACTTGATGGAAAACACATCCATATACAGCCTCCAGCAGAAAGTGTTAGTCTTTACCATAAATACAAGTCCAGATTCTCTGTGTTAATGATGGTTGCTGTGGATGCAAATTAGAAGTTCATCTATGCAAGTGTGTACCCAGGGTGATGTCTGTGATGCTGCACTATTCGCTCATTCAGACCCTGCCAAGTGACAAATCAACTTTCCTTCACCTGGCCCGTTGCCCAGCTGTAGTACTGAAGTACTGAACTATCATCTTTCAAGAGCTCTGTGGATGGTAGAAATGCATTTAGCAGTCTTGCAAATGGATAAAGAGTTTTTAGGAGTACTATATGCCTGAAACCAGACAAGGTAGTTAAGACAACTCTTATGCATCCTGTGCCAGCCAGTGTCTAGACAACACAGTTTCAAGTATGTATGTACTGTTCATTTAGATTCAACTTAAATTTCAGTAACATTTTTTGAGACTTTCAAACTATAAACAGTAGGAATGGCAACGCGACAGCTGGCAAAATCTGCATTTGATTGACAAGGTCTGGAACAAACCACACAATTGCAATCTGTTTCAACCTAACTCCAACAAAATTTAAAGGTAAAGTTAATGCATCTTCCCCTTATGGGTTTTTGGAAGAGGATTTTTTTGACGGTTGGAGAAATTATATGTAAAAAGTAGGGTGAACCCTTCTGTAAGCCTCATTCCCTGATCTCAAAAGGTGCTCTATTGACAGATGCTTAGAGGTCATCATGGCCTTTAGCCTCCTTGTTAGAGTGTCCAACTTCCTGATTGTTTGTTCAAACCCCACTTGGAGCAGGTACAAGTGAAATGTTTCCAGTGGTTTAAGTCCAACCTCTGATAGATCCTTCATACACCTTGGTGTATTCTTTGATGACCAGCTGACATTTTCTGACCACATTGCCAAAACAATACACTCATGTAGATTTGCCTTGTATAACATCAGAAAAATCCGGTCTTACCTCACGGAACGTGTCACAGCTTCTTGTCCAGGCCCTTGTCATTTCAAGGCTGGACTACTGCAATGCTCTGCTGGCCAGCCTTCCAACACGGGCACTCAAACCACTACAACTAATTCAGAATGCAGAAGCTCGGCTGGTCTTCAAGGAACCTAAAAGGACCCATGTCACACCTTTTCTCATTGCCCTTCACTGGCTACCAGCTGCTGCGCTTATCAAGTTCAAATCTCTACTCCTTGCATACAAAACCACTACTGGCTCTGCACCAACCTACCTTCACAAACTCATTCACATCTATACCCCTTCCAGATCCCTACAGTCAGCGAAAGAATGCTGCTTCAAAGGGCACACTATCACTTGCTCGCAGGTTCATCTTCACTATTCCTTCCTGGTTGATTAATCTCCCAAACTCTGTTTGATCTGCTATATCTCTCACTACGTTCAAAAAACAGCTGAAAACCTGCCACTTCCATGAATACCTGACACAAGTATGAAGAAACTCTTCATACATCTTCTCTCCTCCCAACAGGCATTGTCTCTCAAGCACTGAAATATTGTACTCTCATTAAAAATTGTAACTATGTACGGCTGATGTTATTGCCTCCCTACAATTTATTACATTATTGTTTTCCTCACCTTGTAAGCCGCTTTGGATAAAGCGTCTGCTAAATGCCTAAATGTTTACATTTACAATTACTGCTTCCTCTCAATCTAATCTCTGGTCTGTGAGTTTCCCTTTTTTCTTTCCTAATTCTTCACATTCACCATTTTTGGGAGGTGGCTCTTTCCTCTGTGAATGCTATTGCTTAGTTACTTATTTAATTATATAAAAATGTAATTAAAAGTTAACTCTTTACCCAGAGAAGAATATTACTGTTATTAGGAATTGTTAATAGCACATTGATCAACTCTACTTTAGAAATGGGCACACACGTGGTATGGTAGGCATGGTCATGCAACAGCTGTTACCCACCACAGAGTGATGCCCAAACAACATAATGGTTGAATACTAGTGCTATTGATTATCTCCAATTTCATTCTTATTTACTTATTGTTTTTATTTGTTTACTTCAATATTTTTAGCATTCAACTATATTTATTTCTTTCATTTAATGTTTACCTATTCTTTCCTCTTTTCCTAGATTTTGTTTATTCTCAACAATTGCTCAAATAGAATGAGCCTGTAACACAATTAATCTAGACGATTTCTTGGTCATAACTTTAAGCTTGAGCAACACTAATAAGCATATTAGTATAGTTAAAGCTCTCCTCATTAAAGTTAAAGTTCTCCCTTATTATTTCTTCCTCCTTCACCTCTTTAGAGACCAAGCCTGTTGAGAAACATCAGTAAAATCATTAAAAAAAAAGATTTTATTTTGATGATAACAACAATCTTAGGTCATTAATTAAACCTTTGCTCGCACCCAGTTCAGTAAACTTAGACTCAGAAATCTTAGCACCGTATATTAACAGCCCACATAGCAATTTTGTTCTGGCTCAGCTCTGGTCCACACTGCCCCGTCACTCGGCCCCCATACCACAAAGAATGATGGCCCTGCAGTGGTCCAGATCTGGCTGAAAAACAAGGGCCATAAGTTGCCCTGAACTGAGCCAGAGCAGGTTTTAACACTGGTACTGTATTTCAGCCATAAGCAAACCACATCAATGCCAGCTTTTAACAAGAAACCCCAAAATTAAGCCATAGCTCAGCCTACTCTTGCCCAAATCATGTGAACAAATAACTCTAAAGAAAATAATTGTTTTTAATAAACATTTTTTATTGAACATATAAAGTGTAAAAACATACTGAACAATCTGTTTTTTTATTGAACTGGAAATGGAAAACATATTGAATCAATTAAAACATGGAAACAAAATTTAATATTAATAAACAACACATCTCTGTGTGTGTCAGTGTGTAAGAGGAAAGTTGTTGTATTGTGTGTGTGAGAGATAAGTTATTGTGTTGTATTGTGTGTGCATGTGTAATAGGAAAGATATTCATGCTCCAAATGAGAGGTACAACTATCCATCCTCTCCTTTCTGTTCAGCTGTTCTCTTCTTCCCCCATCCCTATCTGTAGCAAGCTGAAGCCATCTCTTGATATGTACATCTGTCTCCTGCCCTGTGACATGGTGAGTTGTAGGATTTTTTCGAATTGCAGCTGAAAGACATGCAACGTTTTTAAATACATATACAAACATTCATCCCTGTACTGTAGTTGGGTTAACACTTCACAACAAGGTTGTTTCAGTTACATATTTTAATTTTAATTTAATCTGATTGTTATAAATGTTTATACTAGAGTTATACTACTGAATGATTGATCTGAATGGTTGAAAATATTTGACAGAAAATGTTTTTACAGCCAAGACCTTTTTGGAGACAGTGACCTGAAAGTGGAAACTATGTTACAGAATAACTGATGATGCAAATTATTGTCAGTACTTACAGGGTGTAACGTTTTATTTTTACCAGCATGTGTGCATTCATTTTTATTATTTCAATAGTCTTAAACAATCCCTTATGTATGGAGGACCAAACCTGCAAAAATTAAAAATAAATAAATAAATAATTAAATGTAATAATATGAAAATAAATAAAGAAATGACTCAATAAAACAAATAATTTATTTTTAACTATTTGTAATCATAACTATTATTATTTTCTTTATTATTTTTTGTATTATTATTGTATTATTTATTACTTTTTTATTTTTGTTCTTTTTACCTTTTATTTTAATATTATTTTATTTATTATTTCCTTAGCATTTATTTATTTAATTGCTCTTTTTTTTTTATTTATTAACGCATTATTTCCAACTGTATTTATTTTTACATTAATATATTTTTACTTCTGTGTGTGCAATATAGAAATTAGGAGAGGTAGTCTTTACATAGTTTTGGTACCATCAACAGCATTGTCAGATTCTAGGTTGATGACTCCTAGACACCCAGTGGATGGTGTTTTTTTTTAGTCTAAAGGCTGTTTCTTTTGTAAATCGGGTGCTCTGTGTTTCATTTCCAAGCAGTGGCTTTCTGTTAGAAACAGAACAGTGCAGCATCGCGTGTCCCAATAGAACCGGGGTAGGCAACATCAGTCCTGGAGTGTTGATGTCCTGCAGATTTTAGCTACAACCTTGATAAAACCTCACATACCTGTAGTTTTCAAGTGACTGTTTAGACCTTGATTAGCTTGTTCAGGTGTGCTTGATTAGAGTTGGAGCTAAACTCTGCAGGACATCGGCTTCAGGGCCGACATCTGGCTGTCTGTCCAGGTGAGCCTGGGCAGATGCGTTGCGGATCAGCTCTTGCCGTTGCTGAGGCTAGGCAGAGGCTCTTTTCGCAGTGTCCGCAGGAGGCGTTCTCGCTTCCACGCTAAAGGGATGCATGGTCTGCCGAGTCAGAGAAGCTCTCATCGGCATTCTCTGATCTGTCAGATATCATCCTGCTGCCATTGAGCAAACAAACGCACAATGTGGCTGGGAGGCGAGATCGTGGGTGAGCTTCCCCAGCCTGCCTGCCCCGCATATGTGGAGCTGTGGCCGGTTCATGTTTTGCAGGCGTGAGAAGCCGGCATTCACTCGTGACTGGCCTGACGAACATTTTTAATCGGTTTAAAATGTTGAAGCTCGAAGCTTGGCATTTGGTAGGCAGGCTGTATGCAAGCTCCCCTGGCTGAGGAGTTGTAGCTCACTGCCGGTGAGCTCCTCTTTGGCTAGCAGTTCAGGGGTTAAGCCCCAATCTCACTCTGGGTGAGATCTGTGAGGCTCCCCGTCAGAGCTTGTCATGGCAGGCCCGTGGCGCAAGTCGGTTACATGCCATTACTAGAATTGAGAGACCCGAATTTGAGCCCCACCTCAAACCACTCTAGTACAGGCCAGGGAAAGATCATGTGTTTTGGTTCTCAGGGTTGGTTTTGATGTGGGCCCAACCACCCCTAATGAACTTTCGATTCCTTTACTCCCCTCGATAGCGAGTCTAGAAGCTCTCCTAGCCAGGAGAACGCCTCAAGGGCGGGGTCCCCTGGTGCTATTCCACCCTACCTGCTGGGCTCTCAGGGGTTTTGCCCTCTTGGCAATTAATATGGATTTGGTTGGCAGGGTGGCACCCTCCCTCTGTGGCAGAGAGGGGCGATGAAAGTAATAGAGTCCATAGCCTTCCATCTTTCAGCTGGCAAAGGAAATAGTGTGTTGGATGGTGGCTGGTCAGCTGGCTCGTGTCTGCTATCTTCCAGGCAGTGTGGAGTTGCACCTCCATTACAGGAGGTCCCCCACCCCTCCTGTATGATTTTATGAAGAAAATGACTTCAACTGGGTTTTCACAGGCAGGGTCACATATTGTTTTATTTTAGTGCCCATCCGGTTGAAGAGGAGTGATTAAGGATAGCCGTCAAACTGATGTCATCAGGGAAGGATTGCCATTCCAGAGCTGAAGCTAATTTTCAGATTTTGATTAACGTTAACTAAAACAAACAATTTTTTTCGGTGGATTAACTTGCACAGATTAATTGTTCATCTCATGAATAGCAATTTTAGCTAACAAAATAAATAGTGTAAATTTTAATTTCATGAGGACTTTAATTAAATAAATCTGATAAATCAGATCATTAGTCATGTTGCAAACTTACCAAGAAGGATGGTAACCATAACTGCAAGCTTTTAAAACCCATCTTTCCATTAATCTCTTTCAGCATTCTCCACACAGCATCTTTGGTGTCCATACTGCCTTTTAGTGCCATCATGGATATCTTGGACATTTTGTATCCTGGCAGTGCTGGAAATGGCCAAGATTCCCTAGAGGGACTATTCTAAGATCTAGCAAATCCCAATATATTTATGTACAAAATTTGCATTCTATACATTTTTACTGGAATACATACTCCCTTAAAATTCAATTCCTGGACTCCGTTCCCCCATTTTTAGTCCTGTCTTCTGGGATAATCAGTTGAATATTTGTAATAGTTGTGTCTCTCGAATGCCCTTTAGTGTAAAAATATTTCAACATCTTACAGTCACTGTTGGAAAGAGATAAAAATGCAGACAATGCTGGAAAAGCAAAGAATGTGCCTTTTTTGTACAATTTAAACAAGAGACTGGATGACCAACTATCACAAAGCAACTGATCATTCAGGTAATGTAAATTGAACAGTAAATTTCAAAGTATATTTCTTATAGTTACAAATAATTATATTTTTAAAACTAAAATCTTAACATCCTAAAAAATATGTTGGTACCAAAGGACTACATTTTTGTATTTCTATATTATTTGGAGTAGAGTTGGCTTACCAATTGTTTTTAAGAGCCTGAAGATCATCTACTGGCAGTGTGTTAGATTCAAGGCCTATTTCTTCTTCGTTTAAGGTTTTCAGGCCCTGTATTGTTGTATAGATTACTTTTAGTTGGTCCATGATGATCTCTTGATTAGTGACAATATTACACAGAAGCGCTACAAAAAAGAAAAAAATCATTAAAAATGTATTGAAATCCACATGAAACCACACAAACACACACAAATTAAAGAGATTTTGTAAAATTATAAATATATACCTACAAGTATCAAGAAAAGATTTTAGTCCATATGGATCATGGCCAATGTTCCTTCTCAGAGTCAGGAGTTGTGTGGCTTCTCTAAAGCGGGTGGCCTCTCGGAAATTGGTCAGCAGTTGTGTGGCTTCTCTGAAGTGGGTCAGAGGGAGCAGGGCTTCAGGAAGCCGGATATCTTCCCGTTTTCCTGTTTCCCAATTTGCTGCCGTTTCCAGTCCTGTCTAATCTTGCTGTGTTTTTGTGCCATGTTTTTTTTCTCTGTGTTTTCCCGGTTTTGTTTTCGATTTTTGCTCGGGTTGGTGGAGATATTTTTAGTTCTATTTAAGCTTGTTCTGTTACTTGTTTTGCTCCCTCATGGGTTATTGTTTTATTTTTTTAAAAAAAAGACTTTTTCTGTTATATCGTTGTCTGCGACTGGGTTCATTTCTCGTGACCGTGACAAATCCTCCCCATCTGTCTCAAGGTCTGTGTGTTTAACAGCTTCTGACAGTTTTAACTCATGCCTCATTATAACTGTCTACAAAAAAATACAATAATTAAAATAATTTTTGGTAAATATGCCAAGATAAAACAGAAAACATTATTTTATGTATAGTAATGTTACGATGGAGGCTCCCGCACCATCAGAGGGCACCGTCTCCTGAGTATTTACGAGAGTATGAACTGCATTTCCCATAATGCCCCATACCTGGGTTTGATTACTTCCTGTTTGCTCACCTGAACTTTATTAGCTTTTGCGTATATAAGCCCTGGACTTTCCTCAGTTCAGAGCAAAGTCTTGTTTTGCCCCGGCGACATTACTAAGCGTTTATTATACCTTTCTGTGGATTACCCGTTACCATTTGGATTGCTTATCTGGTTTCTACGATTGTTTGTTGTCTGCCCTGTTTACTGGATTGTACCTGTTTTCTGATTGTTTGCTGCCTGCCCCGATTGTTGGACTGTCTCCTGTTTACGATTGTTTGCTGCCTGCCTTGACCCACGCCTGTATCACGGTTACCCTTCAACCTACCTCTGTTGTCCCTGTTCGCTGTTTCTCGACCTTGCCTCTCTATTACTCTAATAAAAGCTGCAAATGGATCCCTGTGTGACTGCCGCCTAATTACAGAAGACTTCGCCATACAACGATCCAGCAGCAGTTCCCGATCTGGCCACGGTACTCACTAACCATGCTGCTCTACTAGCAGCTCGGGGTCTACAGTTGATTTGATTAACTATGCTGATGGAGGAGCTAGCGAGAGCTGTCCAGGGCTTAGCAGCTATGGCCACCGAACCAGAGCCCAGTGAACCACCACTACACAGCGCGGACTTTGTGCCAGAGCCCACCACAGATGGAGAGCTGATGCCCACCACGACCGTCGAGACATCGCCAACTGTAGCGACAGAGCCGAGGATCGTCCCGGAGCCTGCTCCATCTGACCAGGGGCATGAGCCGGCACTAAGGAACACCACGGTGGATGCTTACATGGAGAATGAGGGGATGTTGGAGGACCCCTTCCATGGCATTTGGAGATTTGATTGACTTTCACTCAGAGACTCTGATTCCTGTAGTTTCACCTGAACTGTCTGATTTAGGAAAAATCCACCCAACCTACCTCTCCTGTCTCCTCTCACTGCTTTGTCTCTCACTACTCCTGCTCCACCCACGCCGAGGCTGGAGGATCCCTCGACTCCGTCTTCAGCCTTCAGCGCCCAGACTCCTCCTCAGTCTTATGATACTTCGGCTCCACCTGGTCTTCCAGCTCCCTCGTCTCCACCATCGCCGGTCTGTCCACCAACTCCACCTGGCTTCCTCGTCCCTCTGGTCTCACCCCGGTCAGTCGTCGACCCGCCATCACTTCAGGACTATACTCCTTTGGCTGCACCTTGTCGCTTCGTCCCTCCGACTTCATTGGACTCCTCCTTCCCTCTAGCTCCTCTTCGGTCCTCTGTCGCTCCGTCTCCCACCGGAGCTCCGTCTCTGCCTTGGTCACTGAAGCCCTCAGTTCCACCTTGGCCCTCCGGATCCTCGTCGTCACCCTGGCTCATGGGCTCTCCGTCTACGTCTCTGGCTCTCTCATCGCCTGTTCCGCCGCTGTCGGTCAGTCCCATGGAGTCATTGGCCTCTCCTTCATCATGGTTCCTTCCTCCATCTGCTCCGCCGTGGCCTCTCCTTCATCATGGTTCCTTCCTCCGTCTGCTCCACCGTGGGTCATCTGATCAGCGGTCTGCTGGTCTCTCCTGTCTCGGCCCTGGCTCCTCCCTGCATCATCGCCGCTTCCTTCCTCGCTTCAGGAGCCGCTCGTAGGAGGGGGGCTATGTTACGATGGAGGCTGCAGCACCATCAGAGGGAGCCATCTCCTGAGTATTTACGAGAGTACGAACTGCATTTCCCATAATGCCCCATACCTGGGTTTGATTACTTCCTGTTTGCTCACCTCAACTCCATTAGCTTTTGTGTATATAAGCCCTGGACTTTCCTCAGTTCAGGGCAAAGTCTTGTTTTGCCCCGGCAACATTACTGAGCGTTTATTATACCTTTCTGTGGATTACCCGTTACCGTTTGGATTGTTTATCTGGTTTCTACGATTGTTTGCTGCCTGCCCTGTTTACTGGATTGTACCCATTTTCTGATTGTTTGCTGCCTGCCTCGACCCACGCCTGTACCACGTTTACATTTACATTTAGTCATTTAGCAGACGCTTTTATCCAAAGCGACTTACAAAGGACGAGAGCACTGAACATTTGTCTTATACGCCAACGAGCCAAGTCTACAAAGCTACATTTACAAGCGGACATTGTATTCTGTTACTAGAGAAAGACGTTTACCCTTCTGCCTACCTCTGTTGTCTCTGTTTGCTGTTTCTCGCCCTTGCCTGTCCGTTACTCTAATAAAAGCTGCAAATGGATCCCTGTGTGCCTGCCGCCTCATTTCAAGTTAGGCTTACCCATCAAAAATGTTAGGGCTGCATGATATTAAGTGCAAATTGCATTTTTACTCAATATTTAAGTATTGAACACTATATAACTAACATACATGTTTCATAATATTTCTGATCATTGATCATCTTTCACACATAGTGTCTCTGCTATCTGTATCAACCATTAACGTTACTTACTTTTTCAAGTAATAAAATAATCTTTGCATACAGTTGCAACATGCATATTTGTGATGTAATTTAAATATATTGTACAGCCCTAAAAATATCACTTCCTAAAACAATGTATAAAATACTGTGCGTAGTCCTTATAGTCCTAAGCGTAATGCTTATGTATCTTTTTAAAAACATCTGAGCACTGAGTGGACAACGTGAAAAGTCTAAACTCATGCAATGCAATGGTTATAACAGATATAAAGGGTGCATTCAAATATTTACAGATCCCATGGTTCAGTACACAACTACACACTAACAAAAATGTCTTTTGTACCAAGTTAATTAATTAGTTGTCAGGGTCACGAGGAACGAACCCAGTCACAGACAGCAATATAACAGAAAAAGTCTTTATTTAAAAAAAACAATAGCCCACGAGGAAGCAAAACGAGTAACAAAACAAGCTTAAATAGAACTTAAACTCTCCACAAACCGGAGCCAAAATCATGAAGAAAACACAGAACAGAAAACACGGCAAGAATACAGACAAGACTCGACTCGACTAGACTAGAGGATGTTAACAGGTCAGGGAACTAGAAGTTCAGGAAACAGGAAAACTGGAAGACACAAAAGCATGAAAACTAACCGGCACAAGACAGAAAACATGCGGGCATTAAATAGGGAGAAAACAAGGAAGGCACAACGACAAACAGGTGAGCGGAATAAACCGAAAACAAAACTAACAAGAAAACAAGGGGCGGAGAGCACATGGCGAATGTAAACAAAACAGAGGCCATGTGCTGTCACAGAGAACAAGGACCCAGAGCATGAGTTTAGATCCTGACTCCAAGAAACAAGAACCAAGACTAGGATGAGTCAGGATCCAAACAACATGCTCTGACATAGAACACAGGGGATGTCAGGATCCTGACATTAGTGCTGTGTGGTTTACTTAAATGCAGTAAGGGTATAACAACAAACTTGTCTTGAAATAGCAGCCTGACATATTTTTGCACACTCTCCAATACCTGAAAATGTTTCACTGTCAAGGACAAGTTAGAAACCATGAAGATTCCCAACTCCCTAAAGTCAAATGGGTATTCAAAGAATGATTCCTGACATCTGTATTCTCTACCCACAATATATTGTACTTCCCTGTCTACAATAATGATGAAAATATAATTCAAATTACCATGGATTTTAACATCGTCACAAAGATGCACCAAACGATGAACATTGTAAACTATAACATTGTAAACTACTGGCCATAAAGCTGATTGAAATGTTAGCCAGATCGTTCATCCTCAAACAATATTCTGAACTCACTAAAATGTACACACCAATTGACAAAAGCATGAAATTGTCATATATTTAAGACCGTAGCACACCCTTTAGTACAACAGGCCCAGTGTACAACAGGAATTGCTGAAATTCTGTGGCCTTCCACCTACTTCTTTCGGCCAGTGAACGTTTCCATTTTGTACACTTTTTTTGTTTGAAGTAAAGTTCTGCTGTCTTTTGGCAGAGAGGGATGGTAAACTTGTAAAATACAGATCAAGGCTGATAATGCAACCAAGGAAACGCTAAACTCTGAGGTCCAGCCAGCGAGAGTATCCCTTAAGTCTTCAGTGCATGGATCATGATCCACTTCCTCTTTTTCAGATGCAAACCTATCTTTTAAAATCTCATCAATGCTTTCCTGCAAATCCTCCTCACACCAAACAGAACTTTCACTGAAGCCTTCTCCTTATAGTTTTGCAACTCTTGACTCCCATACTCATTTTCTATAGATTGCATTAGCTTATCAACCTTTTGTAATGCTCATCTTCTCACATTGCCCCTCTCATTGCAAGTCCAGTTGCCCTCCATACCAAAATTGTCTGTCAAGGAAGTTTGCCCAAGCACACCTCTGTAGGGAAAAAAAAAATCAGTACTGATTCATAAAAAGTTTAATTCTTTATCAACATTTAAATACCACTCTAAAATTTTGGCTCAAATAAAGGTATAGTTTACCCAAATATAAAAATTCTTTCATAATTTACTGACCCTCATGCCATTTTAGCTGGTTAAGTATATGACTTACTTTTTCAGCTAAATGAAGAGTGCTACGAAGAATATTATTTATTAAAACTCTATTTGTGTTGTGCTTAAGTATTGAAGTCTTTCATATTTGGGCAAAATATTTATTTTATACAGTGCCTGTCAAGGACCTCAAGGACACATGCTATAATTAAGCTGTTTAAATACGTGACCCTGATAAAGTCATTTTTTGTGATTTTCTTTTTCTACATAAAATCATCCTGTCCAATGTATAGAACATACTGTGAAAATTTAACACGATATCTTTAATATTGTCTCAGAATTTGATTTTGAGACTTTAGCCTGATTTTCACAGACATGGTCACATGCTATAATTTGTAGATTCACAAAATAGATTAATAGATTAAATAAAATTATTATTTTTACTATATAGTGCAGTTAGATGATTAGTGCAGTAGATGACATGTTGTTGCTGTAACTCACAAGTGGTCACTTGACATGTTAATCAATAATCAAATAATCAAATACTACTTGAACTAAATTGTTTCTTTTTTGGTTGAAGTTTGCTTTTGGTCAAACTGAACAAAAGATTAAAACAGAAACAATGATTTTCAATTGTTAAAGACACTTTAATGACAATGTTGTTTCACTTTGCAGTGTATTTTGCATTATATTTAATACTGGTATAAGTATATTTAGCATTCAGATACTTGCAGTTACTATGATAACAAATTAAAGCAAACAGATACAGATTTATTTTATGAATATTGCATGTGTCCTAGTGAAAGTAAGCAAAATTCATATTATTTTGTACATGATTGGTACAAAATCCTACAAAATTGGTACATAAAAAAGTGAATTATCAATGTAAAGCATGTATTGTAAAACAATGGTCTAACAAGTGACTTAAATCAGTAGATAGTTTGTTACAAATGCCCATCTGCAAGCTAATTATGACTTACGTCATTATTTCTGAGCCTAATAAAAAGCCAAATAATACAAGAACATTGATCTTGTTGCATATGTTCCTATTTACTACAACGTTAAATCATGCACCAACTCCACTTACATGAAACCACCCGTTAAAGATAGAATCATGAGCGGGCATAGAACATCCAAATCCAAAATACCACGTGAACCTTGTGCACCAATCGGATGACGCGAGAAGCTGCCGTTACTGTCGAAATCACCCTAAAACAATCTGTGACCCGTCTATGGATTAACTGAGACTATATTTCTATTTCAGACCAATTCCGAACTATGTTGTTTGGGGCTGGTTAAAACTTAACTTCGATTTTAATTAGTCTTTATTTTAAAGAAGCATTATCTTCATTTGCGTGCTTCAGATGCAAATATCTGTACTTCGCATGACTGAAAATGTCGCCATCTTGCTCCACTTAAAGCCAAACATATGGCTTTATAGGCTTGTTAAACATGTTTTGAATTGAAGTTGTTAATGAATTTCACTTTTGCACATTTTAGTGTTTTTACAGTGTGCAGTTTGTGTTTGTTGTGTGCATATATGTTTTCTCAAAATTTTTACTTTAAGCAAAATTTTGTTGCTTAAAGTAAAAATATAAAGTAATTAAACATTTGTGTGGGCCTATTGTTCATTTAAATGTGTATTTCACTAATATGTATATATTATTTGATGGTATTCACTTCACTGTTACAGTAGGCAGTAGTACATTATAGCTAACCACACAGCTGTAAAGCAAGCTCATAATTAACTTTCAGTGTTGATGCTGTATAATTGTTTTCAAGAAACACTCTAGAATACATTATATTCAGTGGTGAAATCTCTAAATAATTACCACTATCCATGGAAATCCTTAGAAAAATGTTTTTTTGTAAAAAAAAAAATAAAGAACCGAACTGTGTAATTTGCCCACACAACATAAGTTTGTTTTCTAATAGTACTACATAAAATGATTCATGGACATCAAGTTCAGGTAGACCGGTTATGTAACAAATAGTTTTCATTTATGCAGTGGTCACCAAATACCAGTCTGTTGAACTATTTATTAGACTTGGGTGCTGGATAACTAACTATAATGTTTTAACATTTTAGTTGAACTGACTTATGAAAAGGAGCTGAGTTAGCCAAAACCTTGTGTAATGCATAAAATATGTATAAATGTAATTTATACATGTCCATACAATGTCCATTAATTGTGAATTACACTTTTCCAAATGTCCAAATGCCACAATCACTAGACTGATCTGGCCCACAGACCTCCTATCCACAAATGGCCTAGTCTGCCGTCATTCATCTAACACATGCTCAAAACTGGAGAATGCTTTGTGAACAACATTTTTTTGTAATTAATTTCTAAAAATTAATCCCCTACACCTGCGAAGGTCCTTGCTTAATTAACACCTGTTCCGATTGGCGGTTTTCAGGGGAGAGAGTATTTAAACTACAGCAGCAGCTTGACAATACCCCCTTCTATATGATACCCTCTTGATACCCTTTATCCTATTGTGCCACCCGAACCAGACAGATTGGAGTGTCTTGGGATATCAGCCACTTTTCTTTGCCTAGTCTGGAGAACCCACCGATCTTCTCTCTGTCACGGACTGGCTACAGAGCAGCGAGGAGGTCTGGGACTGTGCACACACACATTTAATGCATGCGTTGAGACGTCAGACCCTTCAAGCTAACCAGAATCACCATCCGGGTCCTGTCTACACTCCGGGTCAGTGGGTTTGGCTTTCCACCAGAGATCTACGTCTCAGACTCCCCTGTTGGAAACTCAGTCCTAGGTATGTGGGTCCTTTCAAAATCTCTACACAAATTACCACAGTTTCGTTTTGTGTGGAATTACCCAGTAACTATCGCATCTCTCCTACCTTTCATGTATCACTGCTGAAACCTGCTGGTGGTCCGGTCGGGGATTCAGAGGAGGGACACAGAGAGCAGACATCCCCCATTCTGGTCGACGGCGAGGAGGCCTATCGTGTCCATGAGATACTCTATTCAAGGAGGTCGGATCCAGTATCTGGTCGACTGGGAGGGGTACGATCCGGAGGAGCGGTCCTGGGTAGATGCTTCTGACATCCTTGACCCTACACTCACGGAAGAATTTCATAGGACGCATCCAGGAAAACTGGCCCCTCGACCTTGTGGAAGACCATGGCGCTGCTCGGGGTGACTCTGTTATGGAAGAAGTTTCTGCTCCACTGCCTCTGCACCACTAGACACCAGAGTATTAGCCATTATCCGGACTACATTTCCCATAGTGCCCCATAGTGCCCCATAACTTGGACTGATTACTTCCGGTCACACCTGATCCTAATTAACCCTGTTTTCCCCGTTTTCTCATCGATTTATTGTTTACCTGTGTTTGACTTGAATTTGACTTGGGCTGCTTCTTTTAGGGCATTGGTATGCTCATTATACCACCGCATTGGGCTGCTGTCCGTTATCTTTTTTTAACCATAGAAGAGCAACATTGTATAAGGTGTTGGAAAAGAAGGAGTTAACATTTTCTGTCGGGCTATCAAGGTTTTCAAAGTTATCTGTTACACTAAGGAATTGAGGCAGTTCAGGTAGCTTGTTGATGAAACGATCCTTAGTGGCAGTTAGTTATTGTTCTATTGTATTTGTAGCGAGGAGCTGATTTTGCAACCATAGGTAAATGTATTACACAGAACACCAAGCGCTTCGGCAGACCGGGGATTTTCTAAAGAGCTTTATCTTAGACTAAAAGAGTAATGGATGATGTCTCTATTAAAAGATGTCTCTGTGGCCATGTAGGTCTGAATGTGGTCATATATTAGAGGCAGAGTTTAATAGAAGGATTGAGGAAACAGGAAAGTTTGTGAATGAAAAAGAGTATTGAGAAGAAGGGGTGGATTTCTAGAAAGTAAGTGGAAGAAGATGAAAAGGAGCTCTCATCTGATGAAGGAAGGAGGTCACGGAAAGAAGAGAAAGGACGGCTTAGACCATTGGCAAAACAATCCCGTATTTTAATTAAAGGACTGCAGGGGCAATATATACCCTGGGGTAGGACCTTGAGGGGCTAGTAAGTCTCCTTCCTGACATGCATGAGGGGCCTGAAAATAGATTAGAATGTTTGATGAAGAAACTATTGACAAGCTTTTAGCTGTGGGAGACGTCAAAGAGCTCCCAGCTAAAATTATAGGAGGTGCAAAGATGGAAAAAATCCTTCAAGCATCTGGCTTAGAAAGAGCTGTAGACTCACATTACATGAACGGTACTACTTTTAATGTTTACCGCCTGTTGTGTGGCAAGCACTACATGCTGAATATCCAACCAGAGTCGACACTAAAGCATGGAAGGGCGAGCAGTTGGCGAAACTGAAAACCCAGTCACATATGTTCAGAGACAATTGAAAAGATGGAAGCAAGAGACTGAAGGGAATCCAGAAGGAGACCCTCTAATGCTACATTGTTCAGAAATGCTGTAATAGAAGTGATGCCACAACTGTAAAGAGTAAGTTAGAAGATGTAGGTGGTCTGAACTCCAAAACACACAAAGAGTTATGTGACCGTGTATCTCATGCAGTGGAACGGTACAGAAAAAATTAACAAAAGCTCATAAATCAAGAGAAAGAACTACAGAGAACACTAACTCAATTACAGCTTGAAGAACTAACAGCAAAACATGAAAAAAAGATTCAAGCAGTTGTAAATAACAAAGAATCTAACCAAATGACTGTAATGGCTTCTGTAAATGCTTCACAACCAGCTGTCCAAACAACTCTGCCTTCAGCAATCCCTCCAAACATAAACCAGACACCTACCCCCATCGTCAATGTTTATACTCAGATGAAAGGGCCTCTCGAGTGGAAAAGAGAACTGCAGCCACGGGGACAGAAGGGAGAAGCAGAGCTATAAATTTTTCTCCAGGAATGCAGCCGGGACATAACAAAAAGACTGCCCTACCAATTTATGGCAACAGGCACCCGGGGTTGAAAGGGGGACGGGTTGGCAGGCACCTTTCCGTGGTCTTGTGATCCCCTGGGGAGGCCCAAATCAAGCATACTAGGGATGCCCAGAGAATCCTATAGGGGACAGTCAGTTTCCAATTTTGACAACTAATGCAAACCAAAAACCTGTATTGCAAATTGAAGTAGAAGGCATATATGTGTAAATAGTGAAAATATGCCTCACACCTTCCAATGCCTGAAAAGTTTGTAAAGACAATAGGATTTTTAGGACAGATACAGCTGATTCCGATGACTGTCTGAAAACAAACTGCCTGAAAACAAAAAACAAAAGTGTGACCGTGCCTATCCTGATATCAAATCAGACTCCTATTAATCTGTTAGGAAGAGATGCATTATGTAAATTGGGTTTACAAATTTGGTGTTCTACAGAGGGAGTATATGTAGACATAAAGGGAACCTAAATGATGATCTCTGAGCCAAAAGCAAATGTGTACTGGATAGGACAGATAGAGGACGATGTGAGACAGACAATTAATAAATGGGGTAGATTCATTAAAGCACAGATCCCTGAATCATAGATACCCAAGTCAGGATCTCACTGTACAATGAAATATAACCCCTCGAGAAATGCAGACATAGAAAAGGAATAGCAGGAAGGAACTAAAGGGCAGAAAATTGAAATGATCTCACAATACATCATAATAGGTAAACAGGGAGCAGCCATGAAAATAACAGAAAATTAGTTCATACAGAAATGGTTAAATGTAAATGATTCTGTGCCACATATATCTTTATATGTAGGGAAAAATTGGGAAACAAAGAATCTAAGATAAATCCATTGATTTTTCATTTTTCTAACAGGAATTATACAATTTTGAGAGATTCCATTAAACTGCTTACAAAATTAGCCCAAAGAGGTCACAGATTATCTAAAACTGCAATATTGCCTGCAATACATGCTTGTGGTTGTCGAACGATTTAGCCGTTGGGTAGAAGCAATACCGTCTGCAGATGAGGGGGCAGGAACAGTAATTCAATTTTGACGAGAGAAGTGTTTCCCAGATTTGGAATCCCATCAGAAATAAGTTCAGACAATGGATCAGCCTTCATCCAAAAAAACTGTACAACAAGTATTACAACACTTAAGAATAAAGCAAAGACTAGGTTGTTGAGAAAGTTGAGAAATTAATGGTCTTAAATCCAAGCTCAACAAGATATGTGCAAGTAAACTTAACTTAATTGGGTTGATGCTTTACCTCTTGCACTAATGAGCTCCTGCATGCAAACTAACAGAAACACACATTTAACACAGCATGAAATGCTTACTGGTCAACCTATGCCTGTAGAGATGCAGCAGAGGCCCCTACTAAGAACCCTATTAGAACAATTGCAACTGCAATATATAAAGCTATCTATTTACAGGAAAAGAGAAAGGAGCCCAGGCACCCTACAAAGGAGAGGGACCCTACAGTTGTGGCAACTACTGCAACAGCCATTCAAGTGGAAGGAAGCACCACTTGGTGTCATCTAAACCACTGCACAAAAGTTCCCAAAGTAAGATCAGATAGAGAAGGAGAAAAAGCTGAAGGATAGAAAGAGAGTCAAACATTGCAGGGTGATAAAGTGCACAGTCTTAAAATCCTTGAGAAAACTATAGAAAAAACTAAGAAGGAAAATGAAGAAAGGTTGGGTAACATCAATCATCACATTCTTATTGCTAATTAACAAAAAACACAACCAATGCTGGAAAAGACAATAAAATGTGAAGCTGGTTTGATCCAAAATTAGGAAATTGGTGAGCATGGATTGCTAAATTAGAAATGTTTTTGGGAATCTCAATACCAATAGGAGGATTGTTATTTTGTTGTGTACTTCCCATATTAAAGTCATTAGTTATAAAAGCCGCAGTTAAGCAAATGCAAGTATTAAGATGCCAAGATGAGAAATTAATTCTAGTAGATAGCAAGGATATATATCATTAAAATTCACAAACAGCATTCACAAACACCGGATGAGGATTGAAGCAACTCTAACGAGGACGAAGACAAAGATGAATAAAGATGAGTCATACCCTGGGTGTAAGTGCTAGCCTAACCTATCCCCAAGGGTGACCCTCTACGATGCACAAAGTATCTGGGTTAAAGACATTTGCAAAAAGATTCTTTATTATTTTGATTAACATTTATTTTATGCTATAATGTATTTTATTTTGTTTTACCTTTAACGTATTCTACATAACTGTGACAACCACAGGCAAGGCTGAAACAAATGCACGCTCATGCTTATAACACTGTTTTATTTTAAATGAGAAGATTAGAGAGACAGGATCTTTTACTCCTTTCTAGTCAAGTGTGAGAGGAAAAGTTTGGTCCTGCTCTCTTTCAAAGTGCTGTTGCATAAAACGGTCAATATTAACAAAACTTGACTTGACTTAGTCACTAGATAGCTTATCAGAGGAGACTGAATTGTGAAACTGCACTTTGGGTAAAGGCAATGAAAGTGAGACGTAAATGTCTCAAAGGGGGAGTATTTTCTTAACCAAAATATAAATCAGGTACAAATTAATTTACCATTATAGTTATATTCTACAGTTAACTGTGCAAGCATGTCTCTTACTGTATAAGCACATCTCTTGTTATTGTTAGGGGCCTAAGTGAAGAAGAACATGTTCTGTTTGGATTATAATGGTACATCCAAAGACCCCCATTAACTCATTTTGACGTGTGCGTGAGAAGACTCCTATAAAGACCCTTCCCCATCCAGAAAAAAGCAGTTGTTCTGCAGACCAACTTTATATCTCTGATAATAAAGAGATTTAAGTCCCGCCGAGTCTGACTTAGAGCTTGCAGACATGTTTGCCTGGGTAACTGCTGCCTTTGGCCTGGAGTGGAACCCCCACCCAGCCCAGAGCGTTCATGACTGGACAATTGGTTCCTCTGGACTGCACAGGAATCCCAGTCCCATCCTTCCTTGGTACCTTTTTCCTGGAAGTGTATGAAGAGGTTCAGAAGTCATGGAGGACACTTTTCTCTGCCTGAAGCCACTTCCCAGCCTCCTCCACTCTGACTATCCTTGATGGCGGGGCCATCAAGGGCTATGTGGAGATACCTCCAGTGGAGCGTGCAATTGTGGTGTAACTGCAGTGCATCTGTGCCAGCAAAATCCTGCCACCATGGCCAACAGCGCCACTGGGCAGGCGACGGTATGCCCATTCTACCGGTTCACAAGGCCAAAGCGCTTACAGCTGCACAAGGATAGTTTTAAGCCAGGGTTGATGCAGGAACAATGCATGGTGACTAACCTCACCCTTCAGTGATGAAAGTCAGGTCATGGGCCCTCGAGCCAGGATGTCCTCCACCATGCCACCTTTGGCTAAAACAAAATTTGGTTTAGCTTTCTCGACCCTCCTTGTCTCCACGTTACCTCCCTCAGCAGGGTGCGGCCTCCACAGGTGTGCTTTCCCTAGTGCTCTCTAAATCCAGAGAGGATGAAGACCCATGCACCATGATTCCTCTCTCCTTTCTGCCTGTGTGGGGTGCTGGGAAAGTTAAGGAGGCTGGGAAGCGATAGTACAGTGGCATGCTGCTGATCCACTGCTGATTGACTGGGACACATCTCGACTCCTCAGCACAAACCTAAATGAAAGCAAACTGCATACCTGCTTCCGGGTAAGGCGTGGCTCGGTCCGCAACTCCTTTGCTCAATGCTCATTGGCTTTTTCCTCTCGGGCCAATGTTTATTGTTCAACGTTCATTATATTACTGAAGTTAACATTTTTTTATTTAATTTTAATTTTTTTCACAATTTAACTTTGTCATAATTACAGGAAAACAGCAGGTCAGCACAGTGCACACATGGACCATAACATAATTTAAGCTAACCTAATAGGAGCTTGAGGGAGGTTTTGTTGGCAGTAAAAGGCAATCTTTAATTTTCAATGGCGATGACATGCTTACCCACAAATTTAATTTTGGGAGGTATTAGCAAAACAAATTATCATACATAGTAATAAAGCCTGGTTCATTGGTCTGTTAGATCAAATTACTTTCTCACCACAAGTGGTACACTCCAGAGTTCATTTTTGATCGGGACGAGACCACCTCATTCAGGTGGGTTTGGACCAATTGTTTTTGTGTGCATTCTTTTATGTAGCATACCAGTATATGTTACATAATGTTACTGACTGGCAACTAGAAAAAAACTGCTTTTTTTGTTTCAGACATATGAGATGTACGATCAACAAGAGAGGTGGGGTTGAGAAGAGAGAGAGAGAGATAGAGGAACGGTTACTGCAACAGAGGGGAACACAAAGGGGAAAACAAACAGAGAATGACAGAATACTGGCTGAAGTCTCATACAAGACAGGACAAGAGCGGCCAGGAAACCGGTAACAACCAAGACGATCTGACAACGGACAGCAAACACGAGGGACTAAAATAGGAGAAAAAATTAACAGTGCAGGTGAGGGTAATAATTAGAAACGAGGAAACAAGGTTGTGGGAAAGACGAAGATGCTGGAGCATGTGGTGAGCTGTCACAACAAAAGCGTGTGCTCTGACAGACAACACAACACAAGGCACGGAAAACCACGTAGACAAACAAAAACCTGAGGTAATCACACTGAGGCCCTGAAAATAACCTTGTAATATAACCATTCTGACATATAATTTTGTGTTACAATACTGTTAACTCTTATTGGAGTTGCTGCCTTTTTCAACAAATTCATTGTTTGACCACACTTAATTGTTTTGTTTAATTTGTATAGCAAATTGAAAATCAGTATCTTAACAGTTTACATTTCTCATGTATATTGTCAAATTAAATGACTTACACAACTAGCACTGACAGTATGTTCACAAAGTTTAGACACAAGAAGACTGCTTTGCAACAATGCACATTGTGAAAAGGGATATAGAAAATAAATTCAAGAACAACAGAACAAATGTGGGTTGGAAATAAAGTTGTTGCTTTAAAAATTCCATAAACCTTTATTTTTCCATCCTAGCTATGAAAGATTACAAGTCTAATTGCATTTAATTATTTGGATTCATTTTAATTTGGATTCAGATCTAAACTGCAGTACTGTTTATAAGTTTGGAGTCATATGAAGACATATGTAGAAGAATGTATAGTTTTAGATAAAAAAATACTGCCAAAACAACATCTCCAGCTCATACAATTATAGGCTGTTTGTCACCTATTTCTTAAAATACTACCTATAGGAGTGTTTAATAAATTTTCACTCCTACCAACAGCGAAGATGCTACAGAAAATTTCACCTTAATTCAATAGCATCGAACTGCTGAAAATGTTTAAAAAATATTGCTCACAGGGTTAGGGTTAGTAATGGGCTGTGTTAGGGAGTCGAAATGCTCTAACACACTGGCCTGGTATTGCTGTCGGGAAACTACTGTTACACACTGCATTAAAAGCACAATATGTAATTTTCGCTATTAGATGTGGCAAGTTCAAAACAATAACAAAGGCATACTCTTATAATGGTGAATTAACATAATGTTTAATGCGAACTTATTACTTACAGGAATTTCCAGATGTAATTATTGTTGAAAACTTTTGGAAGCATGTAAGTACACAAGTGAACAAAATAAAAGTGCTAGTGGTTTTAATATGCATCATGATTCATGTAACTGTAAACTTGTAGAGCATTGTGTCAGCAGTGCAACGGTGTAGGGTTTGATAAAATGTATACCTTATATTAAATTGCTTTCCAAAGCATTTGCCAAATTCATAAATGTAAATTTTGCAGAATGGATATTGGAATGGTGTGTAAGGTAGTGTAAAATCTCCACAAATCACATTTAAACAAACCCACAATTTGACTAGTGACGAGGGTCATACATCATTTGATAACAACACATGAAACTCGCAACTTTAGTTGATTTTAAGCCAGCTAGGGCTTGCTTAATTTTAAAATGTAAAACAGTGTAAAAAGTATGTGATGTAAATGCTGGTTGCCCTATAGGTTGTTTGGGCAATTACTGAGAAATTGCTGTGAAGAGTTTTAAAAAGTGAGACTATTAAGAGTTTGATATTCTAACAGAATGTATCTAAAATACAATTTACCGCAGAGAAATTAAGGGAACATAACTTGTCTGAAAAAATTACAACATTGAACAGAGCTGTTCAGGATATTGAAGTTCTGATCCAGCCAAGCTAGCCAGATTAAAACCTGGCATTATGTTCAAGTTGTCCCTTTTTAAGCAAGGTCTCTGTGCCATTTATTTGTAATAAATCCATCAGTGACACTCAGACTTTTGTTCTGGCAAACACATTTTCATTGGTGTTGGTGTCAGATGTTGGGTAAATGATGATCATGTTTGTTTCTGTTTCGATTCTTCAGTTCAGTTGCTGGTGAGACGTTGCTGTTGGTCAGCTGTGGAAAATATTGAGGCTGGAAAACATGTGACTGTTTTAGTAAAGTATTCAAGTAGTGTAATTTAAATTGCATTCCCATTAAATTGCAAGTCAGCAGCCCAAACCATTTTATAAGCATGTCCAGATCACATGTCATTCACTGTTTTATCAATTTGTTTAATGTTGCTGTGTAATTATTTGAATACATACAATGGCAATTTAAAAACCCCACCATACTGTGAAATACTAGGGCACTTACAGTAATGTGAATTGGCCACAGGGTGCTTAACTGTAATTAAGATGATTTAGAATTCAAAAAAACCCTAACCCTTCATATGAAAAATATTTTTTATTATTTTGTTTTTTTATGAAACATATATTGCCTGGACATGTTCTTGACAGGTTTTGTGAGATTTATGTATAGACATTTTTTATTTTATGTTGATATTGTACCCCGGTAACTCTGCGTCTAGTGCCTTTCTCAAAGCGTCTTCCAGAACGATCTGTTTCTCTGGGCCAGCATGATCCCCCATCCTCCTGAAAGTATGGTAGCTCTAGCAGTTCTTCACATGACAGTCTTCTAGAAGGATCCATTACTAGGCAGGACTACACACACACAAACACACACAAATACAGTATACATGCTTTCACACATTGTGTCCACTCAAGCGAATGTACAGGTAGGTATCGTAACTCTACGTCTACAGCCTTTCTCAAAGCATCTTCCAGAACATTCTGTTTCTCTGGCCCTGCTCTAAATGGTTGATAGGGTGTGGCTGGTCAGTTTTCATAGTGATGATTAAAGACTACTTGCCAGTGTCAGTTAAAAGAGATCACCCACTTGTCTTTATAATGTTTTGTCAAGCCAACATTATAAACGCTACCCAACTCTGGCAACACTGCTATTTCCTCATTTTCCTATTGTTTATTCTCCTCACTCTCATGTTATTTCTGATAACCATTTTGATGTCTGGTAAATTGAGTAACTGTTAAATATGATTAGGAATCTATATATATATATATATATATAACTTATCTCTGGAAAGCAAGTTTTCGATTCAAGTTAGGCTCTATCAACAGATTTTGTTGGATAATTTTAAATTAAAGGCAATAAACATTCAAATAGAAACTCAATGCACATAGAGGGCTATGGGCTGCTTATTCCTCACTATTGCCCGTGTACAGCTGTACTTTTCTGCCATATCTGAGGCACCATAACTCATCATAACTCTGCCCACGTAAAGCAGACATGGGCAGATTAAGCCTTAACAGCACATCAGTTATCATCCTGGCAATGCCCAGAGCACCCTGTTGTCTCTAATATTCCCCATATTTTTATAATGTATGAATTTTTATAATGTATATAACGTAATATATATTTTTATAAGCTCCTCATGCGCAACAAAGTCATGGTTCACATAGCACAGACACTTTCCTCCTGGTACCATTAACTATTACAGAAAACTGAACAAGGGGTGGAGACCTAATCTCACTTGCAATACCTCGGATTATTGTAGTGGCCATTATGTTTAGGATTTCAATCTGTGATTTAGGGCATGTGTATGCAATGGCGTGATATGATAACCATTTCAATAAAATGGGATTATTCTCCTCTGCCCTAAGTTTCAGGAGCTTTCATCAGTATGGCGTCTTAAAGATTGTCCCTGCCTTTCCACCTCCCATACAGAGCTAACAATTTTCCTCAAGCAATGTCTTGCCACCCCCTGCTGTTTACCCCATGCACTAGAAAAGTGGGCACTGATGGGGTCTGAGTGATGTGCACTTACAGTCACATAATGTCAGTGGGCTTTGGAGGTCCGGTGCACTGAAAGTTTTTCAATGGCTTTTTCCAATTTCTAAAGCCTGTACTAATGAAAGTATCATCATATTTCCAGAAGCACTCATTCTTATAAACATGTTTTGCTTAATTATGGCCAAATTCACTGAAACATTTTATGTCAGTTTTTTTCTCTGCCATTTTATCTGGCCAACAACACAAAGCAAAACTTGTTTAAATATGAGATAGGCTCATAGGTTTACTACGTAGTCATACAATAATTATTAAATTATCATGCGTCCTTCACATAGTATTTTAGGTTTTTGCTGCAGCAAGCCCATCGATCTGCCACAACATCATATTCAGCAAAATCCACCTTAATAGTAAATCTACAATATTTGCCTAATATCAGGTCACACATAAGCTGTGTTAGCTGTAGAACCCGTTTTATGTTGGCTGTTAGAGCCAACAACACAATTTACACAGTTTCAGATTTATGGGTATTATAAAAAAGGATTTGGTGGACTTTTACCATTATAGGGTGATCATTTACACACACTATGAACACACATTTATGTTCAAACACCATGTAACTGAATTTTGCAGTTCCCCTACAGGTCCCCTTAAAATGCAAAAACTTGGGATTTAGAAATAAAGGCAGAAATGAAGGAAATTCCAAAGAGATAAAGTGCCATGACACTAAATGATCGACTATCACCCACCAAGGAAAGTTGTATTATAGGGACAGCTATTTAGAATGTTTACAGTTTAGAATGTCTTGTAATAAAAATGCTCTGTTGGTCAAAGGAGAATGGCCAGATTGGATCCAGCAAGGTAACAGTAACTAAATAACCACTCGTTAAACTCGTTAGAAGATATGCAAAAACGAGCAACACATCAAACCTTGAGGAGATGGGCTTCAGCAGCAGAAGACAGCACTGTCACTCTTGTCTGTCAAGCACAGGAAAGTTAATCTCCTGTGGATACGGACATACCAAAACTGGACAATAAAAGGTTGGAAAAATGTTGCCTGATCTAATAAGCCCAGGATAACTGTACAAAATCTTTGATCAAAAGATGAGATTATTCATCAGGCATTATCAACATAATGCCAAGAATGCTGTTTGACAGGACTTAACTTTGTTTGAACCATGAACATTCTGTTAAATGCAGGATAGACAATCTTTTCCAGAGACATTTTTGTTATGCTGTTTAAAAGTCTCTTTACATCCTGATAGTATAAGTAAAGAGGTATAAAAATATTTATATATCTTCTGTGGAAGGAGCAAGAACCATAAAATGTGTCCAGTCATTGCAATGATAGGAAATCCTTTGTACATTGTTGGAGGAGGCATGTCTTGGAGAGCGCTCTTAATGGAGGGTGGGATCTAATGCTTTCAAAGCTAGCTTGCTATTGCTAGCATTTCTGAAATGGCCTACCCTACCTTTAACACAATAAGCATTAATCTGTTACCTAATGTTCCAAAATTTAGACACAGAGATGCATTGACAGGCCTACAGGCCAATACCTCACCTTCATCACAGTAAGAGCATGCAGAGAAAGACCATGAAACCTCTTCTCTAGTGGCTCCTGTTTCAGGACAAAAAAAATTTAAGTTGTGAACAATCTTTCAGAATGACCTTTGTGCATGTACAATCTGTGTGTATTTATGTGAGTAATTAGGTTACCATGGTATCAGGTTCAGGGATGCTGACTCCACTAAAGAAAACATTAGACCGAAACACCTGTTGATGTCGTGGGATCAGATCACCTATCAGTGTTTAAAATTCAGCAGTAAGGAATCTAACAATCTTTTTAGTTTAAACACATTTATACGAAAAGAGGGAAATTTCCTTTTCCTTCTATTCCTTTTTACATTGTTTTGGCACTATTTTAAACAATAACAGTGCATCTAACATTTACATTCTAACTGAACTTTTTACTTTTTAAAGTCTATGATGTCTAACTCCTCTGGTATTCATGCTGCAATTAAAAAAAACAAGATCAGAGTCCCATGATAGGATATCCTACTTGCCAGTCAAACTATGTATACATTTATGTGTTGGAGGAGTCATGGCTTCGGAGTGCGCTCTGAAGAGAGGGTGCGATTTTATGCTATGTACATATACACACCTCTGTGATGTAAAATGATTAAAAATGATGAAATAATGAAACATTATATTCTATATTCTACCAACCATTACCCTATCCCTAAACCTAACCCTCACAGAAAACTTTTTACATTTTTAAATAAGCATCAATTAGTTTGTTTAATCAATTAGTATGTTTAATTTTTCTTAAGTTTCCCTCATGGAGACTGCTGACTGGTCTCTACAATGTAGGTGTGTGCGACTTTTACCTTCCTTGTGAGGACATTTAATCCACACAATGGTAGAAAAACAAGAACACACACACACACAGTAAACTCTGTCAGTACCCAGCGTTTGTCGAATCAGATACAGTTGATCCATGTCAGAACGTCCTGGCCAAAGGGGATTTCCAGACAGCAACTCAGCAAAGACACAACCAAGGGCCCAGATGTCCACTGGGGGACCGTACTGAGTGTCTCCCACTAAAAGTTCAGGGGCTCGATACCACCGAGTTGCCACATAATCTGTGTAATCATCACCTGGACCAGCTTTTACACACACACATAGACATGAAATGACATGTACATCATACAAAAAGGATTGCAATGTGTTGACAGATATACCCTGTGTACACCTACTGTAACAATACCCTGAAACCCAAGGATGAGAAGTGTAAGCAGAGCCTGTGTCTGTGAGGCTTCAGGCTACCTTGAGAGTGAGCTTAGAATGTGTGACAGCTCATACAGATAGGAGGTATAAATAAGTCATTAAGCAGCTGAAGATGTAAAATGCACATAAATAGCTACAGTAGAGAGTGGGTGAGCGAGAGACAAAGAGACCTACTGAGGATGCGAGCAAAGCCAAAATCACAAAGCTTAATCACACCAGTCTTGGTCAGAAGAATGTTTTCTGGCTTCACATCCCGGTGGATACACTGGAGAATAAACATAAGGACTGACTGTCAGAAATAAATACATACAGGCAGATTAAAGACTTCTCAACCCTCAACTAACATTAGTATTAGCTATATTGTTTCTACCAGCTATTTGATTATATAACATGGGTGGATTAAACAACAACAGTAATCTTGGTTACAATATTCCTTCTGTCAAGACATTGTTAGTGCATTGTTTTTTTAAGATTATTTTAAGTAATTTAATTATCATGTGACCTTATCTTATTATTATTATGTTATTATTGAATAAACATTTGTCAAAAAAACATTTTGATCAGTAGTTTATTTTATTTCAGAGCTTATGAGCACAGCATAGCACAGCTATTTGTTTATTTTATTTTAATGGGTTACCATTTTGTAATGAGGAATATTCATTACTCATCCATTGTTTTAACGTAGATAATGTAATTTATTTGCTACAGAGTTTATATAAACATAAAAATGGCTTACGATGTTTAACGTCCCTTTCGAAGGAACTAGACACTGTGCCTGGTTTGATGCTATACGCCTTCAGTGTGACCGGTGTCTGAATCTTATTTCAATCACGTTGTAATGGCCCATGGTGGTGCCTGATGCATTGTGTTAGGGCAATAACACTAGCATGGGAAACCGAGGTTTGAGTCCCACACCGAACACCTCTCCAAGTGTCTAGTTTAAACATTTACAGAGCCTCGCATCTGGGCAAGTGGCCTGGAGAGAGGTATTTTTGTCACCAACATTCAGGCACTGCCATGGGTAGTGTGATTAGACATAAAATTAGCGTGATTATTTTATCTAATTTTATCTAATCACACAAATCACATTCAGACACCGGTCACACCGAGGGTGTTCCCCATAGCGTCAAACCAGACGCAGTGTCCTGTTCCCTTCGCAGGGAACCAAGGTTACATACGAACTTAGAGATGATTTTTGCTGTGAAATTTTGTTAACATAACACAGGGTAAAGATTTCTAAATAGCACTTATAGTTTAATAGCTTTTTAGTTTGGTGTACCTCAGATGTAACCAGTATTGAGAAACATTGATGCAAGATTTTGACATAATGTAAACCTATTCAAAATAACCACTGTTTGTTCATATCTGCACTTCCTCAAACAAAAGTAAAACTAGGTGATACGAGACAAAGGTGTACAAAAAGTATGTTAGCAAATTTCATCCCTAGAAAATATATACCTTGTCCCCCAAGCCCTACCCTCCAAAGATATGCATACACACAGAGACACCTGAGAAAGTTGGAACAGGACAGCAGATACACATCATGTTAATTAAACACATGAGATTTAAAATCAAATTGTGCCAGTTGTGGCCTACTGGTTAGTGAGTCAGGCTTGTAATCACAAGGTTTCTGGTTTGATTCCAGTGCTGGCAGGTAGCAACTGTTGTGCCCTTGAGCGAGGCACCTGACGCCCCATTGCTCCCTGGGCACGGTAGTGTGCTGCCCACTGTTCCGGGTGTGTGTGCATTCATGACGTGCAGTGTGTGTTCACTCCTCACCAGTGATGGGTTAAATGCAGACGTCACGTTACGGGTATGGGCTACCATATCTGACAAATATGTCACTTTCAAACAATCATGAATCTAGATTTCTACTAGCCTTGTAAAGGTACTATGAAATTAGTTTTTGGCTTCCCATATATTGGCTGCCCTGTAAACATGCCAAATGAAATGGTTCTTCAAGTGTTCTGAGCAGCTACAAAATAAATCTGATTTGCCATTACATTTTTTGTTGTCCTTTTTATAGATTTCGTTTGATATTTAAAGATAATATAAGAGTGAACCTCTGCTGTATTTTTACAAGAGAACAGCAAGTAAACAATGTGCATGTCTTTATTTACTCTGAATCAGCTACCATCAATGCAGTAATATTAAATCTAACAGATTGATTTTGATAACTTTGAATTGGTTCTCATGTGTCTTGTAACTGTCATAAGCTTAAAGCTCAAAATATTAAGGATTTTCATTCACAAACATTTTGCTTCAGAAGACATTTATTAAATCACTGAAGTTATGTGTTATGATAGACTGATGTGCTTTTTGGAGCTTCAGAAACTCTAGGAACTAGGCAATGCCATTACAATGCTAGGAAGAACAAGGATACTATTTAATATAACTCAGATTGTGTTCAGTTGCAAGAAGAAAGACATACACACCTAGACTGGCTTGAGGGTAAGTAAATTATAGGATAATTTTCATTTTTAGTTAAACTATTTCTTTAATTGTAAAATGACGTGTGAGTAAACATGGCCAATGAAATCTAGAAAAAAGAAATTGGGCATACTGACATTGTGTTTGTGGCAGAAGTTCACAGCTTGAAGAGTCTGCCACACAATACTTCTGAGTTGTGCCCCAGGAACCCTGAAGAGAACCAAAAAATGGACAAATGTTAATAGCAAGTCTGCTGTGGCTAAAAACCAGACAGTTACCATGGAACTGTAGCCCCTGGCAACCAACTTATTTGTTTTCAGGAACAGCTAAGGTTACAACAGAAAGGACTTCTGGAAAAAAATAGAGAGTGTTGGGTGGCCACCAACCTGTGAGGCCTGTTCAGCTTTACAGCACGATGCAACTGTCTAATGTTCTGAGTCAGACTGGGAGTAAACCCTAAGCTTTCCTCTAAAACCCAGATATTTATGTAACACCTTCTGAGTCAGGAGCAGTTTCAAATGATCTCTTACAAACATTTTCAATTGTTGCTGCTGTTAACAATAACCTTATATGTATTTGTTGTATGTAAATGTATTTGTTATTAATATATAATAACAAAATTACTTTAAGAACATGGGCCAGTTGCATAAACATAACTTCTAAATTAAGTGTGGTGTTGTTACATGCAAAAATGCAGTAATATTGTAATTACATTGAGAGTATTTTCATTTGAAAAAGAAGAACTTATGTTAGGAATTATATGTCAGGTGGTTAAAATGTTATTGCCTTATGAGGGGTTTAAGCGTTGTGATTGGACCGGCTATTTGTACCTCCGAAATACCTCTATGTACAAAGAAAAGCAAGTGCGTGAAGTGGGGCTACAGGTAATTCTGTGCTGCTGTTCTAATTAAAGATACTCTTATTCTAAGTCCTTTAGTACAACACTAGCTAATTATGGATTTTCTGTTCGGACACCACATTAGGACTGTAGGTGGGTTGACATGGAGCCCTGTATTCCATTTGTAATCAGTTTAAAAGACCAATCCAAAAGAAAATGCTCCATTGTAAACACCTTAATTGGAATAAAGGCCAAAACCGATTGAAATTTTAATCTGTTTAGATTAAAATTTAATCTGTTCAGATTAAAATTTACATGTACATCACACATGTACACCATGTAAACATGTTAAACCGATTACTGAGTCGTCCTTCTGCGCATACCTGGTCTTGATGCATTTCAGGTCAAGAGGTCATCAAAATTCACAGTGTTTTGTCATTTTTATTTTTTTTTTACTGAGGTTTGTACCACTTGATACAGTTTAACAAATATTTATTTAGAACTCTGAAATGTGCTCAGTACTCCCCCTATTAATTAACATGAAATTAGCAACATGAAATCACTTTTAATACATAAGCTGTAATTAAATAACAAAGAAATAACAGATCTTCATTCTAACAGGACTTGCCGACACATGTAAATAACAGATCATTTAACGCCTTGTGATCAGTCTTGAAATATGTCACTGACTTTTGACAAAAAAAATTGACAAAACAATTGTGATCAGTCCTAAAAAATGGATGACTAAATTGTAAGCCTAGTCTAAGCAGTTTATGCATCCAGCCACAGGATGTACATGTGCTGTTTAAGTTATTAAAGGGGCCATTCCATGGGCTATTTTTTCTGTTCCCTAAAATGTAATTATAATATTACTGAAGCTTTTGGACAAAAACCATTCATGTAATTTATTTAACACAATTTAAGTAATTTATCTCTTTTCCACACTGTTTTTTGACTGTCTAAAAAGGAACAGCACAGTGTTTGACTGGCATCTTACTGCTATCACAAATGTATTGTGAGCGTAACATGGCCTTTAAATCCATTCACGCCTCCAACATATTCTTTTCAGCCTGTTGCGCGATGTTGTAATGGATTAATCCCAAACAAAGAGGATGCTGCTATGATGTTGTCAGGAGAGGACTGTTTCCACCTCTCTGTGACTAAATGACAGTGAGCGATGAGATGATGTAAACGTATTTATTGTTATCTTGCTTTGGGTCAGGTCTTATGAAAATAAATCTACCTTGGGGGGTAACAAATTCAGCCATTTCGCAATTGTTTCTTTTGCAGGAGAGTAAAAGAATTTCTTCTAAGAATTTTTATTTCTTTATTGATAAGGAGGATGTTTTAAGTTATGAAACTTGCATCATGTATGAATTATACCAAGCCATTATACCAAGCCTTCTTATATATCTAAAGATGAAGGGAAATTTGATTTCTCATGTCATGACCCCTTAACTATTGTTATAACTATAAGAGAATATAACTGTAAGATATTTTAACCCAATTTAGAGCTAAGAGTTAACAATAGTAAATGTTGAATTCAGCACAGATGTTCTGAAATCCCTCACACTTAATGTCTACTGAAGTATAGAAGAATATAGGAGAAAAAAGATAAAGCGAATACAGGGTTCCCACACTTTTTACTTTTTAACTTACTCTTAACCTTACTGGACAAGAAATTTGAAAAAAAAAAATTCTTTGTTCTTGTTAATTAATGCAACATTAATTAACAAGCAACATGCAACAGATTCAGATTTGTATATCAAGTATTCATCTTTAAAATTAGATTTCAAATTTCCTGATAAACAGTATACAGTTTTTTCATGATTATAGAAACTATGCAACTATTAAAAAGAACAAACATTTTTAAAAGTGAATTATGTTAAAGATATACATTTTGTTGCCTACACGTGTTAGCTTTGACACATATATTTTATGAATAGACAGAAGTTAAAAAGAGATTTCATGATTAAAGATAAGAATGTTACTGACCCTCTGGGATGTCTGTCTAGTTCACTGAGTACAGTTTGTTCACAAAACTCAAAGACTAAGTGAAGGCGTTTCTTCCTCCTGAAGACCTCCAGCAAGTTCACCAAATTCACATGCTTAAGTTGCTGCATGGATAAAATTTGAAAAATGTACATATAAGTGTGCAAAAAAATTGTTACAAAATATGGTGGAGGAATTAAAAAGAACTGAAAAGCTTGAGAGTCTGTATATATCTACCTTCAGCATGCGGATTTCTCTTGATGCTATTTTCTTGATGACTGGGTCATCTTCAGACTCCACAAACCTTTTAATGGCCACCATCTGACCTGTGTCCTTGTGTTTGCATTTGAACACAACTCCATATGAGCCCTCACCAATCTTAGCCAGTTTTTCATATTTATCCATCTCACTGAGATGATGAAGCATTACATATTGTAAACAAACAAACCTCTTTAAAAGAGAAACATGCAAGGGTCATTAATTTACTAGAAACAATAAATATTAAGAAAAAGTTACTACAAATTAATTTAAATAGTAAGACATTATGTATATGTTGTTTATTCACTTAGTGTTAGTCAGGTTTGTGAACGTTTAATTCATCAGCAAACTTTCAGGTTAATATTTGCATAGCCTATACATGAATCTATACATGAAAGAAACTGTATAATAAGTCCTTGTAACACCTTGTAAACTAATTCCTTGTCTATTTAATATACACCTATTTAAACATCCATGGAAACGATGGATGGTGGCGTATTTTATTTAAATAACTTATAATAATAAAACAATAATCTGATTATTTTAAAGCATTTAAACAGTCATTCTCTTAATCACCTTGATTACCGTACCTGACAAAAAGATTAAAATTACATATCCAGTTTTGTTCTTCTCTTCTGTTAAAAAAACAACATTCCTTTAAACGCCGGACTTATATCATATTAGCGGTTTTAAAATCGTAACAATATGCATTCCTCATTAACAAGTGGCCACTCACAGTTCAATGTTTGGTCTTTGCTGACACATTGTCCTCGAGACAGCGTTACCATAGTAACCAAATAAGGTCATTCCAGTATATCAGTCACAATATGTGAAGATGTTACTGGGTTAGGGAGTCATCAAATTATTTACTCCAGCGAGTTCCTTCAGAAATATTTTTACAAACGTTCTAATGTGCTTACAGTAAGCAGTGCCGTTCTTGCAACCCTGTAACGTATCCAAGACGCGCTGCGATCGTACAACTAGCCAGTGCTCGCAGTCAAGCTAGATAGTGGCAGAGCCAGAGGGGTGGCCCTGGACTCCTGACACCTTACTGGCCACCCCAGGGGAACTCTTCCCCTGGAATGCGATCGCGAATGGAGCGATCTCTAATTTTAAAAGACTCTAGTTCGGCCACTGGCTGGATCTAACAAGTGACCACTGAGAAATTCACAACACTTCATCCTCTATGAGGCCCCATGCAATTTCCACACCCGTGATCATTTTCTGCGTAAATTGTTTGGGCATTATGACACAGAGTAACGACTGAGAGGCAAGACAAAATACAAAACTAAAGAAATAAAAATTATAACAAAAATAAAGAAAATACAAGTTCCTTAGTGATCTTTCTCATTAATACCATCTGTATAGAATGTATACATTATACAGATTTAAACAAATAAGGATATAAGAAAGTGAAAAATTGCCAGGGGTAAATTTGCAAATTTAAGTAAACAATTAAATTAACATAGTGTCTCATTAGTATTTTTCGTACTCACTGATCATTAATAAATAATTGTATTTCTCATGACGTCATCCAAGCTAACATGTTTAGGGTATATGAACGTTTCTTTCACGTTTTCATTAATTTACCCCAGAAGATGGCTGTAGTGCAACATTATGGATGCTACTTATAAGAGGAGGCATATGGCCTTAAGGAATTCTCTCCGTCAACTTTAATATAGTTCAAGAGAAGATGGCACTGGTGAGGAGGTGGCTTCTTTTTCATACATTTTGGTTGTTGTTGGACAACCTTATATCAGACATTGAATATTTTTCATGAGAACTAAATCTATGAACATTTTGAATATTTCTCTCTTTTTGCATTCATTCCTACATTTATCTTGCTGGTGTAAATTGTTTGGGTCATGGTTGTGCAGGGAATGGCCATGTGTCTATTTCATCCTCGTTTCCTTATGTTTATTTGATTTTCTGATTCAAATGCATTTAATCATAAATTTGTATTGCTTACATGCCAGAAAATTATGAGCATGTAGACATGGTCATTGTAAATAGTTTCATCAGCGCTGGTTTAGGGCATTATAGATACTCAAGAATAATTTTTTGGCCGATTATTATGATCTTTGCAAGGTTTTGCACAGGTCAAGATCAGCAGTTGATAATATTATGGCAATAACAACTCTGCTTTATTTTGGTAAAAGCACTTATTATGCTTAAACACTCTTTCCGATGCATATTTGTAGGCATACAAATTTTAATAATAAAAATGGGCCTTATTAATATTGTTTAAAACTTTTTCTAGTGAAGACCAGGAGACCTGGATTCTCTTCAGCAGCAGTCTTTATTGTAGAAAATGATGAACACAAATCTACACCTCAGAGTGTACAGCTTGGGTGCTGCAGTCATCAAGTGTGACTTCAAGTTAACAAATTGCATTTATAGCCATTTTGAGGGGCAATCCCTTCAAATGGAAACAAAGCACTCAGGTGACAACTTTAAACAAAGGACAGATGGAAGTAACAACCCTGTCCCAAATCCTGGAGTCCCACCAACCTTTAATTGCATCAACATAATTGTTTTACTCAGACAACTTTATTATCATAGAGATAAAAAAAGGATTCAAACCTAAAAGGTTTGACATTCACTTTTGTGTTAATCAGATCACTTGATTATCAGATCAAGTAATCTGATTAAAAGTTAAAGTTAAAATAGGCATTTTTGTAGAATTACATTTACAGAAGATCTTGAAAAGACTTTTCTTCAGTTTTAATTGTTTAGTTATATTACTTTAATCTCTCTGTATTGGTAAATTTAAGATTAAATATCCATATATCCAAAATGTTGCAAAAATGTTACACAAATACACAGGCTTTCATAGGGTGTTCTAATTTTTGTCACATGACTGTATGATATATATATATATATATATATATATATGACAATAATTGTTATCAATAATAAAAGTTATCATGTACAGTAGGCAGAAATTTCTGAATAATGAAGAAGTCATTCTGTGTCAAATCAACTGAGGCAAATTTAGTCTATAGGATTTCACCATTGGTCCTTAAAATGTAGCTCCCAAATAAAATAGTTAAGAATGAGAATCTAAAAGGACGTTAAGATATCTCATTAAGACATTAAGATAATGCTTACCTCATGCTAACTGCTCAGTCTGCTATTAAGTACAATATAAATCAAAGGCTTGCAAATCACTTATGAGCCCATTCACCCACCACACAGGCGTTACCAGATAATTCATATCAGAACCAGCAGGCTGAAGAACAGTTTTTAACCTACAGACCATCAGAACCCTCAACAAACTTTAATGCAGATATCAACACCTTCCTCTCTATCTTTCTCTTGCTGAAAAGTTACTTTTAATATGATACCTGTCATTTATTAGGTATTTTATGTTATTCATAAACCTATTACAATCTTACTATTGTTAATTAGTATTACTTACGTCTTATAAGAAAAACAAACATTTTCAATAATACTGTAGTGTCTGGCATGGCCCAATATTTGGATCATGTATGGATCATAAAATACCCCTTTTTACTTAAGACATACAAACCTAGTGTGGGGGGTTGAAAGACCCTAGGAAAGACTTCTATCCAAAGGAAGAACTCTTTCTAACTTACAACTAAACAGTCCTAAACTGTATATATTTGTATACATTCCCATGGTATGCTGGGTACAAAACTATGTATCTTTACTGTAACTCTGTAGATAGGTATGCAAGTTTGGATTGATGTTTTGTTTGCATTCATGCATTAGAATGAATCACAAAACTAATGTAGTTCAAACTCTGTCATATTTTGAGCCAGAGGCTGGGTGTCCAGCCTCTGGCTCAGTCCATCTGAGACAGACTCTCTTGATCACTTCAGCTAACTTTGTCAACCTCCGGAACTTGACAAACTCCATCACTTCTGAACCACTCATGGCCCTCTCTCCATGTGCATTTGGATTCACGCTCTGCACTAGAGCTCAATGCAAGTATCCATCTTCTATACACATAGAATAGCTGCGCTAAGTTGTGGCCCTTTATTAAGGTGATTCTACTGGTGGTTTAATTCAGAATGCTTAGCTGATTTGACTTGCACAGGCTTAACATCCTCTCGCTCTCTCTCTCTCTCTCTCTCTCTCTCTCCTTGCTCTCCTTACTTTTGGTTATGTGTTTAATGTGTGTAGGTTTATGTATAGTTATGTTACATGTTCCCCTGTAGTGTAGTTTAATAAACACCCATGTGTATACACCTTTGATTGTTGCTGCATTTAATGCTCACAAATAAGGTCACTTAAACTGTGTGCAATCTTTCTACATGCTCTAAAGTCCTGTTAAAGCAGAGAAGCATTGTTTTCAAGGCCAGACAAATAATGTTTCTTAGATTCCCTTACACAGGAAATGGTGGAGAATATATTAACATTAATTATGAGTGAACTTGTTCATATATGACATAACTATCGTTGAACAAGCCTCAGTATTAATTTCCCTTAAACACATTTTCGCTACAATACCATGAATTAACACTATAACAGATTAAGACCATAACAAATGAGTGTTAATCCAAACTCATTTGTTATGGTCAAGGGTCGCTGGTTGATTTCCTAGACCATAAGCTTTTGTTAGTTAGGCCCTTCTTTACTGCTGGTGGGGCAGAGGAGGATGCTTCCTCCTCTGAATATTTTTTTTGAGGGGGGAATGGGCAGCTAGTTCCAGTGGACATGGAGCTTGGCCCACCATCGTTTCTAGCATGTCCAGTCCTGACAGTTGCTACTCCTGTGCTTTAAACACAAAGAGTCCCCAATCGTCATGACCGCCTTGCCAGAGTGTCCCCAGCTATCATGGCTGCTTCCTCAGAGACTCCCAACCTGTCATTTCCACCTCACCAGAAAGTTCCCAGCCATCATGGCCACCTCGCCAGAGAGTCCCCAGCTGTCATGGCCGCCTTGCTAGAGAGCATCCAGCCATCATGACAGCCTCTTCAGAGAGTGTCCATCCATTATGTCCGCCTTCAGAGAGTGGCCTGAGTTCCTATCTGCCTTAATGCAACCATAGAGGCCATCCTCAAGTTTCTGTCTGCCTTAATGTGATTACAGAGGTCGTCCCTGAGTTTTCTGCCTGTCCTGATGCAACCACAAAGGTCATCTCTAAATTTCCTGTCTGCCCGGAGATGACCCTAGAGGTCAACCTGGTACACAGTCTCATAATGACCATGGAGAATGCCCCTGCGCCTGCTGCCTGTTTCGACATATTCCATGAGGCCAACCCTAACTTCTCTGTGCTTTGAGTTTCAGTTTCATCTGATCAGCCATGGTGGTTTTAGTTCCACCAGAACTTCCCTGGCAGTCTTCAGGTGCAACAGCTCCACCTTGGTGGTCCCCAGCTTTGCCTGCTCTAGTGTGGTGGTTTAAAACTTTGCTGAGGTGGTCTTCTGCTACACTGTGGAGGTCCTCGTTCCCATCTGCTCTATTGTGGTGGTACTCTGCTCCACCATGGGGATCTTTAGCCTGCTCTGCCCTGGCCACCTGCCCAGCCTGCTTTACCCTGGCTAAGCTCCCTTGACATCCACAATAAAGGGCACTCCCCAGACAATTGCCATTTGATCGTAGAATTGCATTTACCATAACTTACTAACCAGTCTCATCATCTCTAATTGCTCTCAGATGTGAATCATTAGCCCTATTAAGATCACCCCATATAAGTTATGTGTCAGCCAGTCATTCATTGCAAAGTCTTGTTAGTGTAATGTTGCAATTCTAAGCATTTTGTGATTTTCTTCCTGTGTTCTGGGTTTAATACTCTGCCTGCTTTCCTAGTTTTCATTGTTCTCTTGTGATTTGGACTGCTTACCTTGTGTTTTTGATCCCTGGCCTGTAACCTGGTTTATGATTGTGAATTACAATTAATAAAGCTGCACTTGGATCCTCATCCCTTTGTTTCAGAGCAATCTGTAACAGCACTAAGCTTATATACATAAATTTATACTATAGTAAATTTTACTTAGATGGAGTTGGAATTTAGAAAAATGTTTAAATTTTTTTATATATAATAATAATATATATATATATTTTTATATTATTTTTTATATGTACTAAATGTTCTCTTTTTGTGTACTCAGTCTGTTTCAAATTTTTGAATGTCAACAAGCCAGTTAAGGTTTTTAGAACATGTCACTCATTGGAGCCTATATACAGTAAAGTGCAGCCTGGCATCAGAAGCTCATTTCAGTGAAGATCTGAGTGACAGCCAGGTTAATCATTCGAGCAGAATACGCAAAGCGATCGTGGTTATTAATGTCAGTTCAATGACCACCCAAAGAAAATAAAAGCGACTCACAGAGCAAAAAGCACAACTCGACCGTGGGAGCTGACTTTAGTTCAGTGATGATCTAAACAAAAGCAAGGAGAATCACTGAGCATAAGCAGTTTACAGAGTGAGAGAGAAAAAATCTATAGTTACAAATGTCTACAGAAAGAGAGTGAGTGCAGACATCAAGTCTAAATATAGATATAGTATAATAATATTATATAAAGATAGTGTACACAAGAGTGGACACAACATCTCTTTCTTGTAATGAGCACAGTGTTGGTGAGAGAGTGTTTGCAGATAGATGGACATTACTTAGCCTTGAAACGTTTTCTGTGTGGAACACTGTCACAGAGAAAAGCTTTTCTGCACTGGCAGCTGACACAATGTCTGTTGAGCTAACCAACACTTTAACAGAAGAGGTGAGCGGGTTAAAAAATGCTTCGTTGTTGGCTATCAAGCCAACATTAGGAGAAGTTGAGGAGCGCCACGTTGACAATTAAGCCAACAGAGGCATTCAAATTGTTAGAGAGAATGTTCACAAATGCTATGTTGATGGACAAGCCAACTTTGGCAAAATATATTATAGAAAGCGCATGAAATAGTGCTTCTCTGACTACTGAGCCAACAGTAGCTTTTGCAAAAGTTATGAAGAATGTGTTAAATAGCGCTTCTCTATTGACTATTGAGCTAATAGAGGCTTTAAAGAGGTTATAAAGAGCAGATCGAATATCACCTTGCTGACTGCAAAGGCAACAGAGCCTTTAAAAGAAGTTTAAGAGAGTGTGTTAAGTAGTGTTTCTCTGACTACCAAACAAACAAAAGTTTCCACTGAGGTAACAGAGAGAGCTTCCGCGACTCTTAAAACAACAGAGGCTTCTGCAGAAGTTATGGAGAGCGTTAGCCTTTATATTCCGAGTGCAATGGAGGCTTCTCCCACAGACTTTCTACAGAAGGCTTCAGCAGAAGTCACAGAGAGCTTATTTAGAAACACTTCTCTGACAGCTGATAGTAAGCCTGTTGAGTCACCAGAGGCTTTCACAGAAGAGAAAAATGTCATGTTTGATCAGAGTGACATGGATGCTGCTCCAACAAATGCTATGAACAGCCCGGACGGTAAGATGGAAATTAAAATGGAAACTAGTGAATTGATATTACATAGAACAGTAGAATAGATGCCGTGCTCCACTCAATCAGGTTTGTGCTGAGGAGCCGAGATGTGCCTACATGTACACTTACAATGAACTGCTCACATCAGCTTTATCAGGGAACGGAGGTTACATACGCGATGAGATGTTTCCTTCTAGCTCTACAGATGTCTGCTAAAGGGTGAGACAAAAGAATGGCATCCACAATCAAAGGGGATAACCTCTGTTTGGAGACAGCATTTCTCTTCTGCTTGCCTCCAAAGCATACAAAGAGCTGTTCATACCTTCGCAACTCCTCCATGCGGTCCAGGTAAATACACAAAGCATGTACTGGACACAGCAGGTATAGGGCTGGGTCCTCTTCCAACAGTGGGAGGGCCTGCAGGTTCACCACTTGGTCCCTGAAGGGAGTCATGGGAACCTTGGGCATGTAGCCTGGACAAGGCCTCAAAATAATGTATGAAAATCCTCGTCCAAACTGGAGGCACTCATTGACAGGGCCTGCAGATCACCAACCCCCCGAGAGAAGAAAGCGTGGTCAGTAGGCCATTTTCTGAGAGAGAGCACTAAGCTCAGCTGACTCCAAGTGCCCAAAGAGAGGACTCCTTAGGGCCATAAGGACCAAAGAGAGAACCCAAGAGGTTATTAGGCATGTCCTTGGAGGGTTCAACCTCCTAGCCTAACCTACTTTCCCATCCAGTGTGTAAAGTGCCATATAGAGCTGCCTGGTAGATGGGGCTCCTTCAGCTCCTGGAATCAAGTCTGATTGTCCAGAATGGGACCACCATCAGGACTTGTTCCTCCTCCTCCCTGACTTTGGGGAAGGCTCACTTGGGGAATCAGGCTCACAATCAGGCTCACTTGGGGAAAAGCGCACTTGGGCAGACCCCAGGGTCAGCTGTGCATTAAGGCATCCGTGCCAAAGGGGAGCCTCTGTAAGAGCATAGCAAAGCGGACAATGGGTCAGTTCCTAAAAGGAACAGAGATTCACCTACGTTACTCTGAACTGGTCCTATATAAGCTGGACCACTTGGAGGTGGAGTCCCCATTCTGCACGGGGTGTCACCTGTCGCGAGAGTGCATCCGCTGCATGATTGAGGGTATTAGTGGCTTGCAGAGACTTGTAAATCCATAAGAGGTGGTGACAGGCAATCTGAGACGTGCAATGAGAGCCAGTACCACCCTGGCAATTTATATACACCACTGGTGCCTGGACCAACTGATGCTTGCCCTGGATCACCAGCCACAGCCTCTTCCAGGCAAGCAAGACTGCCAACAGCTCCAGACAGCTGATGTACAAAGGCAGGCAAGAACCCATCCAGAAACCCGACACTGTGTGCCTGTTGCATACATTATCTGACCACGGGCTGAAAGAGCGTTGACATACCAGAGTGATCCTCGCCAGCACTATTGCTTTTGAGGATGCCATATTCCGCAGGAGACTCTAAAAATATTTTAGAGGGGCCACCATCTTGCCTCTGAAGATGGCTATTCAATATTGATTGTACAAGCTCCTTTGTGAGACATGCTGTCATATTCATGAAATCCAACTCTATCCCAAGAAAAGAAATGCTCTGCACCAGAGAGTGCTCGCTATTCTCCCAGCTGACTTGAAGCCCCAATCAATCCAAGTGGCTGAGAACCCTGTGTGTGCACAACTGTTTTTAAAAGTGGGCCAATATGAACCAGTTGTCGAGATAGTTAAGAATGTGTATGCACTTTCCCCTCAATGAGGAGAGAGCAGCCTCATGCAGGGGGATGCAAGGGGACAGGGACGGACAGAAGGGGAGGGCTCTGTACTAAAATGCTCAACCTTCAAAAGCGAAGGAAAAATCAAGACATGTTGAGGTAAAATTAAGACATGAAAGTACGTGTTTTTCAAGTCTATAGCCGGAAACCTTAGATGGTGGACACTCTTCTGCGTGAGCATCCTTGAGTATGCTTCTGCATGACCATCCTGAACAGGAGTCTGTGAAGAGTCAGATTTAGTATTGGTCATAACCCATCTCCTTTCTTGGGCACAATGGGCTGTGAAAACCTTGCCTCCATCTTGGGTGGTAGGATAGGTTCTCCCTGCCTCAGCATGGGCGTGCTGCCTCAGCATGGGCGTGGCCCAAACAATAAAAAATGGGGGATTTATACTTTTGGACAATATTATTAGTGTAAATTCAGTTATTTTTGTTTATGGGATATATGTAACTGTCTGTTGTGTAAAATAACTTTATCAGGGTGGTACTTAAAAAGCAATTTGTATGCTCCTCCAGGGGTACGCATATATGTGCTAATGTTTTATTTACAAAAAGGAATATAAATATTTAAGAGTTCTAATTGTTTATTAGTTTGTTTTTTAAAAGGGTTAAAACAACAAAGAAAAGAAAAGGAATATGTGCATTATTCTGAAGAATGTGGAAGACTGTAATGTGGCCCTTTGGCTGCCACCACCAGAATGGAGGGTATCATATTGATCCTCCACAAATTCCTGTTGCTGAGGCATCTTCAGTGGCAGGTCCCTCTGGTGTTTGCATTGTTTTAAAGTTCTGTTTTGTTTATATTTTCCCCCATTATCAGCTGAGTCCTGTAGTAAATCTGTGTATTTATGTGTTAGCTTTTTGTTCTTTTTTGTCACTCACTCAATGCTGTGTCATTTGTCGATTATGCTTGGGTGATTTGTTTTTAACTATGTTTAAATTTAATTCTGATTTGATTTAAAGTACTCGCAAAAAATAACCATGTCTAGTTTGTAAGTAGGAGAATTAAATAGTGTATGATTTTAAGAAAATGATAAAAACCAAAATAACATTTTAATTTATGTAATTTCCCCATTTTCCACCCTGTTTTTAGTCCTGTAATTAAAAAAAATGAGTGTTCCCCTTTAAGAACCTTTGGGCGTAATTTTTAACATGTTGATTGGCTAATTTCTTTGCCAATGAAGCACGGCAAGGAACAGCAGAGCATTTGACTGGAATTATCTGCTATCACAATTGTATTCAATGTCGTAATTGATTAATCCCAAACAAAGAGGAAGTTGCTGTGATGTTGTTCTGTCGTGCAAGGATTGTTTTTGCTTCTCTGTGATTCAATGTGCGTGGATCCAACGATGTGATAATGTAAAAGTAGATGTTGTTATTGTTAAAAGTAGCTTTGGGTCAGCCCACTACTGGAGGCTGATTCTGCACTTATCTGTTTGCACATCTTCATCTCTTTGCAGCCCACCAGAAAAAAAGGCGACTGTGGATTTTAGTTGTTTTAGCTTGAGGTTAATATTAGATAAATGTCCTACTTTGTTAATTCTGTAACACTCTGTGATTACTAGTAAGGCACTTGGTTTACTACAGCACAGGTGAAGGGACTGTGGTTTATTACCAACTAACTTGTTTAGCAGAAGTCACTAGCTATTTTCAAAATGACTGTTAATGTCTTTGTTTTTCCAGCATATGAACACCAATTAAGTTACAGTTTTTTTAATGTTATTTTATAGCTGACTTTAACTAGTTGTCATTCTTGTTGTGTGGAACAGTGTGAAATAAGTGGGAAAAAAGATAGCAGCAATGTGCCTGTTTTGTTAATACTGTGACAATTATGGCTTATGGTACAGCGTTAATAGTAATTACAATAAACTATGTGTGAACTGTCAATCAAAACTCATTACCCTGTTTTGGGAGCGTGTCGAGTTTTTAGTCTAGTTTTACATGTCAATCATGTATATGTGCAAAATGTACTCAACCTCTGTCCATCAATCTCCTGAGGAACTGACCCCTCCCTACTCTTGCTCTGTCTATCACGCTGAGGATCTGTCCCCTCCATACCATTCTCAAAATGTATTACCCTGTTTAGGGTTTGTCTGGTTTTCAGTCTAGTTTGTCCATGGCAGTAGTGTTTATGAGCATAAGATTTAGTCTAATCTCTGTCCACAACAATCCTGAGGATCTAAATTCCCCCCACATTTCTACAACAGATGTTTTCTGACTTTCTCCATCGTGAGCAAACAGGTTTGAATGTGTGAAAGTTTTGTATAGGGTAAATAAATGTTTACGGGTGTATGTGTGTATGTGGTGACAGAGGTAAGAGCTGTGTTTTTTGCAGTGTTCACACTTCAGACACAAAATGAAAGTGTATGATGAGACTTTGGGTTCCCCATGCGTCCCCAACTTGTGTATTTCAGACTTCTTTATTACAGCCTGTGGGATATATAGTTCAAATGTGTGTGTATCAGCACCTCCTAAGGTAATGGCTTTATAGATCCTGTTAAAACAGAATAAACATTAACAGAACATATGGCCCTATCCTGTCTGACCCCTTTTGACAGCTAGTTTTCTGATTAAAAGCCACACGTTCCCCAAATCGCTGTAACGGAAGCAGACTCGGAACACAGATGGAAATGACCAAACAGGCGGTTTATTATAAAATGACACAATGGAATGAAACAGGTAAGTATGAATGTAATATTAGTCCTTGAGTTAGCAGATGTCCTTTACCAGATGACAGAGAACGAAGAAGATGATGGTGAATGCCAGGAGCTAGTATCAGACCAGGTTGAGGAATACAGAAGCACACACAGATGATGGAGAAACAAAGGGAAGACACTGGAGACAAGGGAGCTCAATAGTAGGTAAACACTTGGCATGGGAATGAATCCATTTCCTACTGGAGACAAGACAGTGTGCTAGACAGAAGTGTGTGCTCTTGTAGTGCAGACAGTGATGAGAGCAATGGGGAACAGGTGAGTGCGATTAGTATTCAGGTGACCGGGATCATTGACGGGTGTTTCCGTTTAAGCGTGTATATCATCACTTCCTAAGGTGATGGCTTTATAGAGCATGTTAAAACAGAATAAACATTTTAACAGAGCACATGGCCCCTATCCTGTCACTAGCTTGGGATGATTTATCCAGATCTATATGGCTATCTAAGACCTATCCAGAGTGAAGAATGTTCTTAATATGCAATGCAACCACAACTTGTGTATTCCAGACTTCTTTATCCCAGCCCAGGTGTGTGTCATTCAAATACGTGTATCGTTACCTCCTAAGGGTCCTACTAATGGTTTTATATAGACTGTTAAAACAGAATAACCATTTTTAACACAGTACATGGCCCCTATGCTGTATGACCCTTCTGACCTGTGATAATGGGGGGGGGGGGGCTGTGTTTGCTTTCTAAATAGTGCAGACATCCTTATTGGTGTTAACAAACTCTGATGCTGAGTCAATTGTTTCTTATGTAAAATAGTTAAAACTTCAAAGATTTTTAAAGATATTTTCAAGAATAAGTTGTTTATATAATAACAACAACAAACAATATGTTTAGCATTGATTTAAGCATTCACCACATTATTCTTATACTTATAAGAATATAATATCATTCTTACATTAGTAAAATAGTTAAAAGACCTCTCTCGTCCTATAGAACAAGGTATGCGTCACAATGGCGGGTTATTTGAATGAGATAACCCACGGGTTATTTGAATGGGTTATTTGAATTTAATTGATTAAACAGGATCTGTAACATCGTAGGTGCCTTGGACATTGTCAAGTATTCTGACCTTATCGTGGAGATCAAGATATTAAATCAAACAGAGGGTACGTCAGCCAATTTACATTTGCTTTATGCGTCCATAAAGTGTGGACGTTTGGAACGATTATGCATTATTCTTTGTTATTCTTTAACACCAACAGCTCACCGGCCTCAGCATAGTCAGGCCTGCGAACAAAACCCCGCAACTGTCAGTACCCTCAGTAAATGTACTGTTTTTCATGATATTTACGCATTTAACTATGTGTGAAATAACATAAGAAACACGGTTTACAACATGTTCTTATGCTTTTTCCAGTAGGGATATCAAACATCGTAAGCCGGTTTTCATCAGGAGTATCCGAGAATCACCCGGCGAGGCCAGCAGCAGTATAACAAGAAAGGAAGCAATCAAAATGTGAGAGCCAGTTGGTATGTATATGTGAAAATAATTATATTTGAGATGATCAGGGGTTGTATTTTATTTACAGTATTTCAGTCATACTTATCTTGTTAATCACAGATCTGATTGTGGATGACAACACTGGTGGATATAAATGATGTTCGGACCTGGGATATGGAACTGATAGATGTGTGGGACACGTGTGAATTCTCTCAAGTCCCTAAAGATACACATCAGAGCGAACCTACCATGGGGGATACAGATCCTAAGGAATTGCCTTCGAATCAGGAGCTTTACAGACAGGAGTCATGGCCTTTCACAGACAAGCATAGCCTGTTATCGTCCCAATACAGGACAATTTTAATTCACTGGTGTCCCAACATAACACCATTAGAAGTCGTCTGGATGTTATTGAGAATATGAAAAATTAAACAAGGCTGTTTTGGATAAACTACAACAGCAAGACATTTGGATCAAATAAATTTTAGCCAGGCAGCATTTCGGCACTGGTTACCAAGCAAGTCTGATCAATGATTGTGATCTAACCACAGACTTGTTAAAAAAGGTGATCATTTTGCTTCAGAAGTTTGGGTGAGTCATAAAAACTTTTAATATTTAGCTGTTTTTTCATCTACATTTACACTACATCATTGTTATTTAGATTGTGTTATTTAGTCATCGCTATTTCGGGTTATTCTGTTTTCTGATGGATAGCTATGATCAGAAGGTCAATCAGCACATGACGAAACCATTGGTAGAAACAGGATGAATCTCTTCTGTCCCACCAATCTTTCAAACAATCTTTGTTTTACAATCTGCTTGGCACATTTTCTAAACCTTCAGAAACCACAGGTAGATCTAGAGCCTATAGCATTAGCAATCCAGAAGTCTGCGGGTTACTCTGAACAGGATAAGATAGGTTTAAAAGATATCAGACGGTTTGAGCGCAACTACTGATGTGCCTCATTACAAAACAATGTTCCTGTACCTGCACGAAGGCCATTATTTTATGATTAAGAACTTTAAAGCATTTATTGGTGTGAATTATGTGTGTGACTAATGTCACCAAGGGTTTACTAGCCGTTGAGATCATCATTGCAAATGTGTCTGCGATGTCTGCAATGAACCTGATTGTTACAAACAACCCATTAAAATAAAGCATTGCAGTGACTGTTTGCGATACTGTAAATCTGACTATTGTTACAACATGCATAAACAACCACCCCTAGGGGAGCAATTCACACTGTGTGATGTTACAAAATACTGTCAAAAAGTAACAGATGTTATCATGTTAACTGATCAAATCCCAAGCCACGCACGTGCGCACCCACTTGGTACACACATTGTGGAGAGGTGTTGGTCAGTGGTGGTGAACATCTCTGTTTTATACAACTAATAAAGATTGAGGTGCCTAGTTAAAGTACATACTCTTTTTTGAAGAATTTGAATCTTTATTCTGATTTTGAAATGTGATACGAATCTAGCAAGCATGTTGCAAATTTAGTCTGTGCTATCACTTTTAAAGGGGAGAAATTCACAGCCGGAGGGCCTCCCTCTCGCACCTGCTCCTCATTATCCTCCATTATAAAAACCCCATACAAACAGTCTGTTTTGCCCCGGCTACAATTCTGAGCATTTTTCCCCTGCATTTGGATTACCTGTGTTTTTGATCTTGGACTGTTTATACAGTTTTTGCGTGTTTGCTGCCTTCCCCGATTGTTGGACTGTACTTTGTTTCTGTGATTGCTTGCTGCCTGCCTCGACCCTTGCCTGTCCCTTGTCTTGACTGTCTTGTCTGTTTATCCTGTCGGTTCTCGACCTTGCCTGCCTGTTTATCCTAATAAACACTGCAAATGGATCCCAGTGCTTCTAACTCATCATTACAGAAGACTTCATTTCTCCCACAACAACACCAGTCGCACCCAGTAGCGTGTCCTCCGCTCCACTAGCCTCAATCAGCCCACACTTGGCTTTTCCTGAAAAGTTTGACGGCAACCCCTCTAAGTGTAAAGGCTTCCTCCTTCAGTGCTCACTGTTTTTATCCCAGCAGCCTGCTCTCTAACCCACTGAGTCCAGTCACACTTCTCATGCCTCAAGTATCTGTATACCAGTCGAACTTACCACAGCTAACAAAACCATCACCACCTTAGCCCTAGTTGATTTTAAATCGGCTGGAAATTTGTTTTCTCACAAATTTGCTCACCAACATAAGATTGCACTAACTTCTTGTAATTCATCCTTGGCAGTGGAGGCGCTAGACAGTCAGCCCTCGGTAAAAGCAAAATTCAATGGTTAACTGAGGGAGTTAAGTAGGTACTACTTACTGCAAGTAGGTACTACATTCTGAGGAGATCCGTTTCTATGTCATTCCATCACCTCACCACACAGTGATACTCAAATTACCCTGGTTACGTACACACAGTCCTGTCATTTCATGAAAAGAGGGTCAAATCATTAAATGGGGTTCAACATGTTATGATCTCTGCCACATTAGAGTTACTTGCCAATCCCCTTGTCATGCTCAAGAAATCATTATGCCTGAATCAACCCTGCCTCCTGAATATGCCGATCTTTGGGAAGCGTTCAGTAAGAGAGGAGCATCTCAACTTCCACCTCTCAGAACTACAGACTGTGCTCCCAAAGGAAGGATCTTCCCCTGTCCCAACAGGAATTCGAAGCAATGAGAGCTTACATTGAGGAGGAACTGGCCAAGGGTTTCATCTGCCTGTCAAGCTCCCCTGCCACAGCTGTTTTTCTTCATGAAAAAGAAGGATAGAGGCCTCCAAACCCCACATTGATTACAGAGGTCTGAACGACGTAAGGGTCAAGTTTTTCTATCCTCTCCCTTTAGTCCTAGCCGCCTTGAAACAACTGCGCAAGGCTAAATATTATACCAAGCTGGATTTACGCAGTGCTTATAATCTTGTTCGCATCCGAAAGCGAGATGAATGGAAAATGGCTTTCTCAACCACCAGTGGACACTACAAGTATCTGGTAATGCCTTTAGGTCTAGCCAATAGCCCCTCAAGTGTTCAAATATCAATATGAGTCTAACCTCAGGCTATCATCTGCAATCAAGTGGCCAAACTGAACATTTGAACCAAGAAACTATTCGTTTCCTACGTTCATACTGTCATCAACGCCAGATGGAATGGAGAAGGTTTTTAATGTGGGCCGAGTATGCCCAGAATTTGCTTGTCAAGCCTGCCACAGGAATGACATCATTCAAATGCATCCTTGGCTACCAACCATCATCATTTGCCTGGTCTGGCAAACCTATAGATGTCCCTTCCGGTACAGACTGGTTGCAGCGTAGCAAAGTAGTTTGGGACCAAGCCTCTGTTACAGAGGAGGCTTCTGCTCCACCTCCTCCGCCCCACTAGAGGGAACGGTCACCAGAATATTAACCTGTGTCATTTTGGACTTCATTTCCCATAATGCCACATACCTGGGATTGACCACTCCCTCTCACACCTGCTCCTCATTATCCTCCAATATATAAACCCCATACAAACAGTCACTTTTCACAAAGTCTTGCTTTGCCCCGGCTACAATTCTGAGTAATTTTCCCATGCATTTGGATTACCTGTGTTTTCGATCTTGGACTGTTTATACTGTTTTTGCCTGTTTGCCGCCTGCCCTGATTGTTGGACTGTACTTTGTTTCTGTGATTGTTTGCTGCTGGCCTCGACCCTTGCTTGCCTCTTGTCTTGCCTGTGCCTTGTCTCTGTTTATCCTGTCTGCCGGTTCTCAACCTTGCAGACTGTTTATCCTAATAAACGCTGAAAATGGATCCCAGTGCGTCTAACTCATCATTACAATGTGAATGCACTCCAATTTGGCACAATCCTGATTTTCAATTGTATAATAAACCTATCCACTTTCCATCATGCAGCACGGGCAGACTGGCCATCTGCCAGACAGGGCATTTTCCCAGGCTATGCAAATCTGGGATTAGAATTCCAGTCAAGGCTCAGTATATCCTGTCCTGTCTGTATGCCTTTCCCCCAGCAGCTTTGTTTCCAGGAGTTCTAGCCAGGGTTTGCCAGGACCAAGGACCTCCCAGCCCTTAGTCTGTTTTTGTGGTCACAACCGAGGCAATGCGGCCACAAAACAATGCTTTCGATGCAGCGTACGGATGCCATTACCCTGGCTTATGAGGCCTGTTATTTAGTGTCACCTCTGGTCAATAAAGCCCATTCTACCAGGAGTGTAGCATCATCTAAGGCTCTGTTTAGGGGGGCATCTCTAAGTGATATGTGTTCGGCAGGCTGGTTCTCTCTGCACACATTAATTAGATTTTAAAGTTTAGACTTGAATTCAACTCCAGGCGCTCAGGTCTATTTTCTCTGTCCCAATTTTTTACAGCATCTGGGACAGGCCTTCCCTCACAAGATTTCCATTAAACTTCACATTTAGAATGTCTCCGTTACCTTAGCAAGATGAATCTCCTGTAACTTAGCAGTAACTTGTCATGAATGAGGTAAACAGCAAATGTTTTCAGCTTTGAGATGTGAATGACACAGTCTTAATGAGGTTAATAAAAGCTCATAAGAGCATACATGTTCAACATACCATGAATCATACAAACAGCAAAGCAATGACAATTTTATTCACAAAAAAGAAGTCCTCCAGAGCTGACCAACCACAGGCTCCAGCAGATACAAATGTTCCATGTTTATTAGTACCATTTACAGTGACCCTAAATGTGGTGGAGGATGTGCTACTAGTTGTCTGTCATTGTGTGTGTTGAGATTAGCACTGAAGTGACCATTGATGTCTGTATGTGTGCCATCAAATATAAAGGTGCTCTGAGATGATATGCCATCATGTGCTGGTGTCTAGTTGCAAGAGTGTAAGTAATGTTCTTATTCTGTCATGTACCACTCTTTTGAAGAACTTATACCTCCCCTCAAATCATTGTTCACAAATTCAGTAGTGGCCCAAATCACAGTTTAAGGGCTAGGTAGTGTTCCACAAAGTGATGTTTGGGGGTGTAAACAAATCAGGGAAAACTCTGCAAATACTGGATTGTTTTGTCCTTAAACGTAGGGACAATGATGATTTAGCAATGTCGTTCAAATCTATTAAGACACTCATATTATTATGGGTGGTCTTAGTAGAGGTCTTGTTATTAAGGATAACCAGAGCAAAACCAGTGATATGGTGAAAATGCACACAGTCGTCTTTAACACCAAACTGGCTGGCATGTCATGCAAGTTGAGGCTGACATGCTTAACTGATAGATGAAGACAAGACATACATAAATGGTGACTGGAAGGAAATGACAGAGCCCTGTTTAGGACTATTGTGAGATAAATCCTTTTATTCTTAAGTTTTGAATTCCATAACTAATGATCCCCTGATGTGTTGTTATCCTGCGAGATGGAAGCAGGAAACTACATTGAAACAGATGGCAAATTTGAAAGTAATATTAAAATAAAAATGCAATTCTGTAATAACCTTGATCCATGTACAGCAAGATTGTCTGCAGACACAAAAAGCTGTTACTTTGACATTCTTTCCCAATGATTTAATAAAAACACCTTTCTCAAGAATACAAATGTCTTTTATCAGAGAGAACAGGGGAGAACACAGCCTTAAATCAAGTACTCACCAAGCCAGCAATCAGCCGTCTGACAATGTTGGGCCGTTTTTCAGCATCAGTTGGGACTTTGGGTAATGAGGGCACTGCCTTTTTTATTTCCACAATAGGACAAGTTTTGCAGTGTGTTCTTTACAGCCACCATTCTGATAATAATTCTAGATATTATCAGAATTTTTGCATGTGGTAATATTTTGACTATCTATAGGGAGGGTGGCCAAGAAAGGAGGAACAGGAGGTATACAGGTCTTGGGGGTCTGAGTCTTGGATTGGGGAGCAAGGACAAGATGGACCCCCAAACAGAGGGTTAGCTGCCACAGGCTGCTGCCCAGCAAAGGCAGTGAGTCCTGGTCCAAAAGAAGAAACTGGTTTAGGAATGGGTATGGGGCCTGGGCTTCCCAGACAGGAGGTCATGGAGATGAAGTCAGGGATGGACCCCATAGATCGGCATTGGAGCAGACACAGGTGGACACAGCAGACATTCCCTTTCACCTTTTCTTCTTTCTGGGATGTGAACATCTCGACTGCTCTGGGGGAACTGCAGCATTTACAGCTGGTTCAGGGATGCTGCTTCAGACACGACCGGCTCAGAAATGGCCGCTGCCTTAGCAGAGAAGTCCTGCATCTGCTGACTGCGGTAAAAATCCCTCACCAGCTCCCAATAGGACTGATGGATCAACTTCACTCACTATGTTCTATGGCATAATGGATAAAAGTCTTGTCTCCCTGAGGAGGAAATGGACCAGATGAAGAACCCAAGTGCAGACAGCTTTAAACAAAAAACTTCTGAACAAAACCATAAGGGGCAGAAACATAAAGCAAACAAGACTAGGTTTCTTACAGATCTCTAACTAACAAAAACCGAGACAGGAAACAACACACCAAAAAGAAATAAACCAGCACAAGACAGCAGACACAAGGAAATTAAATAGGGAAGGCGCGCAACAGGGCAAACAGGTGAGGGACATAAACTAATAATTGGATAATTAACAAGGAGACAAGAATACGGGGTCAAGACTCATGACAAGAGAGCACATGGCACTAAGGAGAAAATAACATAATGACAAACTTTATTCTATCTAAATAACAATTGTGCATGTCTTTCACATTTTATTATTGAAGCTTAAAACTGTTGTCATCAGTTATGTTTAAGTTGGTGAAATGTATTTTATATGTAAAGTACGTTACACTTTTTATTTAATATTTATTTTGAATTGATATGGAGTGTATTTAACATTAAATGTTCACACTCACTAAATATGTCATAGTTGCTTACAGTCAAATGGATGTTGCAATGAATGTTAATAAATAATCAGACTATGCAATGTTTAATATTTCAGGTATCATCAAAATCTATGCGAAAATAGCCTGTATTACATCTGACAAAAAGTAAATAATAACGCTACAAAACTGTAGGTAGTCTTGGAACGGTGGGAAACGTGTATTTATGCACTGTGCGCATGTCAAAAGATCAAATCCATTTCAAGCTTGTGTCATGTTAACGTGCATATCAAACTAATTATTTTATGCAGCATGTAAAAACTGTGTTCGGATTCATCTTGGTTGATTTCATTCAAATTTCATTCAAAAAAACAAAAAGTATCCATGTAAACATAGGTAATGAGATGAGTTACCGTGGTGCCCCGAATAGCCCGAATGAAAGCATGACAAATTGGTGTAAGCCAAATGGTGTGGTAAAGGCTGTTTTTTCTCGAGACATTGGTGTTAGGGGGATTTGCCAATATCTCTTTGTCAAATCCAGTGTCGAATAAAATCAAGTCATGCCTAACCGATCGAGCAACTCGTCAATCCGGGGCATTGGATAAGTATCAAATTTCGACACTGCGTTCACCTTACGATGTATAGTTTAGCCCTTTTGTTTGGGTGGCTTTTACATTGTAGAGCTTTGAGTGCTGTTTGTTTGAATGTTAAAGTATTTTCAGAATCATCATCATTTCTGTTATCTGGTTATCTGAAGGCTGATTTAGAGCTTTCAGAAAAATCAGTTTGGCCAGCAGGGGAAGTTTATGGTTGTCCAAGCAAAGTTGAGGGAATTGTTTACATTTACATTTATTCATTTAGCAGACACTTTTATCCAAAGCGACTTACAAGTGCGGAATACATGGCTAATAATGTTTAGCCTTCCTATGCTGACACAGCCCTTGTCTTGTCCTGAGTACAGCCTGCTGCATGCAGCATGCTGATTTAGAGAGACTCAGATGTGTGTAGAAGGCTCTGCAGTAAGCTAAAGATGGCTAAAGTGTCAAACAACATTGAAACCAGCTGTGAGTAGAGGAAAATTAGAGGAGCAAACACACTTATATGCATGTCATTGTGTCTGCGTGTTTTCACAGTAGAACTGAAGGCTTGTCCAAGACTAGAGGAGAGAAATAGAAAGTCCAAAAATAGAAAGTCAGTCCAGATGCATGGACATGAACAAACATTTCTCTGTGTGTCTGCTAGTAATAAACGTGGTTAAATTGTGCTGAAAAGTTATCCATGTGTTTGTATGAGTTTGCTTATGTATTATTATGTGCATGTCAGGACTTAGTGTATTCACGTATTGCCTATCATTATCTTTATATGTAGTGAAGCTGCAGTGAAACACACACATGCTGTGCGTCATTGTTCTGTTTAAGACAGATGAGACAGGGTGATTAGGTTGCATTAATAAAGGTGCTTTCCAACATCATCACCATCAGATTGCTTTAACCCTTCAGCCAGCAACATTCTGTGATTGTCTGATCTAAGAAACCTCAACTACAGGCTTCTGTCGAGCCTCTCCACTTACTTAAAATCAATTTAAGGACAGCTCAGGCTTATATTTGGCACCATGAGTTTTTTTTTTGCTTGGTGATGACAGCCATGTGTTTGATGGCTGGAATGGAGAGAATGTCCACCTGCAAGACTCTAGACCTGGAGGTGCTTAAGAAGAAGCGGCTAGAGGCCATCCGGTCTCAGATCCTCAGCAAACTGCGCTTGAACAAAGAGCCAGAGTCCGATACAGAAGATGAAGGCCAAAATATCCCAGACAGCCTGCTCTTGCTGTACAACACCACAGCTGAACTGAGTGAAGAAATGAAGATTAATCCTGTTCTCATTCAGGCTGAGGATTACTTTGGGAAGGAGGTTCTCAAGTTCACCATACGGCACGATAAGAACTTCTCATAGAAAGTGTCCTCAGACATTAAAGAGTGACGATTTAACGTCCCAACCAGATATGTTGACATTTTCATTAAAATCTTCAGAATGTCCTTGAATGCCCATCACAAATTACTTACAACAGATACCAAGTTATATATGTGCATATATAATTTCCTACATAGCTAAACTGGCTATATATCTTTTGTGTTACTTTGCACTCTCATTCTAATTTCCCTATACACTTTTCTCTTTATTAATCAATACTTCATCTCTATTTATTAAATAATCGTGTTATAAGTAAGGTCAGCTGGTCATTATTGCAAAATAAACACTGTTAGAGTGACGGTCAAAACTGAACAGGCTGTCAGGGTTTATTATTTTACGATATTACTATATTTTTTAATAATGGAAACAGTTGCTTCTCTGTTTCTATTTCTGTTTTCTAAAGAAAACAGTCGTGCAGTTTTGGCAAGTTAGTTACATTAATTACGTTCTCCAATGCATGCAAATAATGACCTGCATACAATGAATCATGCCAACCTGCCTCTCACTGTCTTGCATGTGTTTTTCTCATGCGTTCTCCAGCATTTCTGAGCCCCCATTGCAGCCACTAGAAGAGCAGATTTCATCCTCCATGTGTTTTAATGCTGTGTGTTGCCCTCTGAGTATCTGTGGTATTTTAATAGCCTTGTTGTTTGTGCTGTTGGTTACATTGTTTAACTCAAATGTCTGGTGTCCACATTTAAAGCTGTTCAACAAGTTATTTCCATGGGGTAACCATTCAGATACACTCTTAAAAATAGGATGAAAAGCAATCTTGTATTTAATACACCTAGTCTGCAATTAGTTGTGTGACATGCACCAACATGACAGAAATAAAAAGAAACATACTTTTTAATGTGGACAGGGCAACATCTGTTTAGTCATTTTTTTGTTAATTAGGTCATCATTAGACCCTCCTCCATTGCCCTAGATACTGATTGTTTTCACCTGTTTCTAGTTTTGTTATCCTGTGTATATATGCTCCCTGGTTTTGGGCTTTTTTTTTTTTTGTCAGTCCTTGTTTTGCTATGGTGTTTTGGTTATTAAATTTGTATTTTGCTACTTTGGGCTCGCATGTCCTTGAGTCAACATCCCAAGGTCATATCTGTGACCTCTTTTTCTGCGGTGTTTGTGCATACACCACACAACCTTGAGGGGTCCAGACACTTCCAGTGTGGTGACATTGGTATTCTTGTTCCCAACAGTGTTATGAAATGCAGCGTAGCCTGTATAGCCTTTGATAGAGAATGTCTCGCCCTTTACCTTGAAAAAGCAGGAACAAGATGCTGCGCCTCATTGCTACACTGTGGGCATGTCTACATGTCTCTTTAGACAAAGTTATAACAACCTGGAGACGTGTTTCTCACATCAGTTCATAGCCCCTGCAAATGTGCTTTCTGATGACATCACCACCGAAGGTTATTTAAGCCAGGTTCTTGACATGTTTGACACGCAAGCTTCACAAACTGTCAAACAAAAAACATTTTATAGCATTCTCCCTTAACACTATAAAATGCAGTATTTCTTTCCTCCGTTTTTAGGAAACAGGGTTAGAGTCAACAGTTTTTAGAATTTATACTAAATTATGTTTATACTTGTTGTGGTGTTCTTGTGACAATGTTGTGATGGTTTGTTTTGCAAATAAATTAAATGTATTCTGTAAAATTATCCGATATGTTTTTGATCAAAAAGATTTTGTTCCTATTATATAACTTTAATGTTATTTTAACATTGTTTGCTACCTTTAAATAGCATAATCATAGTAGTTCATCATTTTATTATTTTAAAATATAAGTAGCTTTCTCAAACATTTGATTATAGGTTCAGATCACTCTGTTTTTTTTACGGAATAGCACATAGATGGTATTAATTAGAAACTTTAATCTTTTGCCTACTGGTTTCATTCATTCATTTTTACATGTGAAGCACTTCAACCTGTTTGACATTTGATTTGATTTATATCATAATGTAAAACTATATGCTAGATGGTCTGTTGTTTTTTTAAGGGAGTAAGAGCTGTTTGCTATTTACTGAGTAGTGTTTGTTATAAATTAATATGATTAATAGTAAGATTAATGAACTCAGTGACACTTCAGTTTAGAGAGCTACCCTGCAGACACCCCTTATTTTCTGCACAGGTGTCACTTTGCATATCATGTTATTACATGTCAAAGACTATTCTGAGTGCAGCGTTCAACTGCTGGGAAAGTGTGTCAGAGTTTGAGTAAGACAGAAAATTTAGACAAAAAGACATCTGTGGAAGAGGACAGTATGAGGGCACAGGAGGGCAAAGTATGTGTTGTTAGGCAGATGTTTAAGCCCTGGAATCTGGTTGCACCCATCCCTACTAATAGGCCTCAGTATTTGTCCTGAGCTTACCTGAGCCTCTGCCTGTGTAAACACACACACAAATCCCTCTCCACCCTCATCCTATTCTTCATACACCATAAACAAAGAGCAGCATATCTTTCATTTGTGACCACAGGTGTTGATCCACTGCATCCTTACAAACACCCTTACAGTTTTCAGATCTTTGGCCGGGGGTGAAAGAATGACCCCCGTGCCTGGGATAGGTGGTCCCTCCGGAATGGGAGCTCCCAAGGAGTCCCGTCCAGGAGAGACATTATGTCTTAGAACCAGACCCAGGTCGGCCAGAACAGCGCTACTAGAAGCAGCCGAACTCGATCCTGGCGGACACTGGCTAGGACTCCTGGGAGCAAGTCTATTGGGAAATGCATACAGACATAATCTCAGCCATGTGTGGGATATACATCACTCTGATGGAGAGCAGCCTGGTCTTGAAGAAGATTTTATTAACCAAAATATAAAGGAATCAGGTACAAATTATTTTACCATTATAGTTCTACTCTACATTTAACTGTGTAAGCACATCTCTTGTTATTGTTAAGGGCCCAAGGGAGGAAGATAGTAACTCCAGGAACCCCTCATTAACTCACTTTGACGTGTGTGAGAAGACTCCTATAAAGACCCTTCCCCAACCAGACACAAATGGTTGTTCTGCAGACCAACTCGGCTTTATGTCTCTGATAATAAAGTCTATCTTTTGGCATCAAAACCTTTGAAAAAAGTCTTTGTGTGATTCTTCGAAGATGTGGAAAAAACCATGATTGGAAAGGTGCAGAGGACTGGAGGGCTGGCTGGACAGGCAACACAAACAGGACCTCAGGTAAGCAGTTTTTGCTTATTTTATTAGTTTGTGTGGTTCTCCAGAGGTTGCCCATGGTGGTAAGGACACTCTTAAAAGCACCTCCAAATTTAAGAATGTAAAAAGTAAAAAAGTTAAGAAGAAAAAAGGGTTTTGATTCCAAAAGCACTAAATGCATGCATTGATCTGTGTTTTCTGTTGAGTTGGTCTTGAGGAGAAAAGTAAAGACAGATTTTAATTTTTTCTATAAGTGTAGAGTTTAGATTAGATAATAGTAGATTGTTAAAAGAGAAGTGCTGGTAAGTCTTATAGGCCAAGTCCTACAAGAGGTAGTTATCCAATCCTGCAAGGGTTGCCTTTCATTGTGAAATCAATGAGGAAGTGAATGAGTAGAGAAATTCATTGTGTTGAGGAAGTGTATCAATGAGTTTTATGTTGTGCGTTTAAACTGTATTTGATTTGTTTAGTGTAAGAGCTGTGTATAGTCTGTGTATGGTCTGTGCGAGCATGACTGAAGTATGACTGTGAAAACAAGCTATGCATCTTGTGAGCGGTGACTGCGTACCCTTCTGTGTCTCACAGAGGGAGCATACTTATTGTCTCACTTGAGAAGAGTGTATGAGCCCTGTAAATAAAGGGACATAGTATGAATGTATGAGCCCTGCAAACAAAGGGACACAAATAAATGTGTACATGAGCCCCATACAAATAAAGGGACAGGTATGAATGTTGAGTATTACTTACTTAAAACATCTTACCAGTATGGGTTATTGTGACTGAAAGTATTATAAGTATTATAATTAAGTATTATAATTATTATTATTTTAATTATTAAGCGTATATCTATTTATAAAAATTGAATACTCTAAATGATTGGTTTAAAAATGATGTGTAAAGGTTAGAACTGAGGAAAAAGTGGCTGATATTGCTGTTTGGTATTATTTGGATGTAAAACGTAATCACTCTGAGAAGTTGTGGTGAATTGATTACTTAAAATTTTGTATAAAGGAAAAACTTTTGTAAAAACTGATAATTTTGTAAAAGTTTTGAGTGGAAACAATTCAAGTTTAAGGGTTTGCTGTATTGATAAAACTATGGCCACAACTCCAGTATAATTTTTGGGATTAATGTATCCCTTGTGTAAAGAATTTATAGATAAGCCCTATAAAAATGGCAGAAGAGAACAAAAAACATGATAACAAAAGGCCCAAACAGGGAACATTTGATGTAGTGTTGTGTGAGGAGATGGAAACATTGGTAAAACAATTACAAAATTAAAGATATGGGTCAGAAACGAAAAAAATAAAGAGAAAAAAGAAAAAGAGAACAAAAAGTGTTAACACTATTCAAAAAAGAAGGGGATAACTTACTGAAAAACATAAAAATTCTGAAGGAGGCAGACAGAGAGATAAAGAAAAAGAGGACGTGTATGTAGACCCTCTCCTTATGTGACCTCTGAAGGTCAATTTCCATTACTCAAAGGAATGGTATGAGTTTCTGGAGAGATGTAGATGGAAGGACATGTTGAGATAAGAGATAAAAAACAAATGAGGCCTGATGTCAGATTAAAAAGCAGGTAGGATAGTAGTGAAAAGAAAGGTCCATATTTAAACTGTTATTAACAACTACAGACAGTTTTTAAAAAAATAAAAAACACAGTATGAACAAGAAATACCAGATGAAAAGAAACCAACTGAACAGACGAGAAGGATAGAAGAGGAAATTGAAGTAGAACCACATTATTAGAGGAAGTTGAATAGAAGGATTGAGGAGACAGCAAAGTTTGTGGATGAAACAGATAGATTATTGAGAAGAAGTGGGCTTCTAGAAAGTAAAGTGGAAGAAGATGAAAAGGAATCTTCATCTGATGAAGGAAGGTGGTCACGGAAAAAAGGGAAAAGACAGCTTAGACCATTGGCAAAACAACTCCCTACTTTAATTAAAGGAGCGCAGGGGCAATACATACCTTTGGTTCGCAGGACCTTGAGGGAATGGTTGCTTTCCTCCCTGACATGCACGGGGGAGCTGGGAAATGGATTGAAGTGTTTGAAGAAGAAACTATGGGCAAGCTTTTAGCTGTGGGAGACGTCAAAGCACCCCTAGCAAAAATTATAGGAGGTGCAAAGATGGAAGAAATCCTTCAAGCATCTGGCTTAGAGAGAGTTGTAGACTCACATTACATGGACAGTAATACTTTTAATGTTTACCGCCCCACCGTATGGCAAGCACTACATGCTGAATTTCCAACCAGAGTCGACACTAAAGCGTTGAAGGGCGAGCAGTTGGCGAAACTGAAAACCCAGTCACATATGTTCAGAGACAATTGAAAAGATGGAAGCAAGAGACTGAAGGGAATCCAGAAGGAGACCCTCTAAGGCTACATTGTTCAGAAATGCTGTAATAGAAGCGATGCCACAACTGTAAAGAGTAAGTTAGAAGATGTAGTTGGTCTGAACTCCAAAACACACAAAGAGTTTTGTGACCATGTATCTCATGCAGTGGAACTGTACAGAAAAAATGAACAAAAGCTCAAAAATCAAGAGAAAGAACTACAGAGAAAACTAACTCAATTACAGCTTGAAGAACTAACAGCCAACATAACAAAAGATTCAAGCAGCTGTAAAGAATGAAGAATCTACAGAAGCCATTACAGTCATTTGATTAAATGCTTTACAACCAACTGTCCAACTGTTTATGCTTAGCAGCAGGGGCCTCTCGGGTGGAAATAAAACTCAAGCATAGAGACAGAGAGCGAGAGGCAATCGCGTAATGAGTGTTTTTTGAGACTAGAGAAACAGTTCACAAAATAACAGAGAAAGGACAATGTGGATCCAGCACAGGCAGTAACGCAGGTGGTAGTGCAGTGGGAACCAGGAGGGGAATGGACATAGTGCAAAGTCTTGAAAACCTTATAAAAAATATAGAAAAAACTAAGCAGGAAAATGAAGAAAATAGTTTGGGCAACATCAATCATCACATTCTTAGCAATAAGAATGTGATGATTGATTAACGGAAACACAACCAATGCTGAAAAACAATAAAATGTGGGACTGGTCTGATCCAAAATTAGGAAATTGGGAAGCATGGATTGCTAAATTAGGAATGTTTTTGGGAATCAATAACAATAGGAGGATTGTTATTTTGTTGTGTACTTCCCATATTAAAGTCATTAGTTATAAAAGCCACAGTTAAGCAAATGCAAGTATTAAGATGCCAAGATGAGAAATTAATTCTAGTAGATAGCAAGGATATAGGATATATAAGATTATCTCTGCCCAAAGGAGGATCTGCTGTGCCAGCCTGAACAGGGGGCGTGAACGCAGTCCTCCTTCATGATTCAGGTATGAGACCACTGTGGTGTTGTCAGTATGGACTAAGATATGTTGGCCCTTGAGGTGTGGGAAGAAGTCTTTCAACGCCAGAAACATTGCCCTCATTTCCAGACAGTTTATGTGCCAGGAGAGCACACTGACCATGGACTGGACGGCCATCGAAAAGGCCACCTTGGGACCCAAGGTGAAAAACCAGGGTCTGATCCACATAGAAAGGGGACGAAGCCCTTGGCACGTAACCCTTCTCATCCTTAACGGATGTATTTTGGGATGAAACATTTCATAAAACTTTGATTATGTTACACAGCATAAAAAGGAAAGAATAGAAATTTATAATACTACTTATGTCCCCACAGCTCTTTTCCTTTTTCTGTCTTGATCCCTATCTAAAATTATTTTTCGTTCTCAGAGACATGGCAGCACATATAAATGCTGGCCTGTTGGCTTCAGTGTCTCATTTTCTGTTTTAGGTGTGTCTTTTGCCATGTTCTTCTGTCTAACACACATCAAACAGTTCTCTGCTTATGGGAGAGGAGGGAACTTGAAAAAACAGATAAAGACACAGAAAGTGTCTAGGAATGTGTTAAAAATAGGAAAGGGCTTTTTAATTTATATGCTAGACAGCCATAATCAGAGGCACATCTCATCTGATGCCTGACAGATGTTTATTAATGATGTTTTACTCGCTGCCCAGTCTCGCCCTGACAGACACCTCAAAACATTATTTATCTTTTTACATTTATCTTTTACTTTGTCAATATGCTGACACCAAGTTAACTTCTTATCAAAGAGTATTCCTGAGAATCACCTTTACGAAATCCAGACTGGTACGCTGAAAAAAAAACCTTTACTTTCTATATAGTGATTTAGTCCATCTGTAACCATCCTTTCCATGGTTTTCCCTAACTGCGATGTTAAAGCAATGGGTCTATAACTAAATGGGTCTGAGGGATCTTTGCCAGGTTTGAGTATTGGTACTATAGTTGCCTGTTTCCATGGGAATGGGATTTTACCTGTGTTCCATACCATATTAAACAGTCTTAACGCTACACCAAGTGAAATGTCTTTCATATGATCTAGCATGCAATAGCATATACCATCAAGTCAAGTCAAGTTGAGCTTTATTGTCATTCCGCTATATGTGGGGACATACAGTGGAACGAAATGTCGTGCCTCACAGGACCACGGTGCTACATAAATACAGACATACAACAATGACGTGAAACAGTATAAACTTGAATTACTAATTGCGATCTTATTGTTGCTGTGAGGTAGACTAGTGTAAATGCTCGTGGAAATTGAGCAGACATAAGTCGTCCGGTCAGAGATGAAGTACACTTTAATTGTTTGAGGCTTGTAGAGGATTAACAATCATTCAATTTGGTTGAGTGAACAATTGTTGTACAGGTAGTAGAGTATATGCAGATTAGTACAGAGTAGTTTAGAGTGTAGCGTAGTATGAGTGGTTCTAAACAAACAGAAATAACAATTAGTAATTAATTGGAATAATAAATATGAACTCACTATGTCACTTTTACATAATATATACTTATACACAATAACGATATACCCTAAAACAGCATATTAGCTATTGATGTAGGCATTTGGGGACTTGATTAGCACTGATGAAATGCCATCACGTTCTCTGACACATGAGCTCAGAAGAATAGAGAAATATGGCTTAAATACCACAACAATCTCAATTATACAGAAAAGAATAATATAGATAATAATAATATAACTTGAAGTGACTAACAGTTTACAATATAACACACCAATAATGCTATTTAACCATCTCTCATATGCATTCATTAGCGCCATACATGGGTGATGCAATACACAATGCGTGTGGCGCACATACCCTATTATAATTAGCAACTTACGATAACACAACTTATGCATTTAAATTACAGCTGTTTAAAGATAATGAATAACATACACACAGTCACTCACATGTATATAAACACACTCAGCAGTAACAACAACACCTACTGTTGACTGACCTAAGTACTAATTCCTGCAATTTCTGTTGACATTAATGTTACATCAATAACACTTTCTATATAAACAACTGTAACATGTGCCCCTCCCATCATTAACACATACCAAAAATTTTTCAACTATAAATTCCTCTATCACTGATCCATTTACATCTGTGCTCTTACTTCCCCATAATGTGCTGTGCGCATTAAAATCCCCACACAATACTAACTTACTTTGCATACACAACCTTCCCGAGTTTAGCATATCAGAACTTTTTGTAGAAATTTGTGCATGAAAGCTGTGCATGAAAAACGCACTTCTCCGCCTTGACAAAAAGCACATTCTTGAGCAGTCTAAGGAGCACCCGTCTGACGTGCTGAACATGTTCCTGGAGAGAACAAGAAAAGATCAGTATGTCATCCAGGTAAACATAAATAAACTGATCTACCATATCTCTCAGCACATCATTGACGAACGCTTGGAAAACCTCCGGAGTGTTGGACAGCCCGAAACTCTGTATTCAAAATGCCCCCTCGTTTTCCACTCATCCCTCTTCCTAATGCAAACCAAATGATAAGTGTTGTGTAGGTCCAATTTGGTGAAGAAAGATGCTCCCTGCAGCCGTTCACTGATCCAGCACCGAGAGCGAGTATAACTTGCCTTTAGGCAGAGACTTACCTGCCACTAAGTCTATAACATAGTCATAGGGATTATGTAGAGGGAGAGTCGGGACTTACTGAACACTTTATTCAGGTCCCGGTACTCTTTGGGCACGTTTGACCATTCTGCAAAACAGGACAACACATCAAAGAACTGGCAGACACCAGACAAACAGCATGACAATGATTACTCCAAGACAAAAGAACATTAGTGCGCCAGTCTATATAGGAATTATGAGTAGATAGCCAAAGATGTCCTAGGACTACTGGAGTGAGTGGAGAGTCAACAAGTAGAAATTGAATCTTCTCAGAGTGATTCCCAGACGTGATGAGTGTTAAAGGTTTGGTGGAGTGAGTGATTGTGGGAAGGGCTTGACCAGTGAGGGCGTTGACTGAAATGGGACAAGAAGGGGGGGTACACAGGAGTGTGAAGTTGTCATATGGGATTTGCCCACCGTCACTTTACCCGACAGTAACCTTCTCTCAACAATAAGCGGTAAAGTGTCCAGATGCTCTGCAATAGAAACAAAGTCCCATGCTACGACGACGCTCCTTCTCCTCCCGGGACAACCGATCCCTACGCACCTGCATGGGTTTGGGATCAAGTGCCAGGCTGACTGCATTACTGGGGAGAGAAGCACACAAAACAGTAGAGCCAACAGGCAAATGACGTAACACTCATTGCTGTTGCTGTTCTAACCATGCATCAACTCGGATGGCTAGAGATTGTCCAACCCTGTAGGAAGCTCCAGCATAAAAATCTTCTTCTGTATGCGATCAGCCAACCCATGCAGGAAAATGTCCCACTGTGCCTCCTCATTCCATTTGCCTTTGGCCACCAGGTTACGGAACTCTATGGAAAAATCCGAAACTGAATGATCACCCTGGCACAGATCAACCAATACACAAGCCGCATCGCTGCCCATCACGGCGTGATCAAAAACCTTCTTCATCTCTTCCAAGAGTGCTTGGAACGAGGAGCAGCACAGATGATGATTCTTCCACTGCTGTTCCCCATAACACTGTCTGCCCCTTCAACATGGTAAGAACTAAAGCTACTTTGGCTTGTGCGGTAGAAAATGTTTGTGGTTGAGGAGCAAAAAACATAGAGCAACATAGAGCTTAGAAAAGCTCGACATTAACGGGCGCTACCAGAGTTTGCACCACATGACCGGTAGCCACCATCTGTTCCTCCTGTCTATCCAATCGGTTGGCCAGGAATCCATCCACAAGAGAGAGATTCAACTGCAAATAAACAATGACAGGAGATTTTCCTTTGGTAGCGCAGAGCTGCAATGGGTAGTGTAATCCAGTGGGTAAAACAATCATGAAGTAGAATTAGATAAACAATCCACAGAGTATCCAGGAACAAGGCGAGAGGATCCAAAGCAGGGAAACAGAATCACGAGACCATTAATAACTGCACACAGAACACAGCATGATGGATGGATAATGGATGGATGTGCTTTTTGGAGTTTGGATTTTTGGAGCCAGGATTTTATTTAATATAACTCTGTGTTTGCCTGAAAGAGAAGAGTTATATGAATCCAGGATGACATGAAAGTGAATTATAGAGAATTTTCATTTTGGGGTGAACTATTCCTTTAAGCATCATATGCATTTTTTGTGTAACTAACATGAAAGCAGATCTATAGTTTTTTCTATAATTTTGACAGCTGGTTTGACTTCAACAAGGAAGGAAGCAAAGATGGGGAGACAAATTGAAAGAATTATGATCTCAGTAATGTCCTTACATCATTGTGCAGTAAATGTGCATGGTCATGTTTATAAATTGGTATATGTCTTCCATCCAAATGTTTTTATATAGGCTCATATCAATCCTAGTGGTTAATGAGAAGGTAAAATATCCAGGCAGCCTTCCAAAACTGTGTAAGTTTCCTGAGACTATGTAAAATTTAATTAACATTACAAGATAACAAGTATCATGTTAAGTAAGCATTCCAGCTTACATGGAAATGGCCTTTAGCAAGAAGATAACATTTTATAAAACAGGAGTAAAATATACATAAGGAATTTGGAATAATACCAAAAAATATATGCATATAAAACATTGCATAATGAAAAGGGAATGGGTAAAACAAATATAGTGAAATAGTGACGTCATTAAGACTATAGTTAGATCAATATATTAACAGCATCATTAACAATTTCCCAAACCCTAAGCCAAGCTAATTGTCAGCAGTCTCCCTGTAAGTAAGCCAAAAGGGCAACAGTGGCAAAGAACCAAAACGCCAGATGGGGAAAAACCTTGAGAGAAACCAGGCTCAACCAGGTGGGCCAGTTCTCCTCTGGCACTTTAAAATTGCAATCTGTAACTTTTCTGGTTAAAAACTGAGAGCTAATAATAAAGATTTATAATTTTATATTGATCTAAAACTTTCTGGTCTGATTTTACAAATGTCAGGCACTGAGGAATTCTGAACAGAGATGCCAACAAAGGTATAATGTTACTAATTGCAGCTATAACTGCATCACACTGCTGCAACTAAGCAGAGAATTAGGCTTTTTGTAGAATCTAACTAAGTTGGAGGTAGGGAAATACATAATAGGAAGATAAATTAAGAATTGATTAGATCGATAAATGACTTAGACTAAACATATACTGCTCTAACATGCACACACACAACACATACATTTTGGCATTGGATCAGGTTGCAGCAGAGTAAAGATTAAAGTATGAAATTTCTGGACGTTTAACAGATCAACAGCCTGAATGAAGCATTATTTTTTTCTAATTTCAACACACCTCAGTGAAAGAGCTAATAAAAGCAAGTATGATGCTTGCATGTCTTTCATGTCTTGAAAGAAAGTGTCCTGATGCAGGTAGTTGAGGCTCCAGTCGATCTTCACTGGAAAGACAAGGCCATAGCCTGGCACAAGGTTAGAGGTCTGCTGAGGTCTCAAGAGGAAGTGGAAGTGAAGAGAAGGCATAGAAGTTGTGGCCTACTGGTAAGTGAGTCGGGCTTGTGATCAGATGGTTTGATTCCAGTGCTGGCAGGTAGCAACTGAAGTGCCCTTGGGCAAGGCACCTAACTCCCGGGTGCACTAGTGTGCTGCCCACTGCTACGGGTGTGTGTGTGTTCACGACTTGCAGTGTGTTCATTCCTCACCAGTAATGGGTTAATGCAGAGGTCACATTTCGGGTATGGGTTACCATATCTGACAAATACTTCACTTTCACTTAGAACTTGTGTTCTTGGACACTGGTCTTTAAACTGTGAGAATGTCACACCCTGAAGTGTGATCCAATCAGAAGTTGTCCGTTTTGAGGGAAAGTTAACTCTCTTTTGTTATTCATGCAAGTAATTAATGCGACTCATGTCGTAGTTCTTGATTAATACATGTGTTAACTCTCTTTAACTTCTCAACATGTTGTATTGCATATAGAATTTGATTGGATGTAAAGGTGGAAATCTTCAGAAGTTTTATAGTGTTAATATAAGGAAATGAATTATCATGTACTAATACCTAAATAAATAATTACTAGACTTTGTACTAAGATGAGTTGTATGTACTCAATGATGAGTTAACACATGTATTAATCAAGAACTTACAAAGAACTTAACTACGACATGAGTCACATGAATTACCTACATGAATAACACCACCTTAATTACATCTTAGTTCCTGCATGTTAGTTGGGGTAAACTAAATCAAACATGTTCTAGAATAAAGATGTATGAAAATGGCACAATGTAAAATTATTTATAAATTTGCCACCTGCAGCTATGTCACAAACATCAGTGAATGACAGTGAATTTCTTGCAATATTTATGTTTAACCTAACTCATCCAACACAATCCAATGATGCATTCATAATTAAAAACAATTTAATCTCATCCTGTTCTGAGTGACTCCACTCCTTCCATTCTACAATAACGTATCCATTAAGCAGATGCAATTTTCCAAATTAAAATCAGTGTTAGCATATAGATGATGATAATAACTTTGGTTATGTTATGGATTGGTTTACTATCTTTATATTATTATATCATTATAATGCACTGTAGTCAGATGTTTGTCTAGTGTTCTTACTCTTTTTTGGGACACTATTGCCCCTTCAAAACATCAACTTTCCTCCTGCTATTCAGTTCCTTCTACATCCAAATGCAGTCACAGGACTTCTGCTCTTCCACTTCTTTACAAAACCCCAAAAAGCACCAAATGTGATTGTGACATGAAGATGCAATATGTATAGAACGTGTAATTGATAACTTTTTAAAGATGTGCCCCTCCAAGACAAGAATTCATATTACTTTATAAGTAACTAATGATGAGTTAGTAATTATGTACCCCCCCCCCATGTAAAGTCATGACATAATGATACTTTAACAAGTAAATAATTCATGTTAGTCTATGAGTTGTTAATGATTTGTTTCAATTCAACTTTATTTGTATAGCGCTTTTATAATGTGACATTGTCTCAAAGCCGCTTTACAGGGAGGAAAAAGGAAAAAACAAGGAAATATATACAATGATACAAGTAACAATGGTATGTCAATTATCAATCAATTATCAATAATTAAGTATCAAGTCAGATATTTAGGATCTAATCTGTATTGCTCAGAGTCCCTCTGAGGAGAGGAGAGAGACAGAGGGAAACAAAACAAGCTTATGTTAGCGTAGGGGCCGTTCACACAGAATGCGAAAGCCATGTAGTAAAGTGGGTACAAAGTGTGCTCGGTTCCGGTTAAGCCTAGCTGTTGCGGCCTAGGTGTGACAGTAATTGAATTAGGTGAATGCTCGTCTGAAGAGATGGGTCTTTAGTTTAGACTTGAACTCCTCAAGTGTGTCTGAGTCCCGAACATTGCTGGGGAGGTCATTCCAGAGTTTTGGTGCTAGGTAGGAGAAAGATCTGTCTTTAGATGTTTTAGATATTCTTGGAATTATTAGCAGACCACTATTTTGCGAGCGCAGTGTCCGCAATGGATTGTATTCTGAAAGTAATTCACGAATATATGAAGGCGCTAGACCATGTAGGGCTTTATAAGTAATTAATAGTATTTTAAAATTAATGTGATACTTTACAGGTAGCCAGTGCAGTGTTGCTAGAATTGGGGCGTATGTGGTCATATTTCTTAGATCTAGTGAGCATTCTTGCAGCTGCATTTTGGACCAGCTGAAGCTTATTTATTTGTTTTGCGTGACACCCCCCCAGTAATAGTTACAATAGTCAATTCTTGAGATCATAAATGAGTGGATAAGCTTCTCAGAATCTGAGACAGACAGCATGTGACGTATCTTGGAAATGTTTCTAAGGTGTACGACACATATTGGAAATGTGACTATCGAATGAAAAGTTCTTATCTAGCATCACACCGAGGTTCTTAACTGCAGAAGCTGGTACAATAGTGCAACCTTCAATAAGGATGTTGTAGTCTGTCATATCTAGTTTAGAGCTATTGGGTTCAATAATCAAGACCTCTGTCTTATTCGAGTTAAGCAGGAGGAAGTTGTTAGCCATCCATTTTCTGATGTCGTTAATACAGTCTGTTAGCTTAGAAAAGCGATGGGTTTTGCCAGGAGTATCATCAGTGTAGCAGTGAAAACTGATGTCATAGTTCTTAATAATATCTCCAAGCGGAAGCATATATAATGAGAAAACAATAGGACCAAGAACTGAACCCTGTGGCACACCATATTTGACCTGCAAGTAAGGTTTTTCCTCGTTAACATAGGCAAAGTGGTCAGTTAAATAGGATTTAAACCAGGCTAATGTTTGACCACTAATGCCAACACAGTTTTCCAGTCTATCAAGAAGAATTTTATGATCTATGGTATCAAAAGCTGCACTGAGGTCCAGTAATATAAGGGAGGTTTCACTGCGGTCAGATGCTAAAAGGAGGTCGTTTGTAACTTTGAGCAAGGCTGTTTCTGTGCTATGGTGGGGCCTAAATCCTGATCGAAATTTGTCATATATGTTATTTTTTGCTAAGCATGTCTGGAGTTGTCCAGACACTACTTTTTCCAGTATTTTCGATAAAAAGGGGAGATTTGAAATTGGTCTGAAGTTGATCAGCTCTCCCTGGTTGAGATTTTGCTTCTTAATAATTGACCTAATAACTGCTGTTTTAAAGGCTGCTGGAACATAGCCTAATTCTAATGAGGAATTTATAATATTGAGCACTGGTTCCGACACAGCAGCAAAAACTTCTTTCAGTAGTTTTGTGGGAATGGGATTTAATATACAGGTAGACGATTTTGATGAGTTAAATATTTTTAAGCGCTCGTCCAATGAAATGGCAGTAAATGAGTCTAGTAGTATTCGAGGCATGCTGTAATACGCAATGCTATTAGACAGAGGCAAGGCTGATTGAATAGATTCAATATTTTTTCTGATTTGCTCTATTTTATTTGCAAAGAATTTCATACAATCATTACTACTGTGCTGTAGTTTAGCATCTGTCTGTTGACACTTTGTCTTTGGACAAATTTGCAACAATATTAAAAAGAAATCGTGGATTATTCTGATTTTCTCTGATCAGCTTGTTTAGGTAGGTAGATTTTGTCGTTTTTAGAGACTGTTTGTATTTATGATCTCGGAGTCCGGTTGTGGAACGGGTGAGGAAGTCATCGGGTGCCTGCATCGCGCCGGGGCTGGGGTGATGTTCATCACGACGGACCGGGACTGACATGAACAGGCCCAGGCAAACTTCTCCACCGCTTCCCGCTCTGCACACACAGAGCCACACACACCGGATAGATCCGCCATTAGAACAGCTTGACAGTAATCCTTTAGTGAAGAGGGTAAAAAGGTAGGTACAGACTACTTCTGGACCTGCTAGGAAATGCTAACCGTCTAGTGGGCTAAATGCTATAGTGATCAAAAAGTTACGTATAGTTTATAGGTTTATGTAGTTTGTATCAGTTAAGTATTTAAGATATAACTAGAGTGAAATATATATAAAATATAACTAGAATGAATGATAAAACGAAAAGTTTGGAGGAGCTCCGAAATCATTAACATTAACATTAACATTTATTAACATCCACCAAGGTGATTATTTTTTTGCACCAGTATATCCAAGATGATTACTTTAAGATACATATTCACCAGCACTTAAAATAAGCACAGAAATTAAAAGGTAAAACACCTTTTATTTAAAAAGGTTTTAAATATCAGTGCTCCTTAAACCAAGAGGCATAAATTCTGTATTACTTGTATATTACTTCACATAAACCTCAACATAAAATGTAAAGATATTACATAACAATGTAAAGATAAAACTATTTAACAAGACAGTGTTTAGAGAATTTAACAGAGATTAACAGTGTGTTAGAGATTAACAGTGTTTGGAGAATTTTCACTAATAACCAACAGTAATATTATAAAAACTTTAACAAAACATTATTAGACTATTAAAGGGATAGTTCACCCAAAAATGAAAATTGTCAAGTTCCAAACTTGTATACATTTCTTTGTTCTGCTGAACACAAACGAAGCTATTTGGAAGAAAGTTTGCAACCAAGCTGATCTCTGCCTCATTTGACTACCATAATATTGTTTTCCTACTATGACATGTCATTGGTGCCCTGTCTGCTTGGTTAGAAACATTCTTCCGTATAGCTTCCTCTGTGTTCTGCAAATTGATACAGGTTTGGAACTACTTGAGGGTGGGTAAATGGCATTTTTTTTAATTTTTTGGTTTACTATCCCTTTAAGCAACAAGTATATACCTTACTTTTATCTGAGAAGAGATATCAAGAAGGGACTGCTCTCTTTCAATTTTTTTAGCATGTCTACATTAGGTTGAGCAAGGCACAGTGCAAGACAGATATCAGAAAATTTTGGGTGCTTTCTACCTTTCAAAGGTCACTCTCAAAGTCTTGTACTCCTCAGTATTTGCAATTGCCAACTCAGCAATGGGGGCTTGCATGGCAATTGTATTTCTGTCAACATTAATTTTGCTGTATGCTTCAGCTTTACTGAAACCACGATTTACCAGTTGTAACACTTTGTGGTAGCATTTGATGGAGTCTTCAGGGGTCCTTACTGAGGGGGGAAAAGAAGAAAGAAGAATGTTGTATGAGTCTGATACTGTTACAATGGAGGCTCCTGTACCGCCTCCTCTGAGCCAGCAGAGGGAGCCCTCTCCAGAGTATTAGTTGTTCTGGACTCCAATTCCCTTAAGACCGCATTCCTGGGACTGATTACTCTCACCTGATTCTCATTAACCACCATATATAAATCACCCCCGGACATTATGACTTAATGACATTAAGTCTTGATTTGTCTTGGTGATCATTTCTGAGTGTTTTCACTTTGCATTCTATTTACCTGTGTACCAATTGGATTGTCTGTTACTCTGATTGTTTTCTGCCTGCCCTGACTACTGCTTTGCCTTTTGGATTTTGATTGTTTGCCACCTGCCTCAACTCTCTGCCTGATTTATGATACTGTCTTGCCTTGCCCTTGTTGTTCCTGTTTGCTGGTGTTTGACCTTGCCTGTCTGATTACCCTTTAATAAACTGCAAATGGATCTTAACGCTTCTGACCCCTCATTACAGAAGACATCGCCTAAACTAACAGTGATGCAGCAGTGATTTTGAGGCTAACCTCAGAGTTATCCGCTCAGGCGACGCAACTTGCTATGCACCATCAATTTTCTTGGTTGACCACACTCACTGAAGAGTTCATCAAAACTCTCCAGGGACTACACCTCAAGCCAGCAGAAGTAACGACCCCTCCTCCTGTGCCAGCTAATAATGAGGCTACTGCAACTTCGACCCTTGTTAACCTGCAACTGGCTTTTCCTGAAAAGTTTGACGGAAACCCCTCCAGGTGCAAAGGTTTTCTGTTACAATGTTCCCTGTTTGTAACTCAACAACCCAATTTGTATTCCACAGAGTCAAGCTAAATAGCTTTTGTTTGTTCACTGCTTACAGGAAGGGCATTAGTCTGGGTCACTGCGGTATGTAAAACGGATAACTCTGTCTTCCCAACCTTCGCGATGTTCATGCAAAAAGACATCGAAGTCATATGAAGTCCACATGCCCCGTGAGACCCATCAACCCACAAACTTTGGTGAGTCAGTATGCTTCATTAGTCAGTATGCTTCATTCTGAGCGGATCATGTTCTATGTTCTCCCGTCACCCAACGATGATATAATTTTAGGATTACCTGGGCTATGAACACATAATCCAGTAATTTCATGGAGAGATGGGCAAATTTTTCATTGGGGTCCAACATGCCAGAAATCTTGTCTATCCAAGGTAATACGACAACCCAGATATTCAGTTCCCCAGGCCACTACCACGTACAATAAAAGAACTGCAGTGCTTCTTGGCATTTGCCAACTTCTATCGAAGGTTTATCTGGGGTTTCAGTTCAGTCACAGCACCCCTGACTTCTCTAACTAAATCAACCAAGCTCACCTGGACAACAGAGGCAAGACAGGCTTTTCTCTTGAAAATTATCTTCTGCAGAATGTAACTATGATGTGGGGGAACCGAGAACTATTAGCCATGAAACTGGCTCTGGAAGATTGGCACCACTGGCTTGAAGGGGCTTCTCAACCATTTACAGTGTTAACTGATCATAAGAACTTGGAATATTTGCGCTCAGCAAAAAGATTGAATCCTAGGCAGGGATTCTGTCTGATTACCCTTTAATAAACTGCAAATGAATCCTAACACTTCTGACCCCTCATTACAGATACAACATAAAGGTGAGTAAATTATATTAATAATGAGAATTATCATTTTGGTGTGTGCTATTGCATACCAAAACGTGGTTATGATGACAAACTTAATTCTGTTGTAAAACAGGCTGTATTACTTCCAGTTAAGGTCATTTATATGTGCTTTATTAAATATTGTAGAAGGAGCTACTAAACAATTAGCATAAACAGTGTTCATCGCATATGCATGTTAAAGTTTTTATTTTCTTCTCACTAACATTCAGATATTAAATTTGAATAAAACGCCAACAATAAAAATAACTAGCTAGGTTAGCAAAACAGCTTTAAGGTACACAATGTAGCACTTTTTTGCTTAAAATTTACAGAATTTATAAAATCAGATGAAATCTCTGCTCTTCTGATTCTGGATATTTAATTGTTCCTTTTGATGGAATAAACATACATCTCCTAAAATCAACCCTCAGTTTCTTGGGTTTCTTCTTGTTTTTTTGCTTTTTCTCCTTATTTGCTCCTTATTTGAATCTGAAGATTCATCACTGGACCCATTCTCTCATGAGGCAGCAGTAGTGGATGAAGATGCAGTCAGTGCCTGTCCAGGTGAGATAATTACTTCATGCCTCCAAAGTGCTATGACAAAGAACAATTACAAATGTTGAGAACAAAACTACAGGTACAGACTTTACATATTTTTTTACCACATTTAGGCCCTGTCCACAAGGAGACGCATTTAGCTGTATATGTCAGGTCCGTGGTGTGATCGTCCCAGTCCTTGTTTGGTCTTTGTGTTGTGTTATTGTTTTCTGTCGGAGCACGCTGCATTGTTTGACAGCTCGCCACGTGCTCCAGTGTCCGCGTCCCCCCACCCTCCTTGTTTTCTTTGTTTCATTATTACCCCCGGCACCTGTTCCCCGTTGATTTCTTCCCCTTTATCTACCCCTCTTGTTTTGCGTCTGTTGTGACATTGTCCCGGTGGAAACTGTTACCTGACCTCTTGTCTTGTCTATCACTTGTTGAGACTCTAGCCTGTCGTGTTCTCTTTTTCGCTTTGCCCCCAGCCTGTTTTGCAGATCACCTTTCCAGTTGTTGTCATCATCTCTCTCTCTCCCTCCCTGGACCCCGCAGTGCCGCTCCTGCTCTCTCTGCCCGACTGCCCGCTTCACCGCCCGTCTGCCGCCCAGCCACCCTCCTGCTCCGCCCGTTACCCTCCCAGTTCCCGCTGCCCCGCTCTCTCCCTCCCCGCCTGTGCCGGAGCCATCCTGCATCTGTTTCTGTTCACTTTTCTGCTGTGTGAAGCTCTCTGTCTAAATAAAGACTGTTAACCGCATTTGGATCTCTGTTGTGTTCCTGACAGTATATGTAAAAATGTTGTATTGTATCGGCATTTCGTCCAGACGGATCCAGCATGGGCGCGTGAAACCGCTGTTTTTTGTCTCTCCCCTAGTCAGACACTGCTACATCACAGAACGGCAACAACAACATGAACAACACTCAACAATTCTCTTTTTATTAAGTAACATTAACACAAATTAATAAATGTATTGTTCCATGTTCGCTTTCTTGTTGCTGTGTTGAGTTTATATACAGCGTGCAAGGTTTATGCGCATCCTTCAAGTTTTCTCCATTTTTATTGACAAGGAAAAAGATTGGATAGGGAAAACTCTGACTTTGTGTGAAAGTGGCCTTAATTTAGAATTATGTTTTAAATGTCTCAAACACAAAAAAGAGCGGTGACAACAGCCTTGCAAAAACAACCAGTCTACGAAAGAGCATGTAAAATAGTGTTACCCTAATGTTTCTCTGATTACAGTTTAGCAAAAAAGAAAAGGGGCTTTTGCACTAGAGAAACTGTTTAAAGTTTCTGTAACTATTGGCAGAAGTAACAACTTTTTGGCGTACTGCGGGAACTGGGAAAGATTTTAGTGCTAGGAACTCCTTTAGCTCTTACTTACTTCATTTATGAAGTAAGCAACCACATGGCAAACACTAATACTTTTCATATACTGATTACTTTCTTTGTATAACAGTTCTATCTAATAACATATTAGACAGGTCTGTTAAATAGATTGTAAACTAATGAAGACAGGGAATGTGAGTGCTGTGTGTCCAGGCTTTGGCGCCTGAAGCGTTGTCAAAATAAGTCACAACAAACATGGCTTGTCACTTCAGAGTTCCTACTGGTGGTGCAAATGCAACTAGGAAAATGGCCCTAGGGCAACATTAGTTCTCGGGGAACCACCCTGGTGGCTAGTTCCTGGTTTTAGTTCCTAAAACCAAATTCCTATAACTAACCAGTGCGAAAGGGGCTTATGTCACCCTCAGGGTCCACAGCCTTGTCTGATGAAAGTATTTCTAATTAAACGATGCAACTGATTGGCTGAATTGTTCTTAAAGCAAGTTCATGACTCTATTACTTACCATCCTACAGTCTTGATCTTAGAAAATTTGTCATCTGTCAGGGAGTCAACTTTTTTCTGAAGATGAAGAATCTTCTGCTTTTGTAACTGTATTGTCTGTTTTGGTTTGTCAAGAGCAATCAGTAAATTGGGTGCACCTTTTTAAAGAGAAATCAAAAATATGTAACTTAAGAAAAGAAAAACTAAAGAAAAATGTGTCCTACTTGAATTAGGCCTAATTCAAGGTACATAATTTACACTCTACACATTAATAGCCACATTCCTGTGAACCAAATTACACAAATTAAATATCTAAATGAAAATTTCAATCCAACAATCTTTGTCTTTTTTTCTGTAATTACATATTTCTTGCATGTCAATGTAGAAAAGGTTACAAACAAACCTCATGTTTCACTGGTTTGCTGTATTGCAGGCTGAAGTCCTGAAATTAACAAAATAATACAGCAAATTATCTTTATGCAAATTGACTGGGTTTTTGCATAATATGTATAACTTTTCATGTTGATATTTATAATGGAAAATAGCTACACATACCAGTTATTAGGGCAAATCTATGTACATAATTGTTTTTTTTTTGCAAAACCAAAATATTTAACCAAAATTTAATTTTGAAAATGTGCAGACACAGTAGGCATTCTTTCACCTGAGTATACTTTTTATACCCCTGCCCTTACAATCTAAATGACAAAATACTGTTTGATATCTCAGAGGCAAATACCAATGAATTTCTTCCCACTTCGTGCATGTATCAGAAATTGTATTAAACTACTTACCTTCTGATGAGTTTGCTGTATTTTCAGTCTGAACATTCTTGCATGCAGATACAACTATAGGGGAAAGCAAGCATAATACTGTCCTGGCTTCCTGTTCTGAGTATTTCTAGATTATCTTGCCAGGATCCTGACATGCCCTGTTTTGTGTCAGAGCATGCTGTTTTCCTTTAATGTCACCCATGGGTAAGCATGTTAAATGAATATAATTATAATATTGTAGTATTTCTTTTTAATTACATATGTAACTTTTACAGTATGGACGAGGAAGAGCACAACAACATAGAGGCGAAAGCAATGGGTGTTTGGCATGTTAGGTGTGAGGGAAAAATGCAGACACCCAATCTTGCGGTTTGTGAAAAGAAGACCTCACCTCATCCCCATAGTTGTAAAACGTGCGTCCAGGCACTACAATTATTTTGGATGAAGCCTACCAGGAGGCTTTGGTCTATATGGGCTACAAACATTTTACAGTGAACCATCCTAGTGGTTTATAGACCCACACAGTGGAGCTCAACCATGACACATTGAAAGAACTTGGCTGACATACAAAACAAGCATATGAAGACTAAGAGGAAACAGGACAGAGAAGATACTGAAAGAACACCTATCACTCATAGAATGGACTTACTAAATCATTAACAACTCATAGACTAACATGAATTCATGCACACAATTAATAACTCAGCATTAGTTACTTATAAAGTAACATGAATTCTTGTCTTGGAGGGGCACATCTTTAAAAATGTATCAATTACATGTTCTATACATATATCTGATTTAGATGAGCTGAATTTGGTCCTTTTCAGTGGTTTGTAAAGAAGTGGAAGAGCAGAACTAACATGTAATTAAAGTGGTGTTATTCATGCAAGTAACTCATATGACTCATGTTGCACAAAGTCTAGTAATTATTAATTCAGATATTTGTACATGATAATTAATTGCATGGGTTCTGCCCGTTCCTCCTCTGGCTGTGGGAGGTCTGAATGCATGAGTTGGGTGACATGCTCGGAATAAATTGTCCACTTGAACAGCGAGTGCTATGTAGGAAGCCAGATCTCTCCCCTCATTCCGGCATGCTAGCTCAGATTGAAGTTCATGACATAGGCCCATTCGGAACAATAGCTTTAGGGTATCCTCCACCCAGTCGGTTTGAGCGGCGAGTGTTCAGAAGGCCAGAGCGTAATCCTCCGCTGATTGTCTCCCCTGAGTCAAAGTCAGCAACAATTCTCCAGGACTCTTCCATCCACGGGATGTTCGAATACTTCTTGAAAATTCTTGAGAAATGTGTCAAACGTGGGAAGATGTTACTCTCAGGTCTCCAAACGGCCGTAACCCAATCCAATGCTCGTCCGGTGAGAAGTGAGCTGACCAGGGCGATGCGACTGGACTCATTGGAATAGAGAGATAGTTGTTGTGTGATAAACAGCGAACATTGTAACAGAAAACCCTTGAACTTGGATGGGTTGCTGTCGAACTTCTCCGGGAGGGCGAGTCAGGGATTGACAGAGACTGGCGGAGCAGAAGTAACAGTAGCAGAGGTCATTGTAGTGACGGGCGTGGTTGCAGAGGTAGCAATGTTTAAATTTTGTCAAGGTAGTTAATCAACCTAACTGTTGCTGCTGAGCTGCTAGCTGGCTAGCCTGGTTGGCTAGTGCAACAGATAACTTAGTAATAGCTTCTGGATGGTTGTTTGGCGAAGTCTTCTGTAATGAAGGATGAGACATATGAGGATCCATTTGCAGCTTTATTAAATCGTAGACAGAACAGGCCAGGGTCGTAGAACAGCAAACAGGGTTAGCAAGGGCAAGGCAGAGGCAAAACAGTAAACAGACAGTAATCGTGGCAAGCAGCAAACAATCACAAAAACCAAAGTACAATCCTAAGTCAGGGCAGGCAGTAAACAATCACAAAAACCAAAGTACAATGCAAAGTCGGGGCAGGTAGCCCACAATCAAAAGTATAAACAATCCACAGGTCAAACACGTAATCCAAAACACAGTAGTAAACGCTCAGAATTGTTGCCGGGGCAAAACAAGACTTCGCAATGAGCACATTCTCATGGAGCATATATAGTCACCGAACAGGAAACAGCTGACAGGAAGTAATCAATCCCAGGTAAGCGGCCCTGTGGGAATTGTAGTCCAGATTGATACCGGTTTGTATTCCAGTGAGGGCTCCCTTTGGTGGTGCGGCAGAGGCGGAGCAGGGACCTCATTTGTAACAGTGTTGTAGTTTTCATAAGTTCAGTCAACTCTTTATTCATAAACCAACTACAATCTTAGTATCCCTAATTAAATTTACTAATATACATCTTATAATGAACAATACAAATTTGCAACTATACTATGTATTCTGTTTTCCGTGTTGTAAATGTTTAATAAAAGCGCTACATAAATAACATTAAATTGAAACTGAATTTTGTCTAAATTTAGTAGTAGAAAGTTATCCAGGTTTTAGTGTTAACTATGCATTCTGTCAGTATAGTGAAGGTATATGTCTTGTCAGGCCTTAAAGGAATGTACAGCTGAGTATCACCAGCGTAGCAGTGAAAACTAACTCCATGTCTCTTAATAATTGCTTCCAGAGGTAGCATATACTGGGCAAAAAGCAGAGGCCCAAGCACTGAGCCCTGACATCTGATACCTTTTCACTCAGCAACAAATTGAAATCAGTCAGATAAATATGATTTAAACCGTGCCACTGCAGTTTCATGTATGCCAACATAATTTTTCAGAGAATTCGGTAGTCAATAATGTCAAAGGCTATGCTAAGGTTGAGTAACACTAGAAGAGATATTAAACCATGATCAGACGACACAAGCAAATAATTTGCCTTCTGATAAGTGCAGTCTTTGTACTATTATATGGTCTAAACCCTTTCAGATACCACTTATTTCCAGGAAAGAACACATCTGTAAGGACACAGCAACACCTCCCAAAAAAGTTGGGACAGGGGCATTTTGGCTGGAAGAGCATTTTGCAACTAATTAGGCTAACTGGTTGCTAACAGGTCAGTAACATGACTGGGTATAAAAAGAGCATCTTAGAGAGGCTGAGCCCCTTAAGATGGGCAGAGGTTCACCAATCTGCAAAGAAACTGCAGATTTCAGAATAATGTTCCTTAACAGAAAAGTGTGAAGACTTTGAATATCCCACCATTAACAGTTCATAATACCATCAAAAGATTCAGAGAATCTGGAGAAATCTCTGTGCGCAAGGGACAAGTCCAAAAATCAGTACTTGATGCCTGTGATCTTCTGCCCCTCAGGTAGCACTGCATTAAAATCAGACATGATTCTGTCTTGGAAATCACAGCATGAACACTTTCACAAATCACTGTCTGTGAAAACAGTTTGCCATGCCAGTCACAAATACAGGTTAAAGCTCTATCAGGCAAAGAAAAAGCCACATGAAAACTCTCTTCTCTGTGCCACAGCTTATTTAAAATGGACTGAGGCCAAGTGAAAAACTGTTCTGTGGTCAGACGAGTCGAAATTTGAAATTCTGTTTGGAAATCATGGATTCCGCGTCCTACAGACTAAAGATGAAAGGGACCATCCAACTTGTTATCAGCGCACAGTTCAAAAGCCTGCTTCTCTGATGGTATGGGGTTGCATTACTGCCTATGGCATGGGCAACTTACACATCTAGAAAGGCACCATCAACACTGAGAGGTATATACAAGTTTTAGAACAACATCCACACAAAATCTTTCCAGGGTAGCCCTTGCATATTTCAGCAAGGCAATGCTAAACCACATACAGCATCCATACAACAGCATGTCTTCATAGTAGAAGAGTCCAGGTGCTGAACTAGCCTGCCTGCAGTCCAGATCTTTCCTCAATTTTAAACATTTTGTGCATCATAAAATGAAAAATCCAACAAAAAACCCCAGGACTGTTGAGCAGCCAGACAAGAATGGGACAACATTCCCCTCCCAAAATTCCAGCATCTGGTCGCCTCAGTTCCCAGATCTGTAATGAAGTAAGTTCAGTTCGGGTTGATTAAACCACTGTGGGGTGTTGGGTTAGGACAGAATGAAGTCTGAAGTTTCTGAAATTTTTAAACAATGATGGTGGTTATCCATGTACATGGGTGTGTGGTTCTACAAATAAAGAATAAAGGAAGTATTAACACTGTCATGGAGACACCAGGCTCCGCCTCCAGTCAATGATTTCATTCACCAGAATACTGATCACACACACCTGTTCACCATCACCCCATCATCACCTGCACTATATAAGCACACAATTCCCTCTGGCACATTGTCTGGTCTCCCTTGTGGATAAGGACTCATTTCTATGCTAGCGACCTGCTATCGATTCCTGTTGTCTCCGTGGTTTCCCCTGTGTTCTCCAGCGTCTGTGTGTGCTTTCTACTCCTCTGCTCAACATTCCGTTCCCAGCTCCTGGATACCCTCGCCATCTGTGCACCGCAACCCGCTGGTAAAGACATCAATGAAGTTTAAGGTTCATTCCCCATCACTCAAGGACATTATTACTATTACTACTCACCTGCATACTTACCATTGTTGTGTGTTCAATAAACCGCCTGTTTGGTCTCTAAACATCTGTGTTCTGGAGTGTGATTCCATTACAATTAACACTTAATATTTACAACAATAATAATAATAAACAATAACAAGACGAACAATATTAAATTATCAATGCAGTAAGACATTGGAACATATCAGAGAATCATATCCTTACTCTTGTTATTTTATCTATCAATAATGTTAGCATGCTCAGCGCGGACTCGAACCCACATCAACAACATTAGTGACATCATTTGGACAGTTCGTATATAACAGAATAACAAGGCACTTTGTAGTTTATTGGTTATATCACAAAATTCACATAACACACATTAATGACAATATAAATGCACACAGTCAGCAGGAAGGCGAGTACCAGAGGTATTCCGCCCCTTGTCTCCAAATTTTGTCTGTGGCTAATTCTTCCCACGGGTGATGTGGTCAGCTCCACATACCGCCAGGCATGACCATTTGTAAGCTCCTGTATTTCACCAACTCTGGTGCCCACAAATACTTTAGTGACCAGATTTTGACTGAAGCCATGTCAGGATAGTAGTGGAGTCTGTCCAGAGTACATAAGAATCAATGTGTAAGGTAAGCTTTTTAGCTAATAATGAAGCTAACTGTGCACTAGTCAGAGCTGCTCACAGTTCTAATCTAGGCATTGATAACTGACACTTAGGGGCTACTTTTGACCTGGCCTTGAGGAAAGTTACCTCAACATTTCCCTTTGGATCCTCTGTACGCAAGTACGCTACAGACCCATAGGCCCATTCAGAGGCATCACTGAGGATGTGTACTTGCCGGCTACAGTTAAGAGAATCCATCTGGGGACTCACATAACAGTAGGGTAGTATGGTTTGAGGAAGGTGTTGCAGTTCTCCTTGCCAAGCATACCATGTTTGAAGGATATTATTCGGCAGTAAGGGGTCATCCCATTCTTTCTGCATAGCCCACAGACTTTGTATAAGGATCTTAGCCTGAGTAAGATAGGGAACAAGGAACCCGAAGGGGTCATACTGGTTTGCTACTACTTTGTATATGTTTCTCATTGTGGGGGTTGGACAGTCAAGAAGGCGGCATTTGTATCTGAGAGTATTGGATTGACACATCCAGCCAGTAGTCCTAATGCAAGTTCTTGAGGATCTCCTACATTCTGGTTAAGCCAAAGCTCAGTACATTCTGACCTGGCTTCTTTTGGCAAATGATTGATGACATTAGGATTATTGCATGCCCTCTGTCATAATTCAAACCCTCCTTCAACTAACAGGTTTCTCAATGTATTCACTAGCCCTTTAGCCTCGTCAGATGTAGTGACACTCTGTAGGCAGTTGTCTAGGCAGTTATCTACACAGAAACCCTGTTCGATGTAGTGACGGACCTGGTCTCCTTATTGTCTGTGGTCAAGTACGTGCTTCTGCAGTGCGTACATAGCAGCACGGACTACTTGTTGATGGCTTCTTGATCTTGTTTTGACCTGGTGGGAAGTTTCTCACTTCTGTAGGGCAATACATCGAGCTGCCAGAGTTTCTCAACATGTCTCAATAGCCCATTGGAAGGAGAATGAATTGAAACATTGAGACACTGTCGAGTCAGAAGTTTGTTGCACAAGCTTAGCAGGCCCTTGTTTTCACAGTTGGTCCACCAGAAGGACCCAAACGTACTGGCTCAACTGGGGTAACTAAGTGCGGATTGTCAGACCCAATTAATAGGAGGGGGCGAACATTGTCAAAGGATGGGATTGGAAGTCCTCCAAGGTGCCTGTATTTATTCTGTAAGGTTGCGGCCAGACACGCATGTTCAGCGAGCCCTAACTGGTCTGCAGGAAACTCTCTATGTATCTTGAAGGTTCGTTGAGGACGACAGGCTGGTGAGATGGTGAAGGAGACTGTTTTCAGAGCAAGGTCTTCTTCACCATGCAGTTTCAGTTTCTGTACAGCAGCTTGCAAAAGGATGGTCCGTTCCAAGCCATCATCCAGAATAGGGAATGTTTCCAGGACGTTCTCCATTACTGAGGATTACTTTAGTACCTTTAATAGTGTGTGACTGCAGCCTAATGGTCATCACATCTCTTGTGATCTCTAACGTCTCTTGATTGGTTTTCACCCAGTTGATTTTCTGTTCTTTGGTGAGCTGGGCAAAGTTCCGACATTGATTTAGATAATGCTGGGTATTTGTACAATAAGGGCAGTACATTTTCACCTTGTCCTGAGGATTCACGGCACTAGGACTGAACTCGGTACTAAGAACATGCGGTAATAAGAGCAGGGTCAATAATGTGCAATATGGCAGTTGTCCTGCTAGGCTTAAAATCTCTGCGCCTGTCTCTTCTATGTTCAGTGCGCTCCTTCCTATCCCTACCAAGAAATTCAAACCCGCTTTCCTGTATCTATAACTCATATTCAAGCCAGTCAGCAAAGTTCAAAAGAGTGGGGATGCGAACACCCAAGGGATACATGTACCTCAGCTCTCAAGTCGTGGGGTAACCTGGACAAAAGCCTTGTCACATGTGAGCCACACTGAAGTTTGCCCCTACCAATATCCTCCAGTTGATCCAGCATGCCTACTAGTGCTCTGACTTTCAATGCAAACCTTTTAAACCCACTGGCATCATAGGGTTCATCCATTAGCTCGGCAATCCGCAGCAAGGCTAAATGGTGGGGTTGCCTATATTGCTCTGCAAAAGATGCTATGATGTCTGAAAAGGGCCTACTGGAATTGTAGGAGTCTGCAATGAGAGGAGCATCCTCAAACTAAAGGTGCTCTAAAAGAATTTGATATTTAAATCTCTCAGTAGCATCTTATTGTCTAATGAGACCTTTAATTGTGCAAATACCCATGGGTCTCCTTTAGTGAAATCAGGGATTGTGGATTTAGGGCCATGGTATATCCTCTCTTGCTGAGGATAATAAGGTTGCTGTGTCTCTGTAGAACTGCATAATGGTTCTGGGTACTGCTGGAGGGAACCTGGATTTTACATAGCTCCGTGACCTCTGCTGCTGAGGTGATACCATAAAATGCTCATTAGGTTCACAGTACTTGGGGGTAGAAGGCCCTGAGGGAGGTCGATTTATTATCGATTTATATTTATATAGCTACCACATAAGCGTAACAGAATCAGACTCCAGAACACAGATGGTTAGATACCAAACAGGTGGTTTATTGAATACACAATAGATGGAAGTAAGCAGGTGAGTAGTAATAGTAATAATGTCCTTGAGTAAATGGGAATGAATCTTTAACTTCGCTGATGTCTTTACCAGAGTGTTGTGGTAAGCAGAAGATGATGATTGCATCCAGGAGCTGGGAATGGAGCATAGTAACTGGATGCACACACAGATGCTGGAGAACACAGGGGAGACAACGGGAATTTATAGCAGGTAAGTCACTAGCATAGGAATGAGTCCTTATCCAAATGGAGACCAGAGGGAAGTGTGTGCTTATATAGTGCAGGTGGCGACTGAATGATGGTAAACAGGTGAGCAAGATCAGTATTCCGGTGAGTTGAATCACTGACTGGGGGTGGAACATGGTTTCCGTGACAATAAGTAAACTGAATTTACAGAGTTTTTGTAACAATGATGTACCTACAGTACTTGTAATTACTAGGGAAAAATATGCAATGTTTGGGGTACGTATATATAGGGGTAAGAAGCTAGAACATTAAAAATGTTTAATGTTTTTTAACTACTAAGTACTTTTCCTTATATTACATTGTATGTTTATCATATTTTAAACACTTTGGGGTAGTTTCAGTTTTTCACTTGTTGGGTTAAATCTGCTGGGTCACTTGTTGGATTGTTTCTGGCAACCGTTGGATTGCTTAAAGAGGCTCACACGCTTTGTGCCCTTATGATGTTTAAATGTGCTCCGCAGGTGTCATTTTTAAAGCTCAGGCTGCTGGTAACAGCTGTTTTAGGGCAGAGCTGCAAACTCTCACGCATCCAGCGCCACGCAGTGAATGTAAACAATGTGGAGGAAAGACACTGACAACATGCATATAACTCTATTGTACGGTGACTGAGAAGGGACCTTCTTGGTTCACTTGTTTTTGTTGTGGCCACGACATTAGTTATTCGACTTAAACTTATGTTGGCTTGAGAAAAGTTATTCTGTTTAAGCTTTAATTAAACAGATAAAAAATTTGAATAAGTACAAACGGTCTGAGCCTCAGGCTATAGGCAATTTTAATCACAAAATAAATAACAGCCACTTTCACATATAAAAGGCAACGGATTGCCTTTTCCAGTAAATGTACAACCTATTTTGTTCACATAAACACCAGATTTTGCTACTGTTCACACTTCAGTCCGTTAATTTCCGTTAATTACTCTGAAGTTAAGTGTTCTCAGTGTAGTCTGAGCTACTCACAAACAAACACCCTGAACAAAAATGAGCGGAAGACAGAGAAGACTCATAGTCGTAAGACTCATTTTGCAATTTGTGGGCTATTTCTTTTTTATTTTCTTAAATAAAGAAAGTGTGTCTTTCTCAAGCCAGCGTAAATATTCACTTCTTAACAGTTTCTTTACTAAAAGTTTACAACACAAATCAGATTAGAATAACTTGTTTGTTAAACAAAGGTCTCTTTTAGTATATCCACTAAAAGACAAAAAATAATTGTTTGTAACCTCTCTCACTATAAGCACTATAGCAAACAGCGCAACTTCTCACAAATGTGCATCAGTAGAGGGTGTGTGCTTGTCAAGCGCCCCACAGAGGAGAGGAAAACACTTAACGTGAAACTGCTTGTTGCATTTGTATTCTGGGTTCTTCTGCTTGCCCATGCATAGTATGCTTTATTAACAAGGTGTATACTGGATTTGTCTCTTTTAAATCTCATTGACCTAATGCATTAAGCCACATTAAGCACTATATCTATATCTATATATTTACACCTTCATAATGGGGTCATTGTCATAGCAGTAGATGGTGTTTATGACATGAGAAATGCGTGATTAATTTTATAAAAATATATTTAGAAAAGGTAAATTTTTTCCTGATTGTTGTTTTAGAATCCAAAGATGGCGGTGCGGTCGGACGACCAAAAGATGGTGTTTTTATGTCTGTTAGTCTCGTCTCTTCGTCTTCAAACAGTTTAATTTCTCCGCAAAATCATCAGATAAACGCTCGGAAACACAAAAATGATCGCCAGAGCCTTTTGGAAATCGGTAGTGCGTACAAACATCAGCTTTCGCCGGCGACCACCGAGAAGCTACAAGGCCTCTGCCTGCTGCTGAAGCCGAACCCTGAGACCGCGGCCCCGTCCACTGATGCTACCCGCACAAGCCGCCGGCGCTGTGAGAGGGGACAGAAACGTGGCAAGCGCGGGGGTGTACGAGCTAGGCTAACATACCAGACTCCGCCATTCAGCTGCACGGACTAACCTGCTACCGAGCGGACAGGGATTCATTACTGTCTGGTAAGACTCGCGGGAGCGGCTTGTGTGTGTACGTCAACAGAGAATGGTGTAATAATGCTGTGGTAGTGACTAAACACTGTTCATCACTGGTGGAGGTTATGTTTGTGAAGTGCAGACCGTTCTATCTGCCGCGGGAGTTCACGGCCATTGTTATTGTCGCGGTTTACATCCCCCCGTGTGCAAATGCTAAGGACGCGCTTCGCGAGCTGTACAGCGCCATCAGCGATCAACAAACAAACAACCCCGATGGCTTTTTCATCATAGCCGGGGATTTTAACCACGCAAACTTAAAGACAGTCTTGCCAAAGTTCTATCAACATGTGAACTTTGCTACAAGGGGAAATAACACACTGGACTTTGTTTACACAACACAGAAAGACACGTACAGGGCTGAACCCCGCCCCCACCTCGGTTCAAAAACTCATCACAGTCTGGCCGGATGATGCTACCTCAGCACTGCAGGACTGCTTTCAGACTACAGACTGGAGCATGTTTAAAGAGGCAGCCACCTACAACAACAGCACCGACCTGCATGAGTACACTGAAACAGTGAGTGCATATATCAAGAAGTGCATTGATGATGTGACAGTAACAAAGACCATCACCACACGTGCCAACCAGAAGCTGTGGATGACGGCAAAGGTTTGTGGGCTGCTACAGACCAGAGATGAGGCATTCAGATCAGGAGATAAAGCAGCCCTAAAAACAGCAAGAGCCAGCCTGTCCTGTGGCATCAAGAATGCAAAACGGTCATATGCACAAAAAATCAATAACCACTTCACAGACAGCAGAGACTTACGGAGCCTGTGGCGAGGCATTCAGACCATCACTGACTACAAGCCCCTGCCACAGGCCTGTGATGACGACACATCCCTTCCAGATGCACTTAACCAGTTTTATTCACGGTTTGAAATGCAGAATGACACACCTGCACAAAAACTGCCCACACCTCCCACCGACCAGGCGCTCTGTCTGTCTCCAGCCGTAGTGAGGAAGACCCTGTCTAGGATTAACCCACGCAAGGCTATGGGTCCTGACAACATACCTGGCCGTGTACTGAGAGACTGTGCTGCACAGCTGACAGATGTCCTAACAGATATCTTCAACATCTCGCTGAGCCAGGCAGTCGTCCCCACGTGTCTCAAGTCCACAACCATCATACCGGTACCTAAGAAATCACCTGTGTCCTGTCTGAATGACTACCGTCCCATAGCACTGACTCCAATCATGATGAAGTGCTTTGAGAGATTAGTCATGAATCACATAAAAACCAGCCTCCCCAACACACTCGACCCGCTCCAGTTTGCATACCGTCCAAACCGCTCTATGGATGATACAATTTCCTCCACCCTCCACCTGGCTCTTACCCACTTAGACCAGAAGAACACTTATGTAAGAATGCTGTTTATTGACTTCAGCTCAGCATTCAACACAATAATCCCACAACAGCTCATTAATAAATTACACCTGCTGGGCCTTAACAACTCTCTCTGTAACTGGATTCTGGACTTTTTAACTGAAAGACCCCAGTCAGTCCGTGTCGGCCACAACACCTCGAGCACTACCACACTGAGCACAGGTGCGCCACAAGGCTGTGTGCTCAGCCCGCTGCTCTTCACACTGCTGACCCACGACTGCACTGCCAAGTTCAGCTCCAACCACATCATCAAGTTCGCTGATGACACAACGGTGGTAGGTCTCATCAGCAACAACGATGAAACGCACTACAGAGAGGAAGTGGCACAGCTAGCGGCATGGTGTGGCGCGAACAACCTGTCCCTCAATGTGGAGAAGACAAAGGAGGTTGTGATGGACCTCAGGAGAAACTCCACTGACCACCCCCCACTGACCATCGACAGCTCGACTGTGGAGAGAGTCAGTAGCACTAAATTCCTGGGGGTGCACATCACAGAGGATCTCACCTGGACCACCAACACCACGTCACTCTCCAAAAAGGCACAACAGCGCCTACACTTTCTCCGCCGGCTGAAAAGAGCAAGTCTCCCTCCACCAATCCTCACCATGTTCTACAGGGGAAACACTGAGAGTGTGCTGACCAGCTGCATCACTGTCTGGTATGGGAACTGCAGCGCCGCAGACCGCAAGACCCTCCAGCGGACAGTGAACACAGCTGCAAAGATCATCGGTGCCCCTCTCCCCTCCATCCTGGACATTTGCCTTTCACGATGCTCCAACAAAGCCACCAGCATCGTAAAGGACCCCACCCATCCCTCACACAGTCTCTTCCAGCTCCTGCCGTCAGGAAAACGGTACCGGAGCATCAGAGCCCGCACTGCCAGACTGCTCAACAGCTTTTTCCCCCAGGCTGTGAGAGCCCTGAACTCAAGCACGGCCCCCTCTGAAAAACCTCATACCTCTTAAATATATATATTTTTTTTTTATTTCTCCCTTGTGCAATTCTGAGTGTGCTACACACAGGTGAGTAGGCCGCACAGACCACCTGTAGTAACACACTCTCCTCTATGTGCACTAGACACTTTTTACAACTGAGGGTACATAATCCCACAAAAAGACTCATGTATGTTTACAAGCCCATGCACTACAGATCATCTTGTACTGTTCTCCAGCCAGGAGCAGTGCTTGACTTTCTTTTTCCTCATGCAATATTTATGTGGAACATTTGTATAGTTTGTATTTAATAGTTTATGTATAGGCAACTTTATATATAGTATATTTATAATCTAATTCTGTTAGTATTTGTGTTTAGATTTATACTGTTTCACATCATTGTTGTATGTCTGTATTTATGTAGCACCGTGGTCCTGTGAGGCACGACATTTCGTTCCACTGTATGTCCCCACATATAGCGGAATGACAATAAAGCTCAAACATATGAAAAACATATGTTAATTTATATATTATGCAATGTCTGACTACTAATGTTTGTTTTCCCTTCGTTTTTGTATCATTTGTGTCAGCAGCAGCTAAATAATAGACCCCAATGACTATTTTGAGATACAACTCAGAGATGATCTTTGGTTTTGTAAATAATTTTTTTGACTGAGTGTCAGGAACAGGTATCAATAACAGGATCAATAACAGCTACACCATGCAATGAGTCATCAATAATGTCTTAAACAATTTAAAGCATTAAGTTTTCCAGAGAAGGCCATTTAAACATATTAAACATGAATTGTAATTGAAAAATAATTATGAAATAAGTTATTTGTCGTACTATATGCATTTGTTTTATGTTATTAAAATCATATTTGTTACATGTAACCACACTACATTATTTCTCTTTCTCCAGAATTTCTTATTTGCTTATTTGTGAAAGAGAAAGTATTATATAATTTTATTGTCTATATTTTATAAGCAATACAAAAGACAAACTCAGTGGCATATTACAAAAACATTCTTAACTGTATAGAAGCCCTGACATTTTCAATGTGTCAAGACCTCATGTAGGCAAAAGACAGAACAACATTTCCAAAGTGCATTAACATATCTTAATCTTAAGATATGTGATTAAGATATAGCATACAGAAGCATCAAACCTTGACAAACAACAGGTAATTTTTTTTATCAACTCAGTTTTGTTTTTTTTTACAGAAGCCAGCCAACGCAAGGAGGAAGCCTACTACATTGTCATGGTAAAGTATCTGGCAACAATTGGAGGTCCAAGCCCATTCTCCAATTCAAGGTGCATCCTTGTCCATGTGCTGACCACCAGCAGTTTTACCTGCTAAGACTAAGGGAAAGAAGCTGTCCCTTATTCGGTACCGTCTGCCTGAAGGAATTAGGGGGAGCAGACCGTGACTTGGGTGGCTAGAGTCACTGATGATCCTCCGGCCTTTCTCAGACACCGCCTGTTGTAAATATCCTGGAGGGAGGGAAGCTCATCTCCTGTGATGTGGCGGCTGTTTGCACCACCCTTTGCAGGGCCTTGTGGTTGAGGGGGGTGGTGTTCCCTTACCAGGCCATGATGCAACCAGTCAGAATGCTCTCCACAGTGCAGGTGTAGAATGATCTGAGGATGTTGCGGTTCATACCGAACTTCCTCAGATGCCTGAGGTAGAAGAGGCGTTGGTGAGCGGACCATGCGAAGTCCTCAGTCATATGAACACAGAGGAATCTTGAAGCTGTTGATCCGCTCCACTGGCGACCCATTGATGGTGATGGGGGTGTGTTCTCTTTCCTGTCTTTCCTGTCCACAACAACCTCTTTGGTTTCGTCGATGTTGAGTGAGAGGTGGTTCTCCTGACACCAGTGTGTCAGAGTGCACACCTCTTCTCTGTAGGCCATTTCGTCATTGTCAGTGATCAGGCCTACCACCGTTGTGTCATCAGCAAATTTCACAATGACATTAGAGCTGTATGTTCATCTGCCTGACATAGTGGGATAAAAAAATCCTGTGTGTTTGGGTGTACAGACGCTGTGTCTAAATGTTCGTAGCATCACACCTCAGGTAAACCCTCAGTCCTTCTGGTGACTCCTTATGTTGTAAACTTTACATTCAGAACAACATAAACTCTTTACTCTGTCTACTTCTACAATAAATATTTCATCACTTTAGACAGTATCTTAGTTAAATCTGTATTAGTTTGCAAAGGCTATTTAATTTTAAAATATAAAAATAACGATATAACCATCATAATCCTGTTTTAAAATATGGGTTGTTTTGCATAATTTTAAATTGAAACAATGACACCCTCATTTTGGAAAACATTTAGCCAAACAATCTCACACATCTTATTTAACATTGACTGTGTCACACTGGGTTGGGTATGTGTTTATGTTTTCAGTTGTCTTTTGATGTCTTTAGAGTTTGTGTGATTAGCGAGTTTCTGGGATATATATTCTAAAAGTAAACACTTGTTATAATGTGGAGATTTATCCTAAAGTAGTATAAGACGTATATACAGTCATGTGAAAAATTAGGACACCCTATGAAAGCCTGTGTATTTTTGTAACATTTTGGAAACATTTTGGATATATCGATATTTAATCTCAACTTTAACAATACAGAGAGATTAAAGTAATATATCTAACCAATTAAAACTGAAGAGGGGATTTTCTGAAAAATATAATTCTACAAAATGCCAATTCTAACTCAGGCAAAAGTTGGGACACCCTCACATGTATTCCCTCTTAAAATGGCTCAAATCACACACAGGTGTATCACACCAGGTGCACATAATTAGTAGATTGTCACTCAGCATTTTGAATGAGGCTTGCCCTATCTAAACCTCAGACATTTAGTTTGGTGTGCTCCTGACTGTTGAAGTGAGGCCTTCAGATGTCTGGTCACCCCAGCAAGTTCACCCCAAGAGCAGACCGCAAGATGCTGAAAGAGGTCTCCAAAAACCTCGGGACCTACAGCAGGCTCTGGCTACTGTTGATGTAAAAGTGCATGCCTCTACAATCAGAAAGAGACTGCACAAGTTTAACTTGCATGGGAGGTGTGCAAGGAGGAAACCTTTGCTCTCTGAGAGAACCATCAAGGCCAGACTACATTTGCCAGAGAGAATGCTGACAAAGACCAGGACTTCTGGAATAATGTTCTTTGGACAGATGAGTTCAAAATGTATTTATTTGGACACCAGAGCAGAGGACATGTTTGGTGTAAACCAAAGACAATATTCCAGGAAAAGAACCTCATACCAACTGTGAAGCAGGGCCGTGTGCACTGTTAAAGGCGTTATTCCTTGTTTTAACACCCTGTATAGATCCATTAGAATGACCACACTTCCCCAGTCAGTAAAAAGAAGTTGGGGCATGTCCTTTATTCAGCAGCTAGATGAAGACACATTGAGATAAAATGGAAACCCAAAGATCATACACTTTCATTTTGTGTCTGAAGTGTAAACGCTACAAATGGAATACAGCTCTTACTACAGTCAACACACATGGTAAACAGTTATTTACCCTTTACAAAACTTTTCACACATTCACACCCACATGGCCAGAACAGTGTCAAGAGAAAGTCAGAAAACATCTTTTGTAGAAAGGTGAGGAGGGGGTCAGATCCTCAGGATTGTTGTGGACAGAACCAAAAGTTGGAGCAAATCTTATGCTCGTAAACACCACTGACATGGACAAACTAGGCTGAAAACCAGACAAACCCAAAACAGGGCAATACATTTGGAAGGGCCAGATCCTCAGCAGGATAGACAGAGACAGAGTAGGGAGGGGGCACTTCCTCAGGAGCTTGATGGACAGAGGTTAAAAGTACATTTTGCCCATATACATGATTGACATATAAAACTAGACTAAAGTTTTTTTTTAATCCGTATCCACAAATTCATAATTCTTGCATGTGCTTTCGTAATCCACTCCTATGGGTTTGTTTTTCATTTCAAACCATGACAAAGAAGCATGTTATTTTGTTCCTTTTTTGTTTGTTTGCTTGTTTCTTTTGCCTGGCTTTGTGGGCTTATTATTAACTGTATAAAGCTAACATGCTAGCTGGCAGATACAAAACCTGACCTCAGGTCAAATTTTAACAAAACTCATCTCCTCCAAATTCTACTTGCTCCAGTCACAGCTTGACTCCTCTGTGCAGTGAGTTAAGGCCCTTCAAATGGCACACAGCAAGGTGTGGAATCGCTGCATTGCTGAAGCAGTTTCTCCTTTGTGGCATCAAATTTATATCACCAACTTGATTTTGATTTAATTTTTTGCTTTTGATTTTAAAAATTGGAAATATATTGTGTGAATTCACCTTAAATTCAGGTTGTGGAATTCAAGTTTTTATTACTCAGGTTGTTTAGGTCATAAAATTCAGGACACGAAATCTGAGATCTGAGAGAACACAAAATCTGAGAAATTCAGGATTCAAAATTCAAGAGTGACACGCCAGGAAAACAAACAACCATCAATGTAATCCTACTGTTTTGGTCAGTCGTCAGGCAAATTACTGGCCTGGCACTCAAAGGCAGGACAACTGGTCCATGTAATGCTTTACAATTCAGTTTGCAGATGACGCAAATGCAATAATAATAATAAATAATAATGAAGGAAACCATATTTTTAACCATAAACCATTTATTGTTTAAGTTAATAAAGCTTTTATTCACATAATTTATGTGAATATTTTATTCACATACATGATGCTAGCTTCTGTGCTTCACACCACTTTCCTTTAAAAGGCACTTAAATGAGGTGAATGATACTATATAACTACAGTGTTGCAAGTCAAGTGTAGGATTTATGATTTATTTCAAGTTGCTATTAAATGGCAAATTCCGAAATCATTTGGGTGTATCAGTTATGCAACAAAACTAATAACAAATTAAGAAATAGATAAACAAGCAGGGCAGCAGAAAAATCAGTAGCCAGGCCACAGAGATTTAATATTAATTCCCACTGCTGGACTGGCCATGATAGTTGGATTGCATTGTTTGTTGTTTGCTTTCTCTTGCATTCGCAGAGGTCTGTTTTTCAGATTTTAATCCCTGGTGATATAAATCTAATGCTATACTTTGTTTGGAACAGTTGTGTGCAGTCGAGTCAATTTTGTGCGCATATCGCAGTCACTGGCAGACATTGTCATAGTTACAAACAACAGTCACATTTGTATACATTAAAAACCAACTAAATAAAACAACAGAAGTTTTTTGTTTGTCATTTTGTCATAATTTATTTAATATGCTTTTTTATTTATCCCAAGTTTTTTTTTTGAGAAGTTGAGTTTTGAGAAAGTTGAGAAGTTTTATTCAATGATTTGCCTAAAGAGGGTCATCTGTAAGATCCTGATTGGTTAAAGAATTTGAGGGAATCATTTTAAATGAATACTGAGTAATCTAAACAAAAACATCTCTTCTTCAATGTTCTGGAAAATCAAAGACAATAATTAATTATAAAATAATTGATAATTAACACAAAATTTTCATTGTTAAAATAAGTACTAGAATAAGTAGTAAAAAAATTTGCCTACACATTAGCCACATTAGCCTATATTTATGGGAACACTGTTATTTCATAAAGGTAACCAGTGTATGTTCTTGCTAATTTGCTCCCAATTATAAGATAAATATAAGATGTAAGTAAATCATAAACTACACACGTAATATTAAAGAAAGTACCTATTACTTAAGAAGTACTTATAGTATAAATAATTTGGAATGTTTCACGTTCTTCTTTATTCTCTAAACATTGCATATTGTTTACTTATACCTACAAATACATTCTGTAGAGGTTGTTACAAAAAGATACTGTAAAATCAGTTAACTTAAGCAGTACATTGCAGGCTGTAATCTGAAGCGTTACCGTTTTAACATATGTATATACATATATATATTCTGTTAAAAAAGGACCATAAAATGTTATTCATATTAATAATAAATAATAAAAATATTCAATTGATGTCCTATAGGACATGTCAAGCTATACTTGCCTGTCAAGCTATGTACAAATTCATGTGTTGGAGGAGGTGTGGCTTTGAAGAGCACTCTGAGGGGAGGGTGGGATCTTACGATGTGCTATCGCTAGCCTCTCTAAAATTCTGGATTAAAAGTTCAGGTGGGACATTAATGCAGATTGTGAATCCCTGCTAATATTGTTTATTCCTGACAGTATGTAGTTTAAATTATGATGTTTCCTCATAACTCAAATAGAAGTCAATAAATTCTCTCATGGTACACACACAATATTGACTTCATGGCATGCCGTTGTAGGTGTGTCCAGCTAATACCAATGAGAGAGACATGGCCATTTTCCAAACAGAATTTCAAATTTTGACTCAGAACAGTTTTCCACTTGGCCTCAGTCCATTTTAAAAGAGCTTTGGCCCAGAGAAGACGGTAGTGTTTCTGGATTGTGTTCACATATGGCTTCCTCTTAGTATGGTAACATGCATTTGTGGATGGCATGGTGAACTGTGTTCACAGACAATGATTTGTGTTCCTGAGCCCATGCAGTGATTTCCAAGACAGAATCATAACTGTGCCACCTGGGGACCTGAAGATCATGGGCATCCATCCATTTGGCCTTGTCCCTTGTGCATAGAGATTTCTCCAGATTCTCTGAATCTTTTGATGATATTATGTACTGTAGATGAGGGGATATCTATCTATATAGTCTTCACAATTTTCCGTTGAGTAACATTATTCTGAAATTCTGTTTCTTATTAGTACTGATTACTTTATCAGCCTTTTGTCGCACTGTCCCAACTTTTTTGAAAGGTGTTGCTGCCATTAAATTAAAAAAAAAAACATTTTGCTTGAAATAGTAGAATGTCTCACTTTCGATATTTGATATGTTGTCTATGTTCTAGTGTGATTAAAATCTGGGTATATGAGATTTGCAAAGATTTGCAAATTGCATTCTGTTTTTATTTACATTACACTGACAACACAGTGTCCCAACTTTTTTTTAATTGGGGTTGTACATTTGGGTACTTTATTGTAACTTATATTCTTAAAATTTTACAGTAACTTTTTTGTTGTGGTTGTTTGTTTTACTAGTAATCTAGTAAATAAATGTCAGAGTTCCTGAGATGATGATCTTCTGTCAGTATAGTTGAGAATTTGCATGTAGGTCTCTGTGGACATGAGGGCTTAGAGTTTTAGATGATTTCACTTTGTCTCCTGAGGGTAAATAATCTGTTCTTTGTATTAAACAGCTTCATGGAAAATGTAAACACAAGCTCCAGATAATATAATTACCAATCGCAATCTATCTTTGCCTCTCTCTTTCTCTTTATGCATGTAGCTATGTGCTAAAGCATTAAGTCAGATTCTGTGTTTAAGAGTGAAACAGGGAAGTATCAATGTAATAATAGTCATTGAGTAAACGGAGGTTGGCCCAGGCGATGTAGCAGTTCCAGGAGTTCTGGTGGGCATGGCAGACGGTACAGAGATATCGGCCTATCTCCTGGATCTTCCTCTCAGTTTGGCCATTGCTTTGGGTATGGTAACCAGAAGATAGGCTGATGGTCACACCTAGGAGAGAGAAAAATGATCTCCAGACTCATGAGATGAACTGAGGATCTCTGTCAGAGACAGTATCTTCAGGGATTCCAAAATTTTGAAATAGCTGATTAAAGAGGACTTCAGCTGTTTCCATAGTGGTTGGGAATCCCTTCAGTAGTACAAAACGACAAGCTTTGGAGAATCTATCCACTGCTACTAGTATACAAGTGTTGCCATCTGATGCTGGCAGGTCAGTAATAAAGTCCACTCCTAGGTGTGACCATGGACACCGAGGAATGGGAAGAGGTAGAAGTTTGCCAGCTGGTAGTTGACAGGGTGTTCTGGACATTGCGCATTCCTGGCATCCTCTCACGTACCTTCTGAAGCCCTCTGTCATGCCAGGCCACCAGTAGTGATCTTTCAGGAGTGAGAGGGTTCTATTGGCCCCAGGATGACCAGTGCCCAGGGAGGTATGGAGGGTGTTGATAAGGGGCATTCTTTGACTTCAAGGAACGTATGTATGATTGGGTGGACAACCCAGCGAAGCAGGGTCAGAGACACTGGCTGCTGCTATGTCGTCATCCAGGGACCATTGTATGGGACTTACAGTTAGACTGGGAGGAAGAATGGGCTCAGGATTCTCTGATAAATCTTTTGGAGAGTCCTCTTCTGGAGTCTAGACAGGGCGTCCGCCTTAGTATTCTTGGTCCCTGGATGATAGGATATGGTGAAATTGAACTGTGTAAAAAAGAGAACCCACCTAGCTTGCCAAGGATTGAGTCTCTTGGCCTCTCTCAGATATTCCAGGTTGCAATGATCGCTAAACACCACAAATGGATGGTGGGCTCCCTCCAGCCAGTGCCTCCACTCCTCCAGAGCTAGCTTGATGGTGCAGAGTTCCCTGTTGCTGATGTCATAGTTCTGCTCCACCGGGGAAAGTTTCTTTGAGAAGAAGGCACATGGATGGAGTCGAGGAGGAGTCCCCTGCTGCTGAGAAAGCACAACTCCCACACCGGATGTCGAGGCGTCCACTTCCACCACAAATGGTTTTCACGGGTCAGGATGGACCAGAAGCGGAGCAGATGTAAACAATTTCTGGAGGATTTTCATGTCTTCCGTGGCCTCTGGGTTCAAGGACAGAGACTTGGGCTTGCCTTTTAGGAGGTTAGTAAGGGGAGCAGTTATTGCACAATAATTATAAATGAAATGACGATAAAAATTAGAAAAACCTAGGAAAGGTTGAAGTTCTTTGATACTGGTGGGAGTTGGCCAAGAGTGAATGGCTTTAACCTTCCCCTCCTCTATCTTGATTCCTTGAGAGTTGATCTCGTAGCCCAGGAATTAAATGGATGATTGGTAAAAGGTGCATTTCCTTGAGGTACACTTGATGTTGAAGGACCTCATAGACGTGGTAGCGATGTTCTGCCTTGTTCCAGGAGTACACTAGGAAGTTGTCAATGTAGATAATGAGGAAATGACTGAGGTACTCCCGTAATACCTTGTTCATATATCCTTGTAATATCCCTGTAATTCACTAATCCATAGGTATTCAAGGTATTGACAAGGTATTCACAGTGTCCTGTTGGAGTCACAAAGGCAGTCTTCCATTCGTCCCCCTCTCATATTCACATGAGGTTATATGCACTTGACTGAGATCCATCTTAGTGAAGATCTTCAGGACTTCAGGACTTCACCAGTTGTTCAGGAGATGGAAGGATTGTGGGAAATGAGCCATGGGCACCCTAGAGCAAATCCAGCGGAGGATCCCTCCGGAACCAGGAAACAGATTTCCTCGTTGTGGAGCTGTCCGACTTGTAGAGTGATGGACCCACGCAGTAACGGACTTGTCCTCGGCAGAGAGGAGTTCCTGTTATTGATTGGACCTTGTATGAGATGTTGTTAAACCAACTTATGTTGGTTGCATAAGTCAGTGGAGATAAAATTTCCGGCTGACCGATGAGGGCATTGACTGAAATACAGCAGTGAAGAGTAGTGAGTTGAACAACAGTGGTTAACAGATGTACATTGACTGAGGAAGAAGAAACCACACTTGCCACAGGTCGTGGAAGACGGATGGGACATATCTGCAAAACATGTCCCGGATGTCCACAGTACAGGCAGAGCTTCTGGGCCAGCCGACGCTGACATTCGGCCGAGGACAGCCTGATGTTGTCCAGCTGCATGGGTTCGGGGTTTGGTTCTGGAGGACTGGGATACTCTGGCTGGCGGATGGAGAATGGTGGGTTATGGCACTTTCCTCCATACAGCTCTGCATTTGATTTGCCACTCATATCAAGAGCTGAATGAAGCGCTCTAACCCCATAGTGTCGTCGTAGGAAGAGAGTATGACGAGTATGGAGAGTACCATACTCCAGCTGGTTTAGAATGCAGCAGCCAGAGTTCTCACAAGAATGCATAAGTATGACCAGACACCAGTTTTGTCCACACTGCACTGGCTGCCTATCAAGCATCATATAATCGTCAAAATTTTGATAATTACCTACAAGGCTCTGAATGGTCTAGCTCACCTAAGCAAGCTCCTCTCTTATTACAGTCCTTTGCGTTCATTGCGATCTGAATTTATAATACAAAGAATTTCAAAACCAAACGCTGGTGGTAGATCCTTTTCGTATTTGGTGGCCAAACTCTGGAACAGTCTTTCCAGTACTGTTTGGGGGGGCAGATACATTGTCAGTTTAAATTATTGGCTTTAAACCAACTGTTAAAGACCTATTAAAGACTGTTAAAGATGGATTAAAGACACACCTCTTTAATCTAGCCTACACATAGTCCTACAGATTTATTACTTGGGGGTCCTTTAAGGGATTATTAGGCTGCATTAATTAGGCAAACCGGAACTGGGGACACTGTATCCCATAGATACAGATGTACTGGCTCCGCATTAAATCTTTCATTTCCTCTAGGTCCTGTAGTCAGCTGGATCTGAACTTTGAGGCCAGATGACGGGGGCAGGATGGTATGACCTCTGAGACAGATCATCGGGATTTGATCGACTTCTTTTGTAAACTTACCATTATATACCCACCAACCTCCAGCCCAGCAAGTTTCTATATTTTTTCCCTGCATAGTCACAGCAGTGTGCTGTTATAGCTGCAATTAGTAACATTATGCTTCTGTTTTTAACATTACTATTTCTGTTGGTAACATTTCTCAGTGCCTGACATATTGTCAGATATAATTAGACCTGGCAGTTACTTATCAATAAATATTTCTAAATCATTATAATCAACTCTCCATTTGTATCCAAGAAAGTTACAAATTGCATCTTTAATGTGCCAGAGGAGAACTGGCCTGCTATTTTAGTAGAGCTGATAACACTGATTTAAAATTTTATATTGATTTAAAAAGTGTCCGGTGTGATTTTGTGACAAATGTCAGGCAATGAGTAATATTACAAACAGAGATGGCGACAGAAACATAATGGTACTAATTGCAGCTATGACGTTACATTGATTTGACTAGGCAGGGTACTAAAATGTAGAATCTAACCGAGCTGAAGGTAGATATAGGTATAAGCAGATAATAGGAAGTGTAATAAAATATTCCATCATATTCACCCTGTTTTAGGGTGATCCAGGTTATGAATGTAATCAGGGGTGATTCTAGGATTTTCATTTTAGGGGCGCTCAGCCCCCAATAAGGATATAATAATAAAAATAATAATAAATAAAAAATAATAAGTAAATTAAAAAAAATATTTAATTAATAGGGTAGGGTTGTATACTAACCTTATTGCAGTAATCCACTGTACTACATAGATGGGTATAACATTTTCGGTAACAGCTGTGATGTGATGAGCGGCGAACAAAGCAAACATTTTACAGTAGGCCTAGTAGAGATTGAAAACCGATTACCCCCCCCATGACATTTTTGTAAACTGTATTTATAACAAAGAACTAAACAGATGCAGATATTATAACAATCCATCAATAAACACACACCTTTGTCACCTGCTTCTGAGTCCGCTCGCTCTGCACACTGTGCTCTGCGGATTGAAGAACATGCTGAAATGAATCAGACCAATGGCTCTGAATCAGACTAAAAGGCGGAGGAGGAGCCGATAGCGCCCGCTGTTTTTATATTAAATTTAAAGGGGACTGAGCCGATCACAAATCCTAATCATCCTAATCACAAATCATCCACGATTTATAAAGCTAATCGCAACATTTTTAGGGGGGTTGAGCAGAAATTTAGTGGGGCTAAAGCCCCCCTAAAAACGGCCTAGTGACACCCCTGAATGTAATCTTATTTAACTAGCATAAGTATGATCTAGCTGACCCTGAAACCAGATTAGTGTCAGGTGGAACTGGAGCTTGGTCAGTGTGTCTCCTGTCATCCCATCCTGTCTCCCATCTTGTCTGGATAAAGACTGCTGACTACAGGACCTTGAGGAAATGAAAAACAGACTTAGTGTGGAGCCACCTGTTCTTATGGGAAGTGTCCCCACTTCCGGTTTACCTAGTTAATGCAGCCTAACAATCTCTTAGGGGATTCGAGTAATCCATAGGACTATGTGAAGGCTAGATTAAAGACATAGCGACATAGACATAGCGTATCTGCCTTCTGGACAACACTTCCAGAAGACTGTTCCAGAGTATGAAAAGGATCTACCACCTGTGCTTGATGAGGAGCTAAACCATTCAGGGCCTTTTAGGTAAACAGCAGAATTTTGAAGTTTTGTATGACGGTTGATAGGCCGATATTGAAGTGTTGACAGAACCAGACTAATATAGTAATACTTGTTCATTATCATAACTCTGGTTGCTGCATGTTGAACCAGGTGGAATGTTTATGCTAAACCTGCAAGGCAGCCACCCAGTAAGGCATTTCAATAATCAAATCTTGATGTCATGAATGCATGAATTAACATTTCAGTGTTTGACATAGACAGCATGTGTAATAGTTTTGTTATATTTAAGATGAATTTTTTTACACATTTTTTCAATGTCTTACAAATATTGGAAATGTGGTTTTCAAAGGGCAAATTGCTATCAAAAAGGACAGAAATATACAGCTGGGTATCATCAGCATAGGAATGAAAACTAACTCCATGTCTCTTAATAATTGCGCCCAGGGGTAGCATATGCAGGGTGAAAAGCAGAGACCCAAGCACTGAGCGCGGCAGCACTCCATACTGAACACCTTTTCACTCACAGCAACAAACAAATAAATATGATTTAAACCACGCCAGTGCAGATATATGTATGCTAACGTAATTTTCAATGCTATTTAAGAGAGTGCTGTGGTGAATAGTGTCAAATGCTTTAAGGTCGAGTGGCACTAGAAGAGCCTGACAAGAACAAATCATTTGTCACTCTACAGTCACACACTAGAACTGTTACAGAGGAGGTCCCTGCTCCACCTCCTCTGTGCCAGAGTATTAACTTGTTTCGGACTACATTTCCCATAATGCCCCACACCTGGGATTGATTACTTCCTCTTACACCTGACCCTCATTAACCATAGTATGTAAACCCCAGTCTTTCATATAGACATTGTGAAATCTTGTGTTGCCCTGGAAACATTTCTGAGCGGGGTTCCCTTGCGTTATCGGGATACAATCCGTGTTATCGGGATACAATCCGTGTTATCGGGATACAATCCGTGTTATCGGGATACAATCCGTGTTATCGGGATACAATCCGTGTTATCGGGATACAATCCGTGTTATTGGGATTGTTTGCTGCCTGCCACGACCCTTGCCTGTTTAACGTTTTGCCTCGTTTGCTGTTTCTTGAGCCCTGCCTGTCTTTACACTAATAAATGTTGCAAATGGATCCTTGTGAGTCTCACTCGTCATAACAACAATATGGTCTAACTCCGATACTGTTTCTTTGCAGGAAAGAACATCTGTGAGCATCTTTACTAGTTCCCTGTGATAACTTTTTTTTTTTAAACAAGGTCTGATAACAGCCCGCCTGTACGTTTTTGGGACATATCCCAACACCAATAAAGAAATAATACTATGAAGAAAAACAATTTCAAGAAGCATCTATTTAAGCAACCTGGTAGGTAAAGGATTGAGCATACTTGTTGTTGGCTTAGATGATTTAATTTTTTTTTTTACAGAGTGACTAAAGCTGTTCCTTGGGCAAATTATGATGCGCCATCTGATGTGATTTTTTTTTGCAGGCATTTGCATTTTTTTCTCCTCTGACAGTTTTGTTATTAAAGAAATTTATGAAGTCATCCCTGCTATAATATTGACAACTGTCAGAAGCAGTTGATGCTTCATTTTTGGTTAGATGATACAGTGACCAAATTAAATATCTAGGGTCGTGTTTATTTTCTTCTAAAATATTTCAAAAGTAGGCAGAGCTGGAGCTTTTAAAGGCCTTTCTGTAATTTGAAACACTCTTCTTTCATGCTGTAGGGTGTGAGTATGCTTGTTATACCACAGTGTTGGGCTACTGTCCTTTATCTTAAGCTTTAGAGAAGCAACTTTGTCTAAAATCTTAGAACAGAGGGAGTTAACATTTTCTGTAATATTATCAAGGTTTTCAAGTTATCTGTTATGCTAAGGAATTGAGACCGTTCAGGTAGATTGTTGATAAAACAATCTTTAGTGGCAGAAGTTAACATTAAAGGTTAATGTTAGTTCTATTCTATTACTGCAAGAACAGTTTTTGATAACTTTGAGAGAACTTTTTAGAGTTAGCTAGAATGTTAGTGTTAGATTATTTAGTTCCCCACACTAATGGACATACACAAGACCCCTTAAGGGTTAATGAGTTTTGATATATCCTTTTGAATAGTATATACTCTGTTGCATAGGGAATACATCCTGTAGCCGTTGTTTTTAACCATACATGGCAATAAAATATAATCCAGCTGTTTGATTGCTTGAGACCATTTCAGGCACATCCTGTTGCTGTTCTATATAATCTGCTTCTGTTGAGGAAATAAACATGTTTGATTCAACCAGACTCTAGTGTCTGTCTCTCGCTCCCAGAGCTCTGCTGAAGGTACCTCCTCACAACATCCAATTGTTCTGGTATTGAAGGAAACTGGTGATCCAAACACAGCAAAATAAACTAGAATCTTACAGTTAGCCAACATTCTGAAAATGTTGCATGTTAGCTTGGCTAGTACCATGAACCCTGGGATTCACTTGTCTTCTGGTTCACGGCAAACCTACTGTATGCAAGTTGAATGTATTCAAGTAACATACACAGGCCCCATTTAAAAAAAAAACAGTCTCATATAAGCTGTCAATTCCTCACTAAGGCTAACTTCTATCACAGAAGGTTGTTAATATTAATTGGCTTGCCAAAGTGTAAATAGAATCTGCTATAACCTTTTATACAAAGCCTTTAATTACAAGCATATTAATTTATTAAAGGTTACAAAGTTCTAAAGGCACTGGACAATACAAACTAACCCACTATATATTAAAAGTGAAAGTACAAGTGTGAGGTCATCAGGCAGAATGATATTTCAAGTGAACAACATAACAGTGGTCTTTGGAGTCACAGACAATGTTTTTATTAACAATTTTGTATAAATTCCCAAGTAGGCTATATATTTTCAAAAAAGAGAAAATTTCTCACACGCACACAGACACACATACAATTAAACTATTTACAGCATGAAGCTAAACACTGCTACTGCACTTTGTCACCTGCCAACTCCGGTGGAAAGAACTGTTCATTTCTTACTGAATGATTGGTGATTGAAAGAGTCCACGTATGAGGAGGGAATACTTTCTACGAACGCGTTTACACGACTAAAAAGTTCGTTGCGATACGCAGCAAAACATTACGGAGAAATATCGCGTTAAGGCAAATTAAACAATCGTGTTTTAACGTAACAAAAACACACGGTCAAAAACGTTCGTGTCAACACGTAACAAGAAAACTCGTTAAAAAGTTTCGTTTTCATACTTTTGGCCCTGTTGACGTTGCATATTGGCGTTCCATACCGTGGAGACGGGTTGGATCGAGTCGGATTGTTTCGAAACTTAATATCAAATCATGCTCTGTGTGATTTGTGAACCTCTTCCAGAGGTTACGCGAAAAGCGCTTCACGACCCTTCGGTTAGTGTTTGCGACAGCGGTGCGAGCACACACGGCAGCATGACGGAACGCGGCAGTGGGAAGATGGCGGAAGAGGAGAGGAGTGCTAGTGCAGAAAAACTGAAGGAGAAGGCGAATAACTTCTTTAAAGGTGAAAACACGCAGCTAAACCCTCCGCCGAGGAGGTACAGGGCTGTGCTGGGCGGTTCTGGAGTTCTGTATTAGTGTGATAATGTGGAGATGTACGTGAATGAGCTAAACACATGATGAAAAGCACATTACAAGAACCTAATTACAAGAGAAAAGCACATTACAAGAACCTAATCATGTTTTATTTATAATGAGCATTAATCGGTTAATACACTTTAAGTGATTTGATTATTAAATAAATGCTTTTGTGTAGCCCTGATTATGCTACATACTGATGATGGTGTAAAATGATGCTTCAGTGTCAATATCAGTGATAAAGCCTGGAAATGTTCTTATATAACCAAATATAAGCGCTCATAATGTTTTAATGAGTAATTTTGCTAATAGGTGAACCTAAATTACTGTCACTCAATTATCATTAGATCTGTCATTCTTTTCATCGTTGAACTGCTCGTCTATCTAAGCAAAATGTTATATGCTCTTGGTTGGGCTTTGTAGTACTACTTTAATTAATTTACATATTAGTATGATTATTTGTTCCATATATTTCTGTATGTATTTTCTGTATGTATGTATTTAAGTGTAATTCTGTATTTAAGTTCTATATTTATTCATACTTTGATTTATATTTGTTGATTTATATTTGTCCCAGATTTAATTTCATGTTTGTTATTTATATTTATTGCCCCTTATATGTATCAGCACTGTTTTTTGACTAAGCCTTTAGACTATGTTATGATTTGTGATTGACAGAAAAATCTGTTGTTTCTGATTGTGATTTGTCACAAAGAAAAAGTGTAGCGTTATAAATACTTTTAACTAGTTTCTACATTTATTAAAAAAAATGTTGGTAGTGTTGCCTGTGTTTGCTGCTGAGGTGTGAGAGAATTGTGGATGATTCCAGGTTCTTGCTGATTGTTTGCTTTGGTGTTCTGAATGCTTATAAGCATATTGATTGGCAGTTGATGGGTAGTTGCTTACTGGCCTAAATTGCTATGAGATTCTGCTTTCTAGATATGGCTTTGGTCCTTCTTTCATTGTTAGTCTTTGAGAAAATCCACTAGTTCTTTATCAGCTGTTTCAGAGTTAATAACCTAAATATGTAGTCGTGTTTCATATTCTAGATGGTTGTATACTGTGTTTTGGAAATATTAATGGTATTTATAATTTCAGACAAGGACTATGAGAACGCAATCAAGTATTACACAGAAGCACTGGAGCTGAACCCTACCAATGCCATCTACTACAGTAACCGGAGTCTGGCCTACCTGCGCACTGAGTGCTATGGCTATGCACTGGCAGACGCCACCCGAGCTTTGGAATTGGACAAGAACTATATCAAGGGCTACTATCGGCGTGCCACCTCCAACATGGCCCTCGGCAAGTTCAAGGCTGCGCTTAAAGATTACGAAACAGTAAGACTGCTGCCTAAACTCTTTTACCAATTTAGCTTAATATATGATTGGAAATTAACATGCTCTCAATAATGTTACCATGAAACAAATCTTAATGGTCCTAAGATTTTATTTTTCATGTATAATATAATTTGATTATGAAATAATATTTGATTATGACCAAAGTCCCTTTAAAGAAAGTCTCTGCACTTGGCGACCATCTTTGCAATGCCTCCGGGCAGCTATTTCAGTCGTATGCCCGGAACAAATCAAACCAGTGTCAGTGAACTAGTGCAGACTGTGGGGTCAGCTCACGTTGGCTGTGTCTGGGTCCAGATTGCACCTACACATCAATGGTCAACTTTCTATGACCAAGTAGCATGTCCGTTCTGCGCCTGTGTGCGAGGAAATAACTTTCCATACCAGTAGGTGGCAGTAGTCTGTATTCATTACTGAAAATGGGAAACTAAAAGAGCAAAACATAAAGCTATACTTGCTTACTAGTTTCTAAACAATCTCATTCACCACAGAAGGATTCACTTGCTCATTCCAGACAACCATATCTTTTCACAAAGTTCGCATATTTTGGAATGAGACATGCAAAAAAATTAGAATAGCTTTTGGCTTGGTGTGTTCTAGGCTATACAAGACCAAGTCCTGTCTACTTGAATCGGGGAAGACAGATATCTCCAAAATCGCTGGCTAAGGTCACAATAAAACAATGTATTTCTGTCCAACTCTTAAACCTGACATTAACTGTCCCATAAATTTAGTTTCTTAAACTCAAATTGTGCTATAAAAAGCAGTTTTCCAGGTTGCTTCTGTGCATGTGCAAAAGCTGTCAAGCACTTCACAACACTCAGTACAGAGCCCCTCCCCCAGAGATGCGTTATAGTTCAGTGATCAATGACTGTTTCCTTCTATTAGAAGGCGGGCTTCATTTTCTAGAGAACACATTAGAGTATTGTACTTCACCTATTCATATTAATGAAACTGCCACATGCTGTTAATGCTACAATCTTTGTTATGACATATTTGACACATGAAACGTGAGATTCATTCTAACAATGTATTGTTAAACTAATTTGATCAAAATGAGTTTTGTGCTTTTATCAATTAACAATTAGTTTTGATCAAAAAAGTATTGTTGCATGGAAGTGCTTATATAGTCTTTAATAACACAGAACAAAGGTGCCAGACAACATCCTAACTTTGGTCTGCACTTCTGAGATACCTGAACATGGTTAAGCAAATATTGTCTGCCTGAAACTGAAAAACATAAAAAAACCTATGATCTTAATTTTTAACTGTAACTGTGGTACTTTGTGGATTGTGAAACAAATTGTACTGTAGAATAAATTGTTTTCCAAAACATTGAAAACAACATGTCACATGTACAGTCCAGAGTTTGAGAATCACACTTAAGATGTGTTTTTATTGTGTAAATAAATATTATGAAAAACAGTTTTACAGTAATTAAAAAATGGTTTGTATTAAAAATAGGGTCTAGTTATAAAATGCTTTATTGTTGAACAAATTTTCAGTTCGAAAACAGTTCTTGAACATCAGCTTTTAGTAGGTGTGGCCATTTCATTTTAAGTTTACACTCATCATTTGAATTCTGAGTTGTGCCCTACCACGTTTTCAGGTTGTGCGAGTGCGGCCAAATGACAAAGATGCCAAGATGAAGTACCAGGAATGTAATAAGATTGTGAAACAAAAGGCTTTCGAGAGGGCCATCGCCAGCGACGAGCTGAAACGCTCAGTCGTTGACTCCTTAGACATAGAGAACATGAGTAAGTCTTATTTCCTCAAGTGTCAGACTTAATCTTACTTTTGAGAAAATACTAAAAATGTTTTTTTCGGGTAAAAAATAATATGTTGTTGCAATATTGAGAAATTAACAGGGAAATTTAAATGCTGTTTTATGAGTTCTTGTTTTTGTTCTTTCTCACCAGCAATCGAGGATGATTATGCTGGACCTAAACTTGAAGACGGGGAGGTCACACTGAAGTTCATGAAGGAGTTAATGGCCTGGTTCAAAGACCAGAAGAAGCTTCACAGGAAGTGTGCTTATCAGGTCAGTTCTCTTCTAATAGTGTCACACAATAACTGTTTTGCAAGTTATTACGTGAAGTTTTGAAACTTTTTGTCTGTTTCAGATGCTGGTGCAAGTAAAAGAGGCTTTATCCAAACTTCCAAGTCTCGTTGAAATAACATTAAAAGAGGTAATTTTTTTTAATTTACTAAAAACACATGTGTTAAGCCTTCAGTTTTTTAATACTTTGTACAGGATTGTTGTGGTTTTGTTTGATTTTAAACCTCATTTTAAACCATAAATAATTTAAAAATCATTTCTCTTGTTCTTTAGAAAGAGAAAATAACTATTTGTGGGGACACACATGGACAGTACTATGATCTTCTAAATATTTTTGACTTGAATGGTTTACCATCTCCAACTAACCCTTATGTATCCTTTTATCTTTGAGTTCAATAATGTTGTGTAATTCCATAAATATCAACCTTATTTACTTAAGAAAGTAAAAATGGTTTATTTTTTATAATTAAAATTGCTTGGCAAATTAGGCAAAATCTTATTTTGCCTAATTTCTCAATGCATGGTTTTCAAAGAAAGAAAATGTTGATTTTTGTAATCTTTCATAAAATAAACTAATAGCCTAATAACTCTGTTTTAATCTACTGTCATGTGTAATATAGTTAAATTACTGTTGGTTTGGAGATGCTCTGGAGGGTGCACCCCAGTGGGTGCTGGTGATTTCCACTGAGGTCCTGTGAATCAGCCTTGACTTTTAGCTGTTTAGCTGTTCAACGGTGACTTTGTGGACCGTGGCTCTTTCTCTGTAGAAGTCATTCTCACACTCTTTGGCTTCAAACTGCTTTATCCAGACCACTTCCACTTGCTTAGAGGTGAGGACACATCAAAGTTTAAAATTTTAGGAATTTTGGAAACTTGACTATTTTTTTATATAATTAAAATGTATAATTTATATATGGGAGTTATGGCACACAGATTAAGTCATATTTCAAGAAAGAGAATATATGTATGTTTTTATATTATACAGTTTGTAAAAATGACCCAAAATGTCCAGTTCCTTTCTGTAATATTCCAACTTGGAATATTTCTAAAATTCTCCAGATTTGTAACCGTATTCCCAACAGTATCCCCCAACAATCCAAGTTAATGTACTTTAAAGTTCGTAATTTAAGATATATTGTATGTGTTGTGAAGGGAACCATGAAACAGATAACATGAATCAGATGTATGGGTTTGAGGGGGAGGTCAAGGCGAAGTACACCGCCCAGATGTTCCAGCTCTTCAGTGAGGTCTTCCAGTGGCTTCCCCTAGCCCAGTGCATCAATAACACAGTCCTGGTATGACTAGCAGACAGATGTTCAGCATGATCTGCTGTTGGTTTTATAAAGCTCTGAAGTGTTGAGATGTGTTTCAGGTAATGCATGGGGGATTGTTTAGTGAAGATGGCGTGACCTTAGATGACATTAGAAAGATCGACAGAAACAGACAGCCACCAGATTCGGGTAAGAAATATCCTATTACCCGGCTAATATTAACTTGTGTTTGCTTGGGCAAGCATCACTTCTACTATTGCTCATATTTATGGATAGTGTAAGTACTTATGATTAAAAGACTCTTGTTGCCCCAGTCAGCATTGAAACTACTAGTCATTTACATTTATTGCTTATTTTGTGAGGGCGATGCTCAAATTATTTTCACGGTTAACCATACATTTAACAAACAATGAATAATACAGTTAAATGGAAAAAGTGCATATCTGGACTGGAGGGTTACCAAAAGCATGTTATGTATTTTCAACAAAGTGCTGACTTTGAATTTGTTTTGTACTCAGTTTATCTGAATCTATATGTCTGTATTGGCTAGCATTTATTCAGTGAATGTTTATATATGGGATTGAGTGTTTAATTAATAGATTAAATATTTATGGATACGGTATAAAAAATAATTTGTCTGCTAGGGGCTTCTTTCTTTTAAACTAGTTAAGTAGTCACTTGCAAAATTTACCTTTAAACATCAGTGACCTTGGTTGTAACACATCCCTAATAGCAATGTGCTATTACACACTCTAGCATGCTAGCAACCCCACAGCAACACACTCTAGCATTGTTTTGCGGTACATTGACAAACTGAACCTGTGGCGGTGAATTGAGATCTCTAATGTGAATGAACTCTTTGTCTGTGCAGGTCCCATGTGTGATCTCCTGTGGTCAGACCCTCAGCCTCAGGTCAGTTTCCATTGCTCCTTCCCTAACAATAAATCCCGGAAAACACCAAACCAATGCTGATGAAAGCCTGCTGTTGGGTCAGTGGGGTCATTTTTAGCTGCGTCTTGGTCCATAGTAGCCTGTACACACCAAGCCGGCGGTCAATAACTTTCCGTACCAGCTGGTGGTAGTAACCTGTATTTGTTACACAAAATTAGAATTCAAAAGAGCAAAACATAAACAAAGCTGTGCCTGCTTACACATTTTGCTCACCACAGATGGATTCACTAGCCTTGTTCCAGACAGCCATATCTTTTTAAATTATTCACATATTGGAATAAGAAATTCAAAAAGATTACTTCCCTCTTGACTTTGTCGTTTGCTTGCTTTATCACATCCATTTTTCTTCTTGTGCACTGGTCCAAACAGCTTAAAATGATCCGACGAGCTCCACATGCTGAATCAGTGATGAAAAGCAGACGGGACAAAAACTCAAGTCGGACGATGCTCAAAAACTGCCTGATGGCTGTCGTCTTGGTGTGTTCTAGGCCTAGAAGCACACATACAGTGCTTTTCAGTTTGATTACATTGTGAAGCTACTTACAGTTAAATAAAGTGAACCTCTGTGCTAACTGCTTCTCTAAAAGTATGTTGGAATTGTAAGTTGCAGAGACACACAGCCTGATTACTGACAAATCTGTATTCCTCAAGAAAGATTGAACCATTGTATGGACAATTTCTTGATCCCAACAACTTCAAAAAGACCTTTAAAAACACAATATAGCATTAAATATCTAAAGAAGGTTACAAAAGCAAAGAAGAAATACAAGTGTAACAACAAAAGACATACAGAAAACTCTACAGAAAACTGCAGCTGTCTACAAAATAAATTGCAGCAAATCTGCCCAGGTTTGCCTACAAACACTTAGTCGTTTCACATTTGTAGGGAGGACTGGTCCAAAATTCATCCTCAATATTGTGTAATAAAGCTGCTAAAGGAAACATGGTGGAGGCTGGTGCTGCTAAACAAGTAACTATAAAGTAGTACATTTGAGGATTTACTTTTTCCACCCTTCACTATTAAATGTTTTAAAAATTGTAAAGTACAAGTGTTTGGGTTTCGTCATAGCTGTGACTTAGATGAGTTCAGAAATTCAGATATTCCTAAAGTGTTGATAAAGGTCTTCTTGCTAATGATCACTACAGCATTCACAGCACTCCTACTTTCCTGTGTTTGATTGTTATGCATTATCATCTTGCAGAATGGACGATCCATCAGTAAGAGAGGTGTGAGCTGTCAGTTTGGGCCCGATGTCACCGAACGCTTTCTGGAACAGAACAAGCTGCAGTTCATAGTGCGCAGCCATGAGGTGAAAGCTGAGGGTTATGAGGTCACTCACTCAGGAAAATGCATCACAGTGTTCTCTGCGCCAAACTACTGGTACAAACATCTTTTTCATCATTACATTATTGTTTCCACAGGTGGACATGTTCCTAAAACAATTGTGGCTGAAATGTTTTTTATCAACCAATCATTGCCTTAACCCTAAATATAAACCTAAATGTTTTATCACATTCAATGTTGTTTTCAATTGCTGTGTGTGTGTGTGTGTGTGTGTGTGTGTGTGTGTGTGTGTGTGTGTGTGTGTGTGTGTGTGTGTGTGTGTGTGTGTGTGTGTGTGTGTGTGTGTGTGTGTGTGTGTGTGTGTGTGTACGTACATATATACATAATTGGAGTTTTGGTTCCTTGCCACTGTCACCCTGTTGGCTCCTGGGAGACTGCTGACATTTAGCTGGGCTTAAGGTTTTGTAAATTGTTCATCTTACTTTAAGCATAATGATCTAGCTGCAGTCCTAAAGACTACTATCTATTACTACTATTTCGCTATTTCTTTCTCTCTCATTCCATTTCATTATGCAGTGTTCAGATATTTTATGGTATTACTGCAAATCCCTTCTAAATATATTTTATCTTCTTTCTAAGCACCATCTACATGAAAGCTGGAACAACATATCTTGCTTATTATGATACCTGTCATCTATCATGTTAATTGACTAAATGTTGCATAGGCTCAAAAGTACATACTGTTGTAGTAGGCAGTCTGAATACATTACCTTCTCATAGACCACTGAGATAGGTATGAGCTTTCGCACTTATTGACAGGTATTTATAATGCACAGCCACTTGTTCAAATGGTTCAGATGTGTTGTGGTTATTATCAGTTCAGTTAACTCTATATTCATAAACTAATTACAATCTTAGTATTCCTAATAAGTTTTACTAATATACATTTTGTATACATTCTGTGTTGTATTGTGTTGTACATGTTTGATCATTTTTCTGCATTCTGTGTTTTTATTTTCATTATATGTAAAGCTGCTTTGAAACAATGCAACATTTTTAAAGGCGCTATTAAAAGCCCTATTGTTAGGGCCCAGGCACTTAAAGTGCAAAGGGCCCTATTGTTTTTCTTAGGATTATTATTAGGGTTGAAGCAATAAAAGTGTGAGGTGCGTCACTGTAAACTATTTTAAACTTTAAAATAGTCAACTTAGAGTAACTACTACAACTAATTTAGAGTAATGTAGAGGTATGGCTGATAAAAAGTTATCATACCGGGGGCTTGGTAGCACTCCCTGGTACAGGGCAGAAAGTAATGTTGCATATTTCAAACATAAGCACACACTAGTACAAAATCTGGTCTGTGTATCGGTCATGTCAACTCGAAACAGCTTTCACCCCGACACCAGTTAGCTTCGCCCAGCAGGAATTCGGCCATTTTGGATTTTCTAAAAAAGAGCATGTTGTGAACTTTTAAATACTCCTAGGAATTTTATGTGATTGTCACCAGAATGGTGAGCATTATGCCAAGACATTGAAGATTCAAAATTCCAAAGGATTTTTGATGTCTTAAATAGTGATGCCATGGCGAGGCGGTAAATTTATGGCGAAAAATGTGAAACAAGTGTAATATCTACAACTTGAATTGAGCAGTTTGTCAAACTTGAGGAATATGTTTACTGTAGTGGGCTGATGAAATTGATATGACTATTGTAAGTCTTGCAACAGGAAGTGCATCACTTAAAACAAACTTTAAAACAGTCAACTTACATTTAGCCAAGTCACTTCAGACTGGGTCAGAATAATGTAGACACGGCTGATAGGGCTAAAAGGATCTGTGATATCTTACATATTGTTGCCATGGTAACACTAAAGTCAAACTTTAAAACCACAAACACAGTATTTGAGGCATATACCATGCTTGAAATGGCATGAAATTTGGCACACACATCATAGGGCAACAGTTTAGACCAAATTACCAAATTTGGAAATATTATGCCAAGACATTGAAGATGTTAAAATGTATGGGGCGTTTTTGCTGACAATTGTAAAAGTAATTGCAAATTGCATTTGCAGTTGCGTTTTCTGTAAGTTGGTGTAAAAGTTGACAAAGTTAAAATGCAAATTGTTTGCATTTTCGTTTACCAGAATGTACAATGTGTGCCAAATTTCAAATGAAAATGCAAAGTCTATTTGCAATTGCATTTCCTGTCTTACGAGTTACAACCTGGTTATATTTAAATTGCAATAGCAATTACCTGTTTGCTATTTCATTTCTTCAGTGTTTGCATACTGAGTTTGCCAAAACTCAAAAGCAATCGCAATTCTATTTTTCAACACATCCCAACACAAACACATCCCCTAGTATAGTCCCACCCCTGACACTGATTGACACTGGTTTGTGTGCAAAGCATTGTACATGCAAAGAGAATTGCCATAGATTTTGAGTTTTGGTAGACTCAGTACGTGAAGCAGAGGAAAAAAATAGCAAATGGGTAGTTGCTATTGCAATTTAAATATGACAGGGTCATAACTCATAATTTTATTAGTTAGAGATCTTTGTCGTTTTGTTTGAGAATTTTGTAATGTCCACAGTGTATTCATGACTAATTACATTCTATGTCCCCTTAGTGACCAGATGGGTAATAAAGGAGCTTACATTTACCTCAGGGGATCAGACCTTAAACCAGAGTTTCATCAGTTTACTGCTGTGGTCAGTATCTTTCCAGTTTGATGGTAGTGATAGATCAATATATCGACAAGGCTGAATAATCGGACAGTATTTTTTTATTCAAATAGTCTACCTGCTTCACACAAAAATCAGGTTACCTATTTTAAATTAATTTTAAAGAAGTGTGTAAAAATGTTTAGTTAATTTTAGCAGTTTAGTTTTTGAAACTTAACATATATTGTATGTAAGGATAGGTGTTACTAGTATTTGGCTACCTTACCGTGGCCTTAGCAACCCCGTGCATATATGAAAAATATTGTTGTGATAAAAGCAGTCCATAAACCATTTTCTCTTCCTGTCCTCAGCCTCATCCAAACATCAAGCCGATGGCGTATGCCAACTCTCTCATGCAGCTGGGGATGATGTAGAGGCCTGATTTAGTATTCCCTCTACATTAGCTGCTCTGCTCTCAAGTCTACACCAGTTCCTCCACATCCACCCTCTTTTGCCCCTCATCTGTGTTCTGTTTATTTGTGTTGTTTATTCATAATAGAGCTGCTTAATTTGTAATGATTTGATTGAATGTTTAGCTGTATGATACGGGAGCTGAATTGTACAAAAGGGTGGGCAAACATAAATGATGCACCACAAAGTGTTTGTGGATTAGACCATGACTGAGACATAAAAGGCCTTTATTTTGAAATCTTGCACTCATAAACAAAATCTGTATGAATAATTCACAATTCCACCTCTTATGTCCAGTTTGGTTAAGTTCTTTAGGGAGGAAGAAGAGTAAACATTTATCTGTAGCAGTGTACATACTCTTTGTCATATATCAAAAACATCAGGCAGCCAATTGTCCTTAATAAAAGCCAGTTTTTACAAAAATCTTGAGCATCCGTCTTGCAGTTAGAGTTTATTTGTTCAGTAAACGTCATGCAACAAAGTTATGAACTGTATGACTCCAGTAGTTTACTGCACACTTTTTGGCTTTTTCCCTTTGGCACTTTCCCCTTTAGCATGGGGAAAGTGCAGCACTGTGAAGCTCAGTAGCTTGTTTGGTGTTCTTCATTCTGTAGGCAGCTCTCACATGCCTTTCTCCCAACATGCTTGACTGAAATGCACTGGAGATGCTCTTTCCCTCGTACAGCATCTAGTGGATCCTCTACTCTCTGTGTGGACTCAGCAGAAAACCTACCTTTTATTAAGTGCACAGCAGTCCCGTACTCTTTAGAGAATATCATTATTGTAATAATCGTTTGATTTTGTTAGTTGACATGGATTGCACCAGCAGTAAGACAGGTTTATGTTGTCTACATTGGCGGCAACTGGAAATGTTTTATTCATCGAGGACTGAATAAAAACAGTTATATATCAATAATGCACAAATAAAATGTACAATAAAAACAGTTGAAACGGGTATTGGGGCTATTTATTATAATCACATAAAGTGATAGGGAATTTTATTTAGATTTTGTTTTTTGAGCGGCTTTGATTTTTACTTGCACTATTCCCAGGCTTAGTTTATAAATATTAATTAGGTCATGTTGACCTTATAAAATAACTTCAATATCCAAAATATCCTAATTCACATCTAATTATTATTACAAACATTTATCTTCTAAGACAATAAATTAAACTCCATATGTGTTCTGTTTCAAAATGTTCCTGTTTGGGGGTTTATGTTTTATGGAAAGCGACCTCGCAACAATGCAACGTTGTGAAAAGCGGCATAAATAAAGGTAACTTAATCATCTGTTCTCTGATTTATAGTGTGTTTCGATTGTGGAGTTCATTGATTCTGTACGCAGCATCTGCCTATTAGCCAGTCAGATTATAAGAAAATAAAAATACTATAAAAATTACAATGCAAAAAAAAATTACAAAAAGCTTTTATTGTTAGTGGCGCTGTAGTACGAAACGTCTTGGTTACGTATGTAACCCTCGTTCCCTGAAAGAGGGAACGGAGACGTTACGTCAACGTACTGACGTATGGGGTCTCGCTTGGGAGCCCTATCACCTTCGAGTAGTAGAAAACGCATCAATGAACATCGGCCCGAGAGAACAAAGCCAATTAGCATTGGGGCAAAGGATTTGCGTGCCGAGGCACGCCCACCCGGAAGCGGGTATAAAGCCGGCCGCAACTCACTTTCATTCAGATTGTGCTGAGGAGCCGAGATGTGTCCCGGCCAATCAGCGGTGAATCGGGTTTGCGCCAAGGGGGCGTAACGTCTCCGTTCCCTCCTTCAGGGAACGATGGTTACATACGTAACCCAGACGTTCCCCTTCAGTCAGTCATGTTCAACGTTACATCAATGTACTGACGTATGGGGTCCCTGTGGAAAATGCCGCAAGCCGACCCACGTTACGGGCTAGGAATGCCAGTTTCTAGGAATGCTACATCATCAGCTCTGTACGACAGCTCCCCTGCCTCCGTAACCTACCCAGCCATCGCAGCCCCACCAGGTGCGGAGCCTGGACGCGGAGAGATCATGACAGCCATTCCTATCCCCCCAGGAGAAGGCACCTCGGTGCACGGGTCCCCTTCCTCTCTTGAGATGCCATGAGAACACCGGGGAAAGCGCCCCCTATGAGGGAAAGGGGTGCTGCGGAGACCACACCCTGCTAAAAGGAGCAGTACTACCTATAAGAAGGTCTCTGTGCAGGTCCTACCTACTGGGACGGCACTACTGTAAACAGAGACTGGCAGCGGCAAGTGCCAAGGGAAAGACACGGGTTCACAGACAGGGAAACCATATTATCGTGGAGAATACACACATGGGATGACCAAAGGGGAATCACTACATATGGGGCATCTAGCCCAGTACAAGGGCTGACTGTGGCATACACACGAGTACTGGGCCTGGCATGGGGATCCTCTGCTGAGCCTCCCCACTGACAGGTGCTGGAGGAATCGCAATGCAAGGTTCACCAGTGGGAAACCGTTGCGAAGAAGTGAAGATGCCTATTTCCCCCATCCCAGGGGGGAGGCAATGCAAGCAAGGACACCACGCACGTCCTCCCACCCACTACTTACTGGGCCCCAACACACGGGAGGACTCGGGCTCCACCCTGAGATTGTTAAACCTCACAAGGGTGTAGGTGTCGCCCAGCCCACAGCTCTGCGAATGTCTGACAGAGGGGTGCCATGCACCAACGCCCTGGAGGAGACAACCCTCAGAATCGAGTGAGCCCCCACTCCAAGGGGGCACGGCAAGCCTTGGGAGTGTACACCAAGGCAACGGCTTCCACTATCCAACCACTGTTGGGAGTGGGCCAACCTCTGTTGGGAGGGCCTTTCCCTTCTGACAACCTCCAAAGCAGACAAAAAGCTGATCGGATCATCTAAAGTTCCGTGTATGGTCCACGTACATGCGCAGGCGCGAAAGGGCCACAAGTAAGGGCTGGGTCTGCCTCCTCCATGGGCAGCGCTTGCAGAGCGCTGCCCATGGAGCGCTCTGCAAGCGCTGCCCATGGAGCATCATATGCCCCATAGATGCCATATGCCCCATAGATGCCATATGCCCCAGGAGCCTCTGAAAGAGTTTCAGTGGGACCGCTGTCTTAGCCCTGAACGTGTTCAGGCAATGCAGCAATGACTGTCCAGCTCCACACCGAGAAAAGATGCTCTGTGTTGTGGAGAGCTCGCTCTTTTCCCAGTTGACCCGAAACTGCTCTCGAGAGTGAGCCAAAATGAGCCAGTCGTCGAGGTAGTTGAGGATGCAAACGCTCACCTCCCATAACGGGGCAAGGGCGGCCTCTGCGATCTTGGTAAAGATGCGGGGGGACAGGGACAGCCCAAAGGGGAGGACCTTGTACTGATACGCCCGACCCTCGACTGCGAACCCGAAGGAACGGCCTGTGTCGAGGCAAGATCGAGATGTGAAAATACGGGTCCTTCAGGTCGATTGCTGTAAACCAATCATTGGGACGAACGCACGAGAGGATGCATTTATTCGTGAGCATCTTGAAGGGTAGCTGTACAGGGACCGATTCAAGACACGCAGATCCAAGATTGGTCGCAGACCTCCTCTTTTGGGCACAATGAAGTACGGGCTGTAAAACCCAGACTTCTTCTCGGCTGGAGGGATAGGCTCTATTGCATTGTTTCTGCAGGAGCCACCTCTGCAGATTCCCTCTAAAAATAAATAAATAATGGCCAATTCGTCCCCAAAATAAGCGGATGGCTGAGGGTGGGGATTAACCACTTTTTAAAATGCTTTTGGGTCCCCAATTAAATTGTGACCACAACCATAGGATACGAATGGATGTCCCCGTGAATACACCTCACCTTTACTTTGTGGCTCATATCCAAATCCCTGGTTTGCATCAGGCGTCCTCCTGGGAGCTCCCCTGGGTCAGCTATTTGACTTAATCACAACGATTAAAATCCCCCTCGTTACACAAACATACCAATGGACATCATTTATTGTAAACATAACTTGGAAGGAGAGGAAGGAAAATGAGACGATGTAGCATGACAATTAAATGAGAATTTAAAACAAGGATGGTCTAATTCCAGGTCTGATGAAAGAGTGAAAAGTGTTCACAGTAAATGGTGTCCGTTGGTATTTTTGTGTAACAAGGGGGAATCTGAATCAGTGTGATAAAGTCAAAAACTCAAAACAGATTTCAATTTGACAAGTGGAAAAAGTAGCAGCGAACATATTAAAGCATAAAAACAAATGCCTTAATGTTTAAACATGCCTTTACGTTTTGCTGGATAACAAATAAAATGTAGACTGCTATTTACTGGCGTTTTCATTGCATTTGGATTGGTAACATGTAATTAAACTAACATGCTAAACACATTGGAGTGCATGTCATCTATAAACATTGGCAAACATTAAGAAAAACAATCCTGAAAGAAAAAATGTAAGGTGCAGTCTGACAACATTGTAACCTGACTTAAAGGTAATGCATTTTTTTAACAGAAGGTGAATAAGGTAATTTTGAAACTATTGAATTTTGTAACAAAGGTGAATAAACGTTCCTGACATCCTTGGGATGTAAACACAAAACCCCTGTGAATAAACAGGCGAGTTTGTCAGACCAAACGAGAAAAATCATTGCCATGCTGTCCATGTTGTGTTACTTCATGGTATAGCTTTAGGATTTGGCCATTTGCTACACTCTCTACTTAACAGTACAGGTATTTATTAAGACAACACTGTATCACAGGTGTAGAACTTCGCTGACTGAAATATTCACACTTTAAATAATTAGATTTTTTCAAATTATTCATTCATTGAAGCAGTGGTTTAACACCAAACATACAAAGTAAATCGATCCATCTAAAACACATGAGATTTGGTTTGGGTAATGCATCTGTCTTACCTTTTCATGTTGATGCAAATCTCCTTTCATTGTACTCCAATGAAAGACCTAAGATGAAGGCAAAAGAGAATATATATGTTTGACAGTACTCAAGAATCAAGAGCCCCTGACATAAAGACTGAAAACATGAAAAAGCATTTGTCTGAATAAGATGACTAAATCTTGTGATAATGATCCGTTACCTTTAAATCAGGAACTTTCTAAGAGCTGAAAACATAACAAACATGTCTTAGTAGCTCTGGAAGAGTATGTTCTAAACATTGATAACCCATTCACAATACTTCAGAAGATAAAAAAGTTATTTTCTGCACAAGTTGCAAATTTTCCTGTATGCTATAGTCACTTTCTTAGTCTGTTTAAAACCTGAATTTAAACTAGATATAGGAGTTCTTAGAAACCCATAAATGTAGTTACATTTTGCTGCTTACCTGTATTTTAGAGGGTTTACATGAACCACCTTACAATCTATCTGAAAATAAAAGGATTATCAGCTACACACATAGAAAGGCTACAGCTGGTTTTCAGATACATACAGAGGGTACTTATTATAGCCAGACAATAGACAGAGAGGCAACTATTATTATTATCCTCTGTTACTTTGTGTCAGAACATATAATGTATCCAATAACTACTCTGAGTCAAAAACACAGTTGAAGCAGTTCTTGGTTTTAATGGAAAATGTTGTTTGCTCTACCTGGAATGTTACACAAAACAGTTTTTAAACATCATTTTAAATACCCCAGTGACACACATAAAAACTTTTTAATGCATACTCTTACAAATACATAACATACAAATGGAAACACTCTTACTGTTAGGCTGGAACGACATTTTCCACAGTACTGCTTCAGTTTCTCTGAACCGTTGTTGAGATGTCACCAGATGATACACAGAACTCTAACACGTAGCCTATGACAGAAGTTTTCAAGCAACCTTTGTTGAATGGCTCAGAGGTAAACTGTGAAAAGTGAATGTGTCTATAAGAGGTGGTCACCCAGAACCTTGCTAATCACAAAAACTCTGACATTCAAATACAATCGATAACTTAAACACATACCCAACCCAGTGTGACACAGTCGATGTTAAATAAGATGCGTGAGATTGTTTGGCTAAATGTTTTCCAAAATGAGGGTGTCATTGTTTCAATTTAAAACGATGCAAAACAACACATATTTTAAAACAGGATTATGATAATTGTATCGTTATTTTTATATTTTAAAATGAAAATGAGTGCAAACTCTTATACAGATTTAACTAAGAAACTGTCTAAAGTGATGAAACATTTATTGTAGAAGTACACAGAGTTTATGTTGTTCTGAATGTAAAGTTTACAACACAAGGAGTCACCAAAAGGGCTGAGGGTTTATCTGAGATATGATGCTATGAACATCTAGACACAGCGTCTGTACACTCAAACACACAGGATTTTCTTATCCCTAAGATATGTCAGGCAGATGAACATAGGTGTTTAAATTAAAACAAAGCTAAACAATCTGCATATTTAAAACTATGATTATGGTGTCAGTATATCTCTATTTTTAATTTATTCAATATTAAAATTAGTATTTGCAACCTTATACAGATTTATCTTCAACACTTAAAAAGAAAAAAATTAAGATTGTGTACAAGTTTTCTGGTTTCCATTTGAAAAATAGTACATAAAAAGATAGACAGATACAGCGAGAGTGGTTAACACAAAAAACATGATTATGATAGCATTATCTTTATTTTGTTTTTATATGCATATATACAATAGGCCACCTTTAATTTAAGATATTGTCAAAAGTCTGTTTAAAACTAAACATTAAATAAAAATGGTTACAAATAAAAGCTTTGTAATAAAAATAAGAAGAATTATGTTTAAGAATGTATAAGAAAAGTATAATAAGAAGATTATGTACCATTTTTCTTGTTATAATGTGAAGATTTAGCCTAAATTAGTATATGTATTTATGTGAAAGACTCTTTATCTGAGGCATGAAGCTCAGTGGAAGTTGAGGGAGTCTGTGGGTGTCGGTACACATTAAGGATATTCAAGTTGGTATGTCCTTTAGTCAGACAGCTAGATGAAGACACATTGAGATAAAATGGAAACCCAAAGACCATACGCTTTCATTTTGTGTCTGAAGTGTGAACACTACAAATGGAACACAGCTCTTACTACAGTCAACACACACACACACACCGTAAACAGCTATTTACCCTTTACAAAACTTTTCACACATTCAGACCTAATTGCCCACAATAGTATTAGGAGAAAGTCAAGAAACATCTGGTGTAGAAAGGTGAGGAGAGGGTCAGAGAATTGTGTTGTAAAGTTTCTTCAGACCAGGAGACGTTTTGGGTTTTCAGCAGAGTTCTTTATTGAGAAACGTGCTGGTTCGCGCTGCAGTCATCAAAACAAGTCTGACTAGGTCAGTGATACATTTAGTTTATATACATTTAGGCATTCATAGGCGGGCCTTAGAGGTGTTGACACAGTACCCCGAGGTGACTTCCTTTGATCAGATCAAGAACAGAGGAGGCAGGAAGTTTCCCCCAAATATAACACCTCAGCAGCCTGATATCACCAAATGGTTTTAGCACCAAAGTTGCGGGAACTAAAACTCTGTCAACATCCCAAGGATAAGTCACGAGAACTAAAACTATGTCAACATCCCATAAACACTTTGAATTCAAAGAGGAGGAAGCTTAGTTTAAAGAATATCAAAAATGGAATACTTTTAAAGGTTTTTCAGTTTATATTTCAACAATTGTTGTGGACAGAACCAAAGGTTGGAGCAAATCTTGCGCTCGTAAACACCACTGACATGGACATGAACGACTGAAAAACAGACAAACACCAAAACAGGGGAATAAATTTGGAGGGGGCCAGATTCTCACCAGGATAGACAGAGACAGAGTAGGGAGGGGGCACTTCCTCAGGTGCTTGATGGACAGAGGTTAAAAGTACATTTTGCACATATACATGATTGACATGTAAAACTAGACTAAAATCGTACTCCCTCCCAAAATAGGGTAATAAATTAATGAGTTTTTGATTGACAGTTGACATAGTTTATTGTAATAACTATTCATTGTCTTACAAATCATACAAACATTTTACACATAAATGTCCTATGCATAAGTGCTGGTTTCATAAGAACTATTATTTTCACTAGATGATCAACACAACTGATCAATCTAAACATTAGGAATATCAACTTAACTCATTAAGCTTCTATGAAACTAGACAAAGACACAATGCAGTACTTGTTACCATCCGATGTAAACAACATCAAGAGATTTGCATCAAGAGATAACACGCTGTTTCTTGTAACAGTGTATGGTCTAAAATTAATGTTTTCTGTTTTTTAATCTTTAACTGAATCTACATACAAATACAGGTTAGATCAGTACCATTCTCTGATATGATGTTCCAACTGGCCTAAAAGAGTCATTTGGACAATGTGTTCAAGGATTAACAAGTTCCAGACATGCATTAAAGCAATAAAAATATTCAGCTATATGGTTATTTTACTTTGTTTAAACTATTTTGTCCTTCCTTCTAGTTTTTTGTTATATTGTGATGACAGGTCATCTTTTAAGTGTTTGTTGATAGTATTAAGATACTTAGAAGAGGATGTTAGTTCCGGATGGTTGTAGCCGGTCATTTACAAGCTCACCTTGGAACTTTGACTCCTCTGGGTTGCGTGCAGAGTAGTACCCTTATCTGTGCTACCGCGGGTCCTCTGGCCTCCCTACAGTGGGATGCAGGTAGAGTAGAACTCTACTCCCCCTAGAGCTCTATGCCAGAGCAGGATGCAGGTAAAGTAGAACTCCACTCCACCTAGAGCTCTAACCTTTATGCAGCTGGCCCAGTGACACGCTTGAATGATGTGCTAGCACTAGCCTGGGAGACTGGTGTTTGAGTCCCGTGTCAAACACCTCCCTGGGTATTAGTGTGCCATACCATACAGCAGGGCTCTGCATTTAGGTGGCACTGAAATGCGCCAACTAGGACCTTCACTGCAAAAGGTCCTTGCTACCTTTAGAGCTTGGTCAATAGGATGATGTTTGAGCCCTGAAACCTCTGTACCAGCTTCCCTCAGATGTCAGTCCTCAGGGTTGAGTGTTTAGCGCTCTCACTACTAAGGGAAACCTGCTCCCTTGGTGACAGGCTGGCAAGCTGACGCTTGCACTAAGCTGACCCTCTCAATGCACAGCTGGCCCAAGGACGCCCGGGGTTATCGCATCAGCACTGGCACAGGAGACTGGAGTTGGAGTCCCACAGCAAACAGCTCTCTAAGTGTCTAGTGTAAACATTACACAACAGGGCCTCGCATCTGAGCAGTGGCCCAGAGAGAGGTATTTTTGTCACCAGCAGTGCGTGAGTAGTGTGAGTTGAGTAATTCCTATGGTGATTGTGCTTCAACACGGACCATGTGGTAGTCGCTATCCTTGGCATCGCACAGTTGGTTTTGCATTCCCCATTCAAACCAAATGCAGTGTCAAGTTCCCTCAAAAGGGAACGTCTCTCAGTTACGTATGTAACCTCGGTTCCCTGAGAAAGGAACGAGAAACTGCGTCTCATTGCCATGCCTCACGGGCACCTGTCTATGTCTCCTTCAGATAAAGTTGATGACATGCTCTACAGGTGCCATAATTTACAGGTGCACACCTGTGTATCAGGGACTGCCATGGGCCATTTATATTGACATGATTAGACATGAGATTCAGGCACCAGCCATACTGAAGGCATTCCCCATAGCGTCAAACCAAACGCAGTGTCTCGTTCCCTTCTCAGGGAACCGAGGTTACATACGTAACCGAGAGACATTTTCCGATACATACAGAGAAGACTTCTTATTGTAGAAAAACAATAGACAGAGTGGCTGCTATTATTATTATGCTCTGTTTATTTTGTGTCAGAAAATATAATGTATTCAACACCTACAAAAACATAAAACATATGACAAATGTTGACAAATAGATAAACATACCCTGTTGATTCAGTTCTTGATTTTGATGGAAAATGATGTTTGATAACCATTAAATACTAGTGTGACACACACAAACAATTTGAATGCATATTCTTACAAATATATAAAATACAAATGGAAACACATTTACTGTTAGGCTGGAAAGCCATTTTCCACAGTACTTCCACAGTACAAGCCCCCTAAGACACAAGCCAGTGTAACACTGTCAATATTAAATAAGATACATGAGACTGTTTTACAAAATGAGGATGCCATTGTTTCAATTTAAAATGATGCAAAACAACCAATATTTTAAAACAGGATTATGATGGTTGTATCGTTGTTTGTTGTTAAAAATGAAATAGTCTTTGCAAACTCTTATACAGAGTAAAGAGTTTATCTTGTTCTAAATGTAAAGTTTACCTAAGAAAGATTTTATGTGACAACCCAGAGTCACCAAAAGGACTGAGTCTATCTGAGGTGTGATGCTATGTGTTATGATGGAGGCTCCTGCACCGCTTTCCCTGAACCATCAGAGGGAGCCGTTACCTGAGTACTGATCTCTCTCCAGACTACAATCCCATAATGCACATCCTGGGACTGATTGCACTCACACCTGTTTCTAATTTACTCCTGTATATAAACCCCTGGCTTTTATTAACCCATTGCGAAGTCTTGTTTTGTCCTGGTGACATTATGGAGTATTTATTACCCGTTTGTTGGGTTACCCGTTTGTTGGGTTACCCGTTTGTTGGGTTACCCGTTTGTTGGGTTAGATTGGATTGTTACCTGGTTTTGGATTGTTTGCTGACTGCCTCCATTGTTCCTGTTTGCTGTTATCAACCCTGTCTGTCTGGTTTATGATTAAAACACTGCAAATGGATCCTTGAGATCCTTGGATCCCATCATTACACTATGAACATCTAGACATAGCATCTGTACACCCAAACACACAGAATTTTCTTATCCCACTATGTTAGACAGATGAGGTGTTTAAATTAAAACAACCTGCATATTTAAAACTGGTGTCAGTGTATATATAGTGTAGTTACAGTATATTTTTGTTTGCTAATTTATTCAGATTTATCTTAGATATACATTCTAAAAGTAAACACTTAAAGAAAAGAACAATTAAAGCTTGTGTATTGTTGTTCTGGTTTCCATTTGTAAAAGTTTTACATAAAGATGTTTTCATGAAAGTCCAAAGATGCACCCCAAAATGTTGTTTGAAGAAACATACAGCGAGAGTTGTTAACACAAAAACTAAACATTTATTAAATTAAAAACTGTTAGAAGTAAAAGCTTTGAAATATAAGGATGTACCATTGTATCATCTTTTATGTTATAATGTAAACGTTTAACCTACATTAGTATAATAGTTATATACAGTATTTATGTAAAAGATTCTTTATCTGAGGCATGAAGCTCAGTGGAAATGGAGTGACACTGTGGGTGTCAATTTAAACCTTAAGGATATTCTTTCCAGTCAGGAAGAACAAGTTGGGGGGCATAGTATTTAGTCAGAAATCTAGATGAAGACACAGAATGCTTACCCCTGATTAAGCATTGTTTTTACTTTTGTAAATAAAGTAAATGTCATTCTTTGATTATCTAGACATCTAGTGAAAGCATTAGATTTATTAACAACCATATTAAGGACATTTGTCACTCTGGGTAGGTAGACACATACACACATGCTCTTAGTTCCCCGGTCAGGAAGACGTTGGGACATATCAGAAAACTAGAAACAGAAAACGAGATGAAAACACAGAATGCTAACCCCTGATTAAGCATTTTTTTACTTTTGTCAAAATGCCATTTTTTGATTATATAGATATCTAGTGCAAGCATTAGATCATTAACAACAATATTAAGGACATTTATCACTCTGTATAGGTATCTTCCCAAGCCAGGTGTCAGACAGGATGGGACTGTGTACTCTGTTTAAAGTATCCTTTGTTTTAACATCATCCATAAAACTATTATAGGAAACCCTAGGAGGTAACGTTACAAAACATTTGAACGACCACACTCCCAGTCAGGAAGAACAAGTTGGGGCATGTCCTTTAATCAGAAAACTAGCTGAAGACACATTAAGATATAATGGAAACCGAAAGTCTCAGATCATACACTTTAATTATGTGTCTGAAGTGTGAACACCGCAAGATTGATTGACAGTTGAAACATAGTCACTTATAAGTACTACCCTTTACACCCATCCTCTCACTGGCGATGTAGCAAAAGATCTCCTTGAAGACTTAGATGTTTTAAGAGCAGATAAATCGGCCATTGTTGAAGAGACAGAAATGCAGACTGCAGACTCTGAACACAGAAACATTCTTAACCCTATTCAAACCAACTGACATGCTTATTCACAATGCTGTAGGAAGTAAGGATGGAACCTTCTTGTTAATGTGTGATTTCTTTATCTCACAAAGTTTTAACTTTAGAGGTGTCAACACATTTACCATCTTCCTCCCACAGCCAGGAAGACAAACAAACTGGGGTATATGCTTTAATCAGAAAACTAGGTGAAGACTCCTGGAGATGAATTTGTGAACCAAAGTGTCAGATCAACCACTTTCATGTGTCCCTAAAGCATGAACACTGGAAGTAACCCAACTAAGCGGTGTCAACACACACATACATCGTAAACATTTATTTCCTCTATCGAAACATTCAAACATTCACACTTACTTGCTTACAAAGCTCTTGAGAGAAAGGAAATCAGGAAGGAAGGAAGGAGGGGGGCATCCGTTTCATATGGAGCGGGTTAGACCCAAACATGTACAAACTTTTGACTGACAACTGGACAAATCATAAACATGGGAAGGAGGTGGTAATAAATCATATTTTGTTTGATTGACAGTTTGACAGTGTATGATTCAAACTACTCTCATGCTTATAACAATAGCCTGGTGGGGCATATTTATTGAGACCAACATAGTCATCTGGCTTGAGCCAAGTTTCAGTTAGACAAAGTATATCTGTTATCTGAGATAATTTTGCTTACAATAACCACCTTAGGTGTGAGTGATCTTATGTTAAGGAGCCCAAGCTTTAGGAGATGTTTTTGTTCTCTCGTGTTGTTATTTTCTGGTTTAATCAAGATAAGTTAATGTTTAGGTCTTGCCCCAGATTTATTTTTTTCCCTTACCATTCAGGAAACAGGCACAGTCTCTATTGATTTGACTATACAAGCATTTTTATTTGTTAACAAAGCAGAACAACAACAGCTATAAGTTGAGGCTTAACTTACCAGTCAAACTGTGCATAGTGTCCTGGTAATATTGTCTGACATAAGATCTGCTCTGAGTCGGTTGGGGCGGAAGCCGTCAGGATGAAAAAGGCTTCGTCGCTCCCAGAAAAGATTCCAGTTACTTATAAAGAGCAGTTTCTGTTCTTTACACCAGGAGATTAGTTCATTTAGTGCAAATAGTCTACTGAAACTTTAATTTCCTTGTCGTATGTAGGAAGTGGTCCAGACATGATGATCTTCGCTGTGGGCGATGAGCAGCGTACCGTCTCAAACAGGTTCCTAAAGTCCTTCTTCAGGACCCTTCAGGATCGTGAGAACGCGAGCACCGGGAAAACAGTGTGTGCGCATCTTACCTTTAGTAAAGGTAGTGCAAACGTGCTGGACGATGGAGTCTCCAATGACCATGGCATCACATTCCGTCTCGTGGAAGGGGTCAAAGCAGTTGTGGGTAGCAATCTCGAAAACCGATGGCGGCATAGGGGGAGCGGTGTTCACCTGGGTCCTGGCTCATGCGTTATGCCGCTGGTGTGTCATTGCCGTGGTAAAGTTCACATGGGCTGGTCGTGCCCTGTACATAGAGATAAACGGCATAGAGGTGGCTGCAATGTTAACTTTAAGCCACGGACTTGCCGCGGGTCTGGGTGCGTCTACATAAGATGTTTCCAGCGCAGTTCTCCGCTCTTGTAGCTGGGCCTGCTTCTCAAGAAGGTCGTTGATCAGCTTCTCCACTTTCTCTAGCTCCTAACGCACTGTTTGCAGCTCGAATGAGTTATCACCTGCACACAGAGGAAGACACAAATCCTTTGGACGTCACTGGTTACATGATTTTAACAGAACAAATCAAGCATTGACACAAAACTTCACCCCCAGAGCTTTGGTGTCATAGCTAATATCACTAGCTAAAACATCTTAACATTAATTAACATGATGTTAGCATGTTTCACCATGATGCTATCACGTTTTAGCATCAATTAGCATGTTAGTATGTTTTGACAACATGATGCTAGCATGATGCTACCATGTTTTAACATGATACTAGCATGATGCTAGAATGATTCAGAATGATGCTAACATGAATTAACATGATGCTAGTGTTAAAACATGAATGAAGAGATGAGGAGTCCAGGGTGGAGATGAGGAGGTTTTAATTAAAGACCCTTACTGTTCAAGTGTCAGCTTAGAAAGAGACTGAGTACACAGAAATCACAACTACATATATCTCTCTGTCTGCTCAAGCATTTGGCATACTTCCCAGTTCCCGGTGCACCACATCTTGCTGAGATATGGCTAATTCATGTTGGTGGCTAGGGTGCTTTAAATCGTTGCTATGGGCAGTCAGGCAGTTTCCATGGTGATAATTAAAGACTACTTGCCAGTCAAAAGAAGCCACCTACTTGTCTCTACGATGTTCTGATGCCTCTCACCTTCTCCAAAGTAAGTCTAGGGGGCAATTTCTAGGGTACTGTAACTGCTTGAAAGGGCATAGCTATGAAGTTGTAATGGGACTTGTAATGTTGTAATGTTGCTGCTTGCTAAGTTGAGTGATATGAGCCCACCACCAAGTCTCTATGGCTTTCTGATGCACAGCTATCATGTCACAAAATTCAGCACATTGTTAAGTCTATAGAACCAGTCATTATAGAGTCATTAAAAAAGAGAGTTGGGGCACTTCCATAGATCTCAATTGGAAGTAACTTGTGTCATGGAGCGAAAAATAGTTCCAAATGCTGAATAGTTCCAGCATTGAACCATGTTCATTTCAGTGTTTCCCAAACACACTTGCAGGTAAGCTGATGAAATTTGTGCATTTTCTACACATTGTAACACATTAGCTGAACTTTTATGAATCTACTCAATAGTGATACTGTATGAAGGCAGCTTTAGTGAATGTTTATCGTTAGATAATACATATCTACAGTCTTGTATTCTAACTGCAGTTAGCTAATGTGGGCAACACTTCACTAACACAACCAATCATATTTTTAACATTTAGATAGCATACAGTGAATCTAAAGCAAAACATATCTATAGTATTTTTTATATAATTAAAAGATTCCTATAGTCATTGATGCAGTAAGTCCCAAGTTCCAGTTGCTATATGGGATTTTCTTATTTTATTTACTAAAACCATCAAACACTTTAAGACTGGTCTGTCATTATAAGGAGGTTTTCTGCAGTTTATGAAATAATAAAATGACTTTTATTTCATAAATTATTTCTTTCTTAAACAAAAGAGGATTTGTGTTTTTGTTTGTTTTCAACAGAATGGTTTATTAGCACAGTGATGACCAGGATGCAGCTTGCCATTCAATGGATGAAGAAGCTGGCTAGTGGAGCTATTATAATATTGTTTAACTCCATTTGGCTGACAGTTTAAGATGCTATAGTTATTTGAAAAGCCTGCCTTCTGTCGTCTTTCCCTGTCGGAGGTCAAAGAAGTTTCTATAAGGACTCCCCATTTAAAGAAAAGCTTATCTTTCCTCTCACTGGATATATTTTATATTAAAATGTTTTGATGACTGCAATTAGTTGCCTTGTTTTTTTTCCAATATTAAACTTAAATTATTATTATTATTTATTTAAATTAGTTGGATAAAATTGTGCAACTGCTTGAATTCTTTGACATTTCAATATTCCTTTGTGCACGTTTATATGATTGTATTAACATAATGCAACATAAGGATGTGAGTAATTATGATCACAAAAAAACGAGAGTCATTATATTTAGGGGCACATTTCATGTCAGCCAAAAAGTCAGGAAATCAGTATTTTTTTTGATAAATAAACTAGGTGGTTGAATAATATAACCCCTTAATGTGCTAAATTAATTATTTGACAGGCCTAGGCTCTAATAACTTTTTAAATATGTTAATAAAAATGAACAATTGATTCATTATTTTGTTAACTGTGTTATGGACAAATGCTGTGTCAAATGAAACATGAAGTACCAGATGTTTGATAACACATTTGTTTGTTTTTGAGTCTATACACCAGAGTTTTTGAGTTTATCTGTCCAACTTATTTGAAAATATGAATTTGGGGCTTCATAATGGGCGTTCTGTGGGATGCTATCATGAAGGATGAAACTATTCTTTAACAAAAATCCACAGTATGCTGAATTAAGTGTTATTCACCATCTTAACATAAAACTTGTATCTGCAGAGATATCCCCATCATTTTTCTGATGGTTTAGTTCACATTTAAAAGATTTATGACAAAAAACACATAACAGTTGACAGACAAAGCAACACAGCCGACAGGACACAATAGAAGAAAAAGAGAAAACTTTAAGATTAAAACTTTATTTTTATTCAACAAATGTTAAGTACAAGCACAATTAACGAGTTCAGTTTAAAAAAGATTATACATTACAGTGAAGTGATTACAACTTTAACAATAAACAAAATTTTTAATCCAGTGACTATTGCAAACAAGAACAGGAAACAAGAACGGTCTATCTAGTCCAGATGTGTGTTTCACTGGTTTCTGAGGCATGTCTCACTGGTGTCTGTATAATCCATGTGTGTATGTGTCTCTGTGGTTTCTACTATCAAGGACACGGTGAGGGAGAACCCAATCGCAGATCAGCTTTTATACAAAAAATACTTTAAACAAAAACTACCACCAGGGGGAACACTATGGTGTCACTTTTGTGTCTTTATTATCCAATCAAACTTAAAGTGTTTACGAGCAAAATTGTACTGTAATTTAACAACAATAAAAGACTACAAATATACAGTCACCCTAAGGTTGTTTTAATTAATCAAAAATAAAGCAACTAATGACTGTTTTTTTTTTGAAGTTTCAGTTTCAGTAAAGTTTCAGTTTTTCGTTTTGCAGTTCACACACTTTTCTTTACGCACCCACACGTTTTGTTTCCTGATCTGATCTCGTTTGTTTGCGTGTCTACAACTTTTGCTTCGACATGCGAATTACTACCACGAAGCGTGGCGTGTGAAACGACTGTCAAAAATACGTCATCAAAGTTACAGGCATTACTATTCGAGGGAAGATGAATCGATTCAACGAAGTGAGCATGCGCCCCGGCACCGTTTTAAATCACTGGCGCCAAAGTGGCGGATCAGTAGCCAAGCGCTCGCTCATCGTCTCAGATAAGTTTTTTTTTTTTTTTTTAATTCCAACATATCGCTAATAACAGAGAGGAGTAATATTACAGAGATAGTTTAACCATAGTAGGTAAGATTAGCTCTTAGAGTACACGTAGGTGCAGAATACAGCTGTTTAGGTCATCACTGCAGCCCGTAGTGCGATGAAATAGGCCTACATAAAGTAATTAGCAATTTTAAGTGTTGACTTTTGTGTTGACATTTATTACTTAGACAAAAAAAAAAAAAAACTTACCTGAGACTATGAGTGAGCGCTTCCCTCGGAAAGTAATGCCTGAGACCTTGATGACGTATGTTGACAGTGGTTTCACACATCACACTTCGTGGTCGTAATTCGCATGTCGTGGGTGTAACAGAGCTGTTGTGAAACAAGCATTGTGTCTGTAAACTGTTATAGTCGTACATTTTGGAGTTGTATTATATAGAATGTATTCTTCTGTCCTTTGACGGGAGCTGTGTGTTGTTTGTCATTAGGGGAGTGAGCCCTTCTTTTCACCCACAGTTCTATTTACTGTGTGAAACGTAAGCAGGATTATCACGTTGCTCCACTATATCCATTAAATGTATCTAATTATATTAGCTATCCAAGTTACAAATTACAGAAAATATACTGTTGATGAGAGGTTGGCTAATGTGTATCAGATATTATTTTTGATATTTTGTATTTGATATTTTTGCACGTTTCCAAAGTTCCATGTGGCTGAGCATATTTTAATGTATATTTTATGTTTAAGTTCTATTTGTGTATTTTATGGTCTAATTCTCCCTATTTTGATTACATCCAGCGTTTATCTTTCCTGTCTTTTAGTTAATTTAATGATGAGCTTACTTTTAAGTTAGCTGCAGTCTCAACTTCATTAATTCCTGTTATAATTCGTTATGTATTGTAATTATAAGGTTATTTGAAACGGACAGAGTTCTATTTACTTTGTGAAAGGCTGTCGCCATCCTGTTCTACCGTGAGATTGGCTGTGTGCAGAACGAGGCTAAATCTAGTTCCTTACATTTGTAACCTTACATTTACCTGTGTGTCTTATTTGTTGTACTGCCATGTTAACTTATTTGTCTGGGTATGTGTCCTGTTATAATGTTGTAAGTCTGAGCCTCTCACACGCAGTTCAGTGCCCAGTTTTCTATATTTAATTTAGCTAATGACAAATAATTTATATGTGACAATACAGTTCAATTACTTATTGCAATGTTAACCCAGTTGGAGGCTTTATATCTCAGCTATGCTTAAGGTTGAGTTGAAGCTTTCACTGCGGGGTTATAGCCAGTGTCCTTGTGTATCACCATGTAAATAACCAGGCCTTTTTACTGTAGCATTCTGAAGTAATGAACCCATGAATTTGACATATGCGACAAAGCAGCTCAATGAGACCTTGCATTTTTGGCCCATTGGAGGCTTTATTTATCCAATGTGCTTTCGGGTGAGTTAAAGCATTCACTGTGGGGTTATAGCCAGTGTCCTTGTCTATCACCATGCAAATAACCAGAACTTTTTACTGCAACATTTTGAAGTTATGAGTCCATGGTGTGTGTGTGTGTGTGTGTGTGTGTGTGTGTGTGTGTGTGTGTATGTATGTGTGTGCATATATATGTGTATATGTGTATGTCGTGCGTGCGTATAATATATATATATATACGCATGCATGCATGCACGCACACACACACAAAACTGCTGTAAGGATATAATGTCCTAAACATTTAAAGACGGTAGACATTGTTATGCTGGTTTAAAGTCTATCAGGATGTGAAGAATAATCACCAAGTGAAGTGCTCTAAATATTTATATAAATATATATATTTTGTGGTCCAATCATTTCGTTTGGTCCAAATTCAATGATCTGAATTCCTACTTACCTGTCAAACTGTGTACACATTTATGTTGGAGGAGGCGTGGCTTTGGTGATGCTCTGAGTGTAAGTGGGACCTTATGCTTTCAAAGCTAGTTTGCTATTGCTAGTTTGCTAAAATGTTTCTGGGCATATAATGAAAGTCAATGAGGAATAAATCCATCCAAGTAACAAGACATTGCTAAAAAATGTTGGTGTTCTACAAAAAAAAGAAAAGTTTATAATGCCACGAAAAGACTGAAAATGAGTTGAAAATGGGTTGACTGAAAATATAAAGCGACCCAAGAATAAGACATACTTGAACAACTCATTACCGAGATCACTGAGAGGATATACGGCATTTTCCTATTCTCCATATCTCCTTTCAACAGACGATTTTCAATGCCAGCAACCTTTGCTAAATCAGGGACAAACGCTAGAGAGGCAGCCATGACCAACCTGTAATCATGCATGTTGTCTGCAGATGCAGACAGTTTATATTTAAAATAAATTAAGCTGTAGGTAAATTTCAAACATACTGTACATATCTATTAAATGCATGACTAAAGCAAACACTGGACAGAAATTCTTCCCTCAGCGCACCTGTGCCAACTCCTGGTTCTCCCAGGAAAATGATTTAAGGAATTGATGGGGCTCCCAGATTTTTGCCGTTTCCAGAGCTTCAGACCTCTCTCAACCATGTTGTCACGGCACATACATTTAAAAACATTTAAATCTACTCCATCAGATACTAGTTTGTTTATACACAGGTTTTAAATTTTTATGAGAGCTAGAATGGGAACATCTAACATTTGACTTGCTGAACCATTTCAAGAATACTGTAAACAAAAATTACAATTTTGTCACTCACCCACGTCATTCCAGACACATAGAGCTGGCATGCAGTTCTAATTCTGACACTGGAAATCTTCCTGTGCATATTGGGCGCTGGGCCTTGTGTGTCTAAACATTTAAAACAGAACTGTATGCAGGGGCAATTTTGTAAAAGTAACTGATAATTGTCAATGTTAAATTAATCTTTTGATCATGTACCTCCTGGGTGTACTTTATAACATTGCATGTTGCATCTCTATAAGGCTGAATTTTTTGGCTAGATGTTGTCTCATCTATCAACACCAAATCTTCTTCCTGCAAACAAAATAGAAACATGGGGTTGTAATGATACAATGCAAGGCTGTTGGAAATAGCCCAAGGGAAAACGCCCCTTATATTTCTAGGTTTTCTTTAAGAAAAGTTGATCTTGATTGGCTTTACCTCAATTTTAGGCTGTCACACTTGTCAACATGCAAAGCCAGTGTCTGGAGTGGCATCACAGTCTGGCATTTTTTACATGCTGCCTTCGGCATTCTGGCAAATTCTGGTGCATCTGGTGGCAGTGGTATCATATTAAGTTCATCTTGCAGTGGAACAATGTACAGCAACTTTTTCCCTCCACCCGAAGCAATTTTGATGATTGATCCAGTATAATCCTCTGCCTCCAATGGTATTGGAGATATTCTCCTCCTTCCATTCCTATCTTTATTAGTAAACACAACAGAAACTAAATAACTGTAGAGTATGCTTTAATGTTTTCAGTACTGAATGGACAAATTAATAAAGGAACATTAATGCCGGATGATAAAAGTTAGGAAAAAGCACACCTGCAGCTTTGAAAAGTAACCATCTGTCCTGCAAATCACTCATCTTAGTATAGGTTTCCCGCAGTAAACCTGAAAACTACATATAACGATTTTAAGAAAACAATTTAAAGACTGATAGTATGACTACAATGCACCAAACCACACAACAAATATGGTTTAGAATATTTGTTTAAGATGTGACTTACCTCTGCATGCGTTATGTCCGATGTCACAGACAGTGTTCTCTTTCTCAGGCCTGCCTGCATGAATTCCAGCTCATCAGATATGGAAGGGGTCATATCAGATTTAGCTCCAAGTAATGACACCAACAAATCAAAGATTTTTCATGCCTTTGGCAACACTACAGGCTTGTGACTTCTAGCAAGGTGTCTTTTGTTTCTGCTAGTGCATTTTAAAAAATGCAGGAAAAAACTACAAATTATATAACAGATAAAACTATACGATTCCTTTAGTGTAGCAACATTTCCACAAATCCTGTTCAGCTGCAGTGGTAACCTATGCCAAACTATAGGCATATAATGACCTATGCATGCTAAACGTCTACGGCTATATGCTACATATAATAGGGGAATAGGTTTTTTTTAATATTCTAACACCTGAACTGGCCCTTATAATAATGTTTGCTTTTCTGCCTAGTCATTTCATGCTCCACTGTTGGTCTTGGATCTGACTGCTGACACTATTATGTTTTCATCAGGTATCACTCTGGGAATCAGGGACATGAAATGTTGTGCAGCTTCAGTTGCAGCACTTTGGTCAATCTGGAAATAAGATTTAGGTGCAAAACTCTACTGTGATACACTGACCAAATCATAAATTGTCATTTTGGTTATTTTGTATAAACAGTTAATAGTCTACCTGTGGCTGTGATCTGCTTGCCTGGTTTTCCATTCTGCCATGAAAAGACGAGGAAAATAACTATAAGCGATACAGCGATTTACATGGCATACACATGGTCAGCTACACAAATCACAAAATATGAATTCTTGTATAAAATATTTCAACTTGACATAAGACGAGAGAGCGAGATTAAATCGGATAATACATCAGCGTTGCTTGTGTTAACCTTCTGTTTCGTGGCCTAACATTGTGAGGCCGCCATGGACAAGCCCTTCAACGAAAACTCAAACGCTTCGCTAATAACATCACAAAAGCCTTTATAAAAATATGGTGTTGATCTGATTAAATTTTTAGGTAACGTTTGTTAAAGTAGGACACGTGGAAATGGCTAAAAGGGCACAGGGCTGCGATATCTGGCCACACGGAATTCTAAATCCACATCAGGCATACATTTCTGATGTTTTTGAGTATGTTTAGGTCCTCAAAATGCGATTCATTTAAACAAAAATATTAATAATAATAAACGTTGGCAACATGGCGAAAGCTGTTCACTAATTAAAACTATCGAGCGGTATCACTTTATCTCTATTCATGCATGTCTCGCTTCGTTTTTAGCATTAAATGAGCTTTTACCTGGTGATCGACGTGTTCATTTCCATGCGTATGCCTCGTTTTCTGACAGACTGCATTAGCGGGAAATTGTAGTGGGCGTGGCCAACGTCCAACTCCAAACGAGAGTGGCCAATAGAAATACGTCTTTCATGCAGGTGGGTGAACGTGAGCTCTCAACCAATGAGGTACCAAAACTACGCAAAGACCGCCCCGCTTATTTCCATATTGCACACAGAAAAGTAAAAATATAATGTAAATAAAATTAATTAAAAATAAATTTGGAAAAAAATGCATGCTTTAATAAATGTGAAGGAAATAATAAAATATTCAAATAAAAAGTAAAAGGAACAAAAATAGTGGCAAAAAAAGAAAATAAAAAACAAAGTTATGACTAAAATAGTTAAAATGAATTATTAGTTTTCATTTATTTCTTTATTTTCATATTACATTTAATTATTTATATTTTATATTTATTTTTAAATAAATAAATATTTGGTCCTCCATACGCATGGGTGTGTAAAAAAAAGTGTGAACTGCAAAACGAAAAACAAAGATTTCTCGCATTGCAAAAACATTGTCATCTATTATTTTTGATTAATTAAAACAGCCTAAGGGTGACTTTATATTTGCAGTCTGTTATTTTGTTTTAAATTACAATACAATTAGTTTTGCTCAAAACTAGACAAGGCTGACTTTTTGACATCAAAACAAGAAACAATATACCAGCACAAGACAGCAAACACAAGGGCATTAAAAAGGAAGGCAAACAAGGCAGGTAACGAGGGCAGGCAGGTGAGGGGAATGAACCCATATTGGGAAGATTAACGAGGAAACAAGAGGGTGGGGTCAAGACACCAGACAGGAGAGCACATGGCACAAAGTAAACAAATAATGGCCAAGCGCTTCCACAGGTCACAAAGACAAAGAGCATAAGTCTAGATCCTGACTCTAAAATACCAAAGAACCATGACTAGAACAGAGTCAGGATCATGCTCTGACACAAAACAAATGATGTCAGGATCCTGGCAAGAGAACTAGGAAAAACTCAAGACAAGAAGCCAGGACTCTATAACAGTACTTTCTAACACATTTGCATTTCCCACTGATTATACATGATTATACGAATTTATGAATACTCCATGAAATCTTTGTAATATATAGTGTTAACGGTAAGTATGAATTCAGTATCCATGAAGCATTTTAAACCCACATATCATTATAATATATATTATAATGTTAATACATATATTATATTATTATAAAGGTAAATTAAGTTTTATAAGTATGTTATACGAATGTAGCAATCAGAGGGTCTGATGCTGTCTCTAGCTCAGGTAAAGATAAGATCACACTGTTGCTGGTCTCTGTACTGCAAATAAGTATGGTCAAATAAACTGATATCTGGACTATATTATAGGGACGGAACGCCCAACCTACATTCCTTGCATTTCTGTTAACTTCCCCCATGCTTCCTGGTTAAGGTCACATGACCAATGCAACAACTGGTTTGTTTCCAAAAATTTTCTGACTTTCATTATAGTGAAGTATGTCCACTTCTCTTTTGACTCCAAGGTAAAATAAAATGAATAGTGATATGATGCTTCAGGAACAGACTATTTTGACATTTAATATTACAGTATTTATACCTCTCTTACCAGCAAAAAGTAGTACCTGAATTTATGAATCTATAATTTAATGTAAATAATATACCATTATATTATTTCACATTTTATATGGGCATGTGACGTTGCATAAAAAAATTACAACAGCTAGTCCAGTCGGAATTATAAAGCAAAACTATCTGTTTTCTAAAATTAGTTTGGATGTTTTAAGTAAATTATTCATGACAGTATTTGTTCCATGACATATTGGAAGGACTAAATTCAGAGGCACCTGCTGCATTTGACTCACTCCCTTTCACATGATTTCTCACACTTTAGGATGGTATCCAATCGCAGAGGTTTGTCCTTATCAAGGTCAAGGCATGCTCATCTCTGTGTTTACACACTTGGACTACCAGTGCAAACTTGTCACACAAGGCAGGAATATTAGATGTGCCACAACAACAAGGCTGTGTTTTGTTATGGCTGGAGTCATTTATTGTTAACAGTTTGGCCTAGAGTATAATGCCTAAGCCATGCCATCCCACTGGGAGGACCTACCCCCAGTTCTCTACAAGCCACAAGTGGACCAAAGTGGCCATGGGGTTGATGATTTATCCAAAACATTCAAAGTTCAGGAAATACTGATCTTTATATATCTTGTACTCTGAAAGAAAGGGAAATGGGTGTTAGTCATTCACTGTAGCTTCCACCATGTGGGAACTGATTTTGTGACAGCTATGAAACAATGGAGTATAGATTGTTTCTTTTATATTTTGGCTGAAGACAAAATTTGCCAGATATGGGTGTCTGTTTTCTGTAAGAAGCAAAAAAACACTTTGTTTGTTCCATGCACTACTCCTTCTGTTGTGGCTGCACACAAGGGCGCATTAGCAAGCCCCAAAGGAGATTTAGGGAATACAATAAATAAATGCCTGCCGAGTGAGTCCCCATGGGACATCCATTGCCCAGCACACTCGTCAGGGCAGAGTGACAACAGGAGCAAAATCGAGCAATGTTGACCATGGTCGTACAGGAGCATCTATGTCTAAACCTTGCTGAGATGCAGAGAAAGTACACTTCCTTGACGCTCTCACCTCTCAACGTGGTCTGTAAAGGTGGCCTGTTGAAGACTTTGTCCTCCAGGTAAAGAAGCAGACTGAGGCGATTAAACAAATTCAGCCCCCTTTGTCTGCTCCCCGCCAAACCCAGGCCCCTGCAACTCCTTAGCTGGCTACTTCTCCACCTCAGCCGGCACCTTTCCTCTGGCCTGTGCCACGGCACGGGCCACCACTACGTTATGCAAAGAGCAGATTCTGTCTTCTTTGGGCCAATCTTGCTAAAAGACAATCTTATGTTATGGCATGGTACAGTCGTCAGTTCAGCTTTACCTGTGGTCAGCCGCAATACTGTCTTGGGCACACTGACCATTCCTTTTGGGGAAGAATGCGATCAAGCCTGTTCCACCAGCCGAAATGGAGGCAGGGTTTTACAGCGCCTACTTCATTGTGCACAAGAAAGGAGATGGGTTGCGATCAGTACTAGACCTGTGTGTCCTGAATCTAACTCTTCACAGACTGCCTTTCAGGATTCTCATGCAGAAGAACATACTGACATGTGTGCAGCATCTAGATTGTTTTTTTGGCTATAGACCTTAAGGATGCATACCTTCATGTCCCTATTCTACCGTAACAGATCTTTTCTTCTTTTTGCTTTCCATCTCTTCTGTCCCTGTCCCCCTGTATTTATACCAAAGTTGTGGAGGCTGCTCTCTCCCCTTTGAGGGAGAAGGGTATATGCATTCTCAACTACCTCAACGACTGGCTCATATTGGCCCACTCTCAAGAACAGTTGTGCACACAGGGATGTGGTTCTCAACCACTTGGATTGATTGGGGTTTCAGGTCAACTGGGAAAAGAGCAAGCTCTCCCCGGTACAGAGCATCTCTTTCTCAGGATGGAGTTGGACTTGGTTTAGCATGACTGTGCACCTCACAGAGGAGTTCATCCAGTCAATGCTGAATTGCACAACAGCTGTCCCACTGAAAAAGTTTCAGAAGCTCTTGGGACATTTCGCTAGTAGTAGTGCCTCTTGGGTTGATGTATATGAGACCACTTTAGCAGTCCCAAGGTAGGCATGCTGATGGGGGCACATATCGGGTTGTTGATTGCGTTGGCGTATCAACGGCCTGGAGCTGTTGGCAGGTGCAGTCCTTGATCCAGGGCAAGCACGTCTTGATCTTTGAGACAACACAGCAACAGTGGGGTATATAAATCGCCAGGGAAGTACTCACTCTTGTCGCATATTTCAGCTTGTCACCTCCTCCTATAATGTCAGCAGAGGTTGAAGTCTCTGCAAGCCACTCATATCCCAGGAACTCTCAATCATGCAACAGACACATGGACTGGTTCAGAGTTGCGCAGGTGAAACTCTTTGCCTCTCAGGAATCGACCTATTGCCTGATTTGGTATGCTCTGATTGAGGCTCCTCTCAGCACAGACACCTTAGTGCACAGCTGGCCATGGGGTCTGTACAAGTACGCTTTTCCCCAGTGAGAAAACATCCAATGTGCAAATTCAGGGAGGAGGAGAAGCAAGTCTTGATGGTGGCCCCTTTTTGGCCCAGACTTGGTTCTTAGAGCTGATGATCTTATCAACAGCTCCTCTGTGGAGCATTCCCCTGGGGAAGAGCCTTATTTCTCAGGGGTAGGGCATGATCTGGCACCCCATGCAAGACCTTTGGAATCTCTATGTTTGGTCTCTGGATGGGACACAGAAGACCTACGTGATTTACCATCTGAAGTGGTAAACACTATTACTAAGGCTAAAGCCCCCTCCATTAGGCAGCTCTAAGCCCTGAAGTGGCATCGTTTTGTGGACAGGTGTTCTTCTTGGGTGGAAGACCCACAGACATGTTCTGTTGGATCTGTGCTTACCTTCCCTAATGAGAGACTGGAGAGACAATTGTTTCCCTCCACCCTGAATGAGTATGTGGGCATGATCTGATAATCAGATTCCTTGGTTGACCCCTCCAAGAACGCTCCTAATATCCTCTTAGGATCTCACCTTGGTCCTTACGGCCCTTATGAGTCCATTTTAAGCCCTTAAAGTCAGTTGAGCTTAGTGTCCTCTCTGAGAAGACAAGGGCTGGGGATCTGCAGGAACACTCTGTGTCCAATGAATGCCTTTAGTTTGGACCAGGATTTTCTCACATTATTCGGAGGCCTTGTCTGGGTTGCGTGCCCAAGGTGTCCACGACTCCCTTCAGGGACCAAGAAGTAAACCTGCAGGCCCTCCCACTTTTGGAGGAAGACCCAGCCCTATCCCTGCTGTGTCCAGTATGCCCTTTGCATATTTATCTGGCTTGCACGGATCTGAAGATCTGAACTTTTGGCTTACCAATCCCAGGGTGTGCCATCAGAGTATGTGCACACTTAACTAGAGGGATAGTCTCATCTTGGGTGCTTGTGAAACAATTTCTAAGGCCAATTTTCATTGGCATTTTATAAAAAAAATCAGAGAGATGAGTCTCCCAAGGCAGAACCCCTAGTGTCACTACAATTAACACAATGTCTCATTCCTTCCATCAGGGAACGAAGGTCACAAACACCAAGATTTTGTGTTGATGGAAGAAAGATTGAATGACATGTAAGTACAAGACGGTTCCCCCTGGTGGTGCGGAGGAGGTGGAGCAGAGACCTCCTTCCTAACAGTCATACAATAAATCCTTATAGTAAATCCTTAAGTAGATATTTATGCATGACCAATAGCAATAGTCGTATTTACCTTGGCAAACACCACTAATGAAATTAAATGAAATTAAAGCCTCTCTTGCTCCAAGCAGGACATTTACAAACCAGCTAACAATTTTAGGCTGTAAGAACATTTCCTTACTGTTTCCATTAAGTCAAAGCCATGAGACAGCGTCATTTTAGCGTGGGGTTTAATGCAGTTCATTCACATTTTTTGTATATTTTACGTACAGTTTTTGATTACTGGTGTTAATTTAGATGATTCCCCTTTTAGATTCCCCTATCTAAAAGTATGTCATGATCTATAGTGTCAAATGCAGCACTAAGTTTAAATAAAACTAATAGCGAGAGCCCAATGCTAGAAGAAAATAATTTGTTATTTTGATGAGCGGAGTTTCTGTGTTATGATGTGGCCTGAATACTGTTTGAAACTTTTCATAAATTCAGTGATCTAATGTTTAAGAGCCCAAGCTTTAGGTACCATTTTTGTTCTCTCATTTCAGTGATTAAACTAGAATATACTATCAGATTTTGTCTTGGTCTTGCAGCAAATTTATTATGTAGCCTTACCACTCAGGGAAAAGACAATGATAGGACTACACGTGTTGTTATTAAATAACTGGGATGAACACTAACGTCTGTAGATAAAGGTTAGACCTACAAGTCAAATGGAATGTAGCATCTTGGTGATGTTGTCTGACTTAAGGTCTGCTCCGAGTCTATCTCCAAGGCTGTTGGGACAGAAAAGCCTAGGCTGCTCCTAGAAAAGATTTTGGGTGATGTGCTGTGTACCATCTTAATCAGGATACAGAAGTCCCTCTTTAGGATCTCTGACTGCCGCAGCCTGATTGTTCACCCCTGTGTGCAGCACAACAGCTAGATGATGTTTAAGTGATGTTTTCATCACCCTTCAGGATTGCAGGTACCCGAGCAGCAACATCGAGAACACCAGCTTGGCATCCTCTCCCTAATTCCAACCAATGTGATTTATGAAAACACTGAATATATTTCAAAGCAACAGTGAATAAAGATCATTTTTGATTGGATACATGGTGTTTTAACAGTGTGTTGGGTTTTGTGTGTGAAGGCAATAGAAGTGAATCAAACCATGACCAGCAAGCTGCAGAGACTGAAAAATAAATAGAGAGAGAGAAGTCATTCCAGACCTCAAGGCGAGAAAGTTATCAGTGCTCTTAGAGAACAGGTGAGATGATTTTCAAAACTTGAACTATTTCACAATCCATAGTGTCACGGAAACACCAGGCTCCACCACCAGTCAACGATCCCTGTCACCAGAATACTAATCACACTCACTTGTTCCCCATTTCCCCAATCACCTTCTGCACTATAAAAGCACATTCCAGCTAGCACCAATTGGAAAGGGACTCATTCCCATGCAAAGTATCTACCTGCTATCGATCTCCCCCGTCTCCATCGTCTTCCCTGTGTTCTCCATTGTCTGTGTGTGCTCCAGTGTTCCACAAAACTGCTGTGATACCAGCTCCTGGAATTCATCACCATCTCCTCCATTCACCATGATCTGGTAAAGGACATCAGCTACATTACTAGTCAACCTCTGTGTACTCAGGGACTTTTATTCCATTGATACTTACCTGTTTCACTCTCTTCTGTGTACATGTTAATAAACCGCCTGTTTGGTACTTACCGATCTGTGTTCTGAGTCTACTTCCGTTGCAGAAGACCAGACCGAACATGAACCAAGCAGGTTGGGACCCATTCCAATAGTTGGTGGATTCACTTTGCCGTGTGCTCAGCCCTCTGGCCACGATCACAGCCATACCAGCACCCATTTCCCCTCCTGTCACTTCCTCACCTGCATCAATCCTCACTGCCAGTCCCGTGGTCAATCCAGCGCCCTAATCTGGCTTGGCGGATGAATGCAGTAGATTCCTGCTCCAATGTTCGCTCACGCTGGACATGCAGCCGAATCGTTTTCCAATTGAAAGGGCTAAAATCTCCTTTATCCTCTTACTGTTAACAGGTTGAGCACTTCAATGGGCATAATCGTTGTGTCAGCAGAATGGACCGGTCACTCACTCCCTTAACTCCTTCATCAATCATTTCCGTGAGGTCTCCGGATGTCTCCCTTACCCTCTCTTTGGTAAGTGCTTTGGTAAGAGTCTCCATTTTCATTACCTATCGTGGTGGTGTGCAAGAAGAATGGTGACGTGAGATTATGTGTTGATTATCAGAAACTAAATTCACAAATCATTAAAGATGCCTATGCATTACCTAATTTGGAGGAATCCCTTTCTGCACTTAGTGGGTCTCAGTGGTTCTCAGTAATGGACCTAAAGTCAGGATTCTACCAGATGACAAACAAAATGACAAACAAAAAACAGCCTTTGTATGCCCTCTAGAATTTTGGGAATCGAATCACATGCCACAAGGAATCACAAATGCTCCAAGCACATTTCAGTGCTTAATGGAGAAGTGCATGGGAGACATAAATCTACGTGAAGTGCTGATATTCCTTGATGATTGTCTTCTCCAAAACATTGGAGGAGCCTGAAGCACGACTGACAAACGTTTCTAACTGCTTGAGAGAATATGGTCTTAAGTTATTGCCCGAGAAGTGCAGTTTCTTTCAAACTTCAGTACGATACCATATAGTATCATGCAAAGGAGTGGAAACAGATCCAGAAAAAGTAAAGGCATTTAAGACCTGGCCAAGACCCCAAACTTTAAAAGAGTTTAAGTCTTTCCTAGGCTTCTCAGGCTATTATTGCAGGTTTGTTAATGACCATTCAAAGATAGTAAAGCCTCTGACCAGCCTTACATCTGGTTACACACCTTTCTGGAAGGGGTATGCGGTGGCTAAAACAGATTGCAGTTATCTTAATCCTAAAGATCCATTTGCTGAAAGATGGATACCTGTATATCAAGAAGCCTTTGAAACAGTCATCCATAAATTAACATCCTCCCAGTTTTAGGGTTTGCTGACCCGCAGATATCTTATACTTTACACACAGATGCCAGTATGACTGGGACAGCACTGTAGCAGAGGAAGGATGGACAGCATCGTGTCATTGCCTATGCTAGCAGGGGGCTGTCACGGAGTGAAGCCTGTTATCCAGAACATAAATTAGAATTTTTGGCCCTAAAATGGGCAATAACAGAAAAATTCTATGATTATTTTTATGGCAATGTGTTGTAACACTGTTGTAACTGACAACAATCCCTTGAGATATGTTTTAACAATGGCAAAGTTAGATGCTGTGAGTTATCGATGGCTAGCCACACTCTCAACTTTTACGTTTGACATCAAATACAGAGCGGGTAGACAAAACCAAGATGCGGATGGCCTTTCCCACAGGCCCCATGATGAGTGGGAGAATGCCAAACATTCTTAAGAAGAGAGTTCTAGGATATTACAGTTTGTTTCCAATCATCTTGCTTTTGGTCTGTGACCAGTTGAATCCTTTCAGGTAACCTGTCAGAAACACATTGATTCACAGTGGTTAATGAAGATGGAAATATACCATATTGCTTCACCCCATTCTATTCCAGAAATTCACCCCAATGCTATTCCGGAAATGTTCAATGAAGAAGAGTCAGATTATGGTCTTACCACTGTTCCTAAATATAGCAGTGCTAAATTGGCTAGTTTGCAAAGAAAAGATCTAACAATTAGTAGAATCCTTAACTTGATAGAGTCAGGTGAGCCTGCACCAGTTAACCTCAAAACAGAGCCTGCTGAGTTTTGCTTGATGATGCAAGAGATGAACCGCCTTGAAGTGGTTGATCGTCTGTTATACAGGCGATAACAATGTGACCATTGACCTGTTTAGTCAATTTACCAAATAGCCATAACACAAGTGATATTTTGGTAATCACAGACCATTTTACAAAGTATGCTGTTGCCATACCCACAAGAGACCAAAAGGCCAGTACTGTCGCTAGATGCCTTTGGGAACATTTTCTTGCTCACTATGGGATGTGGGAGACAGAGTTTGGGTCCGTAACCTTAGGTTACGTGGTAAGCATACATTTTTTGATCGCTGGGAGTCTGCAGTCTATACTGTACAAAAGAAGGAACAGGACTTACCGCTCCACACTGGGTTCCCAGAGCGCAAAGATGGACCGTTACATACTTTACACCGGGAACTGCTGTTATCTTGTGGATTCCTTTCTGATGTTCAGGATGAGGTGAGACCAGAAACCTCCCAGAGGAAACCCAGGACAAGAAGTAGTCCTGTCCAACCGGAGGAGGAGAATCCTTATTTTGAAGAGAAAGATGATTATGCAAATTCTATGGACATTCCAGTCACTGAAAGGAGGTTCTTTCAAGTCTATGGTATTCCAAATGAACCAGCTGCTGATACAGCTCAAGCTGACAGCTCAAGTAGTGCTACCTGATTCATCCCCTGACAGAGAAACAAGGGCAAATGAAACAGTCTTCAGATTCACCCTTGTTGAAGGAATCTGACCCAGGTGAAGGGGAAAAGGCGTTAAAGATGCTGGTTGAATTCCCTTTAGAAGAAGATGATGTTCCTTTGCTAGACCTGTCTGAAACAAAGACAGAACAGAACGAGGAGAGAAGTAATCAGCAAAATGTTATTAATGATGGCATACCTGCGGAGTCGACAAATGTAGAGCATGCTGTTTAAAGAACTAGTGAAAATCTTCATTCACAAATTAGAAGTTCCGAATGAATTAGAAGTTCCCCTGGTAAATTTACCTATCCAAAACTCAGGAATCCCCTTATCTCTTTTGCCCAAACACTGTTGGAAAGTTTCAACAAAGTGTTGGTTGATATAGGAGGCACTAATGTCTCTGAGGACAACATGAAAGGACTCATGTCAGTTTAGAGGGGGTGAGTGAAACCCCATTACAAAATATCAGTTAGTAGGGAAAAAAATAATTATTTTGATTTATTACCTGCACTCTGAGCCAATTAGATTGCACCAAAACACATTGTCCCGCCTCCTGGCATTGTTGATTGGTTGGATGGGCTTTGCGATCAGGGTAGTGTGAGACTACACACAGCTTGTTATAGTAGGAGCATGTTTCTCACTGGTAAACAGGTCAAATCACAAAATTTACATCACTTTGATCGAAGATTGCGGTGGATTGATTGTTTTTACTTCATGAGTCTGGTAAGGGATTTAAATAGATCTCAAAAGAGTTTGTAGTCAGCCATTCCACTGTTCAGAAGATCGTTTACAAGTGGAGGGCTTTCAAAACAACTGCCAGCATGCCCAGGTCTGGTCGTCCCAGCAAGTTCACCCCAAGAACAGACAGCAAGATGCTAAAGGAGGTCTCCAAAAACCCTAAAATGTCATCTCGAGACCTACAGCGGGCTCTGGCTACTGTTGATGTAAAAGTGCATGCCTCTACAATCAGAAAGAGACTGCACAAGTTTAACTTGCGTGGGAGGTGTGCAAGGAGGAAACCTTTGCTCTCTGAGAGAAACATCAAGGCCAGACTGACATTTGCCAGAGAGAATGTTGACAAAGACTTCTGAAAATAATGTTCTTTGGACAGATGAGTCCAAAATTAAATTATTATGAAAACCAGAGCAGAGAACATGTTTGGCGTAAACCAAAGACAGCATGCCAGGAAAAGAACCTCATACCAACTGTGAAGCATGGAGGTGGAAGTGTCATGGTTTGGGCCTGCTTTGCTGCAGCAGGACCTGGTCAGCTCACCATCATAGAATCCACCATGAATTCTACTGTGTATCAGAAGGTGCTTGAAGAACATGTGAGACTATCTGATAGAAAATTAAAGCTGAAGCGGAACTGGACCATGCAACATGACAGTGACCCAAAACATACTAGTAAATCAGCCAAAGAAAGGCAGAAATGGAGAGTCCTGGAATGGCCAAGTCAAAGTCCAGATATGAATCCCATTGAGATGCTGTGGGGTGACTTGAAAAGGGCTGTACATGCAAGAAACCCCTCAAACATTTCACAGCTGAAAAATTCTGCATTGAGGAGTGGGGTAAAATTTCCTCAGACCGATGTCAGAGACTGGTAGATGGCTACAAGAACAAGACAGCTATGGAAGCCAAACTACTGAAGACTAAACATGACATGATGTGCTTAAACAACCAACCTCTGGAAGCCATTCAACAAAAACTAGAGCTGTCTCAGGAATTGGAAGCCTGGCAGGTCAGTTACTGCAAAATCTTCCACTTCTAATTGTCCCATTAATGGATCTTTGGTAGTTAGTTATTTATAGTTATTTATAATTTCTTGTTACTTGTCATGTGATTTGGGGACAGAGTTTTCATCATTGGTTTTATGAGTCACCTCACCAATAACATATGAATGCAAAGTAGATACTTGTATTAAACCAATGTAATTGGACTGTATATTCTTAAAAATATACAAATATATGAGATGTATAATATTTTTCAATCAGAGCTAGTAGATCAGAAAGTATTCACCTTGCAATCAAACAAAACAACACTAAGGATGTTATTTACATTGACAGCATTCAACTTTAGTTATTAACACTAATAAATGTACACAGAAAATATAAACGACATCCCAAGATAACAGCATAATGTATATAAGTTGAATGTGGAGCGTTAGTGGCAGCATCTAAATGCAGATTATTGGCTGTAGTGCTGCGTGCGCAAGCTATAAAGCATTTTGTCACACTATACTGCTACTGTAGTTGTTGATAAAAGTATCTTGTTAGTAGAAAAGACATAATTTTGAAAACAGATTAACTTTCTTCTTCTAAGCATCTAGCTGTAGTTACAAAACTGCCTTTCAGAAGTAGATACTATGGTAACACGTTATAATAACTGCATGTTATGAAGCATTAGTTAAGCATTAGTAAATAGTTAATTCTTCATTTATAAAGCAATGTCCCAACATTATAAGACATTAGTAAAACATGTGTAAGTTGTGTAAGTGAAAAAAAAGTGTAAAAAGTGTAAGTAAATGATTAGTAAACTATTCAAATGTAAATTGGTACATCTTATTATTTAGACATATAGTAATAGTTACTCTGTGTTAATAAATGCTTTATTAACAGTCCTACTGTAATTCATGATTAATTCATGTAGTTATAATACATTTAGTGGTTGTCAGTTATCTATTTTTATGAGCTCATCTAAAGTGAGGACAATTTATGCTTTGTAAAGTTTTTTAAAGGAGATTTAAAGGATCAGTTATCTTCTAAACAGAAAAAGGAAACATAGAAATATAACATAATATAATAGAAACAAAACATAAAAATATTTATTTCAAGATGTAAAAAATGAAACTGTACAACTATACACTTGACATAAAACAAGCCACATAAAAATAAAAAAGGAACTGAAGCAACAAAGTGAACAAAAGGCAACAACGTGAAATGAACTGAACAAATGATCAAACAATATTTGAAATTTACATTTTATATGAATTCATCTCAGTGCTCTGGTTGTACCTCAATGACTACTTGTACTTTCTGGAAATGTCATGAATCAATCTGCCAGATGCACCATCATGGTGTTTCTTTGCCATTCATTCCACTCAATTACTGCAAGGTGGTCAGAAAGCAAACTCTCTGTCCGATTTCCCCTAAGCCTCCAGATTTGCTCCTTGCCCTCTCAATATTCTGGGTATGGGTACCAGTGTGGTGATCTACATACCACCTGCTGTGGTTGTCAGTGTGATGGTTGTACCCTAGTGCAGGGAGTATGCGATAGGCATGCCACTCGTCACTGATAACTGATGACCCAGGTGATCCTTTCAACTGCTGTGACAGAGACTTCCCTTATTTTCTTTGCCATTTTACTAAGAGTCACTGAACTGCCTGCAAAACTGTCATCCATCATGTCTATCTGCCTTAAATGTAGACCCTGAGAAAACCTTTAAAGACAAAAAGAACATGTAATGTTTATGAATGCCATTAAGGAAAATAACCAATATATGCATTATTTTTAATATTGTATGCTTTATGCAACTTACAAATAGAACAGCAACAAAGTGAGTTTAAACATCCCCGGTGCGTACCGCAAGGAGCCCCGCCCCCCCTCAGCTACTCAAACCACATCTCTTTTAATGCTAATCCCAACATACAGACCGCTAGTCAGATGTTCCAAACCGGTTCAGAAGCAGGTGAAAACCTGGCCAGCAGGTGCCATCTCTGCTCTCCAGGACTGTTTTGAACTCACTGACTGAACCTCACCTGGTCGCTCAACACAAGTTTGATAAGAAAGAAAGCCCAGCAGCCCCTGTACTTTCTGAGAAGACTGAGGAAAGCACATCTCCCACCCACCATCCTCACCACGTTCTACAGAAGGACTATTGAGAATCCTGTGCAGCTGCATCACTGCCTGGTTTGGGAATTGCACCGCCTTGGACCGCAAGACCCTCCAGTGAATAGTGGGAACAGCGGAGAAGATCATCTGGATTCATGAAATTGCATGATTGTTTCAGTGCCCACCAATATTACCACATAACAAACACTTCAAATTAATTTACTTTTAGTTATATATATATTTTTCTTACCAAGCATATTAATCTCCACTGTTCGTCCTTTTCTTCATTTTCATGTCCCGATGACATATTCTACAATAACTTTTTTTTAAGCAGTGCCCTTTTCTGAAGCCATTTAATCAGCTTCAGGGTATTCTTTATAGAGCTGGGCTTATTAATAAGCTTATTTAGTCGGTAAATCTGTACATCTTTTTTTTAATTGCTTTAGATAGTGGTGTTTGACAATTTGTGATCTGATGGGTGGAAGAAATCGTGCTCCCGCTTTCAAATCAACGGGGGACAATGGAATCGCTTTGCAGTGTACTTATGACATGTTATGGAGAACATGTCATAAGAAAGTAAACAGAACGTTCTCAGTTCATTCAATAATGTAGAGTTACTTTCAATTAGGTGTCTATGGCCCCCACTGCACATTTTTCAGACAAAAGAAAATCCCATGACTTGGAGATGTGTATGCTGAGAGTAGAGTGGCAAAAAGAGAAGATTGATGAGTTGACCAAGGGGAGAGACTATCTGAAAGAGCAACTGGCGTCAAGTCTCACAACATGTATTCAAATACTTGACTTTTTCTTGACTGCGTTTTGAATTCTAACGTCATCTCATTGTACCTAGTTTTTTTTTGCGTCTTTAAGCATATCAATGTATATTATTGTGTAGTCTTTCACTGATTGTTTACCGTTTAACAGAAGCTACACCCGTAATTCATGCAAAGTGAATTGTGGATAGTGGATATTTGGATAGTACAGTTGAGCTTATGTGAGTTAAGCTTTGTGTTCCTGTGTGCCATGTGACTCAATCTGCGAGCCTTTTGTATGTATTTTGTATCTATTTTAACAGCTCTGAAAAAAGACACCGGTTCCAGCCAGGCAACTCCCTTGTCCTCAGATTCCTGTAGTGACAGCTCAGTTGAATCTTCTTCTGATACTATATCTGACTACTCCTCTACCTCCTCATCAGAGGGGGGCAGGAAGATAAAGAGGATGAGAAGGAAGGGGAAAAGGAAAAAGTCGGGGAAAAAGTCAAAGAAAATGGAAATGAAGACACGTCACAGAGGTCACGTCTCTCCTGGAAATGTCTCTCCTGGATGGTGCTCCCAGGCTCAGAGGTTGTTTTAATTCAATTCAACTTTATTTATATAGCGCTTTTTTACAACGTTACATTTGCTTCAAAGCAGCTCTACATAATAATTGTAATAAAGAACAGAACAAATGTCAGACATGTTCAACAAAGAATACATGATATTATTGCAAATAATTTGTGAGATGTATATTAATAAAACTAATTAGGCATACTAGATTTATAGTAGGTTTATGAAAAGAAAGATGAAAGGGGTGACTGAACCAATAAAACTATAAAATCATTAAGCAAGATATGCTGTTCCAGCTTACATGGAGATGGCATTTAAATAGATAACATCTTCTGCCCGAGAATAGTCTGTCAACTATTCTCAACCTTCTCATCTCTCCTTCATCCCCCCCCCCACCTCCCCCCACTACATCTCTGACTGCCAATGACTTTGCCAATTTTTTCACAGACAAAGTAGCTACCATCAGCAACCAATTCTCTGCCCCCCACACCCCAAACCCCCCTTTACCACTAAGCCACCCAACACTCTACTCTTTTTCTCCTCTCTCTGAGACAGACGTCTCCAAAATTATCCTCTCCAGTCGTCCTACCACCTGCCCCCTTGACCCTATCCCCTCACACCTACTACAAGCAATCTCTCCATCACTCTTGCCTGAACTCACACACATTGTAAACATGTCAATCTCTACAGGAAATGTTCCCTCTCTGTTCAAACAGGCTCGGGTAACCCCACTGCTCAAAAAAACCCTGTTTTATAGACCAATTTGACTCCTACCATTTCTCTCAAAGGTTCTTGAAAACGTTGTGTTTAATCAGCTGTCTTCTTATCTCTCACAGTACAACCTACTTGACAGTCAACAGTCTGGCTTCAAGTAAGGACATTTCACAGAGTCTGCCCACCTGTCGGTGGTTGAAGGCCTACGGCAGGCTAGAGTCAACTCCATGTCATCTGTCCTCATTCTTCTTGACCTTTCTGCTGCCTTCGACATGGTGAACCACCAGATCCTATTATCCGCACTCTCCAACCTGGGCATCTCTGGATCTGCACTCAACTGGTTCAGCTCATACCTCACCGACAGATCTTTCAAGGTTTCATGAAAAGGCGTGGAGTCAATATTACATCAGCTAACCACTGGGGTCCCACAGGGATCAGTTCTTGCTCCTCTTCTCAATATACACAGCCTCTCTAGGTACAGTTATTAAATCACATGGTTTCTCATACCACTGCTATGCTGATGATACACAGCTCTATTATTCATTTCAACCCTGATGACCCCACTATTGCTGCCCGGATCTCCGCCTGCCTTCTAGACATCTTAGCCTGGATGAAAAAATGGCACCTCCAGCTTAACCTCAGCAAGACAGAACTTCTGATAATACTGGCCAACCCATCACTAGAACACAATTTTACAGTTGATCTTGGATCATCTATTCTCACACCCACTCAGTCCATTAGAAACCTTGGGGTGATGTTAGATGACCAGCTGAAATTCATTTCACATGTTGCAACAATCTCTCGGTCATGCAGGTATGTGCTTTACAACATCAGGAAAATCAGACCCTTCCTGTCCGAGCACGCAACGCAGCTCCTAGTCCAAGCACTCGTAATATCAAGGCTGGACTACTGAAATGCCCTTCTGGCTGGCCTTCCAGCCAATGCAACCAAACCCCTGCAAATGATCCAGAATGCTGCAGCACGTCTGGTCTTCAATCAACCAAAAACAACCCATGTCACACCCCTCCTGACATCACTCCACTGGCTACCTGTAGCCGCCCGCATCAAATTCAAATATCTTACGCTTGCCTTTAAGACAATAACCAGAACCTCTCCCTTCTACCTCAACTCACTCCTCCAGACATGTGTCCCCTCCCGCCAGCTACGGTCAGCTAACGAACGACAGCTGACCGTTCCCAGTCAACGAGGCATCAGATCAATCTGTAAAACTTTCACCTATTCCATTCCTTTGTGGTGGAATGAACTGCCAGCCTCCACCCGATCTGCTGAGACCATCACAACCTTCAAAAAACAACTCAAAACACACCTGTTTCGCAGACACCTGTCTGAACCCTAATGCTCTTCTATCCTATCCCTCTATCCTATCCTTCTATCCTTCCAAAAAAAAAAAAAAAAATTCTGTCTCTAGTCCATCTTTCTCTCTAGTAACAGAATACAATGTCCGCTTGTAAATGTAGCTTTGTAGACTTGGCTCGTTGGCGTACAAGACAAATGTTCAATGCTCTCGTCCTTTGTAAGTTGCTTGGGATAAAAGCGTCTGCTAAATGACTAAATGTAAATGTAATGTAAATCTTACCAGGTGAGGGGTATAAAGGATTTGCAATAGTACCATGTAATACACACAACACACAAAGTAAAATACTTACGTAAAATATATACAATAAAAATACCTGAAAATTACACAATGAAGGAAAATGGGAGACAATTTGAGGCAAAGGAGTAGCAAAATAGTCTTTCGGACTGTAATTATATCATATCGCTAGAAGCAATATTAATAATTTACAAAACTCTAAGCTAAATTAGATGTCAGCAGTCTCCCAGTAAGCAAGCCAACAGTGCGACAGTGGCAAGGAACCAAAACTCCATGGTGTATAGCTGGAGAAAAAACCTTGGGAGAAACCAGGCTCAACCAGGAGGGCCAGTCCTCCTCTGGCACGTTAAAGCTGCAATTTTGTAACTTTCTTGGATATGAAAGGAGAGTCGATTATAATTATTTATAAATATTTATTGATAAGAAACTGTCAGGTCTAATTATATCTGACAATATTTCAGGCACTGAGAAATGTTACCAACAAAAATAGCGTAATGTTACAAGCATAATGTGTACTATTAAAAACAGAAGCATAATGTTATAAATTGCAGCTGTAACAGCACACTGCTGTGACTATGCATGGAACAAAATATAAAAACAAACTAGACTGGAGGGAGGTAGGTAGGTAAGTATAGAATGGTAAGTTAAATAAAGAAGTCCGTGAAATTCCAATGATCTGTCTCAGGGGTCGTACCATCCTGTCCCCCAACATCTGGTCTCAAAGTTTGGATCCAGATTTAGTGTGAAATCAGTACCTCTGTACCTATGGGGAATGTCCCCAGTTCTGGTTTACCTAATTAATGCAGCCTAATAATCCCATAAGGGATTTGAGTAATACATCCGTAGGACAATATGTAGGCTAGATTAAAGAGGTGGGTCTTTAATCCAGATTTAAACAGACATAATGTTTCTGCCTCCCGGACAGTACTGGGAAGACAGTTCCAGAGTTTGGGTGCCAAATACGAAAATGATCTACCAACAGCACTTGATTTTAAAATTCTGGGTATTATCAAATGTCCAGAATTTTCAGATCATAACGAACGTGAAGGTAATAAGAGAGGAGCTCACTTAGGTATTGAGGAGCTAGACCATTCAGAGCCTTGTAGGTAATCAGCAAAATTTTGAAGTTTATATGATGCTTGTTAGGCAGCCAGTGCAATCTGGACAAAACTGGACTAATATGGTCATACTTAGAGGTTTTTATGAGAACTCTGGCTGCTGCATCCTAAACCAGCTGGAGTTTTTGTATTAATCCTGCAGGGCAGTCACCAAGTAGGGCATTGCAATAATCAAACCTTGATGTCATGAATGAATGAATGAATTTTTTTGGTGTCTAACTTAGAGAGCATGTGTCGTAGATTTGATATATTTTTGAGATGGAAAATGTTTTAAAACATTGTAAATGTGGTTTTTAACGGATAAATTGCTATAAAAATGACACCCAGATTCTTGGCTAATGAAGCAGACTTTATAGAGCATCCATCAAGAGTGAGACAGTGTTCTGGGTTGTTCTGTGTGGAAGATTTTGGTCCAATAAGTAAAACATCGTTTTGTCTGAATTTAGTAGTAGTAGTTACTAGCCATCCAAGTTTTGATATCGACTATGCATTCTATTAATTTGGTGAATATATGCATCTCGTTGGGCCTAGAAGAAATGTACAGCTGAGTATCATCAGCATAACAATAAAAACTAACTTCATGTCTCTTAATAATTGCTCCTAGATTCAGTGTAATGAAGGGTCAAACTAACAAGGATCCATATGAGGCATATTTATTACAAAACAGGCAGGCAGGGTCAAGACACAACAAACAGGGTAATCAAAGGCAAGGCAAAGGCATAAACGTACAACAGGCGAGGGTCAAGGCAGGCAGCAAAAAAATCACAGAATCCAGGACAGTCAAAAAATTAAGGCAGGTAGCAAACAGGGGAAAAAACAGAGTAAACAGTCCAAGAACAAAAACACAGGAAATCCAAATACAATCGAAAATGCTCAGAATTGTTGCTGGGGCAAAACAAGACTTTGCCCCAAGCTAACAAAAGCCAGGGGTTTATATACAGGAGATTTAATGGAGTTCAGGTGAGCAGGAAATAATCGGTAATGTGCATTATGGAATTGTAGTCCAGAGAGAGATCAGTACTCAGGTAACGGCTCCCTCTGATGGTTCAGGGAAAGCGGTGTGGGAGCCTTAATCGTAACAGAGCCCCCCTCCTACGAGCGGCTCCTGAAGTGAGGAAGGAAGCGGCATTGGAGCGACGAGGTGCAGCCAAAGGAGTGGAGTCCAGAGGTGGTGGCGGGTTGACAACTGACCGGGGTGGAGCCGGAGGGACGAGGGAGCCAGGTGGAGCTAGTGGACAGACGGGCAACGGTGGAGACAAGGGAGCTGGAAGACCAGGTGGAGCCGAAGGGTCATAAGGCTGAGGAGGAGTCTAGGCACTGAAGGTGGAGTCGAGGGATCCTCCAGCCTCGGCGTGGGTGGATCAGGAGACTGGCAGACCCGTGGTGAATCCACAACCCCGCTGGCAGACTGAGGAAGAGCAAAGGGTCTGACAGGCTCCGGCAACATAGGAAATAGAGGACACACAGGCATGAAAGGAGGCGGGATAGGGAGGTTGGGTGGGATTTCCCCCAAGGCTAACAGTTCATTAGAAACCACAGGAACAAGAATCTCTGAGTCACAATCAATAGAATTTCCAGAATCCAAAACAAACTCACCCTCAGCAGAGGTGCTGTGGACGGGGTCCTCCAACATCCCCTCATACTCCACAATTGTGTCCACCACAGCGTTCAATAATGCCGACTCGCACATCTGGTCAGATGGGACGGGCTCCGGGACAATCCTTGGCTCTATCGCTCCTGATGGTGAGGGCTCGAAGGTCGCGGCGGGCATCGGCTCTCCATCCACAGTGGGCTCCAGCACAGGATCCGTGTTACGGGGTGGTGATTCTCTGGGCTCCGGTAAAGTCTCTGCATTGGTGATGCTCTCATGAGATGCTCCCAGACTGGGCTCAGCCTCATCTAATAGGAACGTTGATCCAGTGAAACGCAGCCTGGAGTCCAGCCCGCACCAAAACCTCTCCATTAAGGTGAGGTCATCATACACATCGAAATAATCTCTTTTCAAGAACTCCTGGACGTACTCCTCTATGGTCCTGCCATTTTGAGAAACAGAAGTTGTGGCAGGAGAGAGATGTAGACCCTGGAGAGCTTTCACAAGCTCCTCTGTGAGCGCAGTCAGACGATTCAGCTGTTGGTCCTAAGCTGCCAACTGGGAGGCCTGAAACTAAAGTTCCGTAGATGACCAGGAAATCGCTGATGCATCGATGTATGGTGAAGTCTTCTGTAATGAAGGGTCAAACAGGAAGTAATAAGTAATGTGCATTATGGGAATTGTAGTCCAGAGAGAGATCAGTACTCAGGTAACAGCTCCCTCTGATAGTTCAGGGAAAGCGGTGCAGGAGCCTCCATCGTAACAGGTAGCATGTAGAGGGTGAATATAGAGGCCCAAGCACTCAGCCCTGCGGTACTCCATACTGAACTTGTGATTGGTATGACACTTTATCACTCACCGCAACAAACTGGAATCAGTCAGATAGATATGATTTAAACAATGCCATAAACTTATATGTTTATACTTGGTATTTCTGTGATCATGCAATGTAATTTGAAATGTAAGAAACATAAATAAACATTACATGACTGAAAACGCTAATGGTGACGCATTATAAGCTCTGATAGATTCACTATCTTGTTTACCGAAATCCCTTGTTGAATACAGTTTTCAATTTTTTACGGTGATTGTATGCATCAAAGGGTTTAAGCATAAAAGGATTTAAGGTTTTTTTTTTAGAGTTTGGATAACAAGTCTGAGAAGGATCTACCACCCGTGCTTGATTTTCAGTTACAGGTTTAAGAGGGATAAAGTGGCTTCATGAGGGTTTTTATCACAAGACTGCTAAATTTTGCCACTTTTATTTTTTATCATAGAAACATTACATTTACTGACTCTGTAGAAATGGTAAGTTTTTAGATTTAGGTATGTCAAATTTAGGGATAAATTTTATGGACCTCAAAATATATTAATTTACATTTAGTGCATTTGGCAGACATTTTTGTCCGGAATGTTTAAGCTTCACATCTGAGACTTTATCAATAAATGAAAGAACCCAGTGGCAGACAGCATAAAAACAAAAATATCTTTATTTAAATAAACATAAACAAGAACCCATGAAGGAGCAATCGAGAAACATAAAACAGACTATAAAAACTCAAAACAACTATCCAAAAACATAGAACCAAAGAGGTAACAAGACAAACAGGTAAGGGAAATTAACTGAAAACGGGATTAACGAGGAAACAAGGGTGTGGGGTCAAGACACGTGACTGAAGAGCACATAGCAGATGTAAACAGAGGCCATGTGCTTCCACAAAAACAAGGAGAACAGAGCATGAGTTTAGATCCTGACTCCAAGAAACAAGAACCCCAATTAGGATTGAGTCAGGATCTAAACAACATGCCCTGACACAAAACACAGGGAATGTCAGGATCCTGACAAGAGAAACTAAGAAGACCCGAAACAGGAAGCCAGGACCCTGACATTTTCATCTAGATTTCCTAATATAGGCAGCTAGGAATCACATCAGTTGTCAAAAATCAATTCTTCAGTAAAGTTCAGCAAGCTAGCTAACCCATTTAAGAAGCCAGGGTTAAATCAAATGTTATATGTCTAGCTTGTTGTACTTCAGCAAATTAATCACTTTGCCTTGTAGGACTTTGATTGAAGAATGCTACATTCAGGATAAGATCTTCAGCCATTTTATAAAATCACATTTCATCTATTTTCCAATGATATTAGTGTGTTCAACTGGCCTTGCTTTTACTACAGCAAAAGAATTGTTCAGGCATTTGATCAACAAACGAAAAAAGGAAGGAAGACCTCAGCAAGACCCCCAGGCCATACACACACACACCGCTTATATTATATTCAAAATAATGAATGGCAACAGCACTTACACAACTGCTCTTTTAATTAACATACATTAAACTTTTACAGCATAAATTAAAATGGCAATAGCAAGAATTTATTTAGTATTGACTGCATACTTTAAGGCTTTCATATGACTTTTCTGGTATTCCTACCCAGATCTTTGGCCTTTTTCTTGCTACCAGTTGTCATTATGGAATTAAGTCAACATCAGGAAGGAGGCTAAATCCTAGAAGCAACTATTTTCCTGTAATATTTCAAATATGAACCATTGTAATTACTCAATTCTGGCAATTGTAGTTTTATTTAGATAAATGATTTTTACCAGTTTAATAGTCAACTAACAATGTTTAATCAGGCTGATACTAGTTGATACTGAAAAGCTGTCTTATGCTGAAGTTAAATATGATTAATAAATGGCATTCCTTCACTACTTTGCATTAGCAATAATTAATTTCAACAATTCACATGCATAAATACTGTGGGCTCAGGAGAGCTCCACACACAGCCGCTAGATGGTGCGTATTAGTCTAGGTGTCGTCTCTAATGTTGCTTTAATGGATATCACAGACAAGCAAGCATTCCAAAATGTTAATGTTTTACAGCATTTTGTAACAAATACTGTCATGTCTGTTGCAGTTTCCCACCGAAGTAAAAAAAAAGACTGTTAATAAAAATGACAGTACATGTGTTTGAGTACCAGTCCATCTATGTTTGGTGTCTATTTTTCACGGACAAAAGCAAAAATGCTCCATAGTCCCAGTAAAACAAACTCAAACAAACTCAAAAAATTGTGGCATTTAGTGGCCATTAGTTCAAACTATAATTACAGGTCATCCTTGCAAATGGATTTAGAAACCTTTAATTAATCTGTAAGAATTTTGTCTGTTAAGCAGGGGTTTACAGGGTGTTAATATGGAAATCCATATTAATGTGTAAAATATAACTTTTAAAATACCTTGTGTGCCACTGTTTTCATGTCAGAGGATAAAACTGAAAGCTTTCCCCATTAAACACAGAGACAAAGTGTTTCCTTGTCTTTGAGAAAAAACATCTTTTCTCCAGTCACTTGGGCTGCCTAACAACCTTTGTTCAAAACCTTCCCCAGTATCGGTCATGTGATTTTCAGAGTTTCAGAGGAATCATTGTTTCCCCTGGAACCATCAACTTTTAACAGAGAAAAGAAGTTGTTGAAATGGTTCTATACTGAGTTTGATACAGAGAACTGTGGTGCACACTCACCAGAACTGCAGCCTAAATCATTGTGTGCTGTTTAGACCATCATTTGGTAAATTGTTAATACTTTATCGTAACATTAATAACCTTTGACAATTGCACAACTTATTTTATTGAATTTATTTTTGTGTTCTGCTGCATACTACTAAAAGAGTAATAGCTGCAGGATCTGTAATGTTTTATCGTAAGTTTTGTTTTTTGCTAAATTGTTTGCTGGTCATTATGGATATATATAAAAAAGAACATGATAAATTAGTGCATGTAATTATACATGTAACTCTTGAACAAATTTAACAGGACAACAGGGTGATCAGGACCCCAACGCAAAGTGGACTGTATTGAATTGCTATGTATAAATGCTTCTAAATTACATAATTGGACACTATTGGGCTATTGGGAGTTAATTATAATTAATTACGGTAGAGTTAATTACTGTAAATGATTGTTATACAATTTTGCAGCCTTTGAGTTAAACCTTATATAAAATGTCATATCAAAAATATATTGAAAGGCTTAAAGTTGTGTACACTGTGGCAAGAAATAACAAACTTAAATGTATTTTTTTACAATGTGATTTGTTAAAAACAGTAAAATAATATCAAAACAGAAAATGATATAAAACAAGAAACACATGAAACATTTAAAAGCAACTGTCAAGAGTGAAAAATTACATTCAGTTAAATCAGGCTAAATATTGTGAATCAGTACTAGCTGCGTAAGTAATATTAAAATGGAATTATTGTCAGGGTCCTGGCTTCATGTTCTGAGTCTTTCTGGATTATCTTGCCAGGATCCTGACATCCCCGTGTTCTCTTTTAGAGCATGTTGTTTAGATCCTGACTCCTTCTCTTGGTTCTTGTTTCTTAGAGTCGGGATCTGAACTCATGCTCTCGGTCCTTGTCTCGTGTGGAAGCACATGGCCTCTGTTTTGTTTACTTTCGCCATGTGCTCTCCGGTCGTGGCCCCACCCCCTTGTCTCGTTTGCGCTGATTTCGCGCACCTGTTCTTCGTTGTCCTTGTGTTATTTAATGCCCCCGTGTTTTCTGTCTTCATCCTGACAGTTCATCCTGTTTCCTGTTTTCCTGGCGCTGTGAGTCTTGTCTAGTTTCTAGTCCCGTCAAGTTTCTTTGTGCCTTGTCCAGCTGTGTTTTCATCCCATGTTTGTTCTCCATGTTTTCCGATTTTTTTTGTTTCATTTTGCTCGTTTTTGGAGGCTTCCTTGGTTCTTGTTTTGGCTTGTTCTGTTCTCGTTTTTTACCCCCCGTGGGTTGTTGTTTTGTTCTTTATAAATAAAAGTGATTTTTCTGTTAAAACGCTGTCTGTGTCTGGGTTCGTTTCCCGTGATCCTGACAGAATGAGACAGCACCATTTTTTTCTTTCCCCTCTTTTCTTTTTTACAGACACAACGAAGATGATCCCTGAGGAGTGGTGGCGGTCCACAGAGGCCGAAATGCGCAGCTTCGCGGGGCCCTTCTCTCCCCAGGAGGGACAGACCCTCCTTCAGTACGCCATGGAGGCGCTGCAAAAGGATGTGGCTGAGCCCCTCATCGGCGATTACTTCTTGGCCGGCCTCGAACACCCCCCACCGCTACAGGAACGTAACCGACTGGTCATTCTATCTTTGGGGTCTTCTTCCCAACCCCTCTCTGTCTTGTCGGGGTCCGGGCGCGGAGGGTCTGTCCTTGGGCTGTATCTCCCTTGGGGCCCCTCTCCGGAGTGTCCAGTCACCAGAGGACCCTTCCGAGCGGGAGGGCTCTTTGGGCCCCAAGTCCAGGGGGAGGAGGACATCACAGGACTCCACTGAGTTGCTAGTGGAGCCTGTCCTGGACTCTCACGTTCCTGCCGGAAGAAGGGGAGGGGGAAGATTACCACGTCTCCTGTGTCTGTTCCTGTGCTCGAGCCTCCTGTGTCTGTTCCTGTGCTCGAGCCTCCTGTGTCTGTTGCTGCGCTCGAGCCTCCTATGTCTGCTTCTTCCAAGAAGAAGAGGAAGGGGAAGTCTGCTCTTCCCCCAGGGCCTGTGCCCAAGTCTTTGGAGATGTCCGTGCCTGTGCCCAAGCCTCTGGACATGTATGTTCCCGAGCCTCCGGGAGATTTAGTCTCTATGCCTGTTCCGGAAGCGCTTTCTGCACCTGCTGTCCATGTCCCAACGGCGGCATTCGCACCCAACTGTGTCATTTTTGCTACGGCGGTGTCATTTTCCTACATTTTTTGGATGCTTCCTTGGTTCTTGTTTTAGCTTGTTCTGTTCTTGTTTTTTTACCCCCTTGTGGGTTGTTGTTTTGGTTTTTATAAATAAAAGTGAATTTTCTGTTAAAACGCTATCGCGTCTGGGTTCGTTTTCCTGACAATTATTCCATAAAAAATGGAACAAGTTCTGGCAACTCATTACGCAGACTTTTCATCGTAATTAAAACAGAAATTTTCTGTTAATTGACAGTGTGCTCCAGTCAAAACAAAAGAATGTTTTCTGTCAATATATTGTTTAATCTATACTAAAAAAAGTTCTGTCTTTTAATGGTATACCTACTGCAAAAATCCAGACATTTTGAAAAAGACTGAAAAAGATCAGTTCCTTTTAACAACAGCACCTACAGCTCTGTCTATCTCAAACACCTCACCTTCAGCTACTACAATTACTATCAAATTAAACCACACAGTCCTAATGAACATGCATGAGTACAATGTTAAACATGATAATTAAATTTAAATATATTAGATGTTGTTCATTTTTAACAATTAACTTGCCATACATAAAGAGGTGTAATGCAGTGCTACATTAACCAACTACAATATACTTCAAATGTGGTTGTGTGTTTTAGAGGAGTGAGACCTACTGTTGGAAAGGCAAAGAAAGAACCAAATGGGGTCTAGGGCTGTCGGGGTAACCACAAATTATGCTAATGACAAGCTGACTGCAAAGGAAGGAAAGCAACTGCAAGAACCGCAGTGTAGGTCTGCCCCCCTACCAGTCGACTAAATTTTAGTCGAAGAGAAAAGGCTTAATCTAACAACTTAAATTTAGTCTATCAGTCTAAAAAATGAAAGACTGCAAAGTAATGCAGTCTGTTATGGACGGATGTTTGTGCAGGCTAATTATGCAAAATGTTTGCCTATAATTTATTGACCTCAAACATCAACTATTTAAAACGTGATTATTAGCTTGACGTTAGCCGCTGTACATGGCCACTCTAGCTTTTATTAGATGCACATCCAAGTGTGTTCAAGTGTGGACAAGTTCGGACATGATCGCCAAAAAAACAAAAATCTTCTCAAAGGCCCGTGCGCTTCATGAGCAGGACCCACTCACTTCTCCCTAACACTGTGCCTGCAGGCAAACCCTTAATGTGGCTTGCGAATCATTACACGCCTAATAAAAAAATTGTGTACAATGTAAATGTAGTAAGAGAAACTGTGTGTTACGTTAATAAGTAATTTGTTGTCCAGTCACATCATTTTAATGTACTTATAAAAGGAAATTTTAGGGCACCGCATCGCCTGAGGTCTGCCTGTTCAGGTTTTGTACCTTCTAGCTCGCAGTTTCGTACAATTATCATTATTTGTGGTTTGTTGGCGGCTGCCATTTGAACTGTTAAAAAGATAGAACAGGGTGAAAAAGAGATAATGGTTACAAAGAAAACTTACTATTTGTAAACTATAAGAACAAATGGATGTACCAAGCACAACACCATCCACCACCTGACTATCAATCACCTGCACCTGTCTTTTATTACCACTGCAATCAATCACAGTATTTAAGCACACACCTCATTTCACTCATTGTCTGGTCTTCACATGGACTGTAAGATCTAGCTGTATGAGCACTACTTACCTGTGGCTCCTTTGATTTCCATTGTTTTATCCAAAATCTCTGTTGTACTCCATCCCCTTAATCACCATCACTACGTTACTTCACTGCTCCACTACCAGTATTCTACCTGCCTACAGCAACTGAGGTCTATGCCCGCTCCCTCTTGGATTCTGCCATTATCATCTCCACCTGTCCCCTACAAAAGTAAGAGATTATCATCAATAGTATTATATCATCTAATTCTGTTGCTTTACTCACCTGCATGAAGCTGTGCTCCTCTGCTATAACTAACTGTTATTAAACTGACAATGTTAAGAGTTAAAGTTTTGAGTGAGGAAAAGAGGGGTTCAATTCTGACTTTAATAGCAAAGGGATACAGTGAGGGTCAGGTTTTTTTTTTTGTCCTTACAATTTCAATGACAGCGGATCATAAGAACAAGGTCAATCTGCAGACATTGGGGACAACAAAACTACAGGACAAGGACAGTTCAGGCAGGGCTGAAGTAGAATAAAACCCTTGAGCAATGAGAAGCAAAGAACCAGGCTGAGGTTAGCAAAAGACCGTAAGGATTGGACCGTAGAGGACTGAAGTAAGGTCATCATCTCTAATGAGTCCACTTTCCAGCTTTGCCCAACATTTAATCGTTAGAGGAGATCTGGAAAGGCCTACAAGCCATAGTGTCTCACACCCACTGTGTAATCTAGTGGAGGATCTGTGATAATCTGGGGGTATTTCAGCAAGGCTAAAATTAGTCTTTTGTTAAGGGTGCATGAATCAAGCCACATAAAAGGTTTTTCTGGAAGAAAACTTGCTTCCTTCTGCTCTGACAATGTTACTCAACTTTGAGGATTGTTTGCTACTGGCAAGACAATGCTCCTTGCCATACAGCCAGGTCAATCAAAGTTTGGATAGAGAATCACCAGATCAAGACATTGTTATAGCCGGTCCAATCTCCAGGCCTAAACCCCTCTGAAACCCTCTGGAATGGGATCAGTAGGAAGATGGATGGTCACAAGCCATCAAACAAAACCGAGCTGTTTGAATTTTTGCACCAGGACTGCCATAAAGTCACCCAACAGCAAAAGGCTGGTGAAGAGCATGCCAAAATGCATGAAATCTGTGATTTAAAAACCAGGGTTATTCCACCAAATATTGATTTTTGAACTCTTCCTAAGTTAAAACATTAGTATTGTGTTGTTTAAAACGTATTATGAACCTATTTTCTTTGTATATTTGAGGTTTGAAAACATTGCAATTTTTTTTATTGTTTTGACCACATTTCATTTTCTGCAAATAAATGCTCTAAATGACAAGATGTTTATTTGGGAGAAATGTTGTCAGTAGTTTACAGAATAAAACAAATTACAACATCAGGAAAATCAGACCTTTCTTGTCTGCGCACACAATGCAGCTCCTAGTCCAAACACTCGTAATATCAAGGTGCACTACTGCTCCTGATCTCACTCCACTGGCTACCTGTAGCCATGGGCATTAAATTTATATCTCTGAACCTGACCTTTAGGACAGTCACCTGAACTTCACCCTCCTACCTCAATACACTTCTTTAGAGATATGTCCCCTCCAAACAGCTACAGTCTATAAATGAGCAATGTCTGATTGGTCCCCCATGACAAGATACCAGATTGCTCTCTAAGACGTTCACCTATTCTGTTCCTTCTTGGTGGAACAAGTTCCCAGCCTTCACCTGAGGCTGCTGAGACCATCACAACCTTCAAACAAACAACTCAAAAAACACCTGTTTCGCAGACACCTGACTAATCCACAATGCTCTGATGTTCTTTCCTATATAAAAAAAGTTCTTCTGTTCATCCAGTCTCTATCATCAGAATAAGATTTTCACTTGTAAATGTAACTTTGTAGGCTTGGCTTGTTGGTTCTTAAGACAAAATGTTTAAATGCTCTCTGTCCTTGTAAGTAATTTTAGATATTGCTTTTCCCTGCCACTCACTGCATAGAGTAGAGGCGGAGAGAGGCTAATTTTACAGGTAACTTATTCTCCTGGGTTTAATCAATGAATCTCATCTTAATGTTCTCCTGGTGTCTGTGTCTACTTACCATAACATGTTAATCTGCAAGAGGAGAACTGACACTCTCAGTTGAGAGTTTTGGTTCCTTGCAACTGTCACCTATGCTCACTGCAAGCCTGCTGATATATATGACCATATATTTTGACAGTGTCCGTAGCATGTGGTTTATAGTGGTTTCTGTTTATTTACATTTAAAGATACCAAAAAAAAACTGGATAGTAAAGTCTGAGGACAAACTTTGTTGGCTTGACAAAGCCCATCCTGAAAAGTGTATAATGCTTTGAAATAGTTTAGGATTGAAATTCTCTAACACAATGGTAACAAGTTTTAGTGTATTGTTAATGTTTAAGATATTCTAGCATGTTTTTAACATTAATTAGCATGATGCTAACACGTTTTAGCATCAGTTAGAATGCTAACATGACTTAGCATGATGCTAGCATGAAATAACATGATTTTAGCATAAGTTAGCATGATAGATATACTAAAAAACGGCTTATTCCTGATTTTATGAGGTTGCTAGGGTAATCTAAATGGTTGCTAGTGAGTGGGAAGTTGCCAGGGCAATACCTAAAGCCTACTGACAGCCCGAGTCAAATAAGCCCACCCACGTGTCTGTACAATGTTCTAATGCTGAGATATGGCTCTATTATTATATCACATGGTTGTTAAGGTACAGTAAATAGTTGCTAGGGTGTAGCTAGACAGTTAAAAGGTTAAAACCAATAGATGGATGTGTGTGTGAATCAAAAGAGTCAACTACTATCTCTCTTTGATGTTCTGGTGCTGAGATATAGCTAATTCGTGATGGCTGCTAGGGTGCTCTAAATGGTTACTAGGGCATTGCTGGACAGTTTCTATGGTAGTAATTACACACTACTTGCCAGTCTGAGTCAAAAGAGGCCACCCAATTGTCTCTACAATGTTCTGATGCCTCTCAACTTTTTAATGGAAGTCTATGGGGTGGTTGCTAGAATACTGCAACTGGTTGCCAGGGTGTGCCTATGAAGTTGTAATGACACCATTTGTTGATGCTTACTGAGTCGAGCTAATAAGTTTTCAGTGAGAGTGATGCTTTGCTTGATAGTGAAGCATTCTTTCATTACCATAATTCTGATCATTGTTTTAACAAAAGGGTTTATTTACAAGGGTCGGCATTAGCTGTAAGCAGAGCCGGTACTTTCCTAGAGCCTTGGGTTGAAGGCAGGGCCTCCATAACCGCAACAACCCTATACACTAGTTCACCAATCGAGGCAGCAGAATAAGACTAGGCTCTTTGTCTATTGGATGTAAGAACTGTCAATCACCTGTAGTGGAACCAGTTAATATCAACGTTTAAATGTGGGTCCCACTCTCTGAATGCATGATGAACAGAATCCAACTTTTCTGTTAATTGACCTGATGGTGCTGAAATGAATGCATTCTTTGGGGGCTGCTAAGCTGCACATTTATGCATTTGGCAGACACCTTTATCCAAGCAACTTATAGTATATTTAAGGTATGCAGTTTATCAGTACGTCTTCCCCTGGGAATCAAACCCACAACCTTTGCGCTGCTAACACAATGCTCAATTAAGCTACAGGAACAACACCTGTGTGTTCCAGGAACACTGCAACATGTTAAGACCTTGAATTCACCTATGACACTTTGAATCTGAGCTGAGCGACCATACAGCGGCAATGCGTCAGAAGACTTTCAAACTAATAAAGAAAAAGAAGTTTGTAAATAAACGATTAATAATAAACACATAGGCTTGAGCATTGCTTATTTCCAGTAATGTTTACATTATCATAATAGCATACTTCCTTTTTTTAGTTTTTAAATAAATTGTGTTTACTGAATAAAAACTGAGTAATGAATACATTTAAATATGAAAATACAAATGAAGTTAACTACTTTTTCTGTTTAGTAGTTTGTCTCCTCCACTTCCACTGTTGTTTATATTATGGATATTTAGGATTTCTATACATATTTAGGATAACTTCAATACATATATATCTATAGTCAATATTGCTTCAATATGAGGGGGTAATTGTGTCCATGTACAGCTACAAAAATGGCATTTAACCCCTATTTTACTCTATAGAACAGGCAAAACTGTTTTCCCAAATAGTGGGTCAGTGTCTTACTGTAAATAATTTACTGAAAAAATTACTGCAAAAAAGTTGTGGGTGATTTAGTCAGTGTCTCTATGTAAGTAATTTATAATATAAATTTTAAACTTATATAGATATTTTAATGTAATGAGATAAAACATCATAACTTACTGTGCAAATTGTTTTTACAGTGTAGCCTAGTTAATGACATGATGTAAAGGGGAGGAGGCCAGGGTGCTTCCAATATAAATTTTGCCTAGGGACAACAAATGTCTAGAACTAGCACTGACAATAGGCATCAGGAAAAAGTTTTACAATTTGAAGTGTAAAATGCAGAATTAATACCTTTCAGTGTTATGCAGATCATTGTTTAATCATATGTATTTTACCAATTTAACGTGACTTGCATTGACATGATGTTTATATTATATGACACTATGAACATATAATATGAACATAATATATGCATATTCATTTGTGGGATTGTCACAGCATGTTGAGGCCATGTGAAAAGATGTTGTTCCCTTAACATAAGTCTTGGCCATGACATAGTATCACATTACCACATATTAATACGTCATGGCCACAACAAAAATAGGTAAACAGAGAAGATCTTAGACCTCTCAAGTCTTGAAAAAGACTATGAGACCATTTCATTTCTGGTTAAAGATAAATGGGTTTCATCCCAAAATCCACCTGCTAAGGATTGTAAGGGTTATGCAGCGAGGCCTTCAAAGTCTTTCTATGTGGATCAGACCCCGGTTTCTTACCTTGGGTCTCACTCTAGGAGCAAGAGTGTCTCAGGATTCTTTTGACTGAGGCTTCCCTCATGGGCTGGGGTGCAGTTCTCGATGGGCGCCTAGTCCGTGGTCAATGGGAGGACTCTCATTTCTCCTGGCACACAAACTGTCTGGAAATTAGGGCAGTGTTTCTGCCTCTGAAGCACTTCCTCCCACACCTCAGGGGCCAATATGTCCTAGTCCATAGAGACAAGGCAGGGGCTGAGGCCTGGGGAATGGAGGCTTCATATTGTAATGGCATTTTCCACCTATGTCAAACTAATGTCAAATATAAAACCAAGTAAACCGCAGTGTGGGACTGTGGGAAGCACTCCCTCTGGCAAGATAATCTTAATATCTTGGGTGTGATGCGCCTGTAGTCTGAGCCCATCTTAAGTGTGGTTTGGTCAAAGAACATATGGAACTTTGTACTGAAACATTGCACTAAATTTTTTTTTTTCTGTAAAGCACCTTTGAAATAAGGTGCACTGGGAAAAATGCCATATAAATTAAGTTGTTAAACAATTTTTATATGGCGGTAATTTAGTCCACTAATCCTGTGTTTATAAAAACTGATGACATTTCCTGGTAAAGTGATCTGCTGATGTATGCTTCGCCCATATAAGATCCTCTTTAATATTTAAACTTCCATCTGTTAAAACAGAACCAAAAGTGGTTCTCTATCAAGGTAATTGAACAATTTATTATCTGTCAGATTACAAAGCAGAGTAAGTAAATGCTGTTTGGCGTTGGGCAAAAATGTGTGTGTTCTTTGGGTATTGTCATTTTCTGTTTTATTATAAAGCAAATTCATTGGTTAAAAATTTAATCTTTGACGAGATTTTTTTTACCTTCTGTTGTCTTTCTGTTCAGTCCTGTCCATGCCACCTTTCGCCACCTATACTTGTTAGGTGATCTGCTGGTGATTTGGTGGTAACACAACCCCATTACTTGAGTATCAGGTTTGCCTTAGTGTAAATGACAGTCATTATGGTGTCATCCAATAAGCTAATTCTAAAGCAACATTTACTGGGATTATACAAAACATCTGCACTGTGTATACAAAATTCACAATTTAGAAAAGTATGATTTATTAAAACAGAGCTATAATTGAACATAACTGTATATAACACAACACAATTACAGATCCTAACATTCTTTCTACTGCAATGTTCACAATATGTTAAACGCTTAAACTAAAAGTTTGGATGTAATGCAGACCTTAGGTCCTGTGACCAATCACTTTTTTTTAATTTTTATTTTTAAACTCCTTTATTCCTTCATTTAGTCCTTCATTTTTAAATCATCCTAAAGTGAGATGTTTAAAGTTTTAAAGTACAGAGACTTCGTATAGCTTCTCAATTAATCATTCAATTTCACAAAAGCTGCATATATAATAATTACAAAAGAATTTGCAAAATTGGATGTGGTATAGCCAAACCCACAGCAAGATCTGTAAACTTCTCAAATGTGAGGGTAGCTATATACACTTCACCTAGAAAACAATGCTGAGTTGAGAATTCAGTGGAGAGTAACAATCCTAGTTTTCATATGTATGATATTACACACTCAGCAAGTGGAAAAAGGCCATTTCAGACTGTCACCATAATGTTCATATTAACTTCATGAACATACATAAAGACAAACATCAACAACTTTATCAGACGTTTCCTCATCAAGTCTGAGTGGCATATATTTACTTTTCTGGAAAAGGACGCTCCCATATAGGGCAACAGCATTTTTTTCATTTGTTTTACACATAGTCTCTTCTGTCATACCCACCACCAGTTGTGGAGCGAGATGCAGGGTACACCATTCTAGATGAGTTATAGTTTTTCTTCTGTGGAGGACAGGAACAACAGAGCAATGAGCCCCCCAAGACCAGTAGCGCAGCGGCTGCCCAGCCGATGTAGAGTGCCGCTCCAAGTTCTCGTCTCTGAGCATCAGGGAGCAGTGGGTTATAGAAGTCCCTGATGATGCTGTTGGCAGACCAGGACACAGGAATCAGCTGCATTAGCCCAGCCATGATAAAGAGAATCCCTCCTAGAATCATGACTTTAGCTTTGGATGACTCATCCTCAATGCAGTTAGTGCACTTTGCTCCACCAATGGACACTAAAACTGCCAGAATGGTGAGAAGGATGGAGATTACAGTCAGGGCTCTAGCTGCCTGGAGGTCCTGAGAAAGGGCCAGCATGGAGTCGTAGACTTTACACTGCATTTGTCCGGTACTCTGGACCACACAGGACATCCACAAACCATCCCAGATGATCTGAGCTGTCACGATGTTGGAGCCGATAAAGGCTGTGACCCTCCACATGGGGAGAGCACAAGCCACAATGGCCAAGAGCCAGCCGAGCACACATAGCACAATACCTACAAGCTCTAGCCCCAATGACATGACTTCTTAAAAGATCCAGACTGGTTACACACTATGCCACAGCTGTGTATGAAATAACTGGACCACAGTGAGAGCACCTACAAGGATAAGTCCAATATGAACCAGTGCCTTGGAACAAACAGAGCACATCTGTGGCAAAACAAGTGTTCTTTATACCTCACTTCAGGTGGAGAGGAGGAGTTTGTTCAAACAGAGACAATACAGAAAGGAAGGGCTGAGTCACCCCACAACTGAATGTGTTCTCCATACCTGGAAAGTATTCAGAATTAGGACTGTAACATAGTTTAGTTTACTAAACCTATATCTATAGGAGCCTGCCAGTGTTTTTATGGTATTCATTGTACTAAAAGTAAATATGCTTTATAAACTTTAATTTGTCCTAAAAGGCTTTTAAGTTTGCAGGTCAATATATAGCTATATATTTGTTCTATATAGTGGACTGTGTTAATTCAAATAAATGTCTGCCTCAACTGGTAGAGCATGGCACTAGCAAAATCAAGAAGAACAGATAACACAACATAAGATACACATGTAAGTACAAGCAGAAAAGAAATGAAAAGCTATATAAAAATACACAATCAACAAATAAACATATTTACACAATAGACAAAATATATAGAAACTGATTGAGTTTGAGTAACTAAAGACTAAAAAAATAACAGGAATAACAAAAAGATAAAAACAACTGTAGAACTCCACACAGAGCCACTATGCCATCTGAACACTCATCTAGATTGCGTAAATAAAAAAATGCTAGTTATTTTCAGCAGTAATTTGTCAGCATTTGTGATATGCCCATATAATGCCACAGCCAAGATGAATGTCAAAATCAATTGAATTTAATAAGCAAACTAAGGTTTGCTTTTAAAAACGTACATGACCGTAATAGTAATAAACCAACAGGAATGTACTAAGTTCCTGCATAATGTTTAAAGGTTTCAGTTGAAACTGTTGTGGTAACATATTACAAATAGATCAAAGAAAAATTCTAAGAAAGAATTGTTGAAAACTTTACCCTAACTCTTTACATTCCTTAGATTGTCCAGTGCTCTGTTGACAGAGGACAGACAATCAGCAGCCATTATTTATAGAACCTCCCATCCCCCCCAACTCCCCTCCCCCAAAACCCAACCTTGGCCTTTGAAGAGCCTGAAATCATCTTTGCATAGTAGCATCCTTTAGAGATTCTGTCCTATGCTGACATGATTGGTAACACATTTGCTGATTTGTCATAAACATTTGACAGTTCTGCATCACTTTTAAAATTAAACAGAGTATTGGTAAAACTCTAGTAAAACTTATAGAATAATATGTGATACATAATTGTAATCATTGTAACAGCTGGATTTCCTGAAGGTTGGAAGCAGTGGACTAAGGATTATAATATAGGTTATATATAGTATGGATTATAGATAGGTTGCCCAGCTTACAATTTTAGGTTGTAATTTTCCATTAAGTAACAAAAACATTAAAAATGTTACTTTGAAAATACTAGAAAATGTTCAAACATCCAGCTTTTTCAGACATTGTAATAATGTTATTCTTGCTTTGGTTATTGCTAGTCACACTGTTATCTTGCAAAGTCTTGTTTTGCCCTGGCAACATCACTGAGCGTTTTTCATTGTTACTCTGTTGCATTACCTTTGTACCGTTTGGATTGTTTATCTTGTCTTGCTTGTTTGTCGCCTACCTCAACTGTTTATTGGATTATTCTTGTTTGTTTGCCGCTCGCCTATGACCCCTTGCCTGTTTAACGTTTACGCTATTGCTCTGCCTTTGATGTACCTGTTTATTGTTGATTTACCCTGCCTGTTTGACGAAGCAAATGAAACGCTCAGTGATGTTGCCAGGGCAAAACAAGACTTCGTGTGTGACTAGGGCTTATATACACAGGTAAATTAAGTTCAGTTGATACAGGAAGTAATCAGTCCAAGGTATGAGGCACTATGGGAAATGTAGTCCAACTAAAGTTAATATTCAGGAGATGGTTCCCTCTGGTGGTGCGGAGGAGGTGGAGCAGGAACCTCCTCCGTAACAAGCATGTAGCTCTCTGGATCACAGATGCTATTACCCTGGCCTATGAGACCTGTGACAGTGTCAACGCTGGGCATTAGGGCCCACCCCAGGTCCTGCTGGGTTGACAGTTTCTTCTGCTCTTCCCCAGGCAGCATCTGGGGTAGGCCTTTCCTCATTGTGGCGTAGTGGGCATTCTTGCCCACAGAACTGCTAACCTCTTGTGATCAGAAAGTTGCTGGTTCGATTCCAGCACTGGCAGGTACCAACTGAAGTACTCTTGAGCAAGGCACCTAACCCCTGATTGCTCCCCGGGCGCAGTAGTGTGCTGCCCACTGCTCTGGGTATTTGTGTGTGTTCACGACTTGCAGTGTGTGTTCACTCCTCACCAGTGATGGGTTAAATGCAGAGGTCACATTTCAGGTATTGGTTACCATATCTGACAAATATGTCACTTTATATACCTCTACATGTTCATCAGGCCATTCTCTGTGAACTCTAGAGACTCCTATTGAATCAGCAATTTCAGAGATATTCAAACCATCTGACACCAACAATTACTCCAGGGTCACTCAGCTCAATTTTTTTTTTCTAATTTTACCTTTTGTATATAATAATTTTAATTATTTATTATTTATTTTATTATCCACTTTAATATGAATGATCCATTTTCCCATTACTCCAAATTCGTATGTTTTTGTCTGCAAAAATGGTCTTAGATGTTGATGGAAGACTAATGTTCTTCCTCCACATTCCATAGCTTGTTCATCTGAAGGAAGTTTGCACAGTTGGATTAGAGCCCTGGCACAGATGAAATTCGTGTGCAGAGGTTAAATAGACCTTTACGAGTATGTGAATAACTCAGTGACAGAGTCTATAACTCATGAAGGGTTCTTCAACTGACTGTTTTTTATTGTTTAATAGAAGCCTCATCAATCATGACAGAAAAATTACGTTTTTAAAACGTTCTTAATTTCCTAACTAGTAAGACTGCAAGGAATGGAAAATAAGCATGCAACAATGATTTTGCAGCATTCAGTACATTTTCAGAGGTAAAATATTTCATTCACATTTTCATTTAAAATGAAATATCAAATTTAATTAAAAAAAAACATTTAAAACACTTAAACATTGAAACAAAAAGGAGACATTATTACCACATAATTGCAAAAGTATTATTATTAACAATACACAAAATTATTAATATAATTATTTATAAGCTTGTTATTTATAATTCAATAATGACCTTTTTTTAAAAAAAACTCAATATAACAAGAGATCATGTGACTACACTAAAAACATAAAACACTTTTAAATGGCAATGCAGCAGCACTCACTGTACAGAAACACATCATGTCCCATTAAAAACACAAATGAGCAAAAAGAGACATTGTTTCACAAAAATAAGAGTTAGTTGACAAAACAGTCCCTTTTGTCCAAGCCGCTGGGTGCTACAGAACATGTAGCAGAGTGAACCATTCTGCTGGGTGGGCCATACCATTATCCTCTTGTGGGGGGCAGCTGTGGCACAGAATGCCCCTCTGATTAGTAGAATGCCAGTGGACACCCATCCCAGGTAAAGAGATGCAAAGGGATCTTCCTTTTCTGTGCCTTGATGATTATGGGTTTGAAGAAGTCCCTGATGATACGGTGAGCTGACCAACACACTGGGATCAAAATCATGATCGCAGTACCAATCAAATTAACACCAGAGATATGTAACTTGAACTTTCCTCTTTTCTGCATCTGGTGCACTTGCCTCTCACAATGGAGAGCAGGAATCAAGCAGACTCTTCATAATGGCAATTACACATAAAGCTTGGGCTGCCTGCAGGTCTGATCTGAGGGCCAGCATGAAGTCATGAACCTTACACTGCATCTGCCAGTGCTCTGTTCCACACAGTTCATCCAGATTCCTTCCCATATGGTCTACGCTGTCACAATATTCACCCCAATAAAAGCCGTGACCACATGGATAGAGAGCAGATGACAATGGCAATCCAAGCTAACATGGCTAGGGTGACCCCTAATATCTCTAACCCTGCATTTGGCATTCTGAGTGTGTTACAGAAGTGATTTCACAGGTGCCATACAACAAAGAGAGACTCACAGAAAAAAATATTCAATGCTTTATAATGGCATACAAAGAGGAAGGTGGACTTATGCATGAAGAAACATTTCAGGGTAATGGCTAAACATTGATTTCTACGTCATATCATCACCTCACCATTTATTAATTCTAGGACTACCCTGGTATGTACAGATAATCCCGTTATCTCTTGGAAGGAGGGTCAAATCACAAAGTGGGGCTCATCCTGTCATGATCATTGCCTAACTAGTGTTGCCTAACTGCTCGTCCATCTCCTCATCAAGCTCCTTCAAGTTCACCTGTGGCATGCCTCCTAACACCACTGCCTAAGCTCCCCACAGCCTCCGAGACTGCTGATTTACTACTCAATAATGTATTCAGATGTTATGGCCTACCCGAGGACATAGTCTCTGACCGAGGTCCACAGTTTACTTCTAGACTGTGGTCATTACTGTTCAAGTGCCTAGAGATCAACACGATTTTAACCTCTGGCTACCATCCACAATCCAATGGTCAGGCCGAATGCCTGAACCAGGAGATCATTCATTTCCTTCGCTCCTATTGCCATCAACATCAATCAGATTGGAGCAGATTTCTAATGTGGGCTGAGTATGCCCAGAATTTTCTGGTCAAGCCTGCCACAGGAATGACACCTTTTAGATGTATCCTGGGCTACCAACCACCACTATTTGCCTGGTCGGGCGAATCTACAGATCTTCCCTCTGTCAATGATTACAACACAGCAAGGAGGTTTGGGACCAAGCACACATTCACCTTCTGCACACTGTCAGATGCCAGACTCATCAAGCAAACCGTCATCGTCGCCCTGGTCCCCCCATGCTCCTGGTCAATGGGTTTGGCTATCTACTCGGGATCTTCGTCTCAAGCTTCCCTGCAAGAAATTCAGTCACAGGTATGTCGGCCTGTTTAAAATTCTCAGACAAATAATCCCAGTATCATTTCATTTAGAATTACCTAATAACTATCGTATCTCTCCCACTTTCCATATTTGGCTTACCGGGAGGCTTACCAAGTCAATGAACTGCTCGACTCTAGGCGCCGGGGCGGCATGCTCCATGCTTGGTTACTTGTGTTTTGATCTTGGATTGTTTATATCTGCTTTTTGCTGCCTGCCTCGATTATTGAACTTGGTTTTTGTGATTGTTTGCTGCCTCGACCCTTGCCTGTCCCACGTTTTGTCTCTGCCTTGCCCTTGTTATTACTGTTTGCTGATATTTGACCTTGCCTGTCTGACTACTCTCAATTCAGTTAATTCATTTAGCTTTCTCACTCAAAGACCAAATGGTGGATAGATTACAAATGGCCAGCAGGAACTGGTTAAAGAATAACTGACAAAACCAACAAAAGTTTACATTTTTGAAAAATGTTTCCAGTGGCAGGATCTACATGTACATGTAGTTTATGGTTATGAAGTATAATTGCTTAAAAGACAAGTTAATTTTAATTACAGACACTATGTGTCAAACTGTCAACCAAAATGCTTAATGACCCCTGTTTTAAGACCTGTCAGCTGTCCATCAAGGGTTTGTACGTCATTCATGTTTATGGACATTTTTATGATGCTCTGATGTTTGGATCATCTTTAAAGCATGCACTACGTCTAGATAATCAGAGAATGACAATTCTGACAAAAAAGTCTTGGTTAGGGCCAGCTTTCCGTGTCTTCATGTAGTTTTCTAATTTTAGTGTTTTGATTTATGAACATGCCCTCAACTTGTTCTTCTTGTAAGGGCATTCAAGTGATTTATATCAACCCCTCTAAAGGTTTGCTTGTACCAAATCTTTAGACTGTTAAAACAAAGAGGTGTGTCTACCATCCAGTGGAAATAATATCCTAATAATGATTCTGTTCATAACAACACACAGCAGACAAAGGATCTTTTTGGTTATTCTTTTGGTTCTTACATAAAATAGTCTAAATTGAAGTTTAAACTTCAAAAATGGAAAAGATAAAAGTGGTACATATATTCCTCAGTGTGTATACTTCTACAGTATTTTTTAATATTTTATTACATTACATTTTATACTAATTTGCATCTTTAGACTATTTTAAAATAAAAAGATTTATTTAAAAAAAATAAGTCTGTTGTGAAACTAATCTGTTTACAATCATACATTTGTGTAGCACTTATTTAAATGTAACCATTCTTAACCTTATTCTTAAATATTTCTAAACATTTAAAACATTTAAACGACCTCAAACAGGTGTCATTACAGTATCAGCTGTCTTGTGATATGAGTCATTTATTATTTAGTGATTTTCTGGGGGTGCCTCTTACACCTATGGCCACATTCACTTTTCACAGGTTCTCACCTAAAGGCTGTTTGAAAACTAATATTCTACAATTGTACAGTATTAGAATTGTTGTTATTTTACAATTAGGCTGTTAAAATGGCATAAAGAAATATATCTGTTCTTTTGTTCAGATATCCCATAGAAATTTTATAGGTAACTTAGCTATGGCATTAAATCACATTGCAGTATGGATTTTCATTGCAGTGTTCAGATTAAAAATTGGTAAACTTTATCTGGGTTCCTGAATCACAGCCATAATCCTGCCATAATTCAAAAGATTTACAAACCAAGTAAAACATACTCTGAATTCTGATTAACTTTGAGCTCAAAATTAATGGACCGGGTCCAGCACACCAGGGGTTTTTCTCTGTTGGCTAGCAAGAGACAGCATTGCCCATTATGTGGAGGAAGTATTCTGGCCAGACCAGCATTAAATCACAATACTGAGACAGAATGAATTGCTCATCTTTCTTGGATTTAGTAGTTGCACAATATTTCAGTTTTCTTTGACCTTTGGATTTAAAGGATTTTTCTTTGGAATTTGTATCATATGTAAGTGCTACATATACAGTACAGACATTCAACTTTATTAGTGGCAGTGCTCAAGGCACACAATATATTCACTGAACTACTATACATTTGTTTCTTGCAAATAATGTATATGTAATATACTTGCAAAGTGTTTATATATAATACAACTTTATTTGTTATTCAATGCATGCCCTGGATGCTGTGTTCTCCATTTTTTATAAAGGGGCTAATGAATGGTTTTATAACGGTCATATATTGACTTGCTATGTGTATGGTATTGGTGTGTATGCTGAAAGTATTGTTTGATTTTGAGCACAGATTAAATGTTTGGTTTTAAGGCGATTGTTTTTTTTAGAAGTTAAAGATTTTGTGAATGTAGTTTGAAGATTTGGTTGTGTTTAGGGTTTTGAGTTGGTTGAGCAATGGTTTTAAGAAGTTTTAGCAACTTTGAAAAGCTGTAAGACAAATGTAACCCCCCTTGGAAATATAAAAACAATACTCCAACAAGTCTGGGCAATTGATCTGGGCAATAATCAGCTGAGAAAATACACACATTCTCAAACAAAAACTTTATTCTTATATAAGTATACATTAAAACCCAAAGGGAAGGCAGTACATTAATTCCAATAAAACAATTTTCTGACACGAGTAGATCTTAATGACATTCCACCATAGCTTGCTTTTAGAACATATGGGGCTTTATCCCACAGGTCTGTGTTCAGAAAGGGACAGGAGTTGGAGTGCAATGCCAAAATCAATTCATAATACACACATTACACAGCATGTAAAACATAGAACACAAAAACATATACATGCCAAGTACATACCACACATCAGTGGAAACATAACATGTATAATTTGTCAATACAACCCATACAACCATTTCAGCTAACTACATAGCCATTATCATTATTGCACAGAAATCTTATAAATGGGTAACCCTACTTTCTGCCAGGGGACCCTTACATAAATATACCACATACAATAGACCACCCCGGCAAAAAGAAACCCATAAGCACATAAAAACAAAATTTCATAAACCCAATATCATGCACTGTTGGCCTCCTTACCTGCTACTGCATGTGAGAAGTCTCCAGAAAATTCCTCAATGGCAGCTGCTCAACTCTTTAGTTCAGGGTTGCAACAAAACTACCCCTCCCAAATACTCACTTGCGATTCGAAACAACATCCAGCCCACGTCCCGGAATGGTAGCCATGGTAAAGAGCTTAGCAGTCTCACAAAGAAAAAAACGTATGCCCTGCTAATGTACTCCATGTACTGCTAATAAATAACAGGTGTGCATACCCTCCTCTATACCAACAATACTAACTCCAAAGAAATAGTGAAACAGTAGAGTATTTTGGAATGTAGTTAGAGATCCTTTGATCCTACACCACTAAAAGACATGACATAAAAGCAAATTAAACTGTAATGTGTGTTTGGCAGTGTTCAGAGAGCAATATGATAAAAACAAAAACTATTTGCAGCATTACTCTTTATCTCAGTAAGATGACTAAATCTAGTGAAACAATTCATTCTACCTTTAAATCAGGAACTTTATAGGAACTGAAATCAGAACAGCTTGGGAGCTCTGGAAGCTGAACATTTACAACCCATTTACAGAACTTCAGAAGAAGAAACACTTATTTACTGCATGATTTACAGATCATCTTATGTGTTAAAGCCATTTTCTTAGTCAATAGTTTAGTCAAACTTGTTTAACTATATTTCTAAATGTAAAACTTTTTAAAATGAAAAAAGTTCTTAAATGTAATTCACTGCTTTCTTGTATTTTAGAGGCGTAACATGATCCAGCTCACAATCTGTCAGAAAATAAAAAATCAGTTTAAACAGAAAAACTACAACTGTGTTTTCAACTACATACTACAGAAGCCCAGAACTGCAAGTGAAGAAAAAAATGAAAACTTATCTCTTTAATTCGAGTTAGTAAGTCGTTATTTCAAGTTAAGTCATTTATTCACGTTAGTAAGTCGTTATTTCGAGTTATTAACTCATTGTTTCGAGTTATTCAGTAAAATATGTATTTACCCTGACATTTGTAAGTTACTGAATCTCTTCCGCAGAAGAGAAAGACTGTGCTGGAGAGAAGCGCGCAGATATCAGACGCATGATAAGTGAACACTCAGATTTATGATTGTTGCATTTGCATACTTATTAAACCCAAGTTTTATATTTTCCTCTGTAAAAAAAAACAACAACTCGAAATAACAACTTTATCTTGAAATAACGACTTGATAACTCTAATAAATGACAAACAGAGTGGCCTTATTAAAGTCACATAATAGCCAGAATGACTATTATTTTTATGCACACTTGCTGTGTCGGAAAACATGCTATATATTCAATTCCTATTTTGAGTCAAAACAAAAAATCTATGACAACATTAACAACTAGATAAAACACCCAACTGGTCCTTGATTTTCAATGTTAATGATAATGTTGACTGATTACCCACCGCATTACAACAATTAAACACAATAATGTATTAATATAGACAAAATATAAACAATTATTTTAAATAGTTTTAAAAAAGATAAAACAAGAATTGAAAATTGAACACACTGTCAGGATGAAAGGCCATTTTCTACTTTTTTAGTTACTTTGAAATGTGATTAGACACCCAAATTAATAATAATAATTTTAAAAAGTTTGCTAGACAGTTTGAAGGTGAAGAGTTACACCAAACTCTAACAAACAGCCTTTGAATGGCTCAGCCTTTGAGTGAGGTAATCTCTGAATTGAAGGTGTCTATAGGTGTAAGAGGCAGCCCAAGTAACTTAATAAACTAAAGTAACTTAATAAAAAAAGACTCTGAAATCAAAAGACAGCTGATAACATAATTACACCTCTAGCTGCAGACACAAGCTCTATTCAGACACTCTTCCATTGTGACCTGGCCCACAACAGTATGTGACTTAATATGAGAGGTTGCTTTACATCTTTAACAGGTTTAAAGAATAAGGTTAACAATGATTAAATTTAACTGTAAGTAACTGATCTGTAAGTCTATATTTTTTAAAACCTTCATTATAAGACTAGTATTGCTGTTTTTTAAAAATATATATTTAAAATAACCTATAACATTCTAAATTAAACAGGCTTTGCAAAACCTTAAATAGATTTACCTTACAAGTAATGATTAGGGAGTGGTTACTAAAACGTTTATTAAATAAGGCATTGTAGAAGTAAACGTATAAAAGATACATAACATACATTAACATTTCTTATCTTCTTTATAAGAAATATTACCTTCTTTTTTGGCAGTCATGGCCTAATGATTAGAGTCTGACTCTCTAATTCCCACAGCAGACAGGAAACGACTGAGGTGCCCTTGAGCAAGGTTGCTCCCTGGGCGCTGCAATAATAGTTGCCTACTGCCCCAGGTGTGTGTGTTCACAGCTTGCAGTGTGTGTGTTTACTACTCACTGGATGAGTTAAATACAGAGGACACATTTCACATTTCATTTGCTCACAAAGGTGTTAGTAGAAAAGAAGGAAGGAAACATCTGTTCCATCTGTGGTCAGTTCCATACGGTGAGGGTCAGACACAAAGGTTAAAGCAACATTAAAAATGTCCTTAAACATGACTGACATAAAACAGGGGGTTAATAATCATCTTTTGATTGACAGTTTCAATATACAGCCTATTCCATTATGGTTGCTTAAAATATCTATTTTGTTTCATTAAATTCAGGGTACTTTCCTAATCATTGAATGCTTTGGTAATTACAGAGGCAGCCTTTTCAGAGAGATGCTTTTATCTTCAATCATAGTAGTCTCAGTTTTGCTCTCTGCTTGAAGACTTACCAGAACAACCCACACATTGTGTTCATCTGTGCACACAAAGGAAGGATCATTTTTATGTGTGGTAGACCTTTAAAAACAGGATCAATTTCAAATAATGATAAAGTGCACATTGCTAAGTTTCTTTGTTTCTATAGTTCAACACTTACTGAATGATAGAAATTCATCCATGCAGATTTGCAGAGCTGAAATGTATGTGTTGATTGTTTTCTGATTAGAGATTAAAGTAGTTTTAGGTGTATTTAGGTGTAGTATTTAAATTTCATTTGTAGTACCAAAAACTATTATACAAAACACAAAACCACTAAATACAAATACAATACAAATCATTGTTTTCATAAATGCTTTAATAAAGTATGTTTTTTTATAAATTTTGTGTAGGTAGATTAATGGGCTTATTTATATACTAATTGAGTAGTCTTAAAATTTGACTAATAATTAATCTACTCTTGTTTTGGTTTAACAAAGATTAGATCAAATAAAAATACAGTTTACATACATTGTTGCATGTGTACATAGTGTACTAATACTTACAAATGAAAACAAAAGATGACATTTCTCTTTAATGTTGGTAATCAATTCTATTAAATACAATTTTATTTATATAGTGCTTTCCCCAAAGCATACTGATTTAAAGTCACTTTTAAAAGTATCCACAATACATTGTTAAACCGTTATTGACATTTGAACACTTATCGCTGTTATTCATCAGAATTGCAGCTTTCTCAGAATTCTGAATGTGATTCAGAATGATTCAGAGCCCTCAAACATATTCTTTTCTGTCATGTACATTTACAGAGATGGATTTGACCACTGAGTAGTCCGCTCTTGTTGGCATAGAATTGTCTTGTGATTTTGCACAACAGGAACAAGACAAAATGGCTCCCCCTAGGATAAGCAAGCAAGAAGCACCCCATCCAAAATACAGCGAGTTACCAAACTCTCTCTTCTGTTTCTCTTCCAGGAGAGGGTTGTAAAAATCAAGGATGATGCTGTTGGCCGTCCAACACACAGCCACTAACAACAGCAAACCACATGTTATAAATGTCCCGCCAGCTGCCATCATGATGCATGGCTTGCTTGCTGTATCTGAGGTGCAGTTGGTGCATTTCGCCCCGGCCACTGCCAGCGCCATGCCCACCACACCAAGTAGAGCACTGACAACACAGAGAGCCCGAGCAGCCTGCAGATCGTCTGGAAGCCCCAGCATGGAATCATACACCCGGCAGTGCATCTGTCCTGTGCTTTGCACCACGCAGCTCATCCATAGACCTTCCCACACAATCTGAGTGATAACAATGTTCTGGCCTATGTACGCTGCAACCCTCCACATTGGCAGGCAGCAGGCAGCCATAATGCCTAGCCAGCCTGCTACGGTAAGAATTATCCCCAGGATCTCCAGGCCGGCTGAAGCCATTGCTGTCTCTCTGTTCTCCACAGCTTCGCAGGTTGTGGTGTTCAGCCCTTGAAGATTAGCTCTGATACTGGAGCTGCCCCCTAACTTGAAGACTTGCTTAAATGAAGAGGTGGTAATGAAAGCGGGAGAGAGAGACAGAGAGTTTTTACCTTCTTTATAGTGCTAAGACGATGGAAGGAGGAGTCTTAGATGGCATCATGTTTAGTGGTACAAGAAAGAGCAGGACTTTTGTAGCATGTTTGTTGTGTTGCAAGAGTACCGGCATGATCAAGTGAAATGCTGAATAAGTGAATTGTTAAATATATAGTTGAACATAGTGCTTGTTCTTTAATGACAGTGTTTCAGAATACAGCAGTTCACTCATGGATCTCAGTAGTGAAATCAGCCATTAATGTAAATACAGTAGTTTCTAAGTAGAAAGTAATGTGTTGTTAATGTTTCATAGGAACCTTTTAGGTAGTTCTAATGTTAATGTCTTAAAAGAACAAACACTAAATGTCTTTCTTACCTGTCAGGCCCCACTGAGGTTCCGATTTCAGCTTGGTAATCTTGTCATTTACCTTGACACAGAAACCTGCTGATTCACTCTGTATTGAGGCAGAACAATTCATCTCTTTGTCTTTAAGAGTACAACAAGAGTAAAAAAAAAGAGTAATCTAATACAAGATGTATGTTTTTTTATCAAAGTGTATTTTAAAGAATATTCCTTTTACTATCCACTGCTCAGGATAATAGAAAAGGTTAGTGAATTTGATATTTTCGAAAAAAACGTAGAACTTTTCAATTCTATGCTACAGTTTTTCAATTCCAGTCTCTTGAAAACTCCACATTATAAAAATATAAATCATGTTATAAATAAAAAGTCTGCGGCTATTTGCAGCAACCAAAAGATTGTGTAAATATCATTCATTGTGTAAAACAGGTAAAATGTTATTTGTGAGAGGATAATCTGAAATATTGTACTTGACCTATCAAATAAAAAATAAAAGATGCTAATCTAGAAACACAGAGATGCAGGATCTTTTAGTGTGACATACAGAGGTAAATATAGCTTCATGTTGGTTGCTAGGGTGCTCTAAACAGTTGCTAGGGCATGGCTGGACAGTTTCCATGGTAAAAATTAAGGACTACTTGCCAGTCTGAGTCAAAAGAGACCACCCACCTACGACTATTAAAAATTGCACAGTGTGAGCCTGGCTTAAAGCTTGTAAGCTAGACTCCTCCTCAGCATTAAACACTAGAATGGGACAGTTTAGAAAGTGTGCACGGCAATGTCATAATGGTTTCTTCCTCCCCCACTGTCACGGTTAGTCAATGGGCAGTTTAGCATTTTGAGATTAATTTACAACCAAATTACAGAAAATAAAAATGCCTTCATCTCTGAAAATATTTTCTATCTTACATTTCAAGAGGAAAATAGAATGTGTGCAAAGGATTATGGGTGATTTCAGGCCGCAAAGGATACACTTCATGCATCCTTCAAAAGGTTGAATAAAGAATGCAAAACAAAGGCTGCCTCAGCATAGCGCAGTTGGTATTGCGTTCCATTTACTTGCAAGCACACCTGATGCAGTAGGATGCACTTTGACGTAATTGTTGTAATTGTTATCCGTGTTGTACGTAATGCATGCATTGTGATTGCTGTGCTTGCTCTACTTACGGTGACCCTACAGAGACCTACATTGTTGCTCGTAGCTATATTTATTTTATCTATTATGAACCAACATGAATTAACAAAGAACAATAGTATATATTAAATTAAAATGAACCTACATTAATAAAAGCTGTAAAAGTTGGTAGTTCATGATATTGTTAAAAAAGTTAACAAATTAAATTATGTAACGTAAAAGCTCACTTTACCAGTTTTTTAAACTAATTCTATATTAATCAGTACAGCGAGCATGTTTAAGTAGCACGGGAGCCGGAGAAAGTCAGACCACTGCTGTAAACTCAAAGTATCTGAAATAAATAAATAATAAATAAATAAATAGTCAACAATCTGAGTGCCCAAAACAGTTAAATACACAATTATTTTTCATGTATATTATATATATTTAGGTTTTAAAATAATAGGAGGTAGCCATATATAAAACTATGGGCGTCAGAAGGAAAAAAATGTGGGTGGGTCCTCATTAAGGATAACCATACAGTAGCACCTTGGCTTCAATATAAACAATAGCACTGGTATAACATGTAGCTTCTTTCACTGACCGGGATTCAAAGAGCTGCTAACACTGGCTGATTGATATACTATAGCTAGCTAGCTAACCTTAAATACCATTCACTTAAATACCGGGCCCTGTTGCATGAAAACCCCTAAATAAGGGTATCCCTAAGGGGATTTCTTTAGAGCATCAAAACAAATAGCTTAACATTTGCCTATACCTAAGTGTTTATATTAAGCATTTGGCGATAGTTTCTATTAAAACACAGCAACGGAGAAGTAGTTTCTATAGATGAAATTGCCCACAGTAAACAGAACATACCTCGCTGAGGCGTACTGTCACGATTTGAGAAAACACGCTGGATAAGCAGGTTTCACTCACACATACAGCTACTCAAATTGTCTTTATAGACACATGGTCCTGTATGTTTATTCATGTCACAGACATCCAAATGAACTACTACGATAAACGCTTAGACCACTAATTGAAGTGTATAAATGAATCACTAGTGGCTTTAAAGTAACACCACATCGTTTTTATTTTGTTGTTGCTAGGGTACTGTGGTAAAATAGTATTTTATGAGCAGATACTTTGGTCTTTACCCAAAGAAAAATGTGATGTAAAATGGATTCTATTCTAAAATTATTTTTTAACATTTTACTTCTATATTGCATTGTAATAAAAAACCTTGCAACATTCCTGGTACATTCCTGAAATAATGAACAATATTAAATCAACAATTTTACAACAAACAATAAACACCTTTGTTTAAAAGGTGTTGTAATAATAAGTAGATTTTTTAACTGGCATATTGCTTTCTCATACAAAGTGAATGCGTCTTCAGAAAAAAACACAACAGAGCAGGTTGTACGTTTTAAGATTCTTAGGAATGTTGCTCAGCCAGATTAAGCCAGCAAATACTCTCATATGCAAGACTCCTCCCTATCCTCCCTATGAGGATATGTGTTTAACTTGCCATAACTTCCTGCTTGTTTGTCACATACATATGGGTTAGGATCACAACAGCTACTTTAGATTTTGACAACGGCAGCAGCTTCAACATGGGGAGGCTTGCTAAAGAGGTGTCTGGCCAGATCCTGTGCTTCATTGGTTTTGTTGGGATATGTATTTGTTGTGGCATTCCTATGTGGCGTGTTACTACGTACATCGGTGCCAACATTGTCACGGGTCAGATCGTCTGGGATGGCTTGTGGATGAACTGTGTAATGCAGAGCACAGGACAGATGCAGTGTAAAGTCCAGGACTCAATAATGCGACTGACGCAGGACTTGCAAGCTGCTCGTGCGCTCACAGTCATCGCAATAGTGATTGGCTTTGTTGGAATACTTTTGACGTTTGTGGGGGGGCAGTGCAGCAGTTGTCTGAAAAAAGAGTCCTCCATGGCTAAAGTTGTAATCCTGGGCGGCATCCTTTGCATTATAGCTGGAGTCGTCTGCCTTATTCCTGTTTGTTGGTCTTCAGCTTTCACCATTTCAGATTTCCAGAATGTTCTCACCATCGAGACGCAGAAAAGGGAACTTGGGGCATCCATATACATTGGGTGGGGAGCTTCAGGGTTTCTTCTGTTGGGTGGGATTATTTTATGTACTTCCTGTCCGCCAAGAGAAGATATGTATCCAAACTACCCAGGCATGTACCCCTATCAAGGACCCATGTATGGACCTCCAGGAACTTTTATACCTGCCAAAACATATGCACCTAGTGTTGCATATTCCGGAACAGGGACATATGTTCCTAACAAACCTATTTACTCAGCTGTTCCAGGACAATATCTTTAACTAACAAGTACTTTAGACTGTTACCTCCTTCTTAACCTTTGAATGAAACATTATTAGTGTCTGATTATCTAAAAAGTATATATTCAACAAGAACTTGTTTAGAACTTTTGTTTTAAAAGAAATGTCCTGCTTTCTGCTTGCCTTTGAATGGAGATGACTTGTGAAAACTTTTGGTCTACTTTTTTCTCTTATTCCAGTTGTTCTACTGCTAAAGATGATGTAATGCTAATGACATGTAATGTGTATACTGCAGTGTTTGCATATTTCAACACAGCAGATGATATTTGTGGGTAAACTGTTGTGTTCTTCACCTTTTACACACCAAACTTATTTGATGTTATCAGAAAGGTGTAAACTTTGTTTATTGATTCCTCTTGTGTAGAGCAATGTATTTTTTGCACTATTATACATTTTTTTGGTATATCATTTATATACTCTTGCAATCTTTCACATGCCAACTAATTAAAATTTAAATTAGGATTAAGATGGCCATTTAATTTGCAGAGGCATGTCGTTGTATGTTCATTCTTTATTTTTAGGGTAATGTACCTGGATTTCTGACAGTAGAATGACTTTAATCAGTCATATACAGTGTATAGCAGGTTAAATTGGCAAGAAAATGAAGCTCACCCAAATGTTGTGAATAAAGTAAATAAATGTTTAACTTATGAAAACACTGATGTTGTATCGATTGTTGTATTTCTTGGCTTTATTATCTATAATTAGCTCTATATATTTTGTATATAGTTTTGGCCCACAACAATGCACTGGACTGACATTTGACCGATGCTTTTGGTTGATGACATTTGTATTTCTATGCGACACAGTCATTATTGAGTGCCTCACTGATGCACATCTCGTCGAAACTAGTTGTCACAACATTCCCTGTTGAGGAATCTGGTCAGGCCTGAAACTTCACCTTCACCTGGTTTCAGGTCCATCCAGGTTTGGGGCGGTAACTCCGCCCTCCTGACAGTGTCTTAAATTTCGTACGGTTGAACAGAACTCATTTCTGCAATTAACAGCGGTGCTAACATTTCCAAGCTACAGAGGCCAAGCTGACAAGAAGAAAATGGTGTCCATGTGTCGACAGATCCTGGGCATATCCCTCTGCATTATTGGTTTCCTGGGAGCTATTGTTGTTTGTGCCCTTCCTATGTGGAAGGTGACAGCATTCATTGGGGCCAATATTGTTACTGCACAGATCATCTGGGAGGGTTTGTGGATGAACTGTGTTATGCAGAGCACAGGACAAATGCAATGCAAGATTTATGACTCACTTCTGGCCTTACCCCAGGACTTGCAGGCTGCCCGGGCACTTGTGGTGATTGCTATCATTGTTTGCCTCTTTGCACTCATCTTGGGGATTGCTGGTGGAAAATGCACCAACTTTGTGGAGAGGGAAGACACTAAGGCAAAGGTGGCTATTGCCAGCGGGGTGATCTTCATTGTTGCTGGAGTGCTGGTCCTGGTGCCCGTATGCTGGTCTGCTAACACCATCATCAGGGACTTTTACAATCCAATGATGACCGATGCCCAGAGGAGGGAGCTCGGGGCTTCTCTCTACATCGGCTGGGGTGCGGCTGCATTGCTGATCCTTGGAGGAGGTATATTGTGCAGTTCCTGCCCACCCAAGGATGACAACTATGGGGTCAAGTACTCTCAGCCACGGTCCAATGCCACCAGCAGAGCCTACGTGTGAGAGCCACAGTGCTGTACCACAAAATAATTTTAACTGTAAAGACCCATTCAGCCTCTTTATATCCACATCTGGCTGGTTCTCTGTTCAGATGAGAAATTTGAAAAGGATGATGTTTGACATGTCATAAATTATTTACTGAGAGTTTGTGCTGTGATTATAGACAAATTATATAGACAAAGACTATGTACCTTTGTACCCTTTCAAAGACAATGAAAGGGTACAAATGTTTCAACAAATGTGTTGAAAGGAATCAAACAGGGAAGCAATAGGAATCTGTAATCACAATAGGTCACGTCTTTTATTTAAGTTTAATTTGATTACAGGAACAGTTACACTCACCAAAAAATAAATTATACCTTTGCATAAAATACTATGCTTACAATTGTATACAATATGTATTAACCTGCAGTATGTAATTTGTTTTATTTTTTTTGTTTGTTTGTTCACATTCTTTTTCATTTACATAAACTGTTTTCTGTTTTCGTTTATGTTTTACTGTTTTCATTTACAAAAAATGTTCCCATTTGTATATTAAAATGGTTAATAAGATCTATAAAACAATGTATTTTTTCCAGTTTATTTTTTTGTTTATTGACACAGTGATTTGAAGCGATACTGTGAAATTAACACATTACAGTACAAAGGATTCTCACATTATACTGTCATACTGTATACTTGTCATTAAACTGTGGATCATAGTCACAACTGTTACAACAGAGCTGTTGGTGAGCTACTGTAAGAACATACACAAAAGATTACAAACAAAATGTTGAGCATTTAGGCATGTTTTCAGTTGTAATTGTAAAAAGCTATGAATCATATATGCTATATTTTGGTAAGCAGACATTATAAAACTCAAAGAGATCAATGTATTTATTTAAAAAGTGACTTAAATCTAAGTGGATTATGCAATTCAATGAATCACAGATGCATTTTAATTATTTTTTTTTGCCAATAAAAGAGATAATTTCAAATGATTGGTGTTTGTTAGAAACTAAATGTGTTATTAGTGTTGCTCAGTGTTGAGGGGGAACCTAGTGACTTAGTAAAATTACTTTAAAATCATAATATTAACCAAGAAGCTTAAAAGCTTGATTATACTATATGTAAGTGTTAGAGCACAGGTTCTGTGAAATAAAGGGATAGGGGAGAGGCTAAAGAAGGTATAAACAATCTATATTGTTTATAAATAAACAATAGATCTCAAAAATCTATTCTGAACACACATCATAATAAACATAACTAACTCACTTTTGATAATTGTTATAGAAGCAAACAGGTGGGTGATAACTGGATGACAACATGGAAAGCAATAAAGAACCTATAAAGAATACAAATATTTTTAATATTTAATATAATTAACAAATAAATATATATTGCTTTCCAAATACTAAAATACTAACTAAAACACTCTTCTAAACATGAATCTGAAAAGTTGTTTTGCTGAAACTGTGCCCTTTTGTTTCAAATTCTACCAAACTGGTTGGACTAGGTTTTACCAGCAGGGCGTTTATCTCAACATTAACAACACTTTTAGAACATGTTTCTCTTCTCTCTTTGTCTAAAAAACTGGCTAAGACTCTTTGAGTCTTGTTTCTTGAGTGCCAGAGAATGGAATAATAAACAACACTAGAAAAGCAGTTTATCAGGAATACCCACTGATTCAAAACACCTGTGTTTGGGGAAGTTAGGAAGTTGCATGGGTATTGTTTATTCTCTGCTTAAAATAATACAAAGAATTATGTAAATACATTTTAGATTTAAATATTAAAATATGAAGTTAAATGTGTATTCACCTTCTTAAAGAACTTAAATTATAAAAGGACAATTTGTCACAAATGGTTAAGACATCTGTGTTTGGCACATTTGAATTAAAATTTAGACTGATTTCAAGAGTTTCCATCTAACAAAAAACTAGTTCTCTCACCATCAATCTTCCATCACAAGCTTGTGTTAAATGGTTCTCAGACCCACATAAACAAACACTCTCCTTATAGAAAGAAATACCCACAGCTTTACGGTTTTTCATTTATACATATGTAATTTTGGATAAACTCTAAAAGAATATGTAATTTTTTTATATTGTCATTTGTTTTAAGAACTTTGTTGTCATGATGCACTCGAAACAAGCCAAAGTGATACATCACAGAGAGTGAAAAGTATGATAGTCATTCATAAACCAGCTCTCTGCTGAGAAATCAGTCAAAGAAGTCAGTGTTTGTTTCAATTTGGGTCAAACACATGAACGAACTCCAGTTACACATCACTGCTGCTCGTCTGTGAAGCATTTTGTGATGTACTGACCACTAGTGAGAAAATAATCTCTCTGGTTCTTACACTTGATTATTCTTTGTTTTCATTTGACCATGTAGTGTAATCAGAAGCCATATTGCTTTCCAAATACTAAAATACTAACTAAAACACTCTTATAAACATGAATCTGAAAAGTTGTTTTGCTGAAACTGTGCCCTTTTGTTTCAAATTCTACCAAACTGGTTGGACTAGGTGTTACCAGCAGGGCATTTATCTCAACATTAACCACACTATTATTCAGAACATGTTTCACTTCTCTCTTTGTCTAAAAAACTGACTAAGACAAAGCAAGGTTCAGTTTATTTGTAGTAAACCTTTATTGACAGTATGCTTTTCACAAGCATACTGATAAGTGTTTTTCTTTTCTTAAATAGACAAAAGACTTCCAAACTGATCTCATATCTCTCAGCTTTTCCATCAGTTTGTAAAGATTTTCTTTGGGAACAGCAAACAGGTAAACTTTACATTTAGAACAAGATAAACTTTTTACTTTGTGTACTTCTACAATAAATGTTTAATCGCTTTAGACTGTATCTTAAGTTAAATCTGTGTGACAGTGTGTAACTGTATACTGTGTAACTGTATAACAGTGTTTCCATTTGTATTTTATATATTTGTAAGAATATACATTCAAAATGGTTTATATGTCACTGTGGTATTTAAAATAATGTTTCAACAGGGTGAAACATTCAGGTTTCAACTGAATCAACAGGGTACATGTTATCTGTTTTTGACTCCTACTAGAGTAGGTATTGAATACATTATATTTTTTGACACAAAGTAACTGAGCATATAATAATAATAGTAGCCACTCTGTATATTGTCTGGCTATAATAAGAAGTCCTCTCTGCATGTATCTGAAAACCAGCTGTAGTCTTTATATGTGTGTAGCTGATTTTTTTTATTTTCAGATAGATTGCGAGCTGGTTGATGTATTCCGTATAAAATACAGGTAAGCAGCAAAATGTAATTACATTTATGGATTTTGAAGAACTCCTATATCTAGTTTAAATTCAGGTTTTACAGATGACAAAGAATGTGACTAGCAAACCGGAAAATTTGCAACTCATGCAGAAAATATTTTTCTTATCTTCTGAAGTATTGTGAATGGGTTACCAATGATTAGTACATTCTCTTCCAAAAAAGGTGACCTGAATCAACATGACAATGTAAGACAGATGCATTACCCAAACCAAATCTCATGTGTTTTAGATGGATTAAGATGCAGTTATCACGCTCATTGATTTACTTTGTATGTTCTTTAAACCATTGCTTTAATGAAAGAATAATTTGAAAAAAGTCTAATTATTTCAAGTGTGAATATTTCAGTCAGTGAAGTTCTACAACTGTGATACCGTGTTTTCTTAATAAATCTTAAAGTCTTAAATCTCTCAATGAATGCTCTCCGCATCACCACGATATTGACCAAAGCATTAAAAATGCCCGCCACAGCTCACAGTTGGCAAAAGTAGATATAACATCAGTGTTAAAAGTAATGCCTATTAACCCAATTTCATGGCATTTATTTGGCATCTGCTGGTGCAATACAATTCTGCATCTTCTTGTGTTTAACCTCGGCTGCGCCAAAATTTTTGACACTGTCTGAAACTATATGCTGGATCCTGTCCAACTCTTACGTCATTCCTTATCTTCTCTACTTGCTGGATGTTTAATAATCTCATTAACATTATTACTATTATATATCACATGACACTGTTTCAGTTGCACATCTTAAGTGTTTGCCCACTCTGTTTAATTCCAGAATTATTCCCCAAAAAGATAATTGACAGTATCGTTCTGGTCGCGTCCAATCTCTTAACCCATTTCGCTAGACCTTCATATTTGGTCACTTTTGGAACTCCAACTGTTCACCATCGCTGCCCCCTCAATCAGCCTCTGCATTTTCTATCCAGGCAGCTGGTTCGCGTTTACGTGGCCTCCCCAGCTTCTTGATAATTCCTCAGCACCCTTGGATCTGTCAAGCTCTTTTCCATCGTCATTGTGGCTTTTCTGGGGGGGATATAATGGTCAACCAAAAACATTCTAGTTCATCGTGATAGAGAAACAACTGCATACTGCATTAATAAAGGTCGCTCTCCCGCATTAATGCCTTTTCTATAGCTGGACGTGTTGCATCTACGACAGGTCACATTACTTCAGCCCCGGCGCGATGCAGGAACCCGATGACTTCCTCACCCGTGCCGCAACCGGACTCCGAGATCTCCATCTCTCAGCCCGTAAACGGTAATAAAACTTTTCCCCCTCTTGTTATCGTAACCTGCACCTCATGCCACATGCATAGCTTAGCTTCTTCCGTCAGCGAGGAGGGCTACACGTGATAAATGTAAGGCTGACAGAGAAGGTTGCATAATTGGAATCATGCATCCAAACACTTCTTGAGACTAGTAAGGGTGTAAATTTAACAGACACTAATTCGGATGTGCCTAGCATAACATGCTATGATCATGGCTCTGTTCCGACAACAGGCCCAATGCGGCAGGGCAGCTGGGTGAGAGTCAGACTGCATAGTCGTAACGAAAAGCGGTGCCACTCTTCCGCTCCTGTTATACTGTCTAACCGGTTCTCCCCACTCAGCAACGCACATGCTGAGATGCTGTATCAAGCGCCCTGGTTATTGGTGATTCTATTTTACGTAACGTGGACATAGAGGCACCAGCCACCATTGTTGAATGTATACCAGGAGCCAGAGCGTTTGACATTAGATCAAAATTGAAAGTGCTGGCCAATGATAAACGTAAATTCTCTAAGATTATTATTCATGTTTTACAGCAGCATTATTCATTCAGATTTACAGCAGATTACTGTCCCTGCATGGCTGGATGTCTAAGTGGTGCCCGCAGAATAATATAGGCTTTATAAACAACTGGAATTATTTCTGGAGGAGACCTGACCTGTTAAAGAGAGATGGCCTCCATCCCTCCCATGGAGGAGCTGCTGTCCTCTCTAGAAATTTGACCAATAGTCTTAAAATGCAGGGCCCAACTTCCAGGATACCTGAAAAAGCTTTGTTTAAGGTTTCTGGCACAGGCATGATCTGTCTTCTCAAGCCTTCTTAAATTCAGTGGTCGAGTACCATGTTACCAAAAAACCATGAGTACCATAAGTACCATGAGTACAAAATTCAGTGTTGCCTTGCCATCCTCAAAGTTTAACAATGAATTAAACTTAAGTAATGCATCGAGTTCCAATAAAGGTTGTGCAATATCTCCTATCCAAACTTTTGTTTCTATTTTGTGAGGTCCAATGTACATTATAATGGTTTTGTTTGTCTCAGAGTGATATCTCCCAAACCCCACCCCCCCCCCCAACCCCGCTCTATTTGCGGTAATGTGCTATTGATTCACTGAAAGTCTGATTTCGTTAGCCAATGGTATAGGTATTACAGTTAATTCAGCTCCAGTGTCCAAAAACTGAACACTAAAGTCATTTATTTTTGCACATATATACAGTCCATCTTTTTTGATGAACTGCTGCTGGCAGGTGTTGCAGAGAGGAGTTGTCTAGTTTCCCTGAGGCTCAAATGCATTAAGTAGAGATTGTTTTTGTTTCTATGTGAGCTTCTGGAATCTTTTATCCATGTTGTCGTCACCTGTGTTTTGATTTCTTAATCTCTTTTTGCATTCCTGAAACCAGTGTTGCTTTCCCGAAACCCTCTTTGTTGCAATGTTTGCATTTTCCATGTCGTACTGGGGGTAGTGCCGACCCTCTTCATATCCTCTTCATGTCCATCATTCCTTGTGGTTTTGTTTTTGTGTTTTAAGGATCCAGATTGCAAAGCTCTAATTCTGACATCTTGCATTCTTTCAATCTTTACTGACCACTCAATAATCTGATTGAAGGCTGTTGCAATGCTGTCTCAGTCATCATATCTGATCCTTAGGCTTTTTGAAATATCAGGTTTTAGTCCATTTATAAATGCAGTTTTGAATGGCATACTAGTGTCTTTGTCAATGTCGTTGCTGTTTAAACCAGCACGTTCCAACCAAGTTTGTCTAAAAATGCCTCATAATCTGCAACACTTTCTCCTGTCTTCTGCATACAAAAGGTGATTTTACTCCAGTTAACTTTTGCAGGTTTCAGTTCAAACAAAAAGGTTTTCACAGCTTCCCATCTTGCCACAATGTTCTCTTCAGACTCACCAACCCTGGTTTCAACATTTTCAGTTAATCTTATTTGGTCTATGTCTCTTAAGTTTACATTGAGAATTATTGTTCTCAATGTCTCAAAACATTGAGAAACACTTGTTAATTTGTTGTGGTGCATTCTGCAGGGAATATATTTACAATGCAAGTTTGTCTCTCACCATTTTCCTCATACTCTTGCTCACAATCATCAGGGTTCCCCGTAGAAGAGATGTCACTTTCTCCCATCAAGTACTGACATAGCTGATCCTTAATTTTTCTGAGCTCTTTCAATGGATAAAGTACCTTTTGTGTATCCCTGTTAATAGGTGTCATAGTCAGAGTTTCTGTTTCAAAACAGTTATTTGATTCCAATTGTTTAGAGAACAAATTCAACATTTTATTGTTCTTATCCAACAGTCTCTCTTTATCCTTCTTTTCATTTTGTAGCTTTCCAGCTAATGCACAAACTTCTGACAAATTACAACGTGAGATCAATGCAGAGAAATCAGTCTCACACTTGTGCAGGTGTTGTCGAATTTGTTTGCCCAGAATCACAATCATCCATCTCTCCTAATGTTTTTTTTAACAATTCCCAGGCCAAATAGTGGCAACTGATTAGCACCCAGTGAAGAACCCTAAATTCTTGCAGCAATATCAGTTCCAAACTATTTCCAATATTACAGTCTAAACAGTGTCTACTGATCAGCACCTAGTAAAGAACACTAAATTCTTGCAGAAATATCAGTACCAAACTGTTTCTTATTTCTACAGCTTCTGCAGTCTCTGCACAATTTAATGCAATTGTGGCTTGGGCACAGGCATGGACATCTCTGGAGGCATGGGCACAGGCACGGATATCCCCGAAGGCACAGGATATGCGAGTGCTGGAGCGGGTACAGGAGATGTGAGTGCTGGAACGGGCACAGGAGGAGCGGACGCTAGAGTGGGCACAGGAGACGGACTTCTTCCTGCGGGAACGGGTGACGACCACGTCCAGAGCTGGATCCGGCAGAGCTGCTGAATGCGCAGCTGGATCCAGGACGGACTCCACCACCGACTCGATGGAGTCCTGAGAGGTCCTTCTCCTCCTGGACTTGGGGCGCAGAGAGCCCTCCTGCTTGGTAGGGACCTTTGGTAACTGGACACACCAGAGTGGGGCCCCAAGGGGGACAAAACCCAGGGACCCTCTGAAGCCGGACCCCGACAGGACCATGAGGAAACGGGAAGAAGACTCAAGGGAGAAGCTTTCTGCGCCTTCCCCCGACGGCACAACTCCTGCACCAGGTCCCAGAAGGGTAAAAGGACCAGCCAATTACGCTTCTGTAATGGGTGCCAACAAGGGGCTCAGCCACGTCCACCTTCAGTGACTTAACGGCATACGGCAAGAGGGTCTGCCCTTCCTAGGGGGGAAAGGACCCACGTAGCTGTGCATGCCAGCTTCGATGGAATTCCACCACTCCTCCATTAAAACCACAGTGCTGCTTCTTCAGCAAGGGGAGAAAAAAAAAGCTGTCTGCTAGGTTCATCTTGGCCGGTTCATTCTGTCATGGTCATGAAAAACGAACCCAGTCACAGACAATGTTAGAACAATCCTTTTTTTTATACATAAACAAAACAAGAACCCACGAGGGGGCAAAAGAGAAAAAAAAAACAGGCTCTCCAAAAACTCAAAACAACTCTCTGACAAAACCTGGGCAAATACAGAGAAAAACAAGGAGAAAAATATAAAGCAGGGAGGAACGCACAGCAAGAATCCTGACAGGACTGGACAAGAGACGTCAAAAACATCAGGGAATCAAAAAAAAACGAACCGGCACAAGACAGAAAACACAAGGGCATTAAATAGAAGCAAAACAAGGACAAACAGGTGCAAGAAATAAACTGATAATGAGACTAACAGGGAAACAAGGGGGCGGGGCCAAGTACTTACTCCTGCTATCCGTATGTAACATCATTATATTCTTGCACTTCTGGTTACATGCTAACTGCATTTTATTAGCTCTGTAGCTAACCCTAACCCTAACTCTGCATAATGACAATAAAGTTGAATCTAATCTCATCTCATTTCATCTAATCTAATGAAGAATATATATTGCAATAATACTATGTTTTCCCCCCATTCTGTAAGTTATAAATGTTTAATATTTTTTTCTGTTTTCTGTGTTTTATTTTTCATTATATGCAAAGCTGCTTTGAAGCAATGCAAACGCTATATAAATAAAATTAATTTGAAAAATTGCTAAATCATCTTAGCATAATGTTAACTCATGTTAGAATCATGCTAAGTTATGCTAAAACATGCTAACTGTTACGGAGGAGGTCCCTGCTTCACCTCCTAAGCAGGAGCCATCTCCTAAATATTAGCGCCATTTCTGACTATGTTTCCCATTGTGCCCCATGCCTGGGTTTGATTACTTCCTGTTTGTTCACCTGGACCTCATCAGCCTCTGTGTATAAGCCCCTGGTCTTCACTAGCTCAGTGCGAAGTCTTGTTTTGCCCTTGTGACATTACTGAGCAGTTTCTATTGTTTGTTGGATTACTTGTTACCGTTTTGGATTGTTTATTTGGATTTTGGATTGTTTGCTGACTGCCCTGATTCTTGGACTGTTACCTGGTTTTTGGATTACTCGCTACCTGCCCTGATTTACGTACTGCCTAGTGTTTATGATTGCTTGCTGCCTGCTTCGACCCTCGCCTGTGTTACCTTTACTCTTCTGCCTTGTCTCCATTGTACCCATTTGCTGTTGTTTAACCCTGTCTGCCTGGTTCACGAATAAAACCCTGCAAATGGATCCTCATATGTGTGACCCATCGTTACACTAACACTATGCCAAATCATACTGTCACCATGCTAAAATGTGATAAATCATATTAGCATTATATTGGCATCATGCTAAATCGTGTTAGACTTGTTACCACCGTGTTAGAGAATGAGACCTAAAGTTTTTCAAACCATTGTACATTTTTATCAGACAAGATAAGACAGGGCTCTTATCTAGTTAGTTATGAAATGTTAGATTGAATGCTGGACCGGTCACTATATCAGCTCACAGCAGGCACATACTGTTCAATAATTACCGAACATTCTGTAAAGAAATGAAAACAGTTTGCACACAAATATGCTCCCAAATATATTTTGAGGTTACACTGTATAAATCGCATATGCAACCAAAGCACCTGTATTGTTGTTCCTTGGTTGATGATGTCATGTTCGGGTTGCAGAACACAGAAGCCCCAATGGTTCAAAAAATCAGTGCTTCGCAACACAAGCCACGTTGTTAGGTTCTAATAAAGTAACTGTTCTCCTAAAAAAATGAATGTGAAATGGCTGGATTTGTGACATCACTAGGTAGATTTATTTTCATATGACCTGCCCTTTGAGCAAGATAACAACACCTATTTTACATCATTGCATCATTTGCTATGCCCGTGGTCGTTTAGTCGCAGAGTAGTGAAAACAGTCCTCACCTGACAGAACAACGTCACAGCAACATCCTCTTTGTTGATGTCCACTATGACATCATGCAACAGGCTGAAAGGGGGATACTCAAATCTGAATTTTTAAACACATGAAAAAAACGGTGGAAAAGGGACATAAAGGGACATAATGTACATAACATTATAATTACACCTCAGGGAACAAAATAAAAATAAAACTGCAAGCAGCTGCAACCTTAGTTGAATTGAGGTTCAAGCATGTAAAGACCTTTGACTGCATGTGCAAAAGGATTTTTCATATTACATAGCAGTGATTTTATAGTCTATATGAAATATAATCAGAATGGTCATATACATGTTTAAAACCATTCCTGAAATAACATTTTCACAATAATTTCACAGCTGGAACAACATGCATGGTTTGACAAAAGTCAAATGTCTCATTTAAAAAACCAATATTTTGACTTTAAATAACTTTCACTGACATTAACCCTACTTTCTAAATTTCACTAGGCTTTGAAATTGTGATTGACCGTTTGAGTCAGTTTAAAAAGCCTAGCATAATAATACTACACACACAAAAAAACATTACAGAAGACATGTTTGGAAGAGTACAGTAAGTTAGTGTTACCATTTTTATCTGTGGTCAGTGCAGATAATAAACCTAATGAGTGCTGCTTCTGTTGAGCTGGTATAAGCTTATGAGAAATGTTTTTGTTTTTATGAATAAAATATTCTCGAACTTGGGCACATACATGTTTATTTGCAAACCAATTATAAAACTCAGAGAAAATTATATTTATTTTAAGTGTTTTAAATTTATGGCTTGCAAGGATCTTTTAAAATTGCTGTTATCTCCTCTTTCATTAAACATATTTATTAAACATAGAAGACAGGACACAAACCTGTCCTGTCTTCCATATAAAAAAAGCATTTAAATCAAATTACAGCAAGACATGTTTAAAAGAATACAATGAATTAAGATTAGCCTAATTCTTAAGTGCAGAGGTTACAAGAGAATATGTTGTCATCATAAAAAAAATATAAAAAAGTAAGACTTATTGGCGTGTGAATCCCTCTGATGGACATGTATAGACCTGCAGCCTACACAGGGGAGATAAAATGGTTGATGATTTAAAATGAACTATTATTCCCACTTTTTTCAGACATTGATGAAACTTAGCATATTACCTCAGAATGTCCTGTTTTCTACATTAAAAGTATTTGTGAACTTGAATTCCACATACACAAAATACAGGCATATTAGTCACAATATGGCCATTTTTAGGGTTCAGACACGTCAGGATAAATGAATGCATGCTATTGTGATTTAAACAGCAATCTATAAGCACCTAAAATAGAGATGAAAATGACAATTTCAATAAATTCTGGTAATTTACCAGAAAATCAGAACAAGAAATAACGTTTTTAACATTTATAACCACTGTAGCGCCACCTATTGCCTGATTGACACAATTTTATTTATTTCAAATTTATTTAGACAGCACGTTTTACAATGTTGCAATGTTTAAATCCATTACTTATAATGAAAAATTAAACACAGAAAACAGAAAAATATCAAACATACACAACATGAAAAGCAGAATACATGGTATTATTGCAAATGTATATTGTTCATTATAAGATTTATATTAATTAAACTAATTAGGGATACTTAGAATGTAGTTGGATTAAGAATATAAAGTTGACTAAATGGATAACTACAACACATTTGGACCATGTGAGTAAATGGACATGCATCAAAAATACCTGTCATTGTGTATGTGAAGGCTCACACCTTTCTCAGTGGTCTTTGAGAATGTAATGTATTCAGACTGCCTAATTAAACAGTATGTCCTTCTGAGACTATGCAACATTTAGGCAATTAACAAGTTAGATGACAAGTATTATATAAGCAAAATATGCTGGTCCAGCTTACATGGAAATGGTGTGTAGAAAGAAGATAAAAGTTTATGGGACAAGGGTATAAGGTATTTGCAATAATACAATAAAATATCTGAACATTGTATAAAGAAAGAGAAAGGGAGACAAAGAAATAGCAAAATAGTTTAGGACTATAATTAGATTGTGTTGTACATGTTAGATAATTTTTCTGCTTTAGTGTTTTGTTTCTCTTTATGTGTAAAGCTGCTTTGAAGCAATGTAACATTGTAAAGTGCTATATAAATGAAATTGAACTGAATTTGTCTGTTTGTCAATCGTTGTATGATATACGATTGTTAACCCATCCCAAAAACAAGATACCGCCCCCAATGGCTGATTTCTTACAAAATTCTTACAGACCTTTGGGATCATGAGTCAAACGTGCCCAAACCGTTTCATTAACTGGGTCTCAAAGTTCATTGGCCAGTGGTGACCATGTCTTTCAAGATACGCCAATGTCATCATAGACCGTGATGAAATTTTAGACCATAAAAAGGGAATACCGGTTGTAAGATCAGTCAGACAAACAATTGCATAGTTATAGTCATTTTTAAGTGTTTTCATTTTATAGCACCACCAAGTGGCTAATTATCACAGATTTTCAGGTTGACCACATAAGGGTCTCCGACATATGTGCACCAAGTGTTATTTTAATGTCTCATTCCATTCCCAAGTTATAACCACTTTAATAAAAGTAACTTCGCCCACTTCAAACATTTTGGGGTCCTGTCACAAACATAATGAAAATGTTTCTTTGATAATTATTAAAACTGAGTCTCCAGAGCATCTTGCTGCACTGAACTAGAAGCAGTTGTTCAGAATTAGGAGACTAAACATATGACATCAATATTTTGTTCATGTATGATATGCAATTATTAACTCACACACATAGCATCACCCAGTGGTTAATTTTTTTAAAAGTTCACACAGACCATTGGGGTCATAAGTCAAATAGGCCCATGGAGTTTTGTTCCGATTGGTCTCCGTTAACCTTATCTAATAGGTGCTCAAACTTTATTGGAGTATGAAAGCCATGTTCTTCAAAATAATCAAATGTCCTTATATACAATTATGACACCCTGGACAAAGACACTGCATGCTAACTTTGGAATATTCATAGTCGTCTTGGGGTGTTTTCCACATTATAGCACCACCAAATGGCCAATCACCATTATTTTTTTTACATGACCACAAGGTGAGACTCCTACATGTGTACCAAATTTGGTAACCATACCTCATTTCCTTCCCAAGATAGACACATAACCAAAAAGTATCCCTGCCTGCTTCTAAAGTTTTGGGATCCTGTTGCAAATGCAAATCAGAATTATTGTCATCCAGAGAATGTTTTTACACTGGTTTGGTTTCCGACAGTTCAAATAGCCTAAGACTAGTTTGCAAAAGTAAGGTTTGCATAAAGTTTAAAATGCCGGAAAGTATTTCATGATGGATAAAATGTTTTGTTTGCTCTGAAAAGCACATTCTGTGAAATGTCATGCTATTTCAAGCATGTTAAGTGCCTTGAATACACCTGAATGTGGTTATAAAGGTTGACGTGTTGCCATGGCAACAATATTTAAGTTATCACAAATCATTTTAGAACTTTAAATCAGCCATATCTCATATATATCTCATATTATATCAGCTGTTTGTTTTAAGGGACACACTTCCTGTTGCCAGTTTGTGGTGCTATGACTCATAGTTTTCATATCAATGTCATCATCCCACCACAATAAACATATTTGCCAAAAATCGCTCAATGCATGCTGTAGATATTAGAGCCTTCCTGTTTCCTATTTTTACCGTCATTTTACTGCCTCACAGTGGCAACACTGTTCAGGATATCAAAAATCTGTTTCTAATTTTAAATCTTCAATGTCTTGGCATGATGCTTACCAAGTTGATGACAATCACATGAAATCCTAGGAGTAGTATTTAAAAGTTCATAGAATGTGCTTTTCAGAAAATCCAAAATGGCTGACTTCCTGTCAGGAGGAACTAATGAGTGTCAGGGTGGAAGTTGTTCAGTTCGACAAGGCCGATTCACATATTATTGTATGTTTCATACAAGTGTGTGCATTTATGTATGATATATGCACCATTTTTTGTGCACCAGGCCCCCCTGCCCCGACTATTTGCCAGCCTTTATCTGACTCTAATGGCTGACAACTCTGACATGTGTGCCAAATTTCAGGAGTTTTTAAACATGTTAAGGGTCCCAAAGGCCACAAATTTAAAAAAGAAATAAAATAATAGTAATCCTATGGAAAACAATAGGGCCCTTTGCACTTTCAAAATAGGGCAAAAAACCTAACAAATACAATAGGGGTCTTCACCACTTGGGCTTCACCAGTAGCAGCTCCTGACTATAAATTTATGTGGGGCAGATTCTGGGTCATATTGTAGGCTATATGATTAACATATTTTTAACTGCTAGTCTGCTACTGGTATAAGTTTTACATTTAAATGACTGAATGCATTCAGAACACTTTTGGCAGATGTCTAGTGTCCTTCTGTAATTCAGTATGAGGGTGGTGCTCTAATGTTCTTCTAATGTTGTGTGACTTTACTGCCGCGGAATGATATAGCATTGTCAGGAACTAAGTTTACATAACGTATAAACTATGGGGCAGACTCTAATCTGCCTACATGGCTCTCAGTTAGGGCTCGCTGCATTTCTGTTTTTCACTACTAATTTACATTGGGGGAAAATGTAGGACCCTGTTGCGCTCGGGAGTGCAGAGGCAGCCTCTGACCCACTTAGTTTGATCAATAGGTTACAGAAGCCAAACAAGCTAGAAACTCAGAGTATTTTGCTTACCTTTAAATTCATTGACACAGTATAAGAAAATGATTGGAACAATCAACATAAATTCCGTAACTTTTTGTCATAAGTGGTGCATACCATGTTTCATGCAATTTGGACAAACAAAATATAAAAATGGCTTTAAAAAATTGAATGATGGAAAATGTCATAGGGTGTTTTGGAGTTGGCATGAACCAAGGAATCAGAAGAAAATTTTGTTCCTAGGACTTATGAGTCATACACTTACTCTGTCTGTGTGCCAGATTTCATACCATTCATATGTATGGGTCTATGTATGGGCTGCTATAGACACAAAAGCAGAAGAACAAGAAGAATTTACTCGAAAACCATTTCATTATCATAAAATGTTAGTAATTTTTGTCAGGAGTGTCCCTAGATGATGCATGAAAATCCAGGGAACATTTGATATTGTTTAACTCGGCATGCCTCAAGGAATCTAAAGAAATCACTCTCATGATTTAAGGCCAAGTTTTTCAAAGTTACAAACAAAATAAGGTTTTCCATATTTCTGGATCAGTAGGTGGTGCTGTGATGAAACTGTGCGTGCTCCCTTAGGTCATGCCTGTGATGACGTACCAAGTTTCATGTCAATACACAACAGTATTGCGAAGATATTGCCTCATATTTATTTTGGTTGCATGCTAAAGATGTTTGATATGCTAAAGACACACTGCTAGACCATGCCCAAGACAAGGCCATGCCCCGAGTGAAATAAATGCTCGCTGTGAGGTTGGGTGAAAGTTGGGTAAGAAAGGTTGGGTGTATCAAAAAACTTTAAATAACTTGTTGCCAACAGTGTCTCAAAATAGTGAAAAAATTATCAGGAAGGAAATGATTTTATAGGATACCTTGGAATTAGCATAAGCCATGGAATCAGAGGAAAACATACTCAGTTACTAACATAACCTCATTTCCCTGAGATACGGGAATGAGTACTGCGTCACTAGACGCTATGGGAAAAACTCCTTTTTCTCTGATGACTGAAGCCTTTTACAATCACGTAGAGAAAATGCACGGCCGTTGGTTCATGCAGGAATAAAAAAACAAACCAATGGCTTGGAAGCTGAGCCTATGGTGAGGAATTTGGCTATATAAACGGGCATTGCACCATATGCTCTCAGATCAAATTCGACTGAAGCGACGACACAGAGTCGGACACAGAGTAAAATCCGGGCCTACAAGATAGGAATGTCCAAGTTATAGAACCTGGCGAATGTGGACAGTGAGGCCCAGCCAGTCGCTGCCAAAACGTCTGCTTTAGACACACCACTAGACCATGCCCAAGACAAGGCCACGATTGAAATGGGCTCTGACTCCTATGGGGCTTTGTCGTCCCAGGGAGGAGTATGTTAATGCAAAGGGGCAACTAGCCAATAAGAAATTCTCTGCTTTGTGACCAGAGACCCTTTAGTGCAGCCACCAAAGTATTCAAAGAGTTGTTATGACTACCTGAATGAAGCGGAACGATCAAGGTAAATTCTCAGTGCCCTGACATGGCAGAGAAGATTCAACTCCTGGTTCTCTGCCAAAGAAGGAAGCGTAGAGAGAATGATAACCCGGTTTTAAACGGGGTGCAGAGCACTTTACGGACCTATCCATGTCTTGGCTTTAGGACGACCTTGGAGTCGTTAGGCCCATATTCAAGGCAGGCAGGACTCACTGAGAGGCTTTGACTCACTGAGAGCCAATTTTGAAGGAAGCCGCGAGCTGCCATATGGCCAGTGCACTTTCTGGCATGACTACTGCTGTCATGCAGGCTGAGTTGAAAACTCCTTCCAGGAACGAGATCCGGGGGGACAGTGGGGGGACAGCAAAATTGACCCAGAGTCCTAGGCACTCCAAGTGGCTGTGGAGGAGAGATCTGTGGGATACGAGCTCCACCTTTGACTGGGCCAAATTGAGGCAGTTGTCTAGGTAATTTAGAAGGTAGAATCCCCTTTTCCTCAGCAGGAAAAGCGCTGCATGTACAAACTTCGTAAAAGTGTAAAGAGTTAGGTGCTATCCAAAGGGCAGGACTGTGTATAGTGTCATCCTAAATGGCCTTTTCATGAGGGCATGGTTCAGGTGCCTGAGATTGAGGATGGGCTGGAGGCTGCCATCCTTTTTGGGGATGAGAAAATAACTGCTGTAGAAGCCTGACCCACTCTGGGCTGGTGGGGCCATCTCTATGGCCCATTTTGCCAGCAAGTCATCACCTCTAAGAGCAGGACATGAACATCCTTGCTGGTGGGAACTACGTCACGGAATCGTGGGGGTCTTCGAGTGAACTGAAGTGAGTAGCCTCGTTTTATAATCCCCAAAATCCAATCTGACACTCCAGGGATAGCCTGCCAGGCCTCGGCCCGTGTGGCGAGGCGTTGGATTGGTTTGGATGGTAGATTGCCATGAGGGGACCTGATATTCATGATAGGTGGAAGAGGAAATATGCTCTCTTTTTAAAGATGTTTGTGTTTTATTTCTTTCGCAATTATAGCAGCTGTTTGTGTGAGTGCTATCAGAACGGGCCCAGTATTCACAACAGTTTTTTCTTGCACAAACACATTGCCACCGGCATCCCACCTTCGCTTTCCATCCGATGGCAGTGGGTGGGCAGAGTGCGGCCACTGACTTATCCAGGGAAGGCAGCTTCTCGCCCTTTGCCTCAGTGCCGTCAACCAGGGAGAGCGATGATGAAGCGGACATGCGAAGGTGGGCTGAGTAGGGGGTGCGCAACGACTTTATCAGCTCATAGTGGACCTCCGGGAAGAACAGAGAGGCTTGCTGACGAGGGGCTTGATGTCGCCCCGGCAGGAACCATTCATCCAGATGGCAATGAGTGGGCTGCTCTGGCGTAGACCACTCCAATCCTAGCTCCTTTACTGCCTGAGTGCTGAGAAAACGGGAGGGTGCAAGGGGTGGAGTCGGTCTTTGAGAAGAAAGTGATCCGGGCGCACAGAGAAGAGAGACTCATGCTCACACAGTGTAAGCATTCCATCTCAGTCAGAGCGGCTTCTGCGTGGGGCTTGCCCAGACATGAAACACATTCTGAATGGCCATCGTCAGCCTACAGCAGAGTGCCGCACAAGCTGCAGTAACGGCGTGACATTTGCTACAATGCCGCTTGCTCAGAAGAAATTTGCTTTTTAGAGTCACCGGATGGGACGAGCTGGAATACAACAGGAAGGTGCAGGCGAGTCAGCTTTGTCCGCAGCAAGTTGTGTCAATGGTAAATGGCTTCAAGTCCAGTAGATCAGTGAGGAGATGTCGTCGTCACTGAAGGAGAATTGATCTGAGATTCTATGGCGTAACACCCACTTATATAGCCAGATGGCTCTGTCCATTATGGCGGCTCTGGCAGGGGCTTTCTTGCCATAGGCTTGTGCAGCTCTGCTGCCGTGCAGTTTCACTGGCTTCAGTCATCGTAGGAAAAGGATTTTTCCCATAGCGTCTAGCAATGCAGTACAAATGTAGTATCGAAAGAGAACAGAATTGTGTTTCTAGGACATACGAGTCAAACGTTAAAGCATAAACATGAGTACATTTTTGGACAGTTGGTGGCACTAGAGGGTTTGAGGTAGAGACATCAAAGTTGACTGCTATAGACTCAAGAACAGAAGAAGAAGCATAAGAAAACTAATGCTTTGTGCTAAAAACCCTTACGATTACAATAGGGTAAGCGCCTCACGCTTTAACTCCTAATATAAAAAAACATGGCCCCTTTAATGGGTATATGGAAATTCATCTTTTTAACAGCGTATACCTGCATATAGAATAGACTACACCACTGCAAAGAGCCCTGAGCGTTGTAACTGTGCAGATCTTTTTTAATGCTCAAACAGCAACATTACACACTAACTACAGTTAAAGTGATCAAGCAAAATCGGACCACTTCAATAAAGAGATAAAATGATGTTCTATATAACTATGAAATGATATGATGACTGTGGCAGGACAAACTCAACACAGAAACTCAATGCGACACAAATACAAAATATTCTTAAAACTTTTACATTTTTAGAAAAAAATTTAAAGTTGTACATTAAATGAAGAGAATATACATACATTCACACTTTACATAAAACATACAGGAGCCTTAACATGCAATATTAAGGAAACAAACATATATATGAATATATATGTGTGATTAATTCATACAAGGTAACTTCATGTTGACTTTAAGTCTTGTTTCACATATAAACCTCAGATGTAGAACTTTGAGATTGACTGAACATCCTGGAAAGCCAAACCTGCCTGGGGGTGCTGATGAACAAACAGCAAACTTTCTTTATCAGTGTATACAGGTGTCTGTTAAAGCAAATTTAACCCCAGTGAGCCTTGAACATCTTCTGACTACTCAGAATATTGATTCATATTCTGATCAGATCATCCATTTAGACAGTCTCCTACAGTTGAAACAGAGGAGCTCAAATTATACATTTATTGCTGGTTGATTTTTTAGAACAATTTTTGAAGTCAGCCCTTTTTAACAAGACTTTAAGTTATCTGTTCTTACAGAGGAAGTCATCAGGAACCCCATGTTATATTTGTAATGAGCTGTGTAACTGAATATGAAATAAACTATAATTATTATAATTATTAAAAGTCTTTCAGTTTTGGGGGGTGGATGAGGTGAAAGATTAGTGTTTTGTAACAATTAGTTTGAACCTAGGTCAGAATGCAGATCACAAAATTTCACCCAATTTCTCCTCTTTAGGTCAGTTATTTGGGTTTTAATGTATATTTAAATATAATTGTAAAGAACAGCAATTAATATACATTTGTAAATGTTTCAATGGACTACAGTGGAATAAACCAGTCAAAGGTTTGGACACATTTAACTTTACTGAATGTATTTATGTAAATGTAAATATATATATATATATATATATATATATATATATATATATATATATACATTACATGGACTAAGATTATTAAATGCTGTAAAATTGTTGTTCATTGTTAACTAATATAGTTAACTTTAACAAATAGAAAAAATAAAGCATCCAAAAACAAACCCAGGAAACATCTGCAATTCATGATCAGTTGGTCTCTACATACAAAAACAAAAGAATAGTTTAAAAATTAACTCACTTTTTCTACAGAACAATTCATTTTATTGACAAAGAAAACCCACATAACTTCACAATAATTACCTGTCTGAACCTTAATGCTCTTCTATCCTATCCTCAAAATAAAAAACCCTGTTTCTAGTCCATCTTTCTCTCTAGTAGCAGAATACAATGTCTGCTTGTAAATTCAGCTTTGCAGACTTGGCTCGTTGGCGCGCAAGACAAAATGTTCAATGCTCTCGTCCATTGTAAGTCGCTTTGGATAAAAGCATCTGCTAAATGTAAATGTAATTAAGAGATAATGTCAGCTAGTCAAAACATCCAGATTGACTGGAAGGCGAAACATCCAGATATCCTGGAAGATGAAAACTAAATGTGGGTGCTGATGTACAAATAGCAAATCTTTATATATGTATGTATATGACAAAGATTTTAATGATGACAAAGATTTATTTTTTTTGTCTCTACATGATCAATAAAGTGAACAACACTATCATGGGTCAAAAATACAACATGCAGTATGTTTTGTGAGATTGTCAATGCTGATATTGAGAAATGTGAACATTTGGAAAGACTTTAACAACCAATGTTTACAGACTGTCAATAAATGACTTTTTAATAACACTGCCCAGACACGTATGTGGCTAATATTCTTCATCTTCACTTGTGTGTGTGTTCTGATTAATTCTGGCCTAAATATTTTTTATGCAGAAGACACAGAAAAACATTCTTTTCTATTGAAAATTCAATATACACATATTAGCACGTATAGATTTCATTATTCTCATTTGTAAGGCACATTTGTTAAAGTCATCTGATAAATAAATAATAACATAGTGCATTGGGTTTGCCTACAGGACATGCAGACGCCTTAATATACATGTTGCAGGCATTATTATAATGTAACCAAAGTCAAAACATAAATCAGTATAGAACAACTAAAGTTTTCTGAAGAATTGCTCCTTCTTGCAAAGTTTTATCAACATGACCAAGCTCAAAGTTCACTCACAGCCAACAGCTCAACTGAATCTTTGACCCATTTGCTCTCAAACAGCAGTTGGCAGTATTCTCTAATGTTGTCATAGACAGTGTGTACTAGGAATGATTACGACATTTTCCTTACACATAGCAGAGCCTGGACCGAATGCCCCAGCATGGCCTTATCAGAGAGGACATTCAAATAAGTTCTGGCTCTTACAAGGAAAAACAAAGAGAGACGTGGTATGAAACTGACATCAACATTGATTTTTTTTACTAAACAAATTGCATTCTGTGTTTGCTTGATTAGTTTACTTACACTCCTACTCAGATGGGCTGATAGCATGAGCACAAATCATAAACACATCTTCCCCCTGTTTTTTACATAGGATAGGGATGTTTAATTTTAAAGGTTTGAGATGTTTAGTTAATTTTTTAGCATAGTTACTAAATTTTGCCATGTGTCCAAAAACAGTTTAAGAAACTGATTTACATTATTTCTGCAATAAACATCAAACCAATATAAAAATAGGTTGAAGGTGATACAAAATACAAATACTTACAGATTCATAACAGGTGTTGTTTCCTGTTTCTGTACGCCAAAATGTAAACTGGCAGCCTATTATTAAAAAAGTTTAATATTTTTATAAATTTTATCTATAATAAAATTTAATTTAAATTTAATATCTCTTAAATTTAAATAGCAGATACTATTTATTTCAACTTAACAGTGTCCCCTATCTACCCCCTTTTACAATCTCTCTAAGCAAGTTGCCCTTTGTCTTGGACCATCTCAGATTTTATGCCACATGGGGAAAAACACAAAAATGTCAGAGTGTGATCATTGTGTTACAAATTTAAAAATGCATTTTAAAGAAATATTGTGATTACAAAGTATTACAAAAGATGCAAAATACATTGACATTTGAGGCATGTCTGGGTCATTCTCAGTAAACAGGATTATTTTTGCATTAAATTTTATTTGATTTTTCAAAATACCATTTTATTTGAAAAGGTAGCTGTTCAACTCATATTTCATATTTTCCCATCTCAGACCCCAATTACTAGTATCATATCCACAGTATACATAGATCACAAACCTGCACAGGTTCAGCCCTCAAAGTTTAAATTAGTGTGACTTCAAAAGTCATTGTAAGGGTCATATTAGGAACAAAATAGCCCTTTAAGGTAACAACTGCACATTTTAACTTTTAGCAGTATAATATATTAACTGCTAGTAAGACATGCTTTTATTTTTGCTTTGCTTAAAATTAAACAGTATCAGCTAAAACAAGGTTTGTAAGGTTTATAATCTAGTATAGATGTATAGAGAAACTACCAAGTGTGCATGAATTTATTTGTGCTGACTGCATTGATGCAGACCTCCCTGTTATTTTAGTGGGCGACTTTTGATCCCTGGTCATGCTGTGAGGAGTCAGGGGAGCGAGGTTTGCCTCCATCCCTCTCCTCCCCCAGGAGGCTTATAAAACAGACATCTCTGGCTCCAGATCCACAGTCTCTTCCAAGACTACCTACAGGTAACAGGTAAGCAGCCAAGCCATTGACATTACTGTGTTACTGACTAACAGGACAGGCTTTCATTGAAGTTATCTTAAGTTAAACAGGTCCATAATCACAGTGTCCAGATTATTCCAGAGAATTTCAGGTGTAGCAGCTATGGGCTAATCTGGTTGTAAAGTCTTTGTAACTCTAATCTAATCTGGGATAAACTGGTGTCTAGTCCAACAGGCTGACATGTGACGTAGTCTTAAACCAGTCCAGAAAAGAGAATTCAGCTAGTCCCACTATAGACCTTTACAGTCCACATAATCATCATACTTTGCTATCACTGTACTTACTGAGTAACATCATTTTAATGAATTATGATGTAGTGAACTGTTGATTCTCAGTATCTGTTTTTTTTTCAGATCCATGATGAGGTTTATAGCCCTCGCTTTCACGATTTTGCTGGCGGGTATAAAAACTCTCTACTTTTTACTTAATCTTGTAATTTTGTGCACTAAAAATCCTAATAAGTTAACTAAACTAATTTAATTGAGTAAACTTGTTCCCTCAATTGACTCCTAATGGAGTCTCCCAAAACTTGCATATTTAAATTTATTTAACTTGGTGTGTATGTAGACTGTACTTAAAATTTTAAGTTCACCTAACTTGGCACTTGGCACAAATGTTAAACTATTAAACAAATTAAACTATTAAGTTCACATAATTTATGTTAATCTGATGTATGTGCGTGTATTAAAAGCCAAATTGTTTTCCATTACGGTTATTAAATGTGACATATCTGTCAATGTACGGTAACCCATACTTAAACTGTGATATGGATTTTGAAGGTAAATAAGTAATATTAACTCAATTGTTTTTACCTATGGGGCCAAAATGCAACACTTTAAGTAATGTTTAGTCAAGATTACTTAACTGCTAGTAAAGACAACATTAGGGTTTACAGTGTGTTGTTTAATGGTAAAAATATCTTAACCTCCATAAAACAAGATAGAAAACAAATTTGGTAAAATTAACACTTGAATATGAAGACACTTTGTTTTGTCTTACCTTATTCACTATTTGTTTTGATGAAGCCTAAGTTTAGCAAAATCTAGTTTCTTTAATTTTAATTTTGCTATCTATAATGTATAGCTATTTCAACTGGAAGACAAGAGAAAAACTAGATTGTGAAACGATTAAGAAAATGATGGTTTACAGTGTTGACATGACGGAAACTATTAAAACCAGTCCAGAAAAGTCCAACTATTTAATAACTATTAAAAGGTATTAAAAGATACATTTTAATAGTTATAAAATAGATATAAATTTTTTTAGAAATCCAACTCAGAAGCTTATAATGGACACTTTCTTGCTTTAGGTTGCCAGGCCCGTTTCTTGCAGGATGAAGCCCCTTCACAGTTGGATCATGTGATGTCTGCCCTGCAGGTTTATGCTGATCAGTTGAAGCACTCTGGACACAAAGCTCTTAATCACCTGGATGCCACAGAGTTCAAGGACTACAAGTAAGAAACACAACTAACATTCCCTTTTACCACTTTACATAGCATCAATTCAGTTCTTTGAACAATAGCGTCCAGATATTAAATTTAAAATCAACATGAAGTAATCTAATATTGCGGAACTTATTTTTATCTATTAGATTGTTAAAAGTGGGTATTATACACCAGACAGAACCATGTGGCTAATTTGAAAGTTGTTTCAGAGGTGGAGCATTTTAAAGTTACTACATTTTAAACATTACATAAAACTTTGTGGTTTCTAACTTTAGTGTGGTGTTGAGTGTGCAGAATTTTTTTGTTTGTTTCAAACACACTCTATCTGGCACTTGAAAGTGAAAATAGCCAAAGAGATAGTCCTGCCCCCAACTCATGCTATTGTTGTTATTTGTGGCCCAGTCAGGCTACAGCACAAGTAACTGCAATTTCATTCGGTGACATAATTACAACCTTCACCAAATGGGGTCACCTTTGATTTCTTTTCAATCAAAAATCACTTTTTTAAGATCAGTTGATTTTAACATCTACATCTTGTTAATTTGAAACCTAAATCTACTTTGTCTACTTCTCCTGTCTAGAGAGTTCCTGACCCAGTCTGTGGACAACATCCATGGCTATCTCCAGCATGCCTTTCAAGCCATAAAGCCAGTAGGTACCCATGTCTTGCAGGTCACTGCCCCAATTTGTGAAAAGCTGACAAAGGACATTGAGGACCTCCGCAAGCAGATTGAACCCAAGCGTGCGGAGCTGAGGCAGGTGCTGGAGAAGCACTTTGAAGAGTACAGCAATGAGCTGAAGCCATTTGTTGAAGAGTACTTGGCCAAGCACCGCCAGGAAATGGAGACACTGAAGACCAAGTTGGAGCCTGTGGTCAAGAATCTGAAGGAGAAAATCGCAACCAACTGGGAGGAGACCAAGAGCAAGCTGGTGCCCATTGTGGAGGCTCTGCGCGACAAGGTGACAGAGAACCTCCAAGGGCTGAAGACTCAGTTTGAGCCCTACATTCAGGAATATAAGGAGCAAATGGAGAAGAACGTCCAGGATTTCCGTGAAAGCGTAAGATCCGGAAAACTGAGGAAAAAGATGACTGAACTGGGCGAGCAGGTGAAGCCCCATTTTGAGGCTATTGTTGCAGCCGTTCAAAAGGCCATTAACAAGGAGTAAAGTAAACTTATAACAATTCCCTTGCCTTCTTCCTGTCTACCTACACAACATACCAACACCTCAGCCTGTTGGCCTGTCACACTTTTCTCAGAGCATAACAGTTCTTTTTTAAAGCACACACAGCTATTCATGCTCACAATACACTCATATGCACTTTTTACAAATTACCACAAATTAAGGACACAGCTACAAATATATGAACAGTGTTTGGTTTAACATTTATAAATGCCTAGCAAATAACTTTCTTAGGCTGCATTTTGTTAAAACTGAAAATCTTCTTAAATCTAAAATCTTCAGTGTTTAATGCAGTACCAATAAAATTTTCATACTATTTCCTCAGTGTCTTGACTTTTTATTTTTGCTGACTTTATTGTTAAAGTAGTATTATTAATACCACAGTGTGCAAATGAATCCTCCTCAAATACACTATATAATTACTACACATGCTACACATGCTCACATCATATAATTACTACAACATTAAGCATATGTTAACCAAAATATAGCAATTACACAATTAAGATTTAAAGATTTGTCATCCATTCTCAAAGTAATTAGAAGGAAGTAGCATTAATAAAACACTTGTTCAATTCAGACATGATTAATGGGTTGATGTTAAAAATAGCTCCTGATCTGATTTGCAGTTAAATCTAACAATACAGATTGACAATTCTGACAATAAACTTGGCAAAACAAAATGTCTATTCAAAACAAGATGCTTTTGGTATAATATGCAACGTGAATAATTCAATAGATTTCTGACAATTTATTTCAAAGATATGAGTTAACAGGTTTAGTTTTAAACCTGTGCCTAGTTTTAAACCTCTGCCAATGTCTCCAATGTTTCTACAAAACTGACTTATGAGAAAAACTAGATGCAAATGAGTCAATGTTGACATGAAGTAAACATGCACAGCTATTAAATCAGTGTGGACATGAGAAAACACTTGAGCAAAAACACAAAACTCCAAAGGAGACATCATAAGATCTAAACATCTTTATCTTCTGTCCATTAAATCTCATTGCTGTCTAATCTATTGAGGTATGAAAGGATATTTCATGTTCCTCTTCAGTCAGTCACGTTCAACGTTACGTCAACATACTGACGTATGGGGTCACGCTTGGGAGCCCTATCACCTTCGAGTAGTAGAAAACGCGCCAATGAACATCGGCTCGAGAGGACAGAGCCAATGAGCATTGGGGCAAAGGATTTGCATGACGAGGCGTGCCCACCCGGAAGCGGGTATAAAGCCGGCCGCAACTCACTTTCATTCAGATTTTGCTTCTGAGCCAAGTGTGCGCTATTCATGTTCACTCAACTATCGCTTTTGGAGTTCTCCAGCATCTGCTGCATGTGACGGCGCAATCAGTGGTTTTTGCTCGCTCCGGCGGCGGACCGCGTGGCGCTTCGGCAGACCTGGTTATAAAAGAGTATCTAAAGAGTGAATTTCCATTCTAAGAGAGCTCCTACGGACGACGGGTGTCTTTTTAAAGACATTTTCTGTCCATGTATTTCTGGATGCAGTCACTTCCCATCCTCGTCTGATGGCCATGATCACTGCATCACATGCCTGGGCAAGCATGCTGGCGCAGTGTTCGTGGTCACTGCTCTCTCTCTTTGGAGATTGAGACCCCCAACTGGCCTGGGCTGCAGTCCTTCCCCTGGACGAAGGCTGGGGCAAGGTCTTAGGTTATTCTGCCGCCAGGCTATCGCCTAGCAGTACCCCCATTCTCAAGGACAGTTCCCTCCAGTCCAGGCCCAATTGGACATTGCCCGACAGTGAGAAACGCATTGTTTCATCACTCCCGAGTGTGTCCTTTTATTTTGCCAGGGCAGGTGAGGCTGCGTTTGAAGGACGCATTGCCTCCTCACGCGCCTCCCGGCCGGGGCTAATGGCTCAGCGTCCTGTGGTCGGTCCTGCCGCCCCCGGGCGGGGACTGAGACCCGCATACAGGAAGCCACGCGCCCTGTGGCCTCTGCCGCGGCCTGAGCCCTGTACCGGCATCTCTCCGGGCACATCTCTCGCCCCCTGGTGCCGCTTGCACAGAGTTTGGGGGCCTGGCTAGCGCTTCCCAGCCTGTCTTGTTGGCTCATAAGGACGATTACACTCGGCTATGTGATTCAGTTCGTTCAGAGGCATCTTCTCTACCCTGGTGGTAGAAAGTGATGCTTCAGTCCTGTGAGCAGACATTGCAGTCCTCCTGGTGAAGGATGCAATAGAGCCTGTTCCTCCAGCCGAGATGAAGTCCGGGTTTTACAGCCCGTACTTCATTGTGCCCAAAAGAGGAGGTGGGCTGCGACCAATCTTGGATCTGCATGTCTTGAATCGGTCCATGTACAGCTACCCTTCAAGATGCTCACACAGAAATGCATCCTCTCGTGCGTTCGTCCCAACGATTGATTTGCAGCAATCAACCTGAAGGACCCATCTTTTCACGTCTCGATCTTGCCTCGACACAGGCCGTTCCTTCGGTTTGCAGTCGAGGGTCGGGCATATCAGTACAAGGTCCTCCCGTTTGGGCTGTCCCTGTCCCCCCGCATCTTAAACAAGATCACGGAGGCCACCCTTGCCCCGTTACGGGAGGTGGGCATTCGCATCCTCAACTACCTCGACGACTGGCTCATTTTGGCTCACTCTCAAGAGCAGTTGTGCGCTCACAGGGACCTGGTGCTTCGGCACCTCAGCCACCTGGAGTTTCGGGTCAACTGGGAAAAGAGCAAGCTCTCCCCAACACAGAGCATCTCTTTTCTCGGTGTGGAGCTGGACTCGGTCGCTATGGTGGCGCGCCTCTCAGTCGAGCGTGCGCAGTCACTGCTGCGTTGCCTGAACATTGGTGCAGGGCAGGCACGTGCTAGTCTGTACGGACATCACTGCGACAGTGGCGTACATCAATCGCCAAGGCGGTCTACACTCACATCGCATGTCTCTACTTGCCCGCCATCTTCTCCTCTGGAGGCAGCGGCGACTCAGGTCACTTCATACTGTCCACATTCCGGGCGAGCTCAACCGTGTGGCAGATACGGTCTCAATGCAGCTTCCAAGCCCCAGAGAGTGGAGCCTCCATCCCCAGGCAGTCCAGCTGATCTGGAGTCGATTTAGGGAGGCACAGGTTGATTTGTTTGCCTTCCATGAGTCCTCCCACTGCCCGCTGTTTTACTCCCTGTCCGAGGCCCCCCTCGGCACGGACGTGTTGGCACACAGCTGTTGGCACACGCCACACGAATATGCGTTTTCCCCAGTGAGCCTCCTTGTGCAAACTCTGCGCAAGATCAGGGAGGACAGGGAGCAGGTTTTGCTGGTTGCGCCATGTTGGCCCACCCGGACCTGGTTTTCAGACCTGGTACTCCTCGTGACAACCCCTCCCTGGCAGTTTTCTCTGAGGAAGGACCTTCTGTCTCAGGGATGAGGCACTTTCTGGATAACTTTCCGTTATCTCGGCCCATCACCTACCAGTAGAAGGTAAGTATTTAGGGAACCATGAGCTGGTCATCAGGTCAACAGGAGACTGAACCCCCCAAGGCCGCCCCTCTTCCCTCTTGGGACCTTCCTGTAGTACTTCCGGGCTAAGGGGAGCCCCTCTCGAGCCGCTTGAGTCGGTAGAGCTGAAAAGTCTGTCTTTAAGACAGCGCTCCTGACCGCGCTCGCCTCTATCAAGAGGGTTGGGGGACCTGCAGGCACTGCCAGTCAGCAACTCGTGCCTAGAGTTCGGGCCTGCCTACTCTCACATTATCTTGAGACCCAGGCCTGGCTATGTGCCTAAGGTTCCCACCACACCCCTCAAGGACCAGGTGGTGAACCTGCAAGTGCTGCCCGTGGAGGAGGCAGACCCAGCCCTTACTTGTGTCCCGTTCGTGCCTGCACATGTATGTGGACAGTACGTTGAGCTTAGATGCTCCGATCAGCTCTTTGTCTGCTTTGGAGGTTGTCAGAAGGGAAAGGCCCTCCCAACAGAGGTTGGCCCACTCCCAACAAAGGTTGGATAGTGGAAGCCGTTGCCTTAGTGTACACTCCCAAGGCTTGCCGTGCCCCTACGTAGGTGTCCCATATGTAGTGATTCCCCATTGGTCATCCCACGTGTGTATTCTCCACGATAATATGGTTTCCCTGTCATTGAACTCGTGTCTTTCCCTTTGCCAGTCTCTGATGACAGTAGTGCCATCCCAGTAGGTAGGACCTGCACTGAGACCTTCTTATAGGTAGTACTGCCTTGTCAGTCTAGACCTCATCTCCACACATTACCTCCTTTTAGCAGGGTGTGGTCTCCACAGCGCCCTTTCCCTCGTAGGGGGCGCTTTCCCCAGTGTTCTCGTGGCATCTCAAGAGAGGAAGGAGACCCGTGCACCGAGGTGCCTTCTCCTGGGGGGATAAGAATGGCTGTCACGATCTCTCTGCATCCAGGCTCCGCACCCGGTGGGGCTGCGATGGCTGCCTGCACGGAGCACTGGGTAGGTAACGGAGGCAAGGGAGCTGTCGTACAGAGGCACGCCTTGCCTGCCAGTACTGGCATTCCTAGCCCGTAACGTTGGTCAGCTTGCGGCATTTTCCACAGGGACCCCATATGTCAGTACATTGACGTAACTTTGAATGTGACTGACTGAAGGGGAACGTCTTGGTTACGTATGTAACCCTCGTTCCCTGAAGGAGGGAACGCAAATCCGATTCACCGCTGATTGGCCGGGACACATCTCATCTCCTCAGCACAATCTGAATGAAAGTGAGTTGCGGCCGGCTTTGTACCCGCTTCCGGGTGGGCGCGCCTCGGCACGCAAATCCTTTGCCCCAATGCTCATTGGCTCTGTCCTCTCGGGCTGATGTTCATTGGCGTGTTTTCTACTACTCGAAGGTGATAGGGCTCCCAAGTCTCCGTTCCCTCCTTCAGGGAACGAGGGTTACATACATAACAAAGACGTTCACGATCATATGCTGCCACACACCAACTGATTCCTCTATTCTCACTCAATAATCTGAGGTTATGTATATGTAATTAACAAAAATCTTAGTTTAATATAGCATAAGGTTACGGGCAGTGTGTCAGGGGTTCCCTTTCGAGGAAAGCTTGACGCTATGAGGAACGAGTCTGAACACGTGTAAAATCAGGCCTATTTATAGGCAGGTCAAGGTCATGTGATGTTGCATTGCGCTCGTGCAAAATACGTCATCAGCTTTCTTGTCTTCAGGAAGCCTGTTTGTCTGCACGTTAGTCAGGTCTAAGAGAGAGAAAGAAAGATATTAGCGCTAGGAAGCGTCTATTATTCATTAGACATTGTGTCGATGTAGTGACACTAGAGGTTCAACCTTGGGAGACTGATCAATGTGCTTTTTATATAAATAAAAATGCACAACTAATTCAGATCAGCTCAGCAGTGTGGCAGGTGGGACACAACGTCTCGTTGCCTATGTCATGGAATGGAAGTAACATATGTAACCGTGACTTTCTCTTTTTGTCACTCACTCAATGTTGTCAATGTAGTGACACTAGGGGTCCCTATACTAAGCATCACAATGGCATCACAGTGCCAAAATGTATTTAGAAAATGTTTAAAATATGCTTGTAGTAAATGGCACTGGCTTTAATTCTTTGATGCAATGATTTGCAATGACTTGCAATGATTATGCAATGAAAATGCAATTTTTAAACAAAATATTTCAGAAAAAGAAATGACACAATATACAATAAATAAATATACAATAAATAAATTAAAAAAATGAAGAAAAAGGGGTAGTTCACTGCTGGCAAAGTAAGCTTTTAATAAAACATACCTGCCTATTTAGTAAAAGGGGATAAAAGGGCTACCTGACTAGAGAAAACAGAGAGAAAGACGATTGTCTTCCTTTTGCCAAATAGGGCAAATAAAATCTGTAGTTTTCATAAAAACTTTCAACAGACTTTTGCTGACAAATGAGTTTCTCAGTCCAGGTAATAGAAGCAAGCATACATTATTTACATATACTAACATACACTACCAACATTGTAATGATACCAAACAGGTTGAAGAAAGGTGGGTTTTAAGCCTCATTGTGTATTAAAATTATAAAGTGCTTTTGCATTATGGTGCATTTGCACCAATTATAAACTGCATTTGCAGCATAAAGTGCTTTTTTGCATCATATGTTGTACTAGTTTATGGTGATGTTACCTAAATAAAACCAATGCATTTTCTTAATGTATTATATTTGTTTTTTTTAATAGTTGTTGATATCATTCCATCCTGTAGTGCATGATGAGTTTCGGACCGCCTTAATGGAAGGGCCGTTCCATGGCGTTGACCTGGAAGACTGTGGCTACAATGTCCCTCAGACTGATGAGTCCACACTTATGACCATTGCCTACATTACGGCCGGCATATGTGCCCTATTTATGCTGCCTTTGTGCTTCATGGTCTGTCAGTGGCGCTTTTCACACTGCCTTCATCTGCTGGGCACTGGAGACTTTTCTGACAACATATCCCTCCTGAAGTGAGCCATGTCTGAACGCTGTTCGCATACAGGATAAGGCCTCAGAGAAACAGAAACAATGTAGACAATACAGACAGCAACATTGTAATCTTCCTGTTATAGTTGTATATATATACACACACCTGTCTTAAGCCTAACTGTTCCAACCTGGAAGGATTTTGTACTCTGTTCTTGTTTTAGTATATGTAATAATGATCCCTTATCTTAAGAGTTTTAAGCATGGATAGTGAAGTACTGTACAGTTTATGTGCGTCTTTGTGTTTAGGTGCGAGAGAAAGTTGCACTACTAAGATGTCAAATTCTATACTAATAACTGAGCATCAAGATGAACGAGAATCAAATGGAGAACCGATAAAACTACAAAATCATTAAGCCAGATATGCTGTTCCAGCTAACATGGAGATGGCATATAAAAAGATAACATCTTATGGGACAGGGGTATAAGGGATTTGCAACAGTACCATGAAAAACAAAATGAAACACAAAAAAGTAAAATACATTCATTAATCAAATACATGCAATAGAAATTCCTGAAGATTACACATTGAAGGAGAATGGAAGAGTACTGGAGACAAAGGAATAGCTAAATAGAAGAGTCTTTTGGACTGTAATTATATCATTTCACCAGAAGCAGTATTAACAATTTACAAAATGCTAAGCTTAAGTTAGATAGACTAGCTAGCTGCTTATTAAATGTTTGTCCACAAAAATATTGTGACGAGCGGCTCCAAGTGTGCACCACATGTACCTGACTCGGTATAGAGTTAAGTTAACGTTAGCTGTAATTGGATTGCTGGAGGCCATTTTGATGTGCATTATGCCTATTCGGACGATAATTGTAGGTATTTTCGGACGATAATTGTAGGTATTTTCATCATTTAACATTACAGGGGCTAGTCAGGGATTTTATTGCCGTCTAAATCTAAATGTTGGTGTTTCAATTCAGAATTCACTGTCTGAATCCTTTTTGACCACTGCGGAACACAACTGTTGCTTCACTGTATTTGCATGCATTTGTAATATGTACACTTTATTACTGAAATGCTGAGAAGTATTTACAAGAACAATATTTCATCACTGCTCCACCTCAGTGAAAGGAGAAAGAGGGAAATAAACAGGTAAACATTAGAATTGGGCCGTTAAAGCAATACAATGTTAATATAATATAGCCTACAATTAGACTATATACATTAAAAAAATATAAACCAAGCAACTTTATGTTTACCTTATGTAAATAAGAGGCTGCATTATAACTTATTTACACTAATTTTCATATTTTAAAAATGAGATCCATCATTTTGAGTTAAAAAGAAATTAATTTCAATTGCGTGTCTATTTTCTTAGTTTTTAACAGATGTAAATAATCACATAATAAATAGGATATTAATTTCCTATTAACTTAAATCTTATTAAATTAAAAATGTATTTATTTGTATTATTCCAAGAATAGCATTATTACCCATGAGCAGTGCGTTACCTGGTTCGTAGGATCATAGAACTTACTCCTCCTCACAGAACAATTACCGTCCAAATATAGAGATATTGAGCACCCTGCCTTAACAGAACTATTGGACAGTTATTACATATTAAAAACACATTTGTGAACAAAGAAAATTCATGTTGTGTAGTGCACTAATGAATGTTCTTTTCTTAATCTGACTCTGAGTGTTATTGCCTTATGTTTAACTTTGTCTTTTTGGTTCCTTAAGGATGCAAACCAACAATGTTGTCAGGGTGAAGTTCAAAGACAGCAAGAAATATATTTTTTCTTCAAAACCTTTTAAATTTCAATCGTTTTTGGAATGTGGTAAGAGATAAACTTATTATCATAAATACTTTTACCTCTGAATATTATTTAATAGTAATATATTAAGTGTATGATTGTATATTATGGGGTTAAACAATAACTGTTGTAGTTCCTTTGGCATTGCTGGCCTTTTGTCAATTTTCCACGGCTGTGTCTTCCTTCAGTTACCAAGAAATTTGATCTGCCTACAATGAATGTTAAAGTCTTTGATGACTCGAAGACAGAAGTTGATGAGGAAGCATTTGGATATCTGCTGACACGACCAGATCTTGGTGTCCTAGAAAGTTTCATCCCAGGCACAGCAAACCTTGATGGTAAATTATTTGACATGCTTATTAGGTTTTGTGTTTATTCTCAACAACATTGACCAATTCACTGATTTGCATAGGCTAATATGGCCATTGGACTGATTCTTAATAGCTGTGTAGCATGCTACCAAAGTAGCATGAACAGATAATCAGACCATTGATATGGTTTATTTTGAAGATTCTTTAAGCTCAAGCTCATTAGGAGATACTGAGGGTACGTCAGAGTCCGATGACACAGTAATGTTGACTAGAAGCCCTCCTTAAAAAAATCAAGCTGAGGAACATTGTCTTGCCCAAGTAAGGATCACCAGTCTTGCCTCTGAATTACATCTATATAGAATGACTTAAAAATTAAAAATATTACTGACTATATACACTTGTCAGTTGTTAATTTATAATCCCTGCACAATATTGCATCATTTCCCTCCTCCAGATGATCAAAGATATCCTAAAGAGCAGCCCTGGAGGCGAAAAAGTCAAACGAATATGCTCGCACCAAAGGTCTGTCAGATGCCCGAAGACGTGACATGGTGAAAATCTTGGTAGCACATTTGACAAATGAACATGGGTAAGTTGTTCATACATTACTTTGTAAATTGATGTTTATGATGTTATGGGTTATAATTATACTTGCTTTTGGTTTGTGTGTGTAGAACAAGCCCTTCCCGACGTTTGAAGGAAGAATATGCGAAGGTAATCATTTCCCTATTTCCATGCTTGGCTGACCCCAGGAGCAAGCTTGGTTATGTAAATAGCCGTTGCCTCTCAATCTTTTCGATTTACAGTAGGAGGAGACACTCTGTATATTGCAGAGTAAAGACTATCTTCATTATAATTGATATGGCATTTATTGCCTTAATCGGGTAATGTATAACTACTAGGTCTGTTTATTGTTCTCATAGGAACATTATTACAATGCATGGAATTGAGCATTGGGTATTTGGCATGGAGAATCAAAACTCTGCAGAAAGAAGCATCAGAGGGACGGATGAAGCGCCCACGACAACCACAAACAGGTGCAAGATTTGATGTTAAGTCAATGTTTTTATTAGCTTGGCTAATATTTATTAGACTCGTTGTTCTTTTTAAATGCAAACATGTTTTGCATAATCATCAACATTGGGCAAATTTAAATGTCACTCTGGGATAAATGTTTTACATGTTATTTCCTGTCATTTATCTAGTTTTGGCATTAATGCATTGTACTTTGGAAAGAAAAGGAACTACAAATGTGGTTTTCATATTGTCTTAAACACTTTCAGGTGGGCCAACTGCTGACAGACATCTCTACAAAGAAGATTGCTGGTTGACTGATGACCGTCAATGTCAGGAAGCAATTGCCCTGATTGTGCAGCAGCACGTGCATACAGCTGATGAGGCAGTGGTAAAGGAAAAGATGAAGTTAACACTGGCCTATCACCAGAAGCTGCTGCACGACCCTAAAGAGTCAACTGATATTCTATCAATTTTCCTGCGATTCCTGGATATACCAGGCTTGGTATGTGAGACTTAAATTCTTAAACATGAAAACAAACAAATACGAAATCAAGTGCTGTTGTTGTTCTGCAGTAACAGAGACTCATTGGGTAAACAAAGTCAGTTCCTACTGTGGTATCTACTTTAATAACTTTGGCAGATTGATCAAGATTTTGGACTTCTGTTTGGTGATGCAACCTTAGCAAAGTTGTTGGAGAAGTGGTGCATTACCCCAGTTGTATGCAGAAAATTGGACTACTGATACATTGTTGGTGTATGCGTTACTAAGCGAAGCATAACGTTTTTAAAAAGCAGCTGAAAAGCTTTAACAACATAACGAAAACATTAGCATAGAAACACCAGTGCCAAATGGCTTACATTTGGCAAACATTAGATCCAAATGCCATGAAATTTAGTCCTGGGAAAATGGTCTCATTGAATGAAATGGAAGTTGGTGCTGAGATGGCTGGGAAACTTAATGTGCCTATGTGGACTAAGGTCCTAAATGTGAAATGGGTCAAGCTCTGTGGAAACACTTATCGGTCAGGGTTGGCGGTTTGTGTTCAAGTTCAAAATGACATGTCTGTATTTCATGTAATCCAGAATATTGTTATTAAAGATGAGCACATCCTTTTAACAACAACTGCACTGAAAATATTGTTTAGATGAACATATCCATGCTTACAAAGTTGCACATACAATAGAAGCACCTTGTTTTGGAGATTAAGAATATTTTGCACCACGTTGTTTAACATTCTGATGTCTTATGGTTGTGATTCTGATTTGTTTACTCTACCATATAGTTTCATGTAATTCTTTATCATGTCCTCCATTGTATTATCGTATTAAAATTTTTATTTTAGTACTGTTTCTATTTAATTTTTTTTTCTTTTTTCACAATCACAACACGATGACACATTCATGACGACAAGTGAATTAAGTAAGTGTAATGTTGTTTGAAGAGGAGCTTGAAAAATAAAATTGTGAGACATGAGTATACAGTTTGTTGTTACAGTTTGTTGTTGGTTTTATTTTAATACTGAAAAGCAAGTTCTTCATTTTAGGGCTTTTTGAGGGTAAAATATGATTGGTGTAGTTCAGAGGAATAACTCTGGATAGAATTAGATATTCTTTGTAGTTCACTCATAACTGATGATAAACTCTGGAGGGGAAGTAAATTGTGGTAGAGCAAATTTGAAGTTCCTCTGAACTAAAAAAAAAGTAGCAGAGTCAATTTCATGTAGCTCTGAACAGAGTAAAATAGTACAGGAGTTAATTAAAAAAACACTAAATAGAGTCAAATATAACAGAAAGAAAGTAAAATATTAACACTAAACTAAGCATAATTAACTCTGGAAAAACAACTCTATCAAAAGAGTAACTTTTACTCTTTTCAGAGAGGGACCAAATGTTATCTGGCATAGAGTAAAATTTTCTTCAATTTGAGTACATTTTACTCAGGCAAATTTACTGTGCAGTAAGCAAGCCAACAGAGCAGCAGTGTATAGATTAAGAAAAAACCTTGGGAGAAACCAGGCTCAGCGGCAGAGCCAGTTCCCCTCTGGCACGTGTTAATTAAAGCTTACAGTAAAGAGACCGTGTTAAAACATTCTGATTAATTAAAATGACTGCCAGTGGGTGAATATCATGAAATTTGTCAGAAACATACTCCTAATAGAATAAACAACAGCAAAAATTAGAAAAGTCATTTTTAGGACCATAACAAGATTTGTTTCATATTTAAACAATTCGAAACCAAAAATTTTATATATTATTTAAATTGTAACATATTATACATCAGGTTAATATTTGTTGTACCTTTGAATAAAAACACTTGTATTTTTTACTGTAATAAACTATAATACAGTAAAAAAGAATGTAATAATTGTTATGTAATAAATACATGTTTTTCTTTAAACTTAAGGAGTTAAATGTGATGTTTTTGTGAGATTCAACCAAAAGGTCATCTAAATTATGTAACAAATAGCTTTTGTATCATTTTTCTGAACCAGTATGTCCATATGAAAACCATTTATACACTCTAACCCAGACAGACCCTAGTAAATGCACCTAAAATGGTCGCTGCTTATCCTTATCTACATAAACATTCACATGTATTGGGATAAACAGATACAGGCCCCACATACCCCCTCCTAACTGAAACTTCAGATAGCCCAGCAAAATGTGTTTTAAGAAAAATACAGATTAGCTGCTCTTAAACATCTAATAAAATGTAGAATATACCAGCATGTGACCTCATGTCTTGACATGTAAGTGGTAAGCATGACACAATAGACCTTTATGATACATCCTATTTCCGTGAAGCCGTAAGTGAAGCAGTGTATCGCTGCTTCCGGTACCATCGCAATGCAGTCAAAACTAATAGTTGAATCCTCTTGCCGGTGTTATTGCAGCGTACCGGGCTGCTCCAATTCTAAACAATGACACCCTTATTTCAGTTTTCATGATTTCCCGACGCAGAAGAAACTGAGGAAAGCATAGGTGAGACTAATACGGTGGGACGAAGGTCCTTTTAAAGTAATATGGGGGAAAACTTTTGTGTGCAGTATGCATTTCGAAACTGATTATGTCTGTTTCCTACAGAGTGACTAGTTTGAAGAGTGTTTGCAATTTTTAAGTTTTTAATGTCTGAAACTAAAGTTTAGAACTGAAATACTGCAATAAATTTGTGTCCAAATACTGAACCCAGGAGAGCACAAAATACCAGTTGAAACAATATAATGAATATTGTTTCAATAAGTATGACTTAGGGCTAAACTTTACGAACATTTAGCAACCTGTAGTTTACCAGACGTTGTCAGAAAGTTACGAAAGTTTGGTCGTCAGATTACGTTGTCAGTAGGTAACCGCGACGCTGTGACAACAAAAATAATCAAAAATAATCTCAATCTTTAGGCAGACGAAGAAACAACAACACACAAGAAATTTTCATCCTTTCCAAATTTTCGAGCCTTTTTAGGTATTAATGCAAGACGATTCTCTTTAAATACAAACTATGGATTTTTATGACAAGGACATGTTAATACCTAAGATTTTTTTAACAGGATTTGTTTAGTTTGCCGATAAACTGCTACTTAATAGTAATAATAGACCAATTGTCCACTTAAGGTAAGGTAAGCTTTTATAATTTAACCTTGTATATCTTAGCCTTGTACACAGCAAAATCCAGTGTTAACACATTAGACACATTAACACATTAAACGTTTAACACATTAAATCTTTCAAGATCTCAGAGGATGATAAAACAACTCCAAAACAGCATTACCATCTTCACTTATTACAAACCAGTTTGCCTTTATTTATTTCATACAAGTACAAACGCTTTTTGAGAATTAACAGTTAACAGTGATGTTACGTTGCAACTAACAGTTTTGTCCATATTATGGTGATTAGGCAAGGCAGGCATGTGGCTGGGGCCCCCCGACGGCTGACCATTTAAGCAATCAGAAACGTCGTTATTTATATAACACGAAGCAACATATCTGCATCCCTAGGGGGCCCGCTCTCGTTTTCTTTGTTAATTCCAGCTCGTTTTTGTTTCTTTATTTGCAAGATGAATTACTGGTAACAGTACAATAGGGATAGTGGTAAACAGGTTAGTTAGGGTTGCATTAAGCAGCAGCAACATGTATTATAGTGTTTAGCAGGTATTAATATAGGTGGTACTGGGAATGACGCGCACTGCTTGGCAGGTCACTGCCACCATTTACTGTAGCTAAAGCTCGTAAGCACCATTTTTAAGGTGACAATCCGTTATACTGTAAATATGAAGATTGTACTTTATCTTCAAGATTATATTGCACAGTATTATATCTTCTGCCATAAACATGAAGACTGATATTTTGTTTCATCAATCTGTTCGTACTTTAATGTTTTAAAAAATAAACAATTTATGTTCCGTTAGATGTGTTTTGACTTCTTTTTGTATATTATTATATTATATATTTAGGTAATTAAGATATATTAACAAAAGAATATTTTAGAAGGGCCTCTATTAATTAGAATAGAATAGAATCCATTATAATCAGTGATGATGTCACTGGATGCAACACGACAAATGCCTCATTCCTAATGGGTTATATTGTCTTTTGACATGTATTTGAAGGTTTAAGCTAGTTTCAAGTGTGTCTCTGTAAAATCTTTGATACTTGTGTCATCTTAAGCCAAATTGCATGACAGAATTTACAAATTACATTTTGGTATTATTAGGTTTTAGTATTTATTATTAGGTTTTATTATAACAGATATTTTATAATCTGTTATGGCTTTTATCAAACCTGTAGGTCGTTAAGAGAGCTGTGCACATGATAAGTGCTGAATGCAGATTATTAACCTTATTAGACCAGAATTATTCTTAGCCAGAATTTGCAGCAGTTTGTTTCAGCACAAAAATGCTGTAAAAATGTTGCTAAACAAATTGATGCTATAGCTATACACTATTTTTACAATTTATTATAGGCCTAATATTAATATGTTGAGTGCATGGGCAGGAAAGTAAAAAGGCAAAAAGTGGGTAAAATTGTTGTAGTCAAACTAAACAGTTGTCAGAGCTGTTTTCTGTTTTGTTGGGCTGGCATGTTTCAGTGTTTTTGCAATGTAGCATTCCACATCCTTTCCCCAACATCGGACTTGCACTTCATGACAGCCTCTGGAACAAAACAGAAATCACAAATAATATGTAAGTACTATTTATTTCAGAGATCAAATCTATAATATCTGTGTAAATATCTGTATTTATAATGGTTTTAATTGTAAGTTTGTTAAAAGTATTTACCCAAAAACAAAAGTTGTCATCATTACTTGCCTTCATGTCTAATCTTTAATTTAAATTAAGTAATCATTTAAGTGTTAATACTGATTTATCATTTACAAGTTAAGTGAAATGTTTTTTGGCATAGTGATTTGTTTAAAATACTCACTTTTGATAACTTTACACACTGTTGTATTGATTAGTGGCAAATTCTCCCTCTTTCTCTTTAGACTCCAGACAATGTTTGTTCCAACTGCCCTCATCACCCTCCTCACACACTCCCCTGGATTGGCCCCACCAATAAGGCTGAGATAATTAATCTGTGAAACACCATGCAGGTAATTACATTTAACAAGAAACTCATTGCCATTTTAAACACAGGGTAGATAACATTTCCAGAAAACGTTTTCATGTCTCTTCACATCTTGATAGCTGATAATATCATGATAATATCATTTATGTAAAGTGATCTAAATATATTTATATCAATATATTTTCTGTGGACGGTGCAGGACCATAAAATGTTTGTCCAATCATTCACTATTAACCCTGATGTTGCTTTAAGTACACTAAACATAAATCTTAAAATATTCCGTCCATTAGTCAATGTTTTGAGTTTGCTGAACAATTTGCATATCTTTTCTCATTCTACTAGAAAATTTGAGTTAAATCAATTTATCTTAGCTTATTTTAGTCTGTTGATTGACATGTTTGAAAACTGACACCGAGCACTTTGTATAAGTTGCATAACCAATAAACTAGTGTGAGCTAAACAAATTGTTTCATATTAAAGAATGCTGCAGAGGTGAAATGTTTTGACATCTTTTAGAGGCATTTTTGACATCTGTGATACTAAAAATAGAGAGCATAGCACATTTTTTAGTGTATTTATGTGGTTTGATTGCAGGTGAGGGCGACAGGTCAAGCAAACTTTTGACTGTATGCCTTGTGTATGTCTACTTGTTGATACCAGCATTATCTCAAATAAGTTGTTTTCGTATGGACAATGGAAATAAGTACAGGACTAATTGATTTTGTTTGTTGGTGTAATAACAAACAGTAGAGACAAATAAAGCTTATAAAGCGCTTTTTTCAAGCGTATGAACATTAGTAGTATTAGCATCTTTTAAAAGTGCCGTAACTCAATTGAACACATTCTAATTTTCTTTCTGTCTTAATACAAACGCTTTTGGAACATTGCTGCACAGAGAGACAAATAGTTACTTAAGTTTCTAAGTTTTCTATCAAACTATATCTACATTTCTATCCAAGTTTGTGTGACTTTTAGTCTTTTTAGTCTTGTTCTCTTTTTCTGTTCTTTCTTGTTTCTAATGGTCATTTGTCACTTGTATAGTTCATTTTCTGAAGAAAATGTGAGTGGCATTTGCCGTGGCAAAACGCAGGCCAGAATATGTCAACAATCTTAACATGTTTAAGATGATGTTAACATGATGCTGGCAAGATGCTAGCATGACTTAATGTGATGTTAGCATGATGCTAGCATGACTTAGCTTGATAGATGTACTAAAATATGGCTTATTCATGATGTTAAAAAGTTCAAAAGGGCCAACTCCCATGTCTCTATGATGTTCTGGTGCTGAGATATAGCTAATACGTTTTGGTTGCTAGGGTGCTCTAAATGGTTGGTAGGGCATGGATGGACAGGTTCCACAGTAATAATTAAAGACTACTTGCCAGTCTGAGTCAAAAGAGGCCACCCACCTAAATGGTTGGTAGGGCATGGATGGACAGGTTCCACATTAATACTTAAAAACTACTTGCCAGTCTGAGTCAAAAGAGGCCACCCACATGTCTCTACGATGTTCTGATTCTTCTCACCTCTTTATTGGAAGTCAATGGGGGGTTGCTAGGGTACTGTAACTGGTTGCTAGGGCATGGCTATGAAGTTGAAATGTCACCATGTGTTGCTGCTTACTAAGCCGAGTGATATGAGCCCACCCCCAAGTCTCCACAACATTCTGATGGGGAGCTATAACATCACAAAATTCAGCCCAAAGTTAAGTCTATAGAGATTTTCACCCACTTTTTCGTACACCCTAAAAACATTGTACACCTGATTGCTTATAAAAGTCAAAGCACACCTCCCCACAATAAGCCAGTTGATTTGACATCTGATTTATGGGTTTAAGACAAACCGTGCGGGACGAGTAGCGTGTAGAAATTGTCCAAAAAAGTATGGCGGATAATAATAGTGATGCTTTGCTTCGCAAGCACCACTAATTACGCACGTTGATGTTAGTTTTTAACACCTAGGGATATACATTTAACACGGGGGATTTAGCTGTGTATGAGCGAAACATTGCATTGCATGTACTTTCAAAAAGCAACTTACAAGTACATGCTGATCAATGCCAGTTGATTGCTAAAACCAGTATGTAGGTCTCCACTCTAACAGTTTAAAAGCAGTATTACACTTAAAGTGCTGCTGTTAAACTCAGAATAACAGCAGAGTCTGCCCACAACACGTTTCTATTATCAAACTCGGTTTACTGTAACAAGCTGATAATTTGAATGTGAGTGTGTTGAAATGTTAAATAAAGCAGACTTATAAAATGTGCATAGCAGTAAGTTCCTAAAACCAGGATTGAAAATCAGTGTTCTAACAGCACTTTTGATTTTTGTGTAAATTTGTTAATCTCCATTTCAAACTGTTTCAATAGATCAAGGAAATGTCATAACCCCATGAAATATTAACCAACTACTTGCCACTCTCTTTCTGAAATCACTGTCTTTAAGGCGGTGGTCAAGGGTTTCTAACTCTTCTTTAGTCTGTGCAATATTAAGCTCCAGAGTGTCTTCCTCACTTGGCTGACCCTGACCTCTCCTAAACAAGAGGATAATTTCTCTCTGAGTGGCTGCCAGGCTTTCTACCTTTTGTAGCAGAACCTGCAGCGTTTCTGCAATTAGAGAACACCAGTTTACACACCTCAGTATGTAGTAATGATTTTTCTTGATTTGAAATCCTGATATATATTGATCAAATTGTTCCCATTAACATCATGCTAAGTTCTCAAATGTTATCCAATAATTAGGTGAATCTATAAAAAAAGGACTTTGACATGGTCTGTGAATTAATTGACAGTTTATCATTACAGTGATGTTCTCTTTTTGAATAATTTTAAATTAATACATTTTTTAGAATGCATAAAGGTGTACCTTTAAGCTCTTTCTTCGATGGGTCTTCCCAAGAAACCCTTGCCAACATTTGTCTTTCCTCTGAAAAGGTAACATTAATTTCCAAGTTATAATATGTTTCTTTTGTACATTAAGCTCTTTTAGCTTACAATAAACCCTTTTACACAGGTTAGTTCTAATGTAGTTTGGTGTACTCTGTTGAGCGTTTGGTGTGTAAAGTTGCTTTGGCTTTAATGGCTTTAAAGGTGGAAAGAAAGATTTACTGATGTAAACACAAAACCCTGTGTCTTACTAATCACCAGCGTAATGTTTTAAGCAGCTGCAATCTCCACTGAAATAGTGTTGCAGCATCAGTGCTGTCATCATACCTTTCAGGGTTTTTTTGGCCTCTTTGTGTTCATTTCTAGATTACTCTCTACAAGCAGAATGATATTCAGCTGCTTTGCACAGCTTGATTGCTCTATCAAAACTCCCTGAAGATGACAAGCCAATAATAAAACAGTGATGTACACTGTAATGTACAATGTAATTGTAATGTACAATCACATAACTTAATAATGAATTCTAAAACATATAAAAAAATCTTACCAGTTTTGCAAAAGGGAGTTTCTTGCCTTTTTGCCCTTTTAGTTGGGTTTTATGTAGATATATATATATATATATATATACTGATCTGTAAGGTACATGCTCAATAACTGTAACAAATTGCAGCTTTAATAGATAATTACAATTTTATGTAGTTATTTTTAATCAAGATTGTATTGTTGACATGGATGTTTGTGAAAAGGTTTGGGGATCCACCTTGTTTTTTTTGTTGTTGTTGTTATAATTGTATACCCCCAGAAGAAATGGGGGTTTACATCTTTCTCCTCATCAGTGATCTCGCAGCCAAGGTCATCATCTAGAATGAATGCTCTATCCTTATTCTTCTTTGTTTGTCTCTCTGTGTTTTATTTCTGTTGTGGATAAGCGTCTTTCCTCTATCCTGCAATCTTGCAAAGTGGGTGTGTTCCACCCCTTACCATCCTCTTCAGTGTATTCAGGTATGCTTCAAATATTCTAAAGGAATCATCTGTGCGAAGAGTTTTCTGTTGCTTGAAATGTTACTTTATTAAACCATTCACCTTTCTGGTCACATTTATCAAAGCCATAGTACCCAGAGCACAGCTTTGTGCCTCGGATAAAGGCTTTCGCTGGAGCGTCACACACAATGCATAAAACCCTTACAGTGAAGTTTCTCTCCCTATATTGAAGGCCACTTTCACTCAAAATAGAAAACCGGCTATTAATTTACTCACCCTCAGGCCATTCCAGTTGTGGGTGACTTTCTTTTCAATAAAACAGTACACAAGATTTTTAGTTGAAAGCGTCTTCATTGGTTAATCATAAAATGCAGTTCAACTATTGCTTGTCTCTTTAGAGTCAAAAAAGGCGATATAGGCATACATGTGTCATGAAACAGGTAGTCCCAGTCTTTGATTCTGTTTGGTTGAGCTGCGTTTGTCACAAGGATTTCAAAATGCGTTCAAAACAGGGCTTTGGATTTCAGTTCTTAAATGGCGATGAACAGTTTGCATATTTACAAACCCATGTATTCATGTTTACATGGAAGAGAGAATGAGACACTGCAGTATACCACTTGTATTAGTATGAAAAGAGCAGAGTGAAGAGGGAAAGTGTGTGTGTGTGATGCGCTCTCTGCTCATGGTAAACACATTCTTTAGAGTGCCAACTTGACCTAAAAGTTCTGGTCGCTTCGTTAGGCAGGTACAGAGTTTCACTTCTTATCAGAACTGTTGTCATGGGGAAGGAAAACATCATTATTTTTCTGAAGTAATTAACCGAAACATATAATCAGCTATGTTGCAACCACGCTGAAACCTGAACTATTGATAAACGAAAAATATGAGATGTACTGTTTGAGAGAGTGGGTGAGTCTGGCCAGCTTTCTCTCTCACTCAGAAGGCTGTCTTTAGCCGCACCTAGTTTGAAATAGTATAAAAAATGGGGAAAACTTCACCACGAGTAGGAGCTCAGCCGTGGGATAAGCGCGCATCGCCCGGCATCTTCTCAGACAAAGTGTTGGTCTCCTACTCGGACAGAATTTTGGGCTCCCCAGTCTAAAGGTGAAGGTAGGCGATGGTGGCACTCCCGAGTGTATATATGCTTTGCAATTTTACTTAACCATATTATCATATCAACTGGAATCACTAGTATTGTAATCAAGTCTGTCATATTGAATTGTAATCAAGTCTGTTATATTAAATCAAACAGGTTTTGTTATTATGATTTTGTCATTTCAATGAATTACACTGAATCAAGTCACGGTCACTTACTCATTTATTACATTTGATTAAAATTATTATTATTATCTTAATTACTTTGTGTGGACCTTCTTTTAATACCTTTTTCCTCTATATCTGTGCATGAGCTTCTATTTCTGACATCTTTGGTCAGAACTGAATCAGGTCTTATTGGTCATTTGGTTGATCACTGAATCACACCAAAACATTTCTAAAACATTTTTAAAATATTTTAAGACACCACTTCATGCTCATCAGACTGCAGAGTTTAGTGGTAACTGCTAGTTGATAGTAAGGCAGTGTTATTACCTAAACGGGGCAGATGCAGTGTGTTTGTGTGTTATATGGTTTATTTTTTTTTTATTTATTGCATGACTGATGTGTATTCCTGACAGAAATTACTGTCACATTATGTTTATATCATAAACAGCTGCCTTTTATAGGTAAATGTTTTAAGAGTAAAATCAGTAAAACATTGATAAGATCTGGAGTTTAAGTAAAAATTTATCAAAACATTACCAAAACATGCCAGACATTACACAGTGTTTACAGTCTTAAATCATTTAGTCACTACTAAATGTCTTACCTGTTTTATTCTTTTTTTTCAGGGAAATGAATACAGGAAATGTCTTGCTGTGTCCATGTGGCTTTGTCTTCTGACCACCCTTATGCATTCACATTTGGCTCATTTTAGTTCCATACATGCTAAAATGTGCAGTGTGAGGTGATGGACTATTTTTCATAAGCAGCCTATTGTATATTTAAATTTCGTTATGTTTGTCCTATTTGTTTGTGTAATACATTTTACATTTAATAATTGAATTATTTAAAGTTGGGTATGATCCTCAAATATAGCAGTCTTATGCCTTCTTTGTGGTGTTTTTGTTTTCCATTCATCTGATGTATTTTAGTTGACATCTGATGACAATTTAGTTTCATGGAAGAAAACAAATACTGCAGGTCTGAATGACACAGGAAGGGAAATTGACAACTTTGTTTATCAGAAGAGCTGTTTATTTTTCTTTATTACTACATAGAATAAGCTTGATGGGTAATATAATATACATGGGTGATTATTAGAAGTTTCAGGAAGCTGTTTTGTTAAACTAATGTGAATCGTGTTCCTGTTAAAATAAGCTGTTTGAATAAGGTCCCGTTTTTTGTCTGTAACCAAAGGCTCTAAAGTCCTGTACATCCTGACATTAGAAGTTCACAGGATGTAACATATAGGATGTTAACATAACACAGGATGTTAGATATATTTAAATCATTTGTTGGCACAAGATAACAAGATTAAATCAGTTTTGCCGAAACATGAGTTAAAACATTAACAATTACTGCCTTTGTAATATTAGCCTTTGTATTACAAATGATAAACGTGATGGTGAACAACGTGTATTGTAATTACCACAAACACCCAACAAATACAAAAGTAATGTAGAAATTTAATTTTGCTGTTGTGACTAGGATACGTTCTACAGACAGTCTCCGGCAGGTAAGATAATAAACATAACGTGGACATTTAATGGTAATGGAATTACAAACCTGTAACGTTGCAGTTCCGTTGCCAATTAGCAAGTCATGAATTACCAAAAAGTACGAATAAGTTACGTAACTGGACAGTGTTTGGTCACCTTTCAACGTTAGGACAACGTAATGGCGACGTTGTGAACTGGTCATGAAATTACGTGCCTATGACGTTGCAGCTACGTTGACAGTAAGTCATGAAATTACCAAAAAGTACGAATAAGTTACGTAACTGGTACGTCGTGTGCTAGCTGGGATGACATTAGTAGGTTTGGGTTAGCATTTATTTCTTTGTAGACTGCGCAAACTGAATAAAAACGGCTTACCGCAGACATACAGTTTATTTGCTCACATTCTGTAAATCAACATACTGTTTTAGAGGTGGCTTTGTTTAGGCTAAATCAATGTTAAACACAATTCATAGCAAAACGTCTCTCTTAGTACTAAGCTGAAGCTAACAGGATAACTAGCAACCAGAATATGTTGACATTGCAATTGACTTAAATATAAACTTTAAGAAGAATCATTTGTATCCACGAGGCTAAATCTAAATTTTTATTCGATTTTTTCTTCCACCTTCAAAGACGCAACGCTTCCGTATTGCCGGCTTCTTATTCACGCTTAACTTAGCTTAAAAGGAACCGTGTAGCTTTTCTGTTATTCATGCTCTTGTAAATGACAGGGCTGCGTGTGTATAAGTAAACAATAAGTACAATAAGTAAACTAAACTTGGAGATGTAAGTTAGCACATTTACAATAGCCTGCCTGTTTAAAAGTGCAGTATTTTATAGGGCAATATCCTACACTAGGGTTTCTGCATATTCATGTAAATACATATATTTGCAAAATATAGATATATAAGGTTTAAATATACAGGACTTATATCATTTGTAAGTTATGGACCCTTTAATATACCTTCACTTTATTATCTCTTTATAGTTATTCTATTATCCCAATGCCTCCACCTTATGTGTAACCTCATGTTTAACTGTGTCTTATCTGTTGTACTGTCATGTTACTTATCTGTCTGGGTATGTGTCCTGTTGTGGTATTGTAAGTCTGAGCCTTTCACAAGAACACAATATTAATGAGGAAACCATAGCCACAGTTGAACAAGACAAGGTAATGGGTCATTGTTTATTAGTATGCAAATGTATATGTAGGAGGATAGTTTTAAATGTATTTTATACCACAGATGCCATTTGATTGAGCTTGAGCTCTCTGGATTCATACGTATTTTGTGAGGTATAATGTGTTTTATGCCTTGATGTAAGTACATTTGTATGTGTATGTTTATTTAGTATATGTTATTAATGTTCCACGAGTGTTTGCAGTTACCATTGGTGAGTTCTGAGCACTGTAGCGTCCGTAATTTGCTGCTAGAGAAACACGCTAATTAGCATTGGCATTCACCATATTATTATACTGTAACACGTCTGTTTACACAACGCGTCATTACTCAACTACATCATGTCTTTTTGCATTGATTATGTTGTTATTAATGTTAAGGATGCAGACTTGATTGTCTAATCAGTGTTTATTATCATGTTTATCATGTCAGTGTGAAAATGTTTCTCAGAATATGGTTGTAATTATATTTCTTTATTGTTCCTTTAGACCATAAATACAGATATCATTGCCAAAGAATAGTTGGTGCAGATGACAACCCAAAAAATGTTTAATAAATGCGTCCTTGTGAAGAATCTCTTCTCTAATCACTAATTCTCTTACCAGAATCCTGTCCATATTTGGCCGCCTCAGCCAGCTACCCAGATATTAAGTGTAATGGCACCTGATTTATCATCAAATGCAGCGCATTATTATTTCCCTGTTACTTTTTAGTGTTTGAAGTATGATTATTTTAGGGGATCTTCATTAAATCATGTTCTTTTTCATTCTGACAGACCCTGATCAGTGTTGCGCACAGAAGAGGCTTTTTTATTTCTGGTGACATGCTCTCCACACACTGCACAATCTGCAATAGCAACAACATAACAGGACAAGAATAGTTTTCTGTACGTTTAGCAGCGCTGAAGAATATATGTATATAGAACAGATTAAAGAAGAGGTTAAATAAGTATGCAGAAGTATTTAAAGTTATAAAAAAATCATACCACATGAATGTATAATTATTTTATGTACATATAAATCTGATGAAAATGTGTGATGACCTTGTAATTCATTATCACAGTAATGTTGCAATAACAAGGAAATAAATGACGTTTGCTATGATTAGAGAGATTTTTGTCTAATCATAGCAAATGTCATTTATTTCCTTGTTATTGCAAATGTGTTCTTTTACAATAGTGAATGCTGCCTATCAACATTTGTCATTAAACACCATAAATTCGTATAGTGGTTAAGTGATTTAATGAATACTAACATTACTACAACATTAAGGGTTTCCATTTAGAGCTTAAATTAGTGCAAATCTAATATAAAATAGCACATGTATTTAAACAAATGGTATAATAAGCATTAATAGAGATCAATAAAATAGAGATCAAGAGACTGTGTGAGTGAATGTGTATGCGTGTTGCTTGTGCAATGTGTGTGTGTTATGTGAGTGTGCGTGTGTGATGCCTGTGTGTGAGAGATGCATGTCTGTGGGGTCAGTGGTATGGAATACTTATAAGTCCCACTCAAAATCCATCAATTTTTTAAGCAGACTGGACACACGAGGGACACAAAGTTTTCTTTTTCTGGGTGACATTCCCTGTCCGCTCTGATATGACTCCTCCAGTCTTGGTGCCCTTTTCTGGATTTATGCTGATAAACCATCTGCAAAATGTGGGTTTTTAGAATTAATGAGGGAAAAAGATTACTCAAAGAGAACATACAGATATAGCAAAATCTATTCTTGTATCACAAACACTTTACTTTGTCTGGAAAAAAAAGGGGGCTTTCTTAACAAGCCCTCTTTTGGGATCTCGTTCAAGCATTGCCATAACACATCTTATACCCTATTATTTCAGCCATGTCTGACAAAATTGTAACATGCACATAATCATCATTTTAATGCCAAAGAAAAATGGGTCCTAGAAGAGTTTCCTTCATTTCAAGGTTTCCACCAACGCCTCAACACTGAAGGACATTTTATTTCTTTGACAGTTAACTATGGCTGATCATCGGGGCTCAAATATTTTTAATAGAAAATGTTTTATTTGATGTAGATTCCCTGTTTATTAGGGCTAAATGATTCAATGAAACTGAATGTGGCTTCAGCTTGGTATTGAAGATTGAAATTGTAGTAAGCAGACAAAACTGCTGTAAGCCCAGAGAGAAAAGCCGACTGGATGCCCTCACAAATTATGTGTTCCTGAAATCTCCCTTCTTATATTACTGGACCTCAGTGCAGCTTTTGATACCATAGATCATAAAATTCTTCTTGATAGACTGCAAAACTATCAAGTTTGGCATTAGTGGTCAAGCACTAGCCTGGTTTAAATCCTATTTAACTGACCGTTACCACTTTGCCTATGTTAACAAGAAAAAAGTCTTGTTACTCTCAGATCAAATATGGCATGCCACAGGGTTCAGGTCTTGGTCCTATTGTTTTCTCATTATATATGCTTCCGCTTGGAGATATTATTAAGAAATATGACATCAGTTTTCACTGCTACACTGACAATACTCAGCTTTACATTTCCTCAGAACCTGGCAAAACCCATCACTTTTCTAAGCTAACAGACTGTTTTAACGACATCAGAAAATGGATGGCCAACAACTTCCTCCTGCTTAACTCGAATAAGACAGAGGTCTTGATTACTGAACCCAGTAGCTCTAAACTAGATTTGACAGACTACAACATCCTTATTGAAGGTTGCACTATTGTACCAGCTTCCGCAGTTAAGAACCTCTGTGTGATGCTAGATAAGAACCTTTCATTCGACAGTCACATTTCCAATATGTGTCGTACCCCACCTTAGAAACATTTCCAATATTTGTCACATGCTGTCTGTCTCAGATGCTAAGAAGCTTATCCACTCATTTATGTTTCAAGAATTGACTATTGTAACTCATTACTGGGGGGGTAATGTCACGCAAAACAAATAAATAAGCTTCAGCTGGTCCAAAATGCAGCTGAAAGAATGCTCACTAGATCTAAGAAATACGACCACATAAGCCCAATTCTAGCAACACTGCACTGGCTACCTGTAAAGTATCGCATTAATTTTAAAATACTATTAATTACTTATAAAGCCCTACATGGTCTAGCGCCTTCATATATTCGTGAATTACTTTCAGATTACAATCCATTGCGGACTCTGCACTCGCAAAATAATGGTCTGCAAATAATTCCAAGAATATCTAAAACGTCTAAAGGCGGCAGATCTTTCTCCTACCTAGCACCAAATCTATGGAATGACCTCCCCAGCAATGTCGGGACTCAGACACACTCAAGGAGTTCAAATCTAAACTAAAGACCCATCTCTTCAGACAAGCATTCACTTAACTCAACTACTGTCACACCTAGGCCGCAACAGCTAGGCGTAACCAGAACCGAGCACACTTTTTACCCACTTTACTACATGGCTTTAACATTCTGTGTGAACGGCCGCTACGCTAATATATGCCTGTTTTGTTTCCCTCTCTCTATCTTCCTCTCTCCCTCCCTCTCCTCCGAGGGACTCTGAGCGATACAGATTAAGTCCAGTTTAACGAGACAATGCTCACAACAGTCTGACCAAGGAGGGGGTGACCACCATGGGAACTGTGAAAAATCAACCACCACCATAAACCTATTACATTAATGCAACTGTTAATCTGTACTTATATTTTTAGTAAAATACATGATTTTGTCTATACCAGCAGTCTGATGTTATAGCTGCTTTCAGTGTCTTTTAACGTCGGCATCCTCGCCTAAACATCCCTTATCTGGTGATTTTATATTCATTTTATATGAATATAAAATCACCAGACCCAAATTAAAACTAGTCATTACTATAATTCAATACTTAAATCATAACAGCACTACGACGCTGCAAACATAAAAAACTTTAAATCAGAATACTGACTGCAACGCTGTAAATCTATAAACCCTTACACCAAAGTACTAAAAAACAAGTAACACGTCAGAGAAGAAATGACCCTCCCGGTGAGCCTGGGTTCTCCCAAGGTTTTTTTCTCCACATTCATCATTGGAGTTTGGGTTCCTTGCCACTGTTGCCGTGTTGGAGTGCTCACGGGGAGACTGTGGCTAATAGATATTTTGATACTCCATAGTTAATATCTGACTTGATACTTAGTTATTGATGATTGATAATTGACATACCATTGTTACTGTATCATTGTATATATTTCCTTGTTTTTTCTTTTTCTTCCCTGTACAGCGACTTTAAGACAATGCCACATTGTAAAAGCGCTATACAAATAAAGTTGAATTGATTTGAATTGTTCCTCAAGGCTGATCATCCAGTGCTGAATACAGTTTCCTGGTGTTTCACCTGAACCTTTAAAAAGAGAAACCCATTTCAGCAGTGAAATAACATTAATTTGACATTGCCAGATTGCAAATAAATGCAAGGAAAACTTCAGTCGCATGTGTTGTGGCAACACTGGATTCAGTGAGATTTACCTCAGATGAATTTTTATGTTTCCTTGACTGGTGAGAAGTAGATATTACTGTAAATGACCTATCACACTGCCTAAAAGGGCATACCACTCTTCGTCCCTCTTTAATGTGCGCTTTAAGATGCGAATAAAATTGAGTCAGTGTCTCACATTTGGCACTACACAAGTCACCATTGCATGCAAGGCCTACTGCAGGACTGCTACTTTTTAGAACCTCCTGTTGCAGGTTTGGATACAACAATGAAGCAGCAAGTTAGGGATATTGCTATGAATCCTCATGTGCTTCACATAGGCCACTGTAGTACTACATTGATGTACACAGAACTGACATGAAAACATGGTGACAAGTCACTGGACTATCTGCACATGAAACAATTTTCAGCCAAAAGTAATCCACATCAAAATAAAATGTCCATAAGAATTCTGTGCTGGGCAAAGTAACACTGCAGTATAAACCTGCTATACCAAAACTATGAATAGGAATTACCTTTAATAAGAATTATATCACTTAACTACAAAAGCAACCTGGATTGATGCCAAAAATAGGCCTATGACCAACATAAAAGTAACAAAACAAGCACAACGGTACTATAAAATCCCCCTCAGAATAAAGATATATACATAATACAACATGCTTACTCAAATTTGCAATCACAGTGACACCGCATTTTTTTAAATAATGCAACAGTGTTTAAAAAACAACTTTGCAAAAGAATTCTCTCATGTTGAACGAAATTTACCCTGTAACCGGGAATAATATAATCTCAGCTAATAATAAGTAATCTATCACTTAACTACAAAACCAACTTGGATAATGCAAAATGCCCAGCAACATAAAAGTAATTTGACAAGCACAACAGTAATGTTACTACAAAAAATAATCCCCCTCTGAATAAAGATATGTACAAATTAAAACATGCTTAGCCAAATTTGCTATGACACAGAAATTAAGTTGTTTTTTCCTAACGCTGGAGGTTTTGTGAATTCCAGAAAAGCAAGCTGATAGCCTAACAACGAACAACACCGGCCATTTCAGCACATTACAGAGACATTGTAATTTCAATTCAACAATGTTCACAATGTGTTTGAAAAATAACTTCGTATATCACTGAAAAGAGCTAATAAAAAGATGTGTGTCTTTTTATTATTTTTTTATTGTCCAATGTGCACAAACAGGTTAGTTGCAGTAGTAAATAATGTATTTTGTCTATGATATCATGCAAAGCAAATCAGTGTATCTTCAAATGAGGGTTTTTTAAAGTTGCTTTGCAACCACTGAAATAAAAACCTACACAAAAGACATTAATAAACTGTATTGTGACCATTTATAGCACATTCAAGCTTTATTCTTAGTTCTCACTTCAATTGCTATTTGTACTTAAGTACTGTAGTTTGAAATCTAGTGATTAGAGTGTGTCATGATTCCATTTTTTATTTTTTGAGATATATATTTTTTTAAACAGTGTTCACAAAATTGTATTTACAATATTTTCACACTTGTGCTACCTCAATGCAGTTTTTCACTTTTGTTGTTAATACAGTTCTTGTACTAATTGTTAATTTCATACATGCCCTCAATAGCTCACCTCAGGAAAAATCATGTCTGTAATAAACTGCTGCTTCTCATATACAATTCTATCCACTGAGAGCAATTTTTCCAATGTTGGATTATCTCTTCAGTCTGGAGTAACAAGTAAAAAAAGGACAAAAATAGGTTACATTCCCCATGTCTAAGACATTACTTAGATAATGAATCTGAGGGTATCTGACTGACTTTGCAACATGCACAAATTTTGTATTTATAAAAACAGAAACATTTTATGTACATCCTATTTGTAGCTCTACATATATTTTAATAAAAATGTAGTTTTACAGTTCAGCATTACCTCAGTTTATTTAACTGGTCGGCGTAGCACCCACAAATAGCAGCCCACGTTATTGCTTTAGCAGATTGTGCAGTGCCTGGAGAACAAATGTCTCACCAGAAATAAAACAGCCTCTTCTGTGCGCAACACCGATCAGGGTCTGTCAGAAATAAAAAGTAAAGGACATGATTTAATGAAGATCCCCAAAATAATCATACTTCAAACACTGAGAAGTACCAGACAATAGCAGTAATAATACGCTGCATTTGATAACCTATTTTGATACAACCTAATCAATGCTAATAGACATGATATAGTTGTGTAATGATTAATGTACGTTATTAATGTAAACATACGTATGATACAATATAATAACACAGCGAATGCCAATGCTAATTAGCATGTTTTTTCTCAAATTAAGCACGCTACGGTGCTCAGAACGTCGCCGATGGTAACCGCAAACAATCGCGGAACATCAAGGCATAAAACGCATTATACAGAGCATAAACAGCCGTGCAGAAATGAGCACTCACTAAATTGTGTACCTTGTCTATTGAATGAAGCCCATATGATCATCATTCGCCTGAATCGTGGCCACCAGAAAGGATGTTATTCCCTCATCATAAGAAGTCGTGGTCACGAGACAGGATATCGTTCTCTATGATAAGAAGTCTTGGATAATAGGATCTTGAGGGAACCACTTCACATCACATGGCCACGACATAAGTACAACCCCAAATCAGAAAAAGTTGGGACAGTATGGAAAACACAAATAAAAAAAAAGTAGTGATTTCTAAATTTACTTTGACTTGTTTTTTATTGCAGACAATACAACAGCACATTATTTAATGTGTTCCTCATGATTTTTATTGTTTTTTCTTCAAAAAAACAAAATTCCTATTTTGGTTCTTGCAAACAATTTTTTGAAATTTTGGAAAAAATTTTGCACTGGGTATATTAGGGTATCATATTTTTATTTGTTAACTAAAATGGTGTTTTCTATAAGTAAAACATCTTTATGTGGTACATTATGGTTGAAAATGACCTGGATGTTATTTGGGCAAAAGCAGACCATATTCAAATATAGCATGTTAATGTCACCCCCTAATCTTTTCCCATGAATAGAATACATTAGATTTGGCCACCTCACAAATAATGGCAGTGTTTTTGACGTAAGAGATGTTATGTGATTTTTTCATAGATATTTGTTGGGATTGTGTTTAAAGAGTTATGTGGAAGATCACTGCTTTGTAATCTTGTCACCAGGTCAGATATAAAAAACTATATTAAAAGTCATTAATTCAATTCAACTTTATTTGTATAGCGCTTTTACAATGTGGCATTGTCTCAAAGACGCTTTACAGGGAGGAAAAAGGAATAAACAATGAAATATAAACAATGATACAGTAACAACGGTATGTCAATTATCCATCAATCAGATATTTGAAATACAGAAATATACAAGAAATGCAGATATATCAATCAGTCAGATATTTACTATGGAGTATCAAATATCTATTATCCGCAGTCTCCCAGTGAGCACTCCAACACGGCAACAGTGGCAAGGAACCCAAACTCCAATAATGAATGTGGAGAATAAACCTTGGGAAACCCAGGCTCAACGGGAAGGTCATTTCTCCTCTGACGCGTTACAGCTGCAATCAGTACTTTGGTGTAAGGGTTTATAGATTTACAGCGTCACAGTTAGTATTCTGATTTAAAGTTTTATATGTTTGCAGCGTCGTAACCAGTGCTGTTGTGATTTTAAGTATTGAATTATAGTAATGACTAGTTTTAATTTGAGTCTGGTGATTTTATATTAATTTTATGTTAGCCTGATGGCTGACAAAATAAAATAAGGGATGTTTAGGCGAGGATGTCGACGTTAAATGAGACTGAGAGCAGCTATAACATCAGACTGCTGGTATAGACAGAATCACGTATTTTACTAAAAATATGAGTATAGATTAACAGTTGCAGGTGATGGTGGCGGTTGATTTTTCACATTTCCCATGGTGGTCACCCCCTCCTTAATCAGGCTGTTGTGAGTGTTGTTTCATCAAACTGGACCTAATCTGTATCGCTCAGAGTCCCTCGGAGGAGAGGGAGGGAGAGAGGAAGAGAGAGAGAGGGAAATAAAACAGGCTTATATTAGCGTAGGGGCCGTTCACACAGAATGTGAAAGCCATGTAGTAAAGTGGGTAAAAAGTGTACTCGGTTCCGGTTAAGCCTAGCTGTTGCAGCCTAGGTGTGACAGTAGTTGAGTTAAGTGAATGCTCGTCTGAAGAGATGGGTCTTTAGTTTAGACTTGAACTCCTTGAGTGTGTCTGAGTCCCGAACATTGCTGGGGAGGTCATTCCAGAGTTTTGGTGCTAGGTAGGAGAAAGATCTGCCGCCTTTAGACGTTTTAGATATTCTTGGAATTATTAGCAGACCACTATTTTGCGAGCACAGTGTCCGCAATGGATTGTATTCTGAAAGTAATTCACAAATATATGGCGCTAGACCATGTAGGGCTTTATAGGTAATTAATAGTATTTTAAAATTAATGCGATACTTTACAGGTAGCCAGTGCAGTGTTGCTAGAATTGGGCTTATGTAGTCGTATTTCTTAGATCTAGTGAGCATTCTTGCAGCTGCATTTTGGACCAGCTGAAGCTTATTTATCTGTTTTGCGTGACACCCCCTCAGTAATGAGTTACAATAGTCAATTCTTGAGATCATAAATGAGTGGATAAGCTTCTCAGCATCTGAGACAGACAGCATGTGATGTATCTTGGAAATGTTTCTAAGGTGTAGGAATGCGGTACGACACATATTGGAAATGTGACTATCGAATGAAAGGTTCTTATCTAGCATCACACCGAGGTTCTTAACTGCGGAAGCTGGTACAATAGTGCAACCTTCAATAAGGATGTTGTAGTCTGTCATATCTAGTTTAGAGCTATTGGGTTCAATAATCAAGACCTTTGTCTTATTCGAGTTAAGCAGGAGGAAGTTGTTAGCCATCCATTTTCTGATGTCGTTAATGCAGTCTGTTAGCTTAGAAAAGCGATGGGTTTTTCTTAATATCTCCAAGCAGAAGCATATATAATGAGAAAACAATAGGACCAAGAACTGAACCCTGAGGCACGCCATATTTGACCTGCAAGTAACAAGACTTTTCCTCGTTAACATAGGCAAAGTGGTAACGGTCAATTAAATAGGATTTAAACCAGGCTAGTGCTTGACCACTAATGCCAACACAGTTTTGCAGTCTATCAAGAAGAATTTTATGATCTATGGTATCACTGCACTGAGGTCCAGTAATATAAGAAGGGAAGTTTCACCGTGGTCATATGCTAAAAGGAGGTCGTTTGTAACTCTGAGCAAGGCTGTTTCTGTGCTATGGTGGGGCCTAAATCCTGACTGAAATTTGTCATATATGCTATTTTTTTCTAAGAATGTCTGGAGTTGTCCAGACACTGTTTTCTCCAGTATTTTCGATAAAAAGGGGAGATTTGAAATTGGTCTGAAGTTGGTCAGCTCTCCTTGGTCAAGATTTTGCTTCTTAATGATTGGCCTAATAACTGCTGTTTTAAAGGCTGCTGGAACATAGCCTTATTCTAGTGAGGAATTTATAATATTGAGCACTGGTTCCGACACAGCAGGAAAAACTTTCAGTAGTTTTGTGGGAATGGGATCTAATATACAGGTAGACGATTTTGATGAGTTCAATATTTTCAAGAGCTCTTGAAAATGAAAATAGCAGTAAATGAGTCTCGTAGTACTTGAGGCTTGCTGTAGTATGCAATGCTATTAGACAGAGGCAGGGCTGGTTGAATAGATTAGATATTTTTTGTGATTTGCTCTATTTTATTTGCAAAGAATTTCATACAATCATTACTACTGTGCTGTAGTTTAGCATCTCTGTCTGTTGACGCTTTGTCTTTGGTCAAATTTGCAACAATATTGAAAAGTAATCGTGGATTATTCTGATTTTCTCCGATCAGCTTGCTTAGGTAGGTAGTTTTTAGAGACTTTTAGAGACAGTTTGTATTTGTGGACACTCTCTTTCCATGCATCACACCACACCTCTAAGTTTGTATTCCTCCATCTACACTCCATTTTTCTAGCTGCCTTTTTAAGAGCTGATAAGTCGTTATTATACCATGGTGCTGCCGCTCTCTCCATCTTCTTTAGTCTAATTGGTGCGACAACTTCTAGGGTACCTGAAAAAGCTTTGTTTAAGGTTTCTGTCACAGCATCGAGATCTTCAATGTTGTTTATTACATGATGCATTTGAGACAGATCTGGAAGATTGCTAATAAAACTATCTTTGGTAGCAGATGTGATTGTTCTACCTGGTCTTTGTCGTGGTGTTGGATGAGAGGGCTCATCTAACATTACAGTATAGAAGGCAGGGCAGTGATCTGAAATAGCATCGTTCTGAGGTAATATTTCTATGTTGTTTATATTGAGTCCAAATGACAGGATTAGGTCCAAAGTGTGATTACATTTATGCGTGGGTCCTGACACCTTTTGACTAACGCCAAGCGAGTCCATGATATCCATAAAAGCTGTACGTAATGTATCATTTAGGTTATCGACATGGATGTTAAAGTCACCAACGATTAAGGCCCTATCCTATCTACGGTGACTACCAGTTCTGCAAAATTCTGGAAATCTGCAAATTCTTTAAGAAAATCTTTATGATGGTCTGATGGTCTGCAAATGGTAGCCATGACAAAAGGCAATTGTTTGTTGCGACTGTCTATAAATTACATATTTAACACCAATATTTCAAATGATTTAAAGTTGTGCTTAGATTTATGATTGACATCAAATATTTTGCTATAGATAGCAACTCTGGTAGCAACTCCGCCACCCCTACCCTTCAAATGTTGTCAGAACCGAGCCATGATCATAGCATGTTATCTGTGTCTGTTAAATTTACACCCTTACTAGTCTCAAGAAGTGTTCGGATGCGTGATTCTAATTCTGCAACCTTATCCATCAGCCTTACTACAGCCTTACATTTATCACATGTGTAGCCCTCCTCGCTGACAGAAGAAGCTAAGCTATGCATGTGGCATGAGGTGCAGGTTACGATAACAAGAGGGGGAATGTTTTATTACTTTTTAAGGGCTGAGAGACGGAGATCTTGGAGTCTGGTTGCGGCACGGGTAAGGAAGTCATCGGGTGCCTGCATCGCGCCGGGGCTGGGGTGATGTTCATCACGGCAGACCGGGACTGACGTGAACGGGCCCAGGCAAACTTCTCCACCGCTTCCCGCTCTGCACACACAGAGCCACACACACCGGATAGATCTGCCATTAGAACAGCTTGACAGTAATTCTTTAGTGATGAGGGTAAATAGGTAGGTACAGACTACTTCTGGAGCTGCTAGGAAATGCTAACGGTCTAGTGGGCTAAATGCTATAGTGAGCAAGAAGTTACGTATAGTTTATAGGTTTATGTAGTTTGTATCAGTTAATACAACAGTTAAGTATTTAAGATATAACTAGAGTGAATGTATATATAAAATAAAACTAGAATGAACGGTAAAACAAGAAAAGTTTGGAGGAGCTCCGAAATCAACCGCACGCTCATATACAGAGAGCAGAAATGTCTAGAGGTGAGGTCCTAGAAGTCCTACCATTACATTTAATGTCATCACGTGCATGTTATGAGTTAAGAAAAATCTTCATGAAATAAACTCCCTCACCTTCAGTAAGAATGCCTGACAAAAATCATAGTTGTTAATAAAAATTACTACATGAATCACACACCAGTAGCATATGACATACCCTAACTTTATTTTCTTCACTTGAAAACTTAAAACAATGTCGTCAAAATGTGCAGGAGAAACAGCTTGGGAAGCCTACAGGGTTCCTTCAATGTCAGTAAGCTATCTCAGGATCTACGGTATGAGGCATGAAAGTGGACATCTTTCTCCTTGTCATGAAGGACTCAGCGGTGTGGTGAGGAAGAATCAGAGAAGGAGCAATGCAACCCTCCCCCTAGCCATCTTGCTCCAAAATGCACTGGTCCTCCCCAAATCAACTGGTTTTATTCTTCAAGAGGCAGAACAGACCACAAAAAATGTCTGCAAAAAAAAAAAACGGGGAAAATAAGAAATTATACACTTCTTTCTCCTCTATGTCTGGTGTTTTAATTCTGATTAATCCTGCCAATAAAACTCAGTTCTGCCAGGGAGAGAGAGAGAGATGCCAGGAGGAGAGACAGAAGAGAGGGAAGGGAAAGATGGTGAGATGGGTGAGAGAGAACAGGAGAGAAGGAGAGAACCGCTTTCCCACTCTTGTCTACTCTCACCTCTAACAGGTTTCCATCCACCGTTATATTAGCTACCCCAACCAATCATACTACAGTTGCTTTCATACTTGTGTCAGGTATTCGTTGAAGAGGCAGGTTTTCAGCTGTTTTTTGAATGTAGTGAGAGATGTAGCAGACTGAACAGAGTTTGGGAGATTATTCCACCTGAAAGAGACAGTGAAGATGAACCTGTGAGCAAGTGATTGTGTGCCCTTTGAGGAGGGCATTACCAGGCGACGTTCTTTTTTTGACCATAAAGATCTGGAAGGGGTGTCGATATGAATGAGTTTGTGAAGGCAGGTTTGTGCAGAGCCGGTAGTAGTTTTATATGCAAGCAGTAGAGATTTGAACTTAATGCGTGTAGCAACTGGTAGCCAGTGAAGGGCAATGAGGAGAGATGTGACATGGGCCTTTTTAGGTTCCTTGAAGACCAGTCGAGCTGCTGCATTCTGAATCGGTTGTAGTGGTTTGAATGCCTGTGTTGGAAGGTCGGCCAACAGAGCATTGCAGTAGTCCAGCCTTGAAATGACAAGGGTCTGGACAAGGAGCTGTGTTGCATGTTCAGTGAGGTAGGGCCAAATTTTTCTGATATTGTACAAGGCAAATCTACCTTGACCGTGTTGTTTTGGCAATGTGGTCAGAAAATGTCAGCTGATCATCAAATGTCCGCTGATCTCAGTCTCATTTTAACATCGGCATCTTCGCCTTAACATCCCTTATTGTATTATGTCAGCCATCAGGCTAACATAAAATGAATATAAAATGGAGAAGGAGAAGAAGATCTGGCTATCATCAGCATAGCAATGGTAAGAGAAGCCATGTGATTGGATGATAGGATCTAATGATGTGGTGTAGATGGAGAACAGAAGAGGTCCAAGAACCGATCCTTGAGGGACCCCTGTGACCATGTGATGTGATTTGGACAGCTAACCTCTCCACGACACCCTGAAGGATCTGTCAGAGAGGTAAAACTGAAACCATTGGAGTGCTGATCCTTGAATCCCCAGCGAGGACAGGGCGTTAAGGAGGATCTGGTGGTTGACCGTGTCAAAGACTGGAGACCGATTGAGGAGCAGTAAAATGGAGGATTTGGAGTCCGCTTTAGCTGTCTTCAAGGCTTCGGTGATGGTTTAGTGATGGGTTTGGTTAAAGCCAGACTGCCTGTTGTCGAGACAATTATTCTGTGAGAGAAAAGATGTTGTCTGATTGAGAACAGCCTGTTCAAGTATTTTTGCTATTAATGGGAGGAGTGATACAGGTCTGTAGTTGTTGGTAATGGAAGTGTCAATTGTGGGCTTTTTAAGCAGAGGAGTAACCAGGGCTTGCTTAAATGTGGAGGGAAAAGTGCCAGTGAGAAGGGATGAGCTGATGATGTGTGTGAGTGATGATGTGAGTGAGCTTGATATGGCCTGTATGAGATGGGAGGGGATTGGGTCGAGTTGGCAGGTGGTGGGGTGGGGTTTGGACACCTCTGCTTCACTGAGCCTAGAAAAGGAGGTGAGTAGAGATTTGGGTGTGGGTGGGTCAGGTGTTGAAGTTGGTGGTGGTGTGAAGTGGCTGCTTATGGATGCTGTTTTGTTTGTGGAAAAAGTCTGCAAAGTTATCCACTGATAAGGAGGAGGTGGAGGAGGGCAGTGATGTGAGTTGAAAGTTCTGAAGAGCTTGCGAGCATCAGATGTGTTGCTGACCTTGGTGGTGTAATATGTAGTCTTGGCGGAGTGGATACTGGTGAAGAGGGAGGTAGTGTCTGATAGACAGTAGTGTCTGATACTTACTGAGGTCAGCTGGCACTGTGGTTTTGCGCCATTTTCTCTCTCCCATCTTGAGTTCTGTCCGGTGTTCACGTAGGACCAGAGGTTGGAGGGAGTAGCCTGGAGGAGAGAGGACAGAGGTTGTCTAGACAGGATTAGTTGTCTAGACCTGTCTACCTACTAAAATCCAGTTGTCTTCATTCTTCTGCCTATGCCTGCCAAAGATATCACTTTAGAGCTAAGTTGATTCAAGACTGTTCTAACTGAGAATGTTTAACCCTCAAATGCTCATGATTAACCCTCAAATAAACCTGCTGTTGTTTACACTTATCTTTCTGTTTTTGTGTGTGTATGCTGACATATAGACAGTCCACAGAAAACTGAAATGAGTGAAGACTAAATGATATGAATATCTGTCAGTTCTAATGTAAAAGTACATTATTTCAGTACTGTGTTACTTATACTGTTACATTTTAAAACAACTTTATGTTCTTTTTTAATGGACACCTATGTAAACTTAAATACTTTTGAGGCATCTGGTATTTTATGATTATGCCTTATTGTATGTATGGATGAGTATGTATGTGTTACGGTCCCTGCTCCACCTCCTCCCACCACCAGCGGGAGCCTTCTCCTGAGTACTAGCGCCATTTTGGACTACATTTCCCATAATGCCCCATACCTGGGTTTTACTTTCTATTTCCTGATTGCACTCTCACCTGTTTCCAATTGACTCTGTGTATATAAACCCCTAGTTCTGTGTAACCCTTTGTGAAGTCTTGTTTTGCCCTGGTGACATTACTGAGTGGGTATTACCTGTTTGTTGGAGTACCCATTATTATATTCAATAATATTGTTCAATGCTAGTCTAATTTTTAATCATGTCTTTGTTGTTTTTATGTTTTGGATCATTGTCCTATAAAAACATTACTCTTCAAACTAAATGTAGATTTTCAGATCTGGAAGACTAAAACAGGTTCTCCTGAGGGATTTGCCTTTTTGTTGCGCTTGATAACGCTATTGTTCTGCTCAAAGACAACACCAGCTGCTGGCATCACCATGCTTAAATGTAGTGGTGGTATTACAGTGATGTTGGGCTGCATTTAATTTGTGCCAAGCATAATATTTTGCTTCCTCAAAAGGCATGACTTAATGTGGGCATTTCTCAGAATTGGCTGTCTTTTAGACACTCTCTCAAAGAGACCAACTCCATAAAGTTTTAAAAAGTTTGTCAGTGATTTGGACAATGGACCATGTTGTACAGTTGCTCAATTTGGATGGCCTGATTTTGGTATTGTCTGGGTTAAGCCTTGTTTTTGTTTTCCATTTTTTCCATTTTAATAGACTTCCTTAGAAAATCTAAAGCTTTATTAACCTTTTAAAATCTTTTCAAGCTTTCTGAACACATTTCAGAAAGTGAAGATGTAAAGTGACCAGTGAAGATATTAATTTATGGCCTCAATGAAGGTACATTTTTGTTTCTTCATTTAACTTCAATTTCATATATTTAACAAATTTATATAAAACTATAAAATACTTTAAGAAAGCCTGCACAGGCAGCATGGCAAGTGTCATGAGTAATTGATTGGCGGGTCAGTTTAAAATGCTGTTTCTTTGACCAAAAATGTATTTGGTAACACTTTACAATAACAGGAAATGAATTATCATGTACTAATAGCTGAATTAATAATTACTAGACTTTGTACTAATGATGAGTTTACGCGTATTAATCAGGAACTAACTAATGAAGAACAAACTTAACTACAACATGAACCACCTTTTTTTGAAAGTAGTAGTATGATTTTTTTGAATATCATTTTAATGTATCCAATTTCTACATCCTTCCTTAATTCAAGGTACTCTGTGTGACTAGACCTTTATGCAGGGTAACAAATGTGCCACAAACTCAGTGTTGTGAGCCACAGTGGTCAGATGCTTAAATGAAACCTTTGATTACACTTGGTTCTAATTATAATAGCAATTTAGTAAGGCACCTTGGTACACACAAATGCAGTTGATTACGTCTTAGGCAGAGTCCTTGATAGGTTTGTAAACGTCATCCATTTCTGTAGTGAATTTATTTTTCTATTTATGCCCTATTTGTAAAATGAGCATGTCACATCATGGTATAACACAAGTACACACAAGTCATTCAGTGGTTTTCCCTTCTTATATTGCTGTGTCATTGCAAAAATATATATCCCACTAAAGACTTGATAGAGTTATAAAAACAGCAACATCTGCAATCACCACCTGTGTACTCCAAATATCAGATAAACAGGAATTAATCAAGACATTGATCACATTAAAGACATTGAATTATTTTGTTTAGCATTTAATTTGATCATGTTTATAACGAGAAAGAAAACATTTATGTTACAGCATTTATTTTGTAGTGCGTTTCATTACATGGTATTTTTTAGCATATACATTTACTTTTTCCTCGAGTGTCCAAGATCTCATATGATTTGCTGCCAAAATAACCCATGTGGCTATTGTGAAGCCATTTCATGTTCCCACTGAGGTCTGCTTCAACAGTCATCAGCCACAACCAGAATTAAATTAAAGGACTGAATTTCCAGAAAGTTCTTGGTTGCTAAATTGTCTCGTTTACAATGATCCTTTGTGGTTGTGTGAGACAGTTGTTGGGACAGTATGGAAAACACAAATAAAAAAAGAAAGTAGTGATTTACTTTGACTTGTATTTCATTGCAGACAATACAACAGCACATTATTTAATGTGTTCCTTATGATTTTTATTGTTTTTTCTTCAAAAAACAAAATTCCTATTTTGGTTCTTGCAACACGTTTAAAAAAAAGTTGGAACAGGAGCAATTTAGGACTAGTAATCAGGTAAATTGGTTAAATAATGATGTGATTTGAAACAGGTGATGTCAACAGGTGATTGTAATTATGATTTGGTACAAAAGCAGCATCCAAGAAAGGTCTAGTCCTTTAGGAGCAAAGATCACCAGTTTGCCAACAAATACGTGAGAAAATTATTGAAATGTTTAAAAACAATGTTCCTCAAAGAAAGATAGGAAGACATTTGCTTATTTCACCTTCAACAGTGCATAACATAATTAAAAGATTCAAGGAATGTGGAGGAATTTCAGTGTGTAAAGGACAAGGGCGCAAGCCTAAGCTGAACAACCGTGCTCTCTGATCCCTCAGGCGGCACTGCATCAAGAATCGTCATTCATCTATAAGCAATATCACCACATGGGCTCAGGACTACTTTGGCAAACCTTTGTCAAGTACCACAATACGTAGTTACAGCCACAAATGCCAGTTAAAACTGTACTGTGCCAAAAGGAAGCATGTGTGAAAAAAAAAAAAAAAAAAAAGAGAATGTGTGGCGCATTTTGAAGCGCAAAATGCAACAACGAAGACCCCGTACTGTTGCCCACCTTAAGACTTGTTGCAGCAAGAATGGGACACAATTACACCTGAAACACTTCACTTGGTGTCTTCAGTCCCTTAACGTCTTTTAAGTGTTGTGAAAAGGAATGGCAACATTACAAAGTGGTAAATGCTTTACTGTTCCAACTTTTTTTGAAATGTGTTGCAAGAACCAAAATAGGAATTTTTGTTTTTTGAAGAAAAAACAATAAAAATCATGAGGAACACATTAAATAATGTGCTGTTGTATTGTCTGCAATGAAATACAAGTCAAAGTAAATTTAGAAATCACTATTTTTTTTATTTGTGTTTTACATACTGTCCCAACCTTTTTCTGATTTGGGGTTGTATGTTACATTCAAAGCAGCTTTACAAAGAGAAAAATAAAGCACAGAAAAATATCAAACATGTTCAACAGAGAATACATGGTATTATTGCAAATACTATGTGCAAGATGTATATTATTAAAATTAATAAAGGATACTAGGATTGTAGTCGGTTTATGAATAAAGAGTTTACTGAACCGATAAAAACTACAACACATTTGAACCATTTGAATGAATGGACGTGCATTAGAAATACCCATCATTACGGGCGAAAGCTCGTACCTCTCTCAGTGGTGTACGAGAGGGTAATATATTCAGACTACCTACTAAAACAGTATGTACTTCAGCATGTATGTGACATGTAGTCAATTAACATGATAGATGATAGGTATTATATTAAGCAAGATATGCCGTACCAGCTTACATGGAGATGGCACATAAGAAAACATCTTATGGGACAAGAGTATAAGGGATTTGCAATAATACAATAAAATACACACAATACACAAAAATAATATACATACACAAAATATACACAATAAAAATACATGAAAATTTCACAATGAAAGAGAATTGGAGACATAAATAAAATTGTCTTTATGACTGTAATTATATCATTCTGCTAGAAGCAATATGAATAATTTACAAAACCCTAAGCTAAGTTAAATGTCAGCAGTCTAGTACGTAAGCAAGCCAACAGGGCGACAAACAGACTGATCCACAATCATCTTCATCCCCAGATGAGTTTTATACATGACACCATTTGCATTTGATATCATCTGGAATTTCAGAGAGATGTCTTCTGAGTCCTTCTCAATCACTTTCCTGAGGGTTTTAAAGATGTTTTCTGTATTTGAATCTGATGCGCCCATGTTTGTGCTCCTTACAGTGGCTGTAGTTCTGTTTCATTGTGTTCTGTGTTTAAAACATAGAAGAAATATTTTTATTAAGAGTTAAATGGTTAAATTACCTAAAAATGGAACATCTGTCATTTACCCTAAATTTTTTAATTTAGAAACAGTAGCAGTAAAACCATGTGCCTTTTCATTTTCATCCATTTTAGTGCAGAAACACTTTGTCAGATGAAATGTATATGCAAATATTACAGATTAATATATAGAGTGAAAAACAATCTTCTGTTTCATGAAAAATAGCATTTGTTTTTACAACGTTTGTTTGTCACAATCCATACAACAACATGTTACTGACATGCTACCATGTATTAATTTAGCATTCTTATCTGTTTCTTTACATGGATACATGATATAACAAATGCTTATTTAGCGTTATTAATTAATTTAGCAAAAAAAGGTATAGTTTTACTTCAGAGGACATTTATTAACCCACTGAAATTGTGTTGATTACTTTTATGATGAATGGATGTGCTTTTTGGAGTTTTAAAATCTTGGGCTCTTTTCAATATCATTACAAAGCTGGGAGAAGCCAGGATATTTTTTAAAATAACTCCCATTGTGTTCGGCAAGTCATATTCCTTTATTCTTGCCCTTTAACAGTCTCTCTAGGCTGTGTCTTAGATGTTGTTGTATTCCTCATTTGTAAGCTGCTTAAGAAGAAGCATCCGCTGACTTAACGTACAACCCCAATTCAAAAAAAGTTGGAACTGTGTAAAATGTAAATAAAAATATACTGCAATGATTTGCAATTCTCATATACCCATATTTTATATTGTCTTTGTTCTAGTATGAATATACAAATGCTGAATATTAGCTCATTTTGAATTTGATGGCAGGAACACCTCAAAAAAATTGGGACAGGGGCAACAAAAGGCTGAAAAAGTAATTGGTACTGATAAGAAAGCATTTTGCAACTAGTTAGGCTAATTGGCAACAGGTCAGTAACATGACTGGGTATAAAAAGAGCATCTTAGAGATGCTGAGTCTCTTAGAAGTAAAGATGGGCAGAGGATCTCCACAAAACTGCATCTACAAATTGTTGAACAATTTCAGAATGTTTCGCAACAAAAAATAGCAAAAACTTTGAATATTCCATCATCTACAGTTCATAGTATCTTCAAAAAATTCAGAGAATCTGGACAAGGCTGAAAGTCAATATTGTATGCCTGTGATCGCCGGGCCCTCAGGCGGCACTGAATTAAAAAAAAAGCATGATTCTGTCTTGAAAATCACAACATGGGCTCAGGAACACTTCCACAGACATTGTCTGTGAACACAGTTCGCCATGCCATCTACAAATGCAAAGCTCTATTAAAGCTCTATCATGCTAAAAAGAAGCCATATGTGAACACAATCCAGAAATGTTGCTGTCATTTAAGCTCATTTAAAATGGATTGAGGCCAAGTGGAAAATTGTTCTGTGGTCAGACAAGTAAAAATTTGAAATTCTGTTTGAAAATCATGGATGCAGTGTCCTTTGGAGCCCTTTGCATCTTAAAGAGTATAGAGATCATCCGGTTTGTTATCAATACAGGTCAAAAGCCTGCATCTCTGATGGTATGGGGTTGCATTAGTGCCTATGGCATGGGCAGCTTACACATCTGGAAAGGCACCATCAATGCTGAGAGGTATATAAGTTTTAGAACAACATATGTTCCCATCCAGACAATGTCTTTTTCAGGGAAGGCCTTGCATATTTCAGCAAGACAATGCTAAACCGCATAATGCATCCATTACAACAGCATGGCTTAGTAGTAGAAGAGTACAGGTGCTGAACTGGCCTGCCTGCAGTCCAGATCTTTCACCTATTGAAAACATTTGGCATAAAACAATCATCTAGCAAAGAAGACCCAGGACTGTTGAGCAGCCAGAATCCTACATCAGACAAGAATGGTACAACATTCCCCTCCCAAAACTCCAGCAACTGGTCTCCTTAGTTCCCAGACGTTTACAGACTGTTGTTAAAAGAAGAGGGGATGCTACACAGTGGTAAACATGCCCCTGTCCTTTTTTGAGAGGTGTTGCTGCCATCAAATTCAAAATGAGCTAATATTTTGCATAAAATAGTAAAATGTATAGTAAAACATTTAATATGTTGTCTATATTCTTTTGTGAATAACATCTGGGTATATGAAATTTGCCAATCATTGCATTCTGTTGTTATTTACATTTTACACAGTGTCCCAACTTTTGATTTGGGGTTGTAAAATGTAAAGATTTCAAGAGCAGTTGGACAGTAGATGTAGTGTGTTACCTGGTAAGTGCCTCTTTAGAATCCAGGCCTTAATGTGGCGGTACAGTTTATTCATGAGCCAAACACAGAGCATGAGAACTGCAGACAGCACTCCCAAAACAATGACAAACACAACTAGATACTGCATGTCCTCATATAGGACCTCTGAAATGCACATAAATCACTGAGTTAATGAAAAAAAACAGGTGAAATATACCACAATGTTTTAAAAATTTTAAAGTAATGCATTCGTTTTTAAATTTACATTAACATTTCTTTTTTCTAAATTGATCCATTTGAATATGCTCATTTTTGCCTATGTAATGTCTTGGGTTACTTGACTGTAACCCTGTTCCCTGAAAAAGCAGGAACGATGAGAACATTCTTTGTTCAAACAGCTGTAAGGCATATGTCAAAGATGCCAATAATTTGGCTTAAATAACCTCTGACAATAACGTAATTGGAATGCGTGCTTGTGGGGAGGGTATAAATAGAGAACTTTGTCTAAAGAGACGTCCTGACATGCACCCAGTATGGCAATGAGGTGCAACATCTTGTTCACGCTTTTTTAGGGTCCAGGTTACAGTCAAGTAACCCAAGATGTTCCCTTTTAAAAGCTACACAGGCTGGATACTCATACGCTAATAGGAATGAAAATACCAACGGCGCCATACTGGGATGTGTCTGGACTCCTCATTTTATGTAGCGTGTATACAAACACTGGAGATGCCTCAGATATGAGCTTGGGACGTAGTCAAGGACACCAAGCAGTATGGGAAAATTTGACAGCTTGCCCCAATTCGTACTAGGTACTAGGACGTAGTAGACCCTTAATTGCTAGAGGAAGTATTTCAAGGCCAGAAATACAGCGATCAACTCGAGGCAATTGATGTGCCGTTCGAGATTATTACCTCTCCAGATCCCTTGGGCTGGACGTCTGTCTAAGACTGCACCCCAGCCTGTAAGGAAACATCTGTCGTTAGCATCTTGCAACATGTATCTAGAGTGGGACCCAAGGTGAGAAACAGGGGTCTGAGCCACATAGAAAGTGTATGAAGCCCACAGTACATTACCCTTATTCGCCTCTGGGAGTTGACCCTTGGGTGAAACAACTGAAATGGTTTTATGTGCATGAGGCTCAACGGTATCTGGGGATGTGGTTGCCATAAGACCCAGAGCTTTCTGAAAGTAATGGAGAGAGTGATTCCTAGCCTAATGCTGCTCAAGGTGTTTAAGATGGACTTGATACCTGCAGGAGACAGCTGTGGCTGCATGGAGACCGACTTCCATGCAACCCCTAAATACATTGCCTTCTGGCCAGGAGAGAGAATGCTTTTGGCATTGAGCCTCAACCACAGAGATACAAGATGAGTGAGGACGACATCACGATGGCGAAGCACAAGAATCAACCAGTTGTCTATGTAATTTAGAATGTGGATGATGTCGTGGAGCCAGGGCTGCATCCATGTATTGCGTATATGTGCAGGGTGATAGGGCCAGGCCAAAGAGAAGAATCCAATATTGGTAAGCTTTGCCCCTGAAAGCAAAACTCAGGAACTTCCTGTGTTGTGGCAGAATTTCTATTTCTAAACATGCATCCTTGAGATAGATTGTGATGAACCAGTTTTTTTGCTGGATCTGAGACACAATCATCTAGATTGTCAGCATCTTGAACTTGTATATTCTGCAGAAACATTTCAGACCGCAAATGTCTACAATTGGACGTAATGCCCCATCTTTTGTGGGAACCAAAAATAGCCTGTAATAACCTGAATCTCTCTGTGAGGGGAGCATGTTCTATGGCCCCTTTGGTCAGCAGAGTTTGCAACTCTGGAAGTTGTTGTGAGGAAGCAACAGGACATTCTGCCTTTCACTGGAAGCTACTGCTCTCTGTAACACAGAAGGTATCGGGAATAGAGGAGTGGTGTTGTGTCGGAAAGGAGCTGCTTGCTGTATTTTTATGCACCCTGTTCCAAGGGTGCATACCCCCTGGTACTGGGTGCAAAAAACGAAGAGGGAACATGACTCGCAATGCTCTGCCTCTGGCTGAGTGGCTGACAGCCCCTGGTGGTTGTCCAGCTTCCTTAATAAACAGGCTACAGTTAGTCCAAAACGCAGCAGCTAGAGTTCTTACCTGGTTCAAGAAATATGACCATATAACCCCAGTTTTGTCATCTCTACACTGGTTACCTGTTAAATTCTGTGTTGTTTATAAAATTCTACTGCTTACCTATAAAGCCTTAAATGAGTTAGCCCCTATGTACTTAACTGATCTTCTCTCACGCTACAAGCCAATATGTGCTTTACACTGACACAACTCGGGATTTCTGGTACCCAGCCCACTAAGGGTGGCAGAGCTTTTTCACACTTTGCTTCTAAACACTGGAATAGTCTGTGAAGAAGTTATTGTCAGTGATAAAGATCATTTACTCATTTATGTAAAATATTGAAATATAATTGGCTACAAACCATTATGTGGTCTTAGTCTAGCAGTCAATATAAAATGTATAGCTAACTTCATAAAACTGCTAGCATTTAGCTAAAGAAGTGTAAAATCACTGCCTTCAAATGTACATACACTTACAATAAAAAATGTAATATAACCAAAAAGGCATAATGTTATAAAGGAAAGAGAGCATTCCCAAATGACATTGAAAATGATAATGTTGTAAATAATGTTCAGTTTCTTGTTCAGACCAATCGTTTTACTTTATAGATTTACAATAAAGGACAATGGTTTCATCTACAAAAAAGGTTATTGTTCTACTCAATAAACAATGTGAACTACATCTTGGAGTGAGTAAATTAATAGCAGATTTTTATGTTTGAGTGAACTATCCCTTTAACTCATTACTGTTCCACAAACACTGACTATACAAAAATAAGACAAGCAATGCTAAATCCTCTCACCTGTGACATTTAATAGCAGACCTGCATCTTTGCTGCTGCCCGATGGTTCTGTCACAGTGATGATGTAATAGCCAGAGTCTTGGAGCTGTAAGTTGGATATGGTGAGCGAGCCGTTAGGATGAGCATCTACTCTCCCCTTATAGAGTTGTGTGACATTTGCAGAGCCACCAGGCATCCAGCTCACTATCCTTTGCTGTTTGTTTACACCATTGAACATCCATCTAAATGTGGGAATGCCTGTGCATCTGATATCCACAGAGAAAAATGCACTTCCCTGAACTGGAGCGGTTACAGCATTCCTCTGGACCTGAATGCTAATCGCCTGAACTTCAGAGAGAGAAAGATAGAGAGATGAGATTGATGGGCTTGAATGCTTGTAAAGATCATAACAATCCTGAGTAGTGGAGTTCAGTTTGCTTTTTTTCAAAATGTTTTTCAATTTTTGAATTATTTCAGTTGCATTTTTGCTTTTACACTTAGCTTTTAATCAGCAACTAAGCGAAATAAGAGTGGTTATAAATGGAACTAGTCTATTTATGTGTACATATCCTTACTCAGGGCTATATTAGATGTACAGTACAGATCGACTCTCACCATGTAATGAAGGGTCTGACACACAAGGATCTATTTGCAGCGTTTATTTTGAGAAACAAACAGGCAGGGTCGATAACTGGCAAACAGGAAGAATGGAGGCAAGACTGAGGTGTAATCGGTAAACAGGCGGAAGGTCGTAGACAGGCAGCAAACAATCATAAATCCAAAATCAGTACAAGAATCAGGGCAGGCAGCTAACAATCATGAATCCAGAAAACAGTCCAATAACAAAATCAGGTAATCCAACAGAGAAACGAAAACGCTTAGAATTGTCGCCGGGCAAAACAAGACTTTGCAAGTGTTTGTAGGCAGCTTATATAGTAGTGGGAAATGAGGAACAGGTGAACAGGAAATGATCAAACCTAAGGAATATGGCATTATGGGTAATATAGTCCAGAACCGAGATTGGTATTCTGGTGATGGTTCCCTCTGGTGCAGCGGAGGAGGTGGAACACCCCCCACGAGCGGCTCCTGAAGCGAAGAGGGAAGCGTCAATGACAAAGGGAGGAGCCAAGGAGGAGACTTGGGAGACCAGGGTGGCGATGACAGAGGGAGGAGCCAGGAGTCAGCCACCGAGACAGGGGATGGCAGCAGACTGCTGACCTGATGACCCACAGTGGAGCCGATAGAGGGAGGAACCATGGTAGAGGAGAGACTGAAGACACACAGCGGAGCCAGGCCGACAGAGGGCTGAGAAGGAGCTGGAGGGAAGGGCAGCCATAGGAGTGAAGTCCTGAGGCGATGGCGGGTTGACGACTGACCAAGGTGGAGCCGGAGGAACAAGGGAGCCCGGTGGAGCTGGTGGACAGACGGGCGATGGTGGAGTCGAGGGAGCTGGAAGACCAGGTGGAGCCAAAGGGTCGTAGGGCTGAGGAGGAGTCTGGGCGCTGAAGGCAAAAGGCGGAGTCGAGGGATCCCCAGCCTCGGCGTGGGTGGAGCAGGAGACTGGCAGACCGTGGCGAGTCCACGACCCCGGTGGCAGGCTGACGATGAGCAGAGGGGCAAACAGGCTCTGGCGACATGGAAGATGGCAGCCATAGGAGTGGAGTCCTGAGGCGATGGCGGGTCAACAACTGACCAAGGTGGAGCCGGAGGAACAAGGGAGCCCGGTGGAGCTGGTGGGCAGATGGGCGATGGTGGAGCCGAGGGAGCTGGAAGACCAGGTGGAGCCGAAGGGTCGTAGGGCTGAGGAGGAGTCTGGGCGCTAAAGGCAGAAGGCAGAGTCGAGGGATCCCCAGCCTCGGCGTGGGTGAAGCAGGAAACTGGCAGACCCGTGGCGAGTCCAGGACCCCCGTGGCAGGCTGACGATGAGCAGAGGGGCAAACAGGCTCCGGCGACATGGAAGATGGAGGAAACAAAGCAGTGAGAGGAGGCGGGAGAGGGAGGTTGAGTGGGATTTTTTCTAAATCAGACAGTTCATGTAAAACTACAGAAATTAAAGTCTCTGAGTGAACGACAAACAAATCTCCAGATAACCAACCAGACTCACCCTCAGTGGTGGTGCTGTGGACAGGGTCTTTCAACATCCCCTCATACTCCACGATTGTGTCCACTGTGGCATTCCATTGTGCCGGCTCGTGCACCTGGTCAGATGGGGCGAGCTCCGGGGTGACCCTCGGCTCTGTCGCTCCTGTTGGTGAGAGCTCGGCGGTTGTGGCAGGCATCAGCTTTCCATCCGCGGTGGGCTTTTCCACAGGATCCGTGCTACGGGGTGATGATCCTCTGGGCTCTGGTTTAGCAGGAGAGATATGTAGGCCCTGGAAAGCTTTCACAAGCTCCTCAGTAAGCGCAGCCATTCGATTCAGCTGTAGATCCTGAGCTGCTAGTTGAGAGGCCCAAAACAAGAGCTCAGAGTTCAAACAAGAGATAGCTGCTGGATTGTGGTATGGCGAAGTCTTCTGTAATGAAGGGTCTGACACAAAAGGATCCATTCGCAGCATTTATTTTTAGAAACAAACAGGCAGGGTTGATAACCAGCAAACAGGAACAACAGAGGCAAGACTGAGGTGTAATCGGTAAACAGGCATAAGGTCGTAGACAGGCAAGAATCAGGGCAGGCAGCTAACAATCACGAATCCAGAAAACAGTCCAATAACAAAAACAGGTAATCCAACAGAGTAATGAAAACGCTCAGAATTGTCGCAGGAGCAAAACAAGACATCGCAACGTGAGTGTTTGTAGGCAGCTTATATATATATATATATATATATATATATATATATATATATATATATATATATATATATATATATATATATATATATATATATATTATATATAATATAATATAATATATATATGAGGAACAGGTGAACAGGAAATTATCAAACCTAAGGAATGTGGCATTATGGGTAATGTAGTGCATAACCAAAATTAGTATTCTGGTGACGGTTCCCTCTGGTGGCAGCGAGGAGGTGGAGCAGGAACCTCCTCCGTAACACACCACATGTTGAAACACATACCTTTCTGTAGAAACTCTATGCTTTAAAATTATACATTGTTTTATATACAAATCAAATATGAAGCACAGAATGTGATGTGACAAGGGTGAGGTCAAGGGTTTGGCTGCCTGAGTCCTTTACAATTACAGAATTCAACAATAATAAGTTACATACGTGGCAGTGAAGGACTCTCCATTTGTGCAGTTACTTTTGACATTGGATTTTGGATATTGAAAAGTATTTTTTAATCTTATCAAGACTGCCCTGAAAAAGAGTTTTAAACAGTAAACTAAAACAGTTTCATTGCAGCATATTCCAACACATGTGTACATGTGCCAATATAAAAATGTCTTGTTTGTTGTCTTTGAAACACACCTGTGCACAAATGTTTACCTAGTAGTAGAAGTACACCATCCATCTCTTTTTTTGTCCCTAAAGGTAATAGCTAATTAAACACACACACCCTTATTTGTATCTTGGTAAAAACTTTTCTTTGATTTCTACTGCTTTCATACAAAGCATATTTTCTGTCCACTGACCCCAAATGTATTATTATTTACAGTTAATAATACATATAATACATTATAATACAGTTATGTATTATGTTTATCAAAACAATGTCCTCATGGGGACCACACGCATACGTTGGGTTTTTATGTTTTATGTGGACATTCCATAGAATGTACAGTTTGTACAATATAAAAAACATTACTTCTATTACACTACACTAAACCAATTCATCACAGAAAACTTTCTGCTATTTTAGATTTTCAAAACAGATCATTTTGTATGATTTATAAGTGTGTTTTCTCATGGGGACCTAAAAATATCCCAAAGGTCAAAATTTACTGGTATTAATATACTTGAGGGGCATTTGATAACATGAAATACCAGAACCAAATACACACACTTACTGTGATAGCAGAGACAGAAGATTAGAAGTGGTATCTGTCTGTTCTGAGAGATGCATACAGTCTTCATTAGAGAACTTCCTCCATGTATTTTCACACAAGTAGCATGTGATCGTCTTTATAGCTCACTCCAGACTTTCACACGTTTTTTTTACCTCATTCCTGTTTGCTGCATTTTTCCTTATTTTCTGTGCATGTCCACTGTTTATTTTTCTGATGTGCAGTTTTCTCTTTCTCCTTCGGATCGTTGGTATCTTTCATTCTTCTTTCCTGTCTGAGCTTATTATTCATGACACAACTGATACTAAACGGACTGGTGGAACAGGCTGTGAGTGAGCAAACAACACTAAACACACACACTCTCTCTCTCTCTCTCTCTCTCTGTCTTACACACACACACACACCCTAGGTATGTTCAGAATGCAATACTAGTGTACTGCTAACTGCACAGTGTACTTTGTACTGCCTACTGTTTATTAAATAGTTTATTAAAAAGGTACTGTTCTATGATAAACTTTATGCTGTATTGCATTACATTATTTGTCCTGTTATTAGAAATTCAGCAAGTCACTTTCAGTTATCTGGAATCTTTATTGCATTTTTTTTGATGAGGTTTACCTGCACCATGACCTGAAGATAACTGTAAAATCATTATCAGTGATTGAGGAGTTCCCCCATCTGTTTTGTAAGCTGCCTAATTTATGGCACGACACTGTCATATGTATTGTGCTTCCACGAGTCAGGAATAAGACTCCTACATACACTGTTAGAAATGTGTCTCAGTTACATATGTAACCTTGGTTCCCTTAGAAGGGAACGAGATACTGCGTCAGGTTTGACGCTATGGGGAACACCTGTGGTGTGACCGGTGTCTAAATCTCATGTCTAAGCACACTAATGAAATTGGTCCACAGCAGTGCATAAAATGCATCAGGTGTGCTCCCGAGTATAATAAGGCACCTGTAGAGCATGTCATCAACTTCTTTGTCTGAAGGAGACATAGACAGGTGCCCGTGAGGCATGGCAACGAAATGATCGGCTCTTGTTGGCCCATCGTGGCTGCATCTCTCTTCTAGTGATACTCGACCTAAGTGCAGCCTTTGACACTATTGACCACAACATTCTACTAAATAGGCTTGAAAATTACGTTGACGTGAATGGAACTGCACTGGCATGATTTAAACGTTATCGATCTGACCGATTCCAGTTTGTTGCTGTGAGTGAAAAGGTGTCAAACTGATCACAAGTTCAGTATGGAGTACTGCAGGGCTCAGTGCTTGGGCCTCTACTTTTCAACCTGTACATGCTACCTCTAGGAGCAATAATTAGGAGACATGGAGTTAGTTTTCATTGCTATGCTGATGATACTCAGCTGTACATTTCTTCTAGGCCCAACAAAATTCATATATTCACCAAATTAACAGAATGCATAGTTGATATCAAAACTTGAATGGCTAGCAACTTTCTACTACTAAATTCAGACAAAACAGAAGTTTTACTTGCTGGACCAAAAAACTTTTTGGATCATGCTAGCATCATGCTAATTGATCCTAAAACCTTCTAGTATCATGCTAGCATCATGTTAATTAATGCTAAACATGTTAGCATCATGCTTATTGATAACAAAACATACTAGCATCATGCTAATTGGTGTTAAAACATACCAGTATCATGCTAGCATTATGGTAATTGATGTTAAAACATGCTAGCATTATGTTAGCATTATGATTATTAATGTTAAACATGTTAGCATCATGCTAATGTTTGCTAAAATATGCTAGCATCATGCTAAAAAATGCTAGCATTATCCTAATTATTGTCAGAATCATGTTAACATTTGCTTGCATCATGCTACTTGATGCTAAAACTTGCTGAAATACGTTAGTATCATGTTAAAATGTGTTAATATCATGCTAACTGATGCTAAAACTTAAGTTTTAAAACTTAAAAGATTATTATTATGTTGGCTTATTTTGGCTTATTATTAAGCTTATTATTATGTTGGCTTGAAAAGTGTGCTATACACTTTTCAAGCCAACATAATAATAAGCTTAAATACAATAACAATATGTTGGTTTTATCAAGCCAACATAACTAGATAGTAAAGTTTAAAGACAAACTTTATTTTGGCTTGAAAAAGCCTGGCCTGAAAAGACTATAGATGAAAAGATCAATTAGCATGATGCTAGCATGTTTAGCCTTAATTAGCATAATGCTAGCATGATGTTGGCATGTTTTCAAGATGGCGCCGGTGAGGTCGGCTGCCGTCATGACTGCTCCGACCATGCTTTGTTTGTTTTTGTTTATTTTTAGCTTTTTCCGTAACAGACTTTCTCGGTCTAACTTCGGTTTATACAATGGTCATTACATATGATAGAAACCCTCTTGTTTCTATTGGTGTACAATCAAGCCACTTACAACAGTTTTTAAACCCAGACTCAAACTGGCCAAGCGAGATCCTGAGGTGCAATCCTAAGGATGCAACCCGAAGCGGAGGCTAAGAGGGAAACGAGCCGGCGTCAGGAACAGGCTGTGGACACACGCACACTGTCCTCCTCTGCCTAGCATCCTGTTAGCCAATGTCCAGTCTCTGGAAAACAAACTCGATGACCTCAAGGCCAGGGTAAAGTTCCAGAGGGATATTCGGGACTGCAACCTCCTCTGCTTCACCGAAACGTGGCTGAACCCAGTGGTACCAGACCATTCCATCCAACCAGCCAAGTTTTTCTTGATCTACTGCATGGACAGGACATGGAGTCGGGGAAGTCAAGAGGCGGTGGTGTGTGTTTGATGGTGAACAACAGCTGGTGGAACCATGCGTTGTTCTCTTAACACACTCCTGCTCACCCAACCTGAACTTCTGACCATTAAATGTCGCCCTTTCTACCTTCCTCGGGAATTCAGCTGGGTGATAGTTAACGCTGTTTATATTCCACCTCAGGCAGACATGGACACTGCTTTATGGGAATTATGGGAACTACATGAAGCTTTAACATCACAACAAACACAACACCGGGAGACTGCACTCATCGTAGTGGGGGATTTTAACTTTCACCAGCGCATCATTTGTCCTTTTGCCCCACCAGGGGCAAAAGGACATTAGACCATTGCTATACTTCATTCAAAGATAGCTACAAGGCACAATCTTATCCACCATTGGTAAACCGGAACACACTGCATCTTCCTTATGCCTAGATATAAACAAAGGCTAAAACAGGGAGCTCCGGTTCAGAGGGAGGTTGCTCGCTGGATGGACCAATCAGTGGCCGCTCTGCAAGACGTTCTGGACGATGCTCTGGTCGACTCAGACTGGGACATGTTCCGGCTTAGCTCTGATGATGTAAACATGTTTATGTAAGCGGTTGTGGGATTCATCAGGAAACTTGCGGATGATACAGTTCACAAAATGGTCATCAGAACATTCCCGAACCAGAAACTGTTGGTGGATAAAACCATCCGCAATGCTCTGAGATCCCACTCCACTGCCTATAATGTGGGGCTCTCCACCGGGGACATGTACAAGTATGAGGCTGCATCCTACAAAATGCGCAGAGCGGTGAAGGAGGCAAAGCAGCGCTACGGGAAGAAAGTAGAGTTCCACAGTTCCAACATGGTGGCTCTAGATGCCTGTGGCAGGGACTAAGGAATATAACTATAAAACACCATGTAGTATGCAAAACATGGACGCTTCTCTGGCGAACAAGCTAAAGAACTATAATGCTCGCTTCGAGGCTGCAGCTCAGAGTGTTAACAGCATTAGCAATGCTACTAGCGTTATAGCCTACATATGAGCGGAGCATGCTGGAGGAGAAAACGTTCATCATCACGGAGCACGACGTGAGAAGGGCATTCAGGAGGGTGAATATCAGTAAGGCTGCAGGACCAGACGACATCACAGGTCACGTTCTGAGAGCTTGTGCTGACCAACTATCCCCCAAATCTTCAACCTCTCCCTGGAACACTCTACAATCTCCTCGTGCTTCAAACGGTCCACCATTGTTCCTGTCCGAAAGAAACCCCACCCCGCCTGCCTTAATGACTATCGCCCAGTAGCCCTGACCTCCTTTGTGATGAAGTGCTTTGAGAGACTGGTCAGAGACTTCATCACTTCTTCACTACCGGGCACACTTCAGTTTGTGTACTGTCTAAACAGATCTACAGAGGACGCTATTGCACACATCCTACATACAACGTTGAACCACCTGGACAACAGAAAAGGGAATGCTATTCGTGGACTACAGTTCAGCGTTTAACACCAACTTCCTGACAGACAGACCACAAACAGTTCGGGTGGGCAAACATGTCTCACCCCCCCTCACCCTCAGCACTGGAACGGCCACTTCAAACTCCACCACCATCATTAAATTTGCTGACGACACTGTTGTGGTGGGTCTGATCTCAGACAATGACGAGACGGCCTACCTAGAGGTGATTAAAAGCCTGGAAACATGGTGTCAGACCAACAATCTTCTCCTGAACATCAGCAAGACAAAGGAGTTGATAGTGGACTTCAGCATGAAGCAGGAGAGGAACTACCAGCCCCTCACAATCAATGGGAGTCCAGTGGAGAGAGTGAACAGTTTCCAGGAACCTAGGTGTTCACATCACGCAGGACCTATCATGGTCCTGTCACATCGTGGTGAAGAAGGCCCGGCAGCTTGTATATCATCTAAGACGCCTAAAAGACTTTCGACTGCCACCTCAGGTGCTTAGGACCTTTTACACCTGCACCATTGAGAGCATCCTGACGGAAAGCATCACAACCTAGTTTGGGAACTGGACCAAGCAGGACAGGCGAACTGTTCAGAGGGTGGTGCGATCAGGCGAACGTACCATACATATGGAACTCCCAGGGAAGTGCTTTCACTCCTTGAAAGCAAACACAGAGAGAATGAGGAGGAGCTTCTTCCCACAGGCCATCCGGATTCTCAACCAGGAGACATAGCACTCTCACACAACATAGGTTTCTCACACATCTATTCGGACACTTAAAACACAACAATACATGCACACACGCACATCTGCACTTTACAAACCTCCATCATAAACTGTAAAAAGTTTATCCTTCACACTTGTATTTATTCACACTCAGTACATCTTACACATTCTACATCTTATATTTATATATTACTGTTTTAAAATCCTGTACATTTTTATATTTTCTCATTCTGAACACTTATATATATATATTTATATATATATAAAAAATATAGTTTTTTAAATATATTATTTGTATATTTTTATCCTTTTGTTTTTTATTATATATATATATACAATATATATATATATATATATATATATATATATATATATATATATATATATATATATATATATATAAATGCTGTTGTTAACAGGACAGAGTTATTTAATTGTTTTATTAATTATTTGTAAACTACAAAGCAGGAATTTTTCACAGCATGATACTAACATGGTTGATGCCAAACATGCTAGCATCGTGCTAGAATTATGGTAATTGATGCTAAAACATGCTAGTATCATGCTAATTTATGCTAAAACATGCTTGCACCACGTTAGCATCATGCTAATTGATGCTAAAGCATGCTAGCAGTATGATAATTGATCCTAAAACATGCTAGAATCATGTTTTTTTGATCAAACATGCTAACATCATGCTAATTGTTGCTAACATAATGCTAATTGTTGTTATCATGGGGATGTATACATTTTAATTCTTTTAATGCTGTGTAACATATAATCAAAGCTTTATGCAAGGGTTAACTATCTCCTATGTGTCTGTTAATGATAAACAAAACATTGTGCACCCGGGAACTGGGAAGTATGCAAAATGCTTGAGCATGTAAAGAGCTATATATATATATATGTGTGATTTCTGTGTACTCAGCCTCTTTCTAAGCAGACACGTACAGTAAGTGTCTTTAATAAAAAACCTCCTTATCTCCACCATGGACTCTTCGTCTCTTCATTCATGATCTAACATTGGTGTCACTGCAGGATGAAACCTGTGTGAAACCTGTACCAATACAATGCTTTGCAATTTAATGTGCCTACACAGTGGCTAGACGGTGCATTTCGAGCAGATCACAGCATAGCAAAAACAGTTAGGATGGACCTGGTTTGACGGATTGAGGTGGCACAGTGGCACCAATTCGTCAAGTGAGAGTGTGACAGATTGAGTTACCACAGAATTGTCTAACCATCAGATGTTCAGACCAGAGACGTTGACTATTCTGCCCAGGTAAGAGGTCACGGATTATAATTGATGATTAAATGTACCACCAATGATTGAGTATGCCTGTTAGCTGCTGTTTTAAGAGATATATGAAAATGGAATAGCTAGAGTCTGGGGTGAAGGAATCTAATTACTGTGCAAAATGTGCTATTGAAATGCTTAGAATCTAGAAAACAGTTTAAACATTCAGAAACATGAGGAGAAGTTACTAAAGAGGTTTGAAGTAGGGAAAAATTATGGGAAAGCTTGGACAATTTATGAACTTTTTAAGTTTCACAGAAACCATCAGACAGAAACCCTAAGATGAGGTTGTGCCTGCTTTCATTTTGAAAGGCAGACAATTGAAAGGAATCATAGACAGGCAACAAAAACAGAAACTGAAAGCAGCTCATGATAGGGAGATTCAAAGGCTGCAAAAGGCTAATAGTGCAACTGAAAGTGGTAAATGGAAAATTCTAAAGTTTGGAGAAGCAAGTGGCTGAAGTAAAAGAACACTGGACCTCAGAATGTAGGTAAAAGAAGGTTGAAAGTGAAGATTTTATTAACCAAAATATAAAGGAATCATGTACAAATTATTTTACCATTATAGTTCTACTCTATATTTAACTGTGAGCACATCTATTGTTATTGTTAGGGGCCCAAGGAAGGAAGATAGTAACTCCGGGAACCCCTCATTAACTCATTTTGACGTTTGCGTGAGAAGACTCCTATAAAGTCCCGTCCCCAGCAAGGCACAGACAGTTGTTCTGCAGACCAACTCAGCTTTATGTCTCTGATAATAAAGTCTATCTTTTGGCATCAAAACCTTTGAAAAAGTCTTTGAGTGAACCTTCTAAGATGTGGCAGAAACCACAACAAAAGAAAAGACAGAAAACCTAAAACCCCTAAACCAGAATCTCAATCTGATCAACCTGACAAGTCCTTCATCAGGTTTGCAAAATTGACTAGATCAGAAAAAAGCATTATTAGCAACCATCCAGACAATGGGAAACTACAATGCTGTTCCCTCCGTGCCCTGGGGGGAACATCAACTGTTATTGACCACAATCCTGATGGGTTTTATGCTACAGCTTTGATTGAAGGGCATTCATTTTTTAATTGACACAGGGGCTGAGATTACGGTAATACCTGATAACAATTATTTTGGTATTTTCTGTTACACAGGAGAAACTATTAGAGCAGGCCATTGAGGGTATTGAGGGTACAAATGTAATGGCTGCAGTATGGGTCAGGCCAGTCTCACAGCCTCTACTTGGCCTTGACATACTGCGTAAACTGCCAGGCAGTCTGCAGCTGCAGGGGAGCACATTATTTTGGCTGAGACAGGTCATTCCTGCTGAGAAAAACACTGAGGAGAGTGTTCTTGGAGGGAGGGAGTTTGGCCTTATAAAAATGAGTCCTGTGAGATTCACTGGTAAAGCTCCCCTGAGCACTTCCCAGTATCCATTGGGAAAAGAGGCAGAGGAAGCAGCTGCTGAGGTAGTGCACCAATGTGGCCTGTAAAGAAACCAAATGGTAAATGGAGGCTGACAATTGACTACAGAAGTGAACAAATATGTTGATAAAATGAAACCATTGGTAACTGATCCTTCTGCTGTTTTCTCCTGTGTACCAGGTGATGCTACAATGTTTTCTTTAATAGACACTGCCAATGGATTATGGTCAGTGCCCCATCATACATTCTGTCAGGATTGGTTCAGTTTCACATGCAGTGGGCAAAAAAATAGACATGGAACAGACAGTCAACCTTAGTTCAGCACGTTGACGACATTTTGATTTGTAGTACTGACAAGTATACACACATAGAGATATGGAAGCGTTGCTTGACTTGCTGCATGCTGATGGTCACATAGTTAGTTGAAACAAAGCTCAATGCACAAAACCTTCAGTTGTTTAACTGGGACAAGTGATATCTGCTCAGGGCCGACTCCCCTTGCTAAGTCGTACAGCTGCACTAGACAACCTAAAGTTATCCACAACAATACATGAACTCAAATAAGTATTGGGGTTGTTTAACTTCTGTTGCCTACGGGTAGAAAATGATGCAAAAAAAACATGCCAAGGACAATAAACAAGTTGTCCTTTCTAACACTGCAGTGCAGCAATTCAAGCAACTGACACTTGAATTGATACACGTACCTGCCCTCGCCTGCCCAAGAGTGGCTAATTATCATTGGTTTGTTACAGAGAAACAAGGTTACATGTCCTCTGTCAACAATGGGGCACAGAACATAAACCTGTAGGTTATTATAGCTCTGATGGTGTGCATTGTTAGAGCAACCGCACATCACACTCCGCAAAACATCAGCAGAAAACGTAGCTACGTTTCTACTGGGGGGGGACAGATGTTGAAAACATTTAAATTTAGTTAAATGTGACTGGTCTAACCTCTGTTAGAGAGATACAAGAAGCATGTCAAAATCAATCTGACAGTGTAACCGGTCATGACTTTTTATCTAGGACAAATGGTTTATGTTAAAATTCTATGACGGGAAAAGATAGGTCCTAAATGGGAAAGACCTTACCAAATTCTCCTAATCACTCCTAAAGCAGTTAAAGTGCAGGGTAATTGGATACACGGCTTACATTGCCGTGCTGTGTCGTGTTGGTGCAGACCTGGTGGCATAAGAGCTTAGGGACAGAACTTCCTCTTTTAGGGAGGGAATAGCCAATCCCTCGAGTGAAGAAATCTACTCACTTACTGCCTCTATTAGTTTGCTCGCTGACACTTCACAGTTTAAAGACTGAAAGGGAGACACATCAATTGACCTTATAAACTGCACACCACTTTTCTGTTTTGTTTTTTCCTGTTTTACAGAATATGAGCATGTCAATTGTGTTTAAACATCTCAGTGAAGTTGACAGCCATCGACTAGTGACGTGGGCATCAAAGTACTGTTTTCTGCCATGGAGACCATTCATGTGTGACCTGCTGATCTTGAGACATTGTCGAGTTTATCCAATCCCTAACCTAACCATACAACTGGAAAAGAAACAACCAAAAACAGCCCATGTCACACCCCTCCTGACTTTACTCCACTGGCTACCTGTAGCTGCCTGCATCAAATTTAAAATTCTGACGCTTGCCTTTAAGACAGTAACCGGAACCTCTCCCTCCTACCTCAACTCACTCCTCCAGATATATGTCCCCTCCCGCCAGCTATGGTCAGTTAACGAGCGGCATCTGATCGTTCCCCCACAACTTTGCACAAGATCAATCTGTAAAACTTTCACCTATTCTGTTCCTTTGTGGTGGAATGAACTCCCAGCCTCCACCCGATCCACTGAGACCATCACAACCTTCAAAAAACAACTCAAAACACACCTGCTTTGCAGACACCTAAGTAATCCATAATGCTCTATTCTATCCCAAAAAAAAACATTTCTTGTCTCTAGTTCATCTTGTCTCTAGTAGCAGAATACAATATCCTCTTGTAAATGTAGCTTTGTTCAATGCTCTCGTCCTTTGTAAGTCGCTTTGGATAAAAGCATCTGCTAAATGTAAATGTAAATGTAGTAGTGTCTGTGATTGTAATTTGATCTCTCATACAGTCCAAATCCAATACAGTACAAAATGGTATTTAACATCAGAATATTTTTCACTATTAAATGTCCTGGGGGTTAGGGTTAGGACTCCACTCTCTCTAGTTAATGATCCATTACTGATAACAGCAAGTGGAAATTCCTGGTTGTTCCTGGAAAAAATCCTGGAAATTCCCAGAATTACACAGTGACAATTGCCTTTTCAAGAGATGCATTATATGTCAGAAACTCATCACCATTACCAAGAGGTACAGGAAGCATTTTAACTAGTGGGTCCTTTTGCCAGGGAGATATACAAGCGTGCAATGCCTTGATTATTTGTCTTTGACTAAATATAATGCCTTTAATGCTCATTTAAAAGAATGGACTGATCGATTCTGGTATACTACAGATAATGAGATACCTCCAAACGCAGCTGATGTTATATGGTTAGAAGTAGTGAACAAGACTGAATGTTATTGGTTTCCCGGGACAGGGAAAAAAAAATGACTATGGGAATACCACTTACGATTTATGATAGAGGGACACCCTGGACTTCTCATGTCTTCATTCATGATCTAACACTAGCATCATGCTAATTGCTGCTAGCATCATGCTAAAACATGCTAACACCATACTAATTGATACTCAGATGTGATAGCATCATATTAGTAATTAATAATAATTGTTGCTAGAATCTTGCTAATTGTTGCTACCATCATGCTAACTGATGCTTAAACTTGCTATTATTATGCTAAAATGTGCTAACATCATGCTAATTGATGCTAAAACAACATTTTCTATCTATCTATCTATCTATCTATCGCAAAAGTTTTAAGTTTCAAAAACTACTACAAACTTAATTTCTTAAAACTCTTTATACTGTATATATATATATATATATATATATATATATATATATATATATATATATATATATATATACACACACTATATTTAACTTTTTGACTAGGCTTTCTCAAGCCAACATAAAGTTTGTTCACAGACTTTACTCATCTAGTTACTTTGTGTAATTTAAAAAAAAAAACCCTATGGTAATAATGGTGGTAAAAAGTTAAGCATATATAAAGGTAAATAAAGGTTAGGGTTAGTGCGTGTTTTCTTTAGGGGCTTAGTGGTTCACACTGTAATAAAGGATGAAGAGATCCTGGAAAATATATTAAATTACAGGGCCAACCATTTGAATAGCTATATCTTAGCGGAATAATTTAATATTGATATCTGTCAAGAGATAACCTATATAGTCTCATAAGTGTTGTCAGGAACGGGAGAAATGAACCCAGTCGCAAAACAGCGTTAAACAGAAAAAGTCTTTATTTAAACAAATAACCAAAACAAGCGCCCACGAGGGGGCAAAACGAAAACCAAACACAAGCTTAAACAACTCCCAAAACCCACAGCGCAAAAACACAAGATTAGGATCCTAGCAAGATAATCTAGACAGTATAAACCTGACAGTTGTAGTGTTTTTTGTGCAGTTATGTGAAGTTCTCACAGTTCTTACTTCTGAAAGTAATACTATATATTGTTTAGAAATTTACATTATCTGACATTTGTAATGTCACATTCCAGAAATTACACAACAGCTTGAGGAATGGCACGATACTGTCCAACAGGACATACTTGTTTTTAAGCTCAAGATAAGGCGTAATACAAAGTAGTTTTTTTTGTTTGAGGAAAAACAGGTTAAATTTAGATAGATGTTTAAATAATGTGTATGTGTTTGCTTGATTAATTATACTACACCTTTTAATTATTAATTATATTGCAAGTCACAGACTGTTCAGGTGACTATAGAGAGATTTAAAATCACACATTTAAGTGTACAATATACTGTCACTGTTTATTTACTATGTTACATGTTAGCATATTATTATAAATATATATAATTTTTTAAACAATTGCTTTGTAGCAGACAGAGGCAATAATAGAATGATTATATAAAGTATAGCAACTGTCCAGGGCTTCTCTGGAAACCGCTGCCTACATTCTGGAAGTTTGATCCCTTAGGTACAGACACTGTTTGCCCTTTTAAACAATACATGGGAGTAGTAATTACAATAAACTGTGTGTCAACTGTCAATCAAAACTCATTAATTTATAACCCTGTTTTGGGATGATGTCCGATTTTTAGTCTAGTTTTACATGTCAATCATGTATATGTGCAAAATGTACTCTTAACCTCTGTCCATCAGCCTCCTGAGGACGTGACCCCTCCCTACTCTGTCTCTGTCTATCACACTGAGGATCTGGCCCCCTCCATACCATTCTCCAAATTTATTACCCTGTTTTGGGTTTGTCTGGTTTTCAGTCTAGTTTGTCCATGTCAGTATTGTTTATGAGCATAAGATTTAGTATAACCTCTGTCCACAACAATCCTGAGGATCTGAACTCCCCCCACCTTTCTACAACAGATGTTTTTTGACTTTCTCCATTGTGAGCAAACAGGTTTGAAAGTGAAAGTTTTGTATAGTGTAAATACATGTTTACAGGGTGTATGTGTGTTTGTTGACAGAGGTAATAGCTGTTTTTCTTGAGATGTTCACACTTCAGACACAAAATGAAATTGTATGATCTGAGACTTTGAGTTCCCCATGTGTCCCCAACTCATGTATTCCAGTTTTGTTTATTCCAACCTGTGGGGTGTGTCGTTCAAATGTGTGTATCGTCACCTCCTAAGGTAATGGTTTTATAGAGCCTGTTAAAAGAGAAAACATGGCCCCCTGTCTGACCCCTTCTAACAGCTAGTTTTCTGATTAAAGGACATGCCCCCCAACTTGTTCTTCTGGTGTGGGTTGATAACCCTGTTAACAAACTCTAATGCTGTCTGCATCTATTGGTTTGTAGAGGCTATTAAAACAGAATAACATTTTAACAAAGCACATGGACCCTATCCCGTCTGACCCCTTCTGGCTTGGGAAGATACCTATCCAGAGTGAAGAATGTCCTTATGGAATGACATTTTTGACAAATAAAAAAATAAAAGCCTCATCTGGTTTAGGGTATGTATTCTGCATCTTCATCTAGTTTTCTGATTCTAGTTTTCTGATTAAAGACCAAGCCTCCCAGTTCTTCCTGACTGGAAAAATATCCGTAATGTGTTTATTGACACCCATAGACTCCCACCACTTCCACTGAGCTTCACGCCTCAGGTTAAGAATCTTTCACATAAATACATCTTATACTAATTTAGGATAAATCTTCACAATATAGCAAGAAAAAATGTTACATAATCTTCTTTTAATTTCAGAGCTTTTATTTCTAACCATTTTTATTTAATGTTTAGTTTCAAACAGACTTTTGACAATGTCTTAAATTAAAGGTGGCCTATTTTATATATGCATATAAAAAAACAAAACAAAGATAATGCTATCATAGTCCTGGTTTTTGTGTTAACAACTCTCGTATCTGTTCAGCCAAGAAACCTTTTAGGGTGCATTAATGGACCTTCATGAAAACATGTTTAAATGTAATTTTTTTTCAAATGGAAACCAGAAAACTTGTACACAATCTTAATTTTTTCATTTTAAGTGTTTACTTTTAGAATATATATCTGAAGAAAAATCTGTATAAGGTTGCAAATACTAATTTTAATTTTGAATAAATTAAAAAAATACCATACCATAATCATAGTTTTAAATATGCAGATTGTTTAGCACTGTTTTAACTTAAACACCCATGTTCATCTGCTTGACATAGTGGGATAAGACAATCCTGTGTGTGTTTGGATGTACAGACGCTGTGTCTAGATGTTCGTAGCATCACACCTCAGATAAACCCTCAGTCCTTTTGGTGACTCCTTGTGTTGTAAACTTTACATTCAGAACAACATAAACTCTTTTACTTTTTTTTACTCATTTACTCTGTGTACTTCTAAAATAAATGTTTCATCACTTTAGACAGTTCTTAGTTAAATCTGTATAAGAATTTGCAAAGAAAACTTCATTTTAAAATATAAAAATAATGATACAACCATCATAATCCTGTTTTAAAATATGTGTTGTTTTGCATCGTTTTAAACTGAAACAATGACACCCTCATTTTGGAAAACATTTAGCCAAACAATCTCACGCATCTTATTTAACATCAGCTGTGTCACACTGGGTTGGGTATGTAGTTTATGTTATCAGTTGTCTTTTGATGTCAGAGTTTTTGTGATTAGCAGGTTTCTGGGTGTCCACCTCTTATAGACACATTCAGGTAAAATAACCATATAGTTGAATTTTTTTTTTTCATTCGATGAATGTCTGGAACTTGTTAATCCTTAAAAACATTATTCAATGATTGTCCCAACAATTTTTAGGCCGGCTGGAACATCATATCAGAGAATACTGCTGGTCTAACCTGTAGTTGTATGTAGATTTAGTTGAAAAATGTAGAACTGAAAAATGAATTTTAGACCTTAAGATGACAATACATTGTTACAAGGAGCAGCTTGTTTTTCCTTGATGCAAAAAGTGTTGTTTACATTCAATGCTAACAAGTACTGCGTTGTGTCTTTGTCTAGTTTCAGAGGAGCTTAATGAGTTGATATTCCTAACATTTAGATTGAGCTGTTGTGTTGATCACACTTGAGCCAACCGCTCTAGTTTAACGTTATCTGTTTTCGTTTGCCACAGTTTGTCGCTAACTGCAAAGCTTTTGGACAGGTGGGGCCAATATGGTGTGTGGTATCAGTTCTAAAATTAGTTTTGCTTGGTTTATGAACCTGCATGAATATGATAGGATTTTAAATTCTGAGCGCTGCAATGTGATGTAATGATGGTGTGTCTGAATAACCCTTTAACAGTTGCTATGTGGCATCAGAGCTAGAGAAGAAACATATTTCTTCATGGTTTTATAATACCCTAATATTAAATTTACAGTAAATACAGACTGTATAATACTAATTCAGAACATGAAATATGTAGACTTTCGTGGCAAAATGTGAACCATGCCTACATTGTGTTAGAGTACTGCTGGTCACATCAGCTTGGTCATACCCTCACCCTGTGGCCAGTATTCGTTGCTTGATATTAACATTAGGTTATCATCTTTCAGTCCACACTATATAGATACAACACCTGCATGCACATACAAACAGAAAGAAAAGTTGTGCTGGCGTAATTCTTGTAACCTTCTTACACCTAGCAGTGTTTGTGCCAGTGTGTTCCAAGAAAATAATAGCACTTATGAAACCAAAACTTAGCATAGGGCATAGGGCATTTAAATGTTAAATGTTTGTATGATTTTATAATGTATGTTTTTGCCAGGAGACAATGTTCTTAAAAGAAAACTAACCTAAAACACACTGTTTTAATTAAAGTGGAAATACAACCGAGTTTATCTTTCTCAATATTTTGACTGCATAAAATATTGTTGAAAGTGCAAAAGAATAAATATTGCACACACACATACAACAACAAATAATACTGGATAAAGAATGAAATAAAACAATGATTAAGACGAAGTCAGTTGTAAGTGCTTATTTTTATTAAACCAAAACACATCCGAGAACATGGCCATTAACGATGTGAAACTAAAAACAACTAGATTTCACCAGCATTTCTGTGAAACATAACTTGGAAGGAGAGGAAGGAAAATGAAACGATGTAGCATGACAATCAAACGAGAATTCAAAACAAGGACAGGCTAATTCCAGGTCTGATGAAAGAGTGAAAAAGTGTTTACAGTAAATGGTGTCCATTGTTAATTTTGTGTAACAAGGGGGATTTGAATCAGTGTGATAAAGTCGAAAACTCAAAAGGAATTCAGTTTGACAAGTGGAAAAAGTAGCAACAAACATATTAAAACATAAAAACAAATGCCTTAATGAGCCTATGAATTAGTACCACTTTAAAACTGGACCTGCTTTACGTCTTGCTCAATAACAAATAAAATGTAGACTGCTATTTACTGGCATTTTCATTCTGTTTGGATTGGTAAGACCCTGTAATGAAGCTAACGTGTAACTGGCATGCTAAACGCATTGGAGTGCATGTCAGCTATGAATATTGGCATTAAGAACATTAGGAAAAAACAAACCTGAAAGAAAAAATGTAAGATGAAGTCAGACAACATTGTAACCTGACTAAAACACAAAACCCATGTGGATAAACAGGTGGGTTTGTGAGACCAAATGAGAAAAATCATTGCCATGCTGTCAATGAGAGATCCATGACGCAGAAAATATTTACTGTATCTAATACCTACTCTGAGTCAAAAACACAAAACAGTGTTGACAAATAGATAAAACATACCATGTTTATTCAGTTCTTGGTTTTAATGGAAAATGTTGTTTGATCTACCTGGAGCGTTACACAAAACAGTTTAAACATCATTTTAAATACTGCTGTGACACACATAAACAATTTTTAATGTATATTCTTACAAATACATAACATACAAATGGAAAAACGCTTACTGTTAGGCTGGAAAGACATTTTCCACAGTACTACTTCAGTTTTTCTGAACCGTTGTTGAGATGTCACCAGATGATACACCAAGCTCTAACATGTAGCCTATGACAGAAGTTTTCAAGCAACCTATGTTGAATGACTCAGAGGTAAACTGTGAAAAGTGAATGTGTCTATAAGAGGTGGACACCCAGAAACCTGCTAATCACAAAAACTCTGACATCAAAAGACAACTGATAAACCATAAACCACATACCCAACCCAGTGTGACACAGTTGATGTTAAATAAGATGCGTGAGATTGTTTGGCATTTTTAAACGTATAAAATACATATAAATATGTTTATATATATATATATATATATATATATATATATATATATATATAAGGGAAACATATACATATGCACATAAACATATACACACACATATCTATATCTATCTATCTATCTATATATATATATATATATATATATATATATATATATATATGTGTGTGTGTATATGTTTATGTGCATATGTATATATGTGTCCCTTACACAGGGAATGGTGGAGAATATATTAACATTAATTTTGAGTGAACTTGTTCATATATGACATAACTATCGTTGAACAAGCCTCACTGTTATTTCCCTTAAACACATTTTCGCTACAAACGCGTCAGAGGAGAAATGACCCTGTGAGCCTGGGTTCTCCCAAGGTTTTTTCTCCACATTCATCATTGGAGTTTGGGTTCCTTGCCTCTGTTGCCGTGTTGGAGTGCTCACTGGGATACTGCGGATAATAGATATTTGATACTCCATAGTAAATATCTGACTTGATACTTAATTATTCATAATTGATTGATAATTGATTGATAATTGACGATTAATTGATTAATACTGTTGTTACTTGTATCATTGTATATATGTCCTTGTCTTTTCCTTTTTCCTCCCTGTAAAGCGACTTTTAGACTATGCCACATTGTAAAAACGCTATACAAATAAAGTTTAATTGAACTGAAGATTTACCCTAAATTAGTATAAGATGTATTTATGTGAAAGATTCTTTACCTGAGGCATGAAGCTCAGTGGAAGTAGTGGGAGATAAAATGCGCCAAAAATGCAATGTCTCATTGAACTATATCATAACATATCAAATTCATGGGTTCATTACTTTAGAATGATGCAGTAAAAAGTTCTGGATATTTCCATGGTGATAGACAAAGACACTGTTTATAACCCTCTAGTGAAGCCTTTAACTCACCTTAAAGCACAGCTAAGATATAGTGCTTCCGTATGAGTCAACAATGCAATATCTCATTGAACTGTATTGTCACATATATCAAATTCATGGGTTCATAACTTCAGAATGGTACAGTTAAAAGGTCTGGATATTTGCATGGTGATAGATGCAAATATCCAGACACATCCTATAACCCTACAGTCCTATAACCCTACAGTGAAACCTTCAACTCGCCTTAAAGGTAATCTGAGATATAGCACCTCTAAATTGGTCAACAATTTAATGTCTCAGACTTACAATATAAGATTAAAGAACTTACAGGTAAGTTACATGACTGTACAACAAATGACGCTCAGTTAAATATGAGATTACACATAAGGTGGAGTCATTGGGATATTGGAATGACTATAAAGAGATATTAAAGAGAATGTACATTAAAGGGCCCATAACTTAATACTGATACAGTTTAAATGTCATTATGTTTTTAAATGTACATGGAGTTAGCCAAGACATTTAGGTATAAGCCATACCTAGCCATACCACATCAGTATCAAAACCAGTAAATGTTCAAGGTGAAGACAGCCTGTCAAAAAAACAGAAAAACTGTTCTGCCACAGTAAAGCAACACGGTCCCTAGGTCGAGCGCTAATAAGAAGCCGGCAATACGGAAGCATTGCGTCTTTTAAGCTGGAACAGATAGCATTAATAAGAAGCTGCAAATAAGAAGTTGGATTCAGCATTGTGAAATACAGAGTGTACAACTCATTTTACTATTATGTCCAACAGAGGCATTTTTTGCATTTTATCAGTCACAAATCCAGGTCAAGTGAAAGACAAAAGGCAGATACAGCTAAAGAGAGCAATTACTGTGCATCTGCACCTACATCTGCAGATACTGGAGCCAAAGCGGTGGGGAGATTTTCGAGAATTTCAGTACCCCAGTACAACCAGAATGTGTGCCATATCTGCATAGGGTGTTGTAAGAAAAACAGTATTTTTAGCAAACAAAAAAAATAAACAGTAAATAGTATTATTATTTATTATAATAATGGTATTATCACATATCAAATAAATACGTACAGATACAAAGATGTATAAACCAGTAATTTTATCGTAAGCCTATTAGAGTGTGGCTGTCATGGTTCCAGGAGTAAAACAGCATTTAATTTATCTATAGGAAATGTTAACTTTATAATAACTTTTAAAAACAGACCTGCTGTGATCTCAGACATTGTTACTGTAACTGATGGGTGAGGTGTGTATTTAGCTGCCTATTTGTTGGGGGACTAAGAACTACATTTCCCATATGGTTCCCATTCTACATATATTATGTGTATAATAGTAGTTCCCCTTCAGGCAGTCATGTTCGATGTTACGTCAACGTACTGACATATGGGGTCTCGCTTGGGAGCCCTATCGCTTTTGAGTAGTAGAAAACGCGCCAATGAACATCGGCCCGAGAGGACAGAGCCAATGAGCATTGGGGCAAAGAATTTGCGTGCCGAGGCGCGCCCACCCGGAAGCGGGTATAAATCTGGCCGCAACTCAGTTTCATTCAGATTTTGCTTTGGAGCTGAGTGTGCACTATTCGCGTTTACTTGACTATTGCCTTTGGAGCTCCCCAGCGTCTGCTGCGTGTGACGGTGCTTTATGATCAGCGGTTTTCACTCGCTCCGTGTGTTTCTGGATGCAGTCACTTCCGTCCTCGTCTGATGGCCATGATCGCTGCATCACATGCCTGGGCAAGCATGCTGGCACAGTGTTCGTGGTCAGCTTGTGTTCTTACTATAAGAGCATGGCCATCTTGACACTGCAGTCACGGCTCTCTCTCTTCAGAGATTGAGCCCCCCCCCCCCTTTGCTGCTACCCATTCTGTTGCTCTGGCTACATACCTAAGGCAACAAGTTGGTTAGCATTTTGGGAGATCTCAGAGTGATGGTGGAGACTCCTGTCGGGTCAGTCCCTGCGGGCCCCCCAGTCCTCTGCAGTGTTGGGATCAGAGTGGCCAGGTGACAGCGCCGTTCCCCTCAGGGGCCCACTGTCACTTTTGGTGCTCCAGATGAGGACCAGATGTTGATTGCTGCATTGGAGAGTGGGCTGCTCTTCTCTGAGGATGAGGCAGAACTTCCCCCGTCAGGCTGGGTCGTTCCTGCTGGGTCAAACTCGGAGCTGACGGCTGTGCTTGCCCGGGCAGCTGTGCCTTGGACTGGAGTGGAACCTACCGCCCAGTCTAGGGCTCCCACAGCGGGCTGGTTCCCGGACGTGCATGAAGGTGTTTAGGTTGTGGAAGGCATCTTTTTCTGCCTAAAGCAGCTTTTTCCTCCTCCACTCTCACTACCCTCGATGGGGGGCTGCCAAGGGATGTGTGCAGATTCTGCCAGTGGAGTGTGCTGTTACGGTGCACAGGTGTTGTGCCTGTAATATGCTGTCACCTGTATGAGTCGTCCGCATCTCCCGTCCTAGGCCTGTAGACGGCGGCAGTGTGCTAGACAGGAAGCCTCCACCCTGCTTGCTGTGGTCATCCTGCAGGTTCACCAGGCCAAGACACTTAAGCAGCTTCAAGAGGGTAGTTCTGAGCCGAGGTGATGTAGGAGCTGCACTTGGTGACTGAACTTGCACTCTGGGTGAAGGCAGTCACAACGCAGGCCCTTGGCCAGACGATGTCCACCTTGGTGGTCCAGGAGCACCATCGTTGGCTAAATCTTGTGGAGATGTGGGACACTGACAAAGTTCACTTTCTTGATGCCCCCATCTTCCAAAGTGGCCTTTTCGGCGATGCTGTCGAGGGCTGTGCCCAGCAGTTTTTGGCAGTTCAGAGGCAGACGGAGGTCGTCAGGTGCATTCTACAGCTCCACGCAGCCTGACCCCCATCTGTTTATCGCTGAGGGCGCCCCCTTGCTTCACCGGCTCTGTTGCGGACTGAGGCTGCCCCTCATTCCGTCGTAGAGCCGGCCGCAGGAAGTAGACTCAATCTTGCCTAGACACAGGTTGTTCCTTCGGGTTTGCAGTCAAGGGTCAGGCGTATCAGTACAAGGCCCTCCCTTTGGGCTGTCCCTGTCCCCCTGCGTCTTTACCAAGATTGCAGAGGCCGCCCTTGCCCCGTTACGGGAGGTGGGCACACTCATTTTGGCCCACTCTCGAGAGCAGTTGTGCGAAACAAGGACCTAGTACTTTGGCACCTCAGCCACCTGGGTTTTTGGGTCAACAGGGAAAAGAGCAAGCTCCCCCCAACACAGAGCATCTCTTTTCTCGGTGTGGAGCTGGACTCTGTCACTATGGTGTTGCGCCTCTCAGTCAAGCGCGTGCAGTCACTGCTGCGTTGCCTGAACACGTTCAGGGCCAAGACAGCGGTCCCACTGAAACTCTTTCAGAGGCTCCTGGGGCATATGGCATCTATGGTCTCGGTCACCCCGCTCGACCTGATGCATATGGGACCGCTGCAGCACTGGTTACATGACCGAGTCCCATGGTGGGCATGGTGCCACAGCACACGTCGGGTGTTTGTCACACCGTCCGGTCGCCGAACCTTCAGCCCTTGGTCGGACATTGCCTTTCTCGGGCCGGGGTGCCCTTAGAACAAGTGTCCAGGCACGTTGTTATGACAACACATGCCTCCAAGATAGGCTGGGGCGCTGTGTGCAGTGAGCAGGTGACTTCAGGCTCCTGGACAGAATCTCGATGCCTCTCGATGCTTTTGGCCCTGCGCCGGTTTCTTCCGTTGCTGCAGGGCAGGCACGTGCTAGTCCATACGGACATCTCTGCGACGGTGGCGTACATCAACCGCCAAGGCAGTCTATACTCACGTCGCATGTCTCGACTTGCCCGCCATTTCCTCCTCTGGAGGCAGCGGCGACTCAGGTCACTTCACGCTGTCCACATTCCGGGTGAGCTCAACCGTGTGGCAGATACGCTCTCAATGCAGCTTCCAAGCCCAGGAGAGTGGAGCCTCCATCCCCAGGCAGTCCGGCTGATCTGGAGTCAATTTGGGGAGGCACAGGTTGATCTGTTTGCCTTCCATGAGTCCTCCCACTGCCCGCTGTTTTACTCCCTGTCCAAGGCCCCCCTCGGCACGGACGTGTTGGTACACAGTACACAGCTGGCCCTGGGGCACACACGAATACGCGTTTTCCCCAGTGAGCCTCCTTGCGCAAACTCTGCGCAAGATCAGGGAGGACAGGGAGCAGGTCTTGCTGGTTGCGCCATGTTGGCCCACCCGGACCTGGTTTTCAGACCTGGTACTCCTCGTGACAACCCCTCCCTGGCAGTTTTCTCTGAGGAAGGACCTTCTGTCTCAGGGATGAGGCACTTTCTGGCACCCGCGGTGGCCCTTGGATGGGACGCGGAGGACCTGAGTGACTTACCCCCGGACGTGGTGGATACCATCACTCAGATGGGGGCCCCTTCCACCAGGCGGACTGTGGAAGTGTAGGCCTGGAAGTGGAGCCTCCTTGCAGACTGGTGGTCTTCCCGTGGAGAAGACCCCCGCACGTGCCCGATCAGCTCTGTGCTTTCCGTGCTGTGCTTTACGGAGACGTTACGTCCCCTTGCCGCAAACCCGATTCACCGCTGATCGGCCGGGACACATCTCTGCTCCTCAGCACAACCTGAATGAAAGTGAGTTGTGGCCGGCTTTATACCCGCTTCCGGGTGGGCGCGCCTCGGCATGCAAATCCTTTGCCCCAATGCTCATTGGCTCTGTCCTCTCGGGCCGATGTTCATTGGGCTTCCAAGCGAGACCCCATACGTCAGTACGTTGACGTAACATCTCAGTTCCCTCCTTCAGGGAACGAGGGTTACATACGTAACCAAGACGCTTGTCTGTGTGTAATAGTAGTTCATTCCCTTGTAAACGTTGTGAAGTATTCAGTCCTGTGCTTTATATACTTTTGGCTGATTTTCAAATACTTTGTCTAAAGTAAAAATTCCTAATGCTGGCTTCTCCTAATAATCTGCTCCTAGATTTGGTGCATATAACTATAGAACAATAAAATTAAACTAAACAGGAAAAATACTTCCAGAACGAAAAGTGGATGGGCACTGTTGCACTCTGTTAAATTATTTTAAGATTTATGTAAAAAATAAAATAAATAAATTATATTTATATATCAAATATATAAATTATATAAATAATTTATTTAATTTCCAGCAAGAAGGTGACATAAATGATGAGCCTGAAGGGGATAAAATGAAAAAGCATGCTGGTAGCTGGTAGCAGGGACCAAGAATGATACAGACACAGAAGTGTAGTTCACTCAAAGTCAAAGTCTTTATTGAAAAGTTCACTTTTATAGATAAGAAAAGGGAAGTTAATCACCCCATATGAAAGAATTTGATTACTCAGACAAGGACACTCAACTAAGACAAATAAATGTATGAATCATATCACGAGATGCAAGCTGTCATGGAACATGGAGATACATGTGTTCATGAGTACAAAGTTCACAGACAGTTACTGATGGTTATAGATGGTCACAGGGTGTACAAAAATCTCACAATGTCCACTTTAAGACAGACTGTCTTACTCCTTAAACACCCCGTGCCGTAATACAAAAAGATTGCTTTCAGCTGTTTTTGTGGGGATAGACCCTGATCTTAAAGCAAGCTATAAAAACTTCTCATTTGAAACACATTTCTGTCTTTGGCACCTCAGCCACACTTCACACTTCTGATTCTGAAATGAATCCATCAGGTTCTAACTCAGAGGTACAAGCTTCATAATTGCCGTATTCATCTGTATCTGTTTCAGCTACCCGGTCAGGTATCTGATACTCTACCGGTCTGTTTTGAACATTTAGCATTACTTGATAGGTTCCTCTTGATGTCAGCTGAAATAGAATGCACGATAGAGTTCTAAATACAATGCTGTATACATGGTGCAATGAATAGTAGGATCAGCACTAATGCAATGATAGGTACGACAGAGTATCTGGTCTCTGCAGTATCAGACTTGTCAAATTTGGTTGTTCTTCTAAGGCCGCCCTAGCTGAGTCTACAATCTGGCCACCAAACACTACAACATCCTCTGCAAGAGTGCAACAACCCTATGACTTCCTGAGCAAAGAGTTGTGTGTTCCACACAGAGAAACATCAGCACACACAAAATTCAGTTTTTCAACTAGAGAAGTTACATGGTCCTCCTGCACCTCCTCTAGATCACCTAGGAAAGTAATGCCTGTGCAGCCTTTGATCCATGGGGTCGGAAAAGGCCTACCCATTAGTATCTCAAATGGGGAGAGTTTGGTGGTAGAGGATGGAGTCATTGTTATTTCTGACATTACTGTGGGTAGTAAGTCCACCCATTTCTTCCGTCTCTACTGAGGCTTTAGTCATCCTGTTTTTAAGTTCCATTCATCCTTTCCACTACTGTTGCCGATTGTGGATAGTATGGAATATTAAAGTGCCAATCAATAGACAATGCCTTGGCCAAGAGCTGTGTTACCTTGGATGCAAATGGCGTCCCATTATCACCCTCAATGGTAGTAGGTATGACTGTCTAAAAGACATACAACATTGGATGACTCGTAATTTTCTTCTTTTAAATTCAAATAAGACAGAGATATTACTTATTGGACCAAACGCAAGTCAACAGAAGCTCTCTGATTACAGTTTCCAATTAGAAGGTTGTAACGCCACTTCATCTAAAACTGTTAAAGCTTTAAAACTGTGTCATATTAGACAGTAATCTGTCTTTTGAAAATCATGTGGCTTATATTATAAAAACTGCCTTCTTCCACCTTAGAAACATTGCTAAGCTGCGTAGCATCTTATCTACTTCTGATGCAGAAAAGCTGGTCCATGCCTTTATGACTTCCAGACTGGACTATTGTAATGCACTTCTAGGTGGCTGTTCAGCTTCCTTAATACACAGGCTACAGTTAGTCCAAAATGCAGCAGCTAGGGTTCTTACCAGGTCCAAGAAATATGATCATATAACTCCAATTTTGTCAGATCTACACTGGTTACCTGTTAAATTTTGTATTATTTATAAAGTTCTACTGCTTACCTATAAAGCTTTGTAATGGGTTAGCCCCCATGTACTTAACTGATCTTCTCTCACGCTACAAGCCAATTGCTGCCCTACGCTCTCAAAACTCTGGTCTTCTGGTCATTCCCAGAATATCAAAGTCCACTAAAGGCGGCAGAGCTTTTTTACACTTGACTCCTAAACTATGGAATAGCCTGCCCAATGCTGTTCTGGGCTCAGTTACTCTCTCGCAGTTCAAATCTAGTTTAAAGACGCATCTATTTAGCCAAGCATTCTCATAATGCTTCTCATTCTACCTCAAAGTAAACAAAATCTTATGCTCTTAATGTTATGAACAGCAGCTGTGGTAATTATTCTCTGTTTTGGTTTTCTATCCCAGGGTTCAATTCCGTGGTAGCTATAGATTACACCTACCAATGGACTCAACTTCAGACAGATCTACTCAAGCTAAGGACTGCAGCATTAGCATGCCAGAGGAGAACTGGCCCTCCCTGCTAAGCCTGGTTTCTCCCAAGGTTTTTTCTCCATTTATATATCACTGGAGTTTTGGTTCCTTGCCACTGTTGCCCTGTTGGCTTGCTTATGGGGAGACTGCTGATATTAGCTTAGAACATTTGCTCTGTACATTGTGTTATATTCATTGTTTGTTCATTTTGTTGTTTATTGTTTGTTGTTTATTAATTTTGAATATTCTTTCTTTTCTCTTCCTAGTTTTCTCTCCTCCTCTTTCATTTTCAATTTCAGTTTTCACTTATACTCTTGGATATTTTCAATTGTACAGCTGCTTTGTAGCAGTGTGCCACTGTGAAAAGCGCTATATAAATAAATTGAACTTGAACTTGAACTTAAAATGAGCTTGGTGGTCTTGTGCACGTCAGAAATGCAATACAAATGGTTTATTACCTGTACTACTTTTGCACATCTTGTGTGAGACAAACCATGGTGGTGCCTAACTAGGATTACTAATCCTAATTTTGGGAGTGCTATTCTTCCCTTCTCATCTCTCAGAATCCCCTCTTTGTCCAGAGCACAGCCATGCTTGCTCCAGTGTTCTAAGTCAGCCTGTGTTGGTTGGCTTTGCAGGATCTTGATGTCGAAGAATTATAGTCTAAAGCAAAAGCTCCTATTACTTCTCCCATGTCCACAGAATAACCACAAAGGTAGACGCCATCAAAGTGTTTTGAGCATGATCCAACAACATATATGTGTTCCCCCCCATCCAGGGGCGAATCTAAAATATTGGCCCTGGAAGCACAAGAGAAAGTTAACTCAGTGATACAGTCGTGATCTATGTTGTGTTCTGCCATATCGACCATACCCAAAACTCCCAAGAGAGCAGGGTTGATGGTGGCTGTTGGCTGAATAGTGAGGTTCTTGGTGGCCAGCAGAATAGCCTCGTAACCAGAACACCGCCATGCTGTCATGTGTTGTGTCTGCATGTTATGTAGGATAGCTCTTGATGTGAGATACTTGATGTGACGTATATAAATATTTGTGTGTGCACAGTATGGAATTACTAACAGTTGGAACATCTGGCACAATTGGTGCAAGTGGTATTAATAACTGATTAATAGCTCTCAAATCTCGGGTCAGACGCCATGTTTTTCCATCTGCCTTGGCCACAGGATTAATAGGTGTCTTGTACAATGAATGTGTTGGCACAAGGACACCCTGCTGGACAAAGTTGTCAATCAAAGATTTTATACCATCTTCCTTATCTTTAGATAAAGGATATTATTTGATGTAAACTGGTTTATTTGTCTTTAGCTTTGCTTTATAAGGTTCCATTTCTATGAACCCTGTGTTGTCCTTATACTGTGACTACAACAATGGGTTAATCATGGTCTCTACCATTCGTGATGCATCAGAGTTCGGTGAACACGGTTTTACTTCGCTTGGATGACTTGGTTCTTCCCAAGTGGGTAAAGGACTGAGCCCTGCAGGCTAGATTGAAATGAAAACCCTACTTGCCTATCAGTAAATTTGTCACTGTGAGACACTGTGAGTGTCATTTAAAAGATATGCAAGTTTCGTTTTTTTAAACGGTCTGTAGATAGACATGCCAGACAATGTACTGAAATTGGGATGGCAGCTACAGACTTTATGAGAAACAGTTTGAAAAACACTTTTAATAGAAAAAAGCAAACCCATTGATTTTCCAGCCTTTGATCTCATCAAGGAAACACTTCAGGATATTATGCCTGTGATATTAGAAGGAGTGGTACCACTGGAAGTAAAAACCATACTAAAACATCTTGTGCTGTCAGGGCAACTGGACTGTACACATTAAACAATGCTATTATAGCATTGCTCTGAGCATTGATCTGATCATTGATATAGATTGATCTGATCATTAAGACTTGCAGTGTAAATGCAGCCACAGAGGCTCATTTCACACCTATAGACTTGTAGACGAACATTAAAGATGCAAAGTCTGCAAGACTGTTACAACTACAAATAATGTACTGAACGAAGACCAAGATATGAAGACCTATCATGGGTGTGTTTTTCCCAGGAGACTTGGTTCATTTTGTGTTATCTCATAGGGGTGCCCCTTCAGGTCATGAGAACCGTTCCAGACCCAATTCTGAACTGGCTGTAGAATTTATGATTCTATGTATATAAGGTGGCTAGGGAAAAGTCTCAGAGAAGCATTCTATAACCAGAATTTCCCATTACTGTGTGTCTCTATTGCCAGATATGATATAAACTCTGTGATTATTGTATTCTGTTGATAATTTATTATTTATTAAATTCAGTAGATTAGAAGGAGTCCAGTGTTACAGCAAAATAAGTATGTCAGAATAAGATCAGACTGAGACCTTTTAGCTGAATGGCACAGGGAGCACATCAATCAAAATCTCTGACCTCTGCCTATAACCTGGCTAAGAAAGTTGCATGATTATGACTAAGGTAACTATTATTAAATCTGAGCAAGCATGGGGCTGCCAGATTGAATAATATTAGTTCCCTTTCTGTCAGTCACTCCACATTTGGGATCTCTTTGTGGTTTTGGGGGGCCTATGAAGGGTCCTGTTCAAGACCCTGGAAGAAGCTGATCTCAGTGTCCTTATGCTAATGACAGTTCTCTTAGTGGCGCTTACTTTCATCAAGAGGGTCAGGCAGGCATTCTCTGTGGCCAGTGACAGTCTGGAGTTCGGGCCAGGTTTCTCTCAGTGTTCCCACCTCTTCCTTCCAGGACAAGGTTATGAACCTATAAGCACTCCCCGTGTGGGAGGAAGACCCAGCCCTGTCCAAGCTGTGTCCAGTGTGTCTTATGCTTTTATCCGGCCCATACAGACAGTCTTAGGTGCTCTGACCAGCTGTTTGTCTACTTTGGCTGGCCACCGCTTTTAGCCTTATTTGTAAGTGCCCACTTCTGTCAAGTGTAATGAGGCGCCTTACACCCAAAGCTGGAAGGTTGCGACATAGCTGAGCACTCGCTATGAGGCATGCGACAGCTTGCCCGTGTCTGCTCCGCACATTTCGTAACACATTTCAGCCTTTGGCACTTCGTATAGGGACCCCTAATGTCATCATCAACACAACATTGAATGGCAGACAGAAAGTGATCATTTCTGTTACGTATTTAACCCTTGTTCCCTGATAGGGGTAACAAGACATTGTGTACCTCATGCCACAACACTGAACTGTATGGCTGTGAGCCTGGACACCTCTTCTGGTTTCTCAGCACAAAAGTGTTGCACGCCAACCCACTTATATGCCAGGATATCTGGGGCAGAGCCTGGCATGCAAATTCCACTTGCCAATTTTCATTGGCCTTTTATACAAAGATCAGAGGTGATTGGGGCTCCCAAGAACCAGTGCTTCACAAGCACCACTAATAATAATAAGTTTGTCAAATAACTGTGTTGGGCTTCCTCAAGCCAACATGATGTTTGTACAAATGGGTAATCAATACGACAAAAAATGGTTACTACACTACAATAAATATTAAATATAGCAGTTTCCTCTGCCAGCTATAACTATATTGTTTAAAAGATGACACACACAAACTGGGGCAGACATACCCTTAAATAAATTGAAAATACTTCTGATACATAATTTGTCAATAACACATAAGGCAGAATGTGATAATTTGAAGGAATTTGATTTATTCACCATTAGACATAAAGGACCAATGTGAACTGCTAATTTAAGAACAAAAAGTAGGTCTCACACACAAAAAGTTTACTTAGGAAGAGATGAAACAAGGTCACTGAGGTTTGCAAACTATGTTCCTTTGACAGAGACTTTGAAATGTTTGTATACGATTACTCCTTAACCCTAGGTTAACATTAGATATAGATAATTGCAGCCTTAAAGGACTTGGAAGAATGGAATAACAGTGGCAGAAAAATCAGTTAAAGGAATTATTTTGTATATTGCAGGTGACAATTTAGAATCTTAGTATTGGTTGTATTGCATGTCATAATTTCTCCTGTGCTTTGTAAATTAAGGCAATCTGTCAGGGTCCTGGCTTCCTGTTCTAAAATATTTCTAGATTATCTTGCCAGGATCCTGACATGCCCTGTGTTTAGTGTCAGGGCGTGCTGTTTGGATCCTGACTTCTTCTAGTCTTGGTTCTTGTTTCTTGGAGTCGGGATCTGAACGCATGCTCTGGGTCCTCCTCTTGTGTGAAAGCACATGGCCTCTGTTTTGTTTACATTCGCCATGTGCTCTTCGGTCGTGCGTCTTGGTCCCGCCCCCTTGTTCTCTTGTCTCATCTGCGCTGATTTCGCACACCTGTTAGTTGTTGTCTTTGTGCTATTTAATGCCCCCGTGTTTTCTGTCTTGTGTCGGTTTGTTTTGTGATTTTGTAACTTTGCAATTTTGTAATCTTGTCTTGTTATCTGGTTTCTAGTACTCTTGTTCCCTGCATCTCGTTTCCTGGTACCTGTCGTAGTGAGTCTTGTGTTGTTTTGTCTAGTCGAGTTTTTTCGTCCTGTGTTGTGCTACGTCCTTCCCGGTTTTAGTTTTGTTTTTGCTTGGTTTTTGGAGCTCCTTAGTATAAGTTATATTGCCTGTTCTGTTCTCGTTTTTACCCCCTCGTGGGTTGTTGTTTTGGTTTAAGTTTGTTTTGTTCTGTTAAACGCTGTCTACGACTGGGTTCGTTTCTCCCACACCTGACACAATCATGAATAAAAAAATAATGAATAAAACAGACTTAAACTTAATTTTAATTTCTTGTCAGCTGACATTCCCGTAGAGCTGAAAGCGGGTGTATGTATTGTGCTTTCATACCGGCTGCATTTGCAGAACGTAGCTGAACTTCAAATTTTGTGGAAAAAAACTCTAATGTGAAAGTTCACATTATTTTGATTTCAAAATACATTAAGGAGAAAAGACTAATTTTATTACCAGTGTAGTTTATATAACTTTGTTTTGGTTCATCAACATCGCTTTTGTTCTGCTTGTTTTCTGTGAAGTGAGAGTTCTAGATAGAGGAAAGAAGATCTACAACTCGCAGTACACATAAACCAAATATAACAAGAACAATGTTGATGAAACAAATCAAAGTTATATAAACTACACTGGTAATAAAATAAGTCTTTTCTCCTTAATGTATTTTGAAATCAAAATAATGTGAACTTTCACATTAAAGAGTTCCCTTTCAAGGGAACTCAACGCTGCGTCAGCTTGACGCTATGAGGAAAAGCGCTTCAGGAGCGCCTGAGTCTGAACACATGTAAAACCAGGCTTATTTATAGGCAAGTTCAAGGTCAAGTGACGTAGCATTGTGCACCATAAAGCCTTTAAAAAGCACCTGCAAAATACGTTATCAGCTTTTTTGTCTTCAGAAAGCTCTTAGTCTGCATGTAGCCAGGCAAAGTGAGGGAAAAAAAGAGAGAGATTAGGAAGAAATTAGAGAATATGTTGCCCTTCGTGCCACAAAGCAGACGGCCCGTTCTGTCGGCCGTTCTATGGCTGTGATGGTGGCTACGGAGAGGCATTTGTGGCTCAACTTGTCGGGCATTCGCGACAGGGATAAAGGCTTCCTTCTGGATGCCCCGGTTGCTCCTCAGGGTCTGTTTGGTGACGCAGTGAGCTCTGTCGTCGACGGATACTGAGAGGCTAAAAAGTAATCAGAGGTGTTCAAGGAATTCCTCCCCCACCGTGGTCAGGTCTCTGCGACGTCAGGTGGTCCATCTACCTTGGCTTCTTCCAAGACCTCGGCTGTTTATAGGCAGCAGCAGAAGGCCAGCGTGGCTGCTCGAGCTCCCCCTCATAGATCTAAGGGGACTGGGCCTACGGAGACCTCACAGCCAAAGAGGAGGTTCAATTTGAGGACCGTGGTCTCCTCTAAGGCTGATAAGAAGAAGAACACCTGATGCCAGAAGCAGCATACTGGAGGCCTGCCCCACCATGGGGGGGTCCCTGTGCACGGCTTCCTACTGTGCCAAACCCCTCTTGGGCTTCTACTTTCCCTGCCACCTCAGGTGTTTCGGGGGTAGAAGCACCCGACGGTTTATCTGTCCAGACTTCTCTTGCCAGTCCTCTGTTTCAGGAGACTGGACAGATAGACAGGATGGTTCCTCTCTCGGACTTCCTGGCAGCGTGGAAGCTTCTGCCCTGTTTGTCCCCATGGTTGTTAAGAACAATAGAGAGAGGGTACAGAATTCAATTTGCCTCCCGTCCTCCTCATTTCGACGACATTTTACAGACTGTGGTGGTTGGAGAGCAGCATTTAGTGTTGGCCCAGGAACTAGAAACTCTCTTGGCGAAAGGGGTCATAGAACATGTTCCCCCGCACTTGAGAGATCTAGGCTTTTACAGTTGATACTTTATAGTTCCCAAAAAGGACGAGGGGTTATGTCCCATTCTGGATTTGCGCCGCATGAATCGCTCAAACAAATTGTGTGTCAAATCCAGCCCGAGGACTGGTTTGTCACGATAGATCTGAAGGACGCATATTTTCACATCAAGATTTTGCCGGAACACAGGAAGTTTCTCAGATTCAGCCTTCGGGGGTGAAGCCTACCAGTATCGAGTACTTCCTTTTGGCCCTAGCTCTATCGCCCCACACCTTCACAAAGTGTGTGGATGCAGCCCTGGCTCCAATGAGACTCCAGGGCATCTGCATTCTGAACTACACAGAGATGACTGGCTGGTCATGGCCAGCTCTCAGAAGTTAGCTACACAGCATCGAGATTTTGTGTTAGCTCATATGAGGTGCCTAGGGCTTAGACTCAGTCCCAAGAAGAGTATGCTTTCTCCAGGTCAGATAACTACTTTTCTGGGGGCAATTTGGGATTCCACTACGATGTGGGCACAATTGCCTTCTGCACGTGTGGAGTCCATCCTTGCCATTGTGGGCAGCATTCGGCTAGGCCGCTGTCTGACAGTCCTCCAAATTCAGTGGCTGTCAGGTCTCATGGCTGCAGCAGCCAATATGATTCCTTTGGGTTTGCTGCACATGAGACCATTTCAGTTCTGTCTAAAAACAAACGGGTTTCATCCCAAAATCCACCCGCTAAGGGTGGTAAGGGTTACATTCTGAGGGCTTCGTACCCTTTCTATGTGGCTCAGACCCCGGTTTCTTACCTTGGGTCCCACTCTAGGAGAGTTATGCCATCGCAGGATTCTTATGAAGGATGTCTCTCTCACAGGCTGGGGTGCGATCTCGATGGTCGCCCAGTCCAGTTGGAGGACCTTCATCTCTCCTGGCACATAAACTGTCTGGAAATGAGGGCGGTGTTTCTGGTAGCGAAACACTTCCTCTTACACCTCAAGGGCCAACATCCTAGTCCATACAGACAACACCACAGTGGTCTCATACCTGAATCATCAAGGAGGACTGCGTTTGCACCCCGTTCAGGCTGGCACAGCAGATCCTTCTTTGGGCAGAGACCAGGCTGCCACAGATCTGGAAACTGTGGGGTCTTTGCATCAAATATCTCATCAGCCAATGCCGTTGCTGTATTCAAAGATATATTTGCCTTTGTGATGGTACGATGGTATATACACATATGCACGTTCCATATGCAAGTCTCTTCTAACAACCCAGCAAGTGACCCGGGAGATTTAACCCAACAGCTGGAAAACAACTACTCAAGAGTGTTTAAAATATGATAAAAATAAACCAGCAAATATACCCAACCCAGCAGTTTTTAAGTGTTGGAAGTAACTTTAAAGTTAGAGTTGTCCTGTTTTTGTGTAATGTAACCCTGTACATTACTTCTGCAGAGACATTGTTCTTTCTGAAACCCAACTGCCCCACTACATCTTTAACAGAATAACCATATAGCTATAAGTAAAATTATGTGCTGTTTTTCATGTGTAAATTTGCGCATTGACCCTTCTGACAGATAAGCCTGGAATAATCAGTGTCTTTCAGAAAGAGTGTTGCAGAGGTTTTTGAAATACTTTATGTTCACAGAACACTGGTGCGCCAACATATTTTAATTTAGACCTCTGATGTGTTTGTTTATGTGATATATCGATCACTTAAGCTCAAAATATTAATAGTTTTCTTACACAGACATGTTGTTTCACTTCAGAAGACATTTATTAACCTACTGGGGTCGTATGGATTACTTTTATGATGGATGGATGCACTTTTTCAGACATGTATTGTCCGGCAGTATTCAATGGCATTATAAAATTGGGAATAGCATTTACAGCTGAAGAAAGCCAAGACACCTTGGATGGCATGAGGGTGAGTAAATAATGAGAATTTGCATAATAAAAGATTTATTTCTAGTTTGGAGGTAAAAATGATCATTTCTTGTTCAGTTATATGGCAGCAAAGAGACAGTCCTTACACTAGTGTTTCAACATATAATGTTCTAGTCATTACACAGATAGGGTCTCAGCACAATTCTATAATTGTGGTGCATCTACCAAGATGAAAATCTCTCTCTAGGGAAGAGAACACTGCATAGGATCCTCTGAATCAGGCAGCAGGTGGCAGTTGAAGGGCCAGTTTAAATTAAATAGGTTAAGGGCTTGACTGCACTGCTGCTCTGCTGTGGAGCAGATGGACTGGCACGGCTGCAATACTCCACCCTGAGGGCTACAATGAGGCAAAAACATACTGCACACAAGCTGGCGCAGAGATTCAAAACAGCCAAACTCTGTCAGGACCTACAACAAAATTTTGCATATAAAATGTAATCTCTTTTGAAATAGCGACTTGGGTTCAAAGAAACATGCTTTCTCACCAAGTACTTGTGCAGAATGGATGCAGCCTCTCTCTGATCGGAAACAGATAGCCAGATATTTGGGAATGAGGTGAGATTATAGCTTAGACCTCTGCACATTTCTACCTGGATGGGCTCACAAGATGAAGCTATGAAAAAGAGATAAAAAGAAAAGAAATAAACAAAAAGGTCTAATACTAATTAAACTAAAGAAAAATTTTCTTTAAGTAATTAGAAAAAACTAATTACTGCCTATAGTATTATTAGTGCTGTTTTCCAAGGCAAGAGAAAGCATGAATAATTTGCCAGTTTTATTTAAACTGTACATAGGTAACCGTAGGGATTAAGTTACTATTTAGAAGTAATTTAAATAGTAAGAAGCTATTGAGCGTTTTTGAGGATATTTTTTAAAAAAATGTAAAAAATTACATTTACAATTGCGTTTTCTATTTGCGGGTGTAAAAGTGCATTTTCGTATACACAAACGTGCAATGTCTACAAAATTTCAAATGAAAACGCAAAATCAATTTGCAATTGCATTTCTCATGTCAAAAGCAATCGCAATTCTCTTTGCATTTACAATGCCTTTTACACAAACCTGGGACTCAGTGTCGGGGTGGGACTATACTATGGGGCGTTTGTGTTGGGAACTGATGTCACTCACAGCCGACCGCATTTTGGTGGTTTTGCGGTCAGCGTGTAGGACATAAATATGATGAACTGAAGACCAGAGCCCAGCTGCATGAAAACCCTCAAGTAAGGGTATTCCATTAAAAGCGTTGCAATAAACGGCTTAACCGTCACCCTTACCTAAGTGTTTATCTTAAGCATTTCGTGATAAATTCTGTCAAAACGCTGCAACGGAGAAGTGGTTGCTATAGTTATGAAATCGCCCACTGTAAATGAAACATACCTTTCTGGGGCGTACAATCACGTGATTTAAAAAGGGGGTTGGATAAGTGGGTTTCACTCGCACATACAGCTACCCAAGCTGTCTTTATAAAGACATTGTACTGTATGTTAATTCATATTAAATTGCTTTTTATTCTCAAAACACTTTTAAACGACGGCCTTTTAAATAGCATTAGTTATTTAACCACTAATTATCAGACAGACGAGGACTTGAGGACTTAAATTCCACGTGGACTTGAGTTTCTACATAAACAAATATGATCTAAGCAAAAAGAGTTAATCTGGATGTTCAAGTGACAAAACTATAATAATAATTAGCTGCATCTTAAAACAAGGTTTTATAAACACAGTGCCCGAGGAACAACCAAACACACAGAAACCTTGCTCTGCCCCTGGATTCTAGTTAAGGGTTGTTTTGTTTCTTACAGATGTTCTTTTAGGACTTTTAATATTTAGTTGAAAACAGTGCAGTTGAAATAGTGATAAAATAATAATATAGAGTTCATGACATTTCATGAAAGCATTCTCACTGAAAGAAAGAGAGGTAGTGCTCGTGCAGTTGTGTTCATCTGCACCATCTGGACAGTCACTCCATCCGTCACACAGCCAGTCCTGATGAAGACACTCTCCAGTGATACAGGGAAACTCTGTTGAACTGCAGATTCCTTAAAGTAAAAGGGCATGATATAACAATTTATTTAATAATTTCCTTAATGAATTTCAAAAGCTATGCAATTATGTTACTCACTTTCTGAAAGAGATATAGCCTTATATGATGCACAAAAGCCACTGTCGGCAACACCATCATCTGTCACAAACACAACTGTCATCACAGGTCCAGAAGAGGTGAGATCAGGAGGTACAGTTAACCCACAGTACCTAATGCATAGTGGGATGCATACATTACACTCAAGTGTAGAATAGTATACAGCATACATGACTATATTCCATAACTGTTTCAGAAGACTTTGTGAAGTTAATGTGTGGATTCATGAGTAATTTCCTAAGCCATTGTTAATAGGTTGTTAAAATAATTATTTACTAGTGTGCTAACAGTCATGAATTATTATTTTGATAAAACCATTTATCAACAATTACTTATAAAGCTGTAAACCTAGAATGCTATGACACAAGTGTAAAATGTTCTAGTGTCTGTGGCATTAAACTCTCTCTTTTTAAAGAAAAATACATGCAGTAAATCTCCCATTCCATCTCATCCTAAAGGTGCTATTGGGTTGAGATCTGATGACTTTGGGGATAATCTTAGAGTACATGTTGTCAAAACAGTGGTGTGATCAGCCCAGTCTGTGTTGTTGTTTTCAGTCGGGGCGCATGTCATTGTTTGGCGGCGCGCCACATGTCCCAGAATCTGCGTCTCCCCCCACCCTCCTTGTTGCCTTCTTCCCTTGTTTCCTTGTTCCCTCGTTATTCCCCACACCTGTTTTCCGTTGATTTCTTCCCCTTTATATTCCCCTCTCGTTTTGCATCCTTTGTCAGGTCATCCCGGTAGATACCGCTACCTGACTTCTCATCTTGTCGTTGTTTGTCACAGACCCAAGCCTTGTCTTGCTGTTGTTTTCTCCTCTTCTCCGTTTATGTTACAGATCACTTCCTGGTTGTTGTCATCACTATCTCTCTCTTCCCTCCCGGACACTGCAGTGCCGCTCCTGCTCTTCCTGCCTGATCACCCACTTAATCGCCCACTTAATCCAAACCACCACAAAGTATTGACAAAAGACAGGAATTATCCAGAGATACAGATAATTGATGCCAAATGCTTTATCATATGCATGCTGCAGCAGAAAGCAAGATTCATGAGACCAGGTGATATCTTCTAATTCCCTACTCCTACTGTCTGTTTTTTGAAGCCTTTGCTGACTACAGTCTTAGTTTTTTGTCTTTAGCTGACAGGGATATTGTCTTCTGCTGTAGCCCACCATTTACAGCGTCAATGTGTTGTGCATGACCCTAAAAATCATTCCACATTGATTTATTTCTTTATTCTATGATGCATTTAGTTGCTACCACATACATAAAATCTACCATACGACCAAACTTCTACTCAACAGCTTTCTATGCTGCCATAAGTAAAGATTAATGAATCTGTGTTGACTCCAAAACATTACAGAATGTCTAGTAGAGGTTTAGCCTAACAAAAATAGGTTATTTGATTGTGGGGATTCCTGACATTGAAACTTTGTGATTTAAGTGAGTAAACTGCTGGTCTCTGGTCTGTTCGGCCGAGGTTTTGGTTGTCTTGTGACTTAGCCCATGTTTTGTTGTGTACAAAACATGGGCTAACATGGTCTTTGTTGTGACAGCTTACCATGTGCTCCTCTGTCATTGTGGCATCTCACCCTGACCCCTTGTTTCCTTGATAGCCCCACCTCCTTGTTACCTCGTTTTGCTCATGCCCTTCACCTGCCCTTCACCTGCTCTCCCTCATTTTCTCCTCTTTTTTGTGTTTTGTGTTAGATTTGTTTTAACCTTGTCTAGCATCCTGACTGGCCCCTGCCTGCTCCAGTCTTGTCCAGTCCTGTACAGTACAGTACACAAGCCTTGTTTCAGACTCCTGGTTTTTGTGTCCTGTCTGCCCTGCCTGTTGATTCCTGCTCTACCAGCTTTCCTACTGCCCAGCTTCCTCTGTTCTCCTTCCAACCCCTGACACTCAGCTGCTCTCCTTCCCTGCTCATCTCCCTCCTGGTGTTCCGCTGACATCACCATGCTGTCTGGTCCTCTGTCTCCCTCTCTGCCACTGGTGTGCTGCCTCAAGGAACTGTTCACAATCTGCTTCAATCAATTCCACTTTCCAGAGAATTTTTTTTTCTGCTCCCCCACATCGAGGAACTGCAAGTGGAATGCTGTGGCTGGCGTTCTCTTCCTCCACTCGCCCTTTCCTGGTTTCAATCCAGATCCATTTGCCAACAACCCAGCTACCTTTGATGGGGACCTGAACTTGTGTTGAGTGTTTCTCTCTCAGTGTTTGTTGATCTTCACTCTGCAGCCCCCACTACTCCATCGACAAATCCAAGATTGCTTTTGTGATTACCCTGCTCGGTCTGGGACAGTAAAACCTCATTCTGTTTTACCTTAAGCGACGTTGGGGACGAGATGACCAAGCTGTTGACCTGTCAGTCTGGGGAGATGAAGCAACGCCAAAGCTGTTACAGGGGCCCTGTTACATTACCAACTATACTATTCAGTTCAAGACTATGGCAACCTCCTGTGACTGGAATGACAAGGCCCTTCATTCCTGTTTTCTGAATAGGTTGGAGGATGACATCCAGGATGGGATTGCCATCTGTGAGCTGCCCCAAGATCTCGATTCCCTCATTGATCTGGCACTCCGTATGGAGGAGTGCCTTCATGTCAGCCTTGGGCAGCTCATCCATCCTGAATGCTGGGAGGGGGCCTCTTCTTGCCCATACAGGTGGGAAGATTCCGCCTTACTCCCCAGCTGAAGCAATAATGCCTGGCTCAGGGCCTCTACCTGTACTGTGGGAAGCCATGGCACTTTGCCATCACCTGCCTGTTAAAAGACAAGACCCGGATCATCTGTGTTAGCCAGGAGTCCGTCTTGTCTTGAGTGTTGCCTGAGTGCTGCCTCTATTCCTGGTTTTGTGTCTCCTGTTTTTCAGGTTGAGCCAGCTGGTCTTACTGGGGTCCCACCATAATCTTCAGTTGGTCTTTAGCAAGTCCTTGCGTTCTTACCTACACACCGTCCCTAAGACTGTGCCATTGACCTACTCTCGGGCACTTTGTCTAAGGGTCGTTTGTACTCCTTGTCTGGTTCTGAAAGAGAGGCCATGGACAAAATACATTTGTGAATCCCTCATGGCTGGTCTCATCTGTCCTTGCTTTTCCCCAGCTAGTGCGGGTTTCTTCTTGGTACAGTACAAAAATGGCTCCTGTATTGATTATAGGAGCCTGAACGGCATTACGGTCAAGAATAGGTATCACCTCACGTCGTCTGCCTTCAAGCTTCTGCAGGGTGCCTGAGTCTTTATTAAGCCAGACCTCCACAATGCTTATCATTATTAAAAAGCATTATAATTATTTGTATCTGGGAGTGGAAGACAGCTTTCAACACCCTCATGGAACATTTCGAATACCTGGTCCTTCTCCTCAATGCCCTGGTGTCTTCCAGCCCCTAATTAACGAGACATGGTCAGTAAGTTTGATTTTGTTTACCTGGATCATATTTTCATCTTTTCTCCCTCTCTCCAGGTTCATACTCGGCACATGAGGAGGGTCCTTCAATGGTTTCTAGACAATCAGTTGTTTGTGAAGGTGGAAAAGTGCAGTCATGTTCCTGGGTCAGTCATGTTCCTGGGGCATATAATTTCAGCTCAGATCAAGGCTGATCCCACCAAGGTAAGGGCCATAGCTCAGTGGCTGACCCCCCACTCTCACAGCTTTGTTCAGATGTAACCTGCAAGCTCAGGGTGCTTTTGATGAATTTAAATCCCATTTCATCTCTGCTGCTGTTTTGTTTTCTAGATCCTGAGTGGCAGTTCATTGTAGTGGTCGATATCTGGCTTGGTGTGGTCCTGTCCTAGCATTTCCCCAAAGACTGGAAGGTGCACCTTTACACCTTCCCACCGGCTGAGTCCCACAGAATGTTTTTACAACACTGGCAAAGTTGCCAGGCCCTATGGCTCATACTGGTCAGGGTCCAAAAATGTCAAATCTGCCCCCCTTCTCGTGTATTTGAGGCTTTTGAGGAGGAGGTGCCGGCAGAGGCCATTCTTCAGAGGGGAGTGGTGGTAGGGTCCCTTTTCTGGGGGATCAAGCGCTGAGTCGAGGAGGCTGGTTGAGGGGTGAAAGTGGCAGAGTGCTGCCTGGAGGGTCAGTTGTTTGTGCCAGTTGTGTGCCCTGATGTCCTTCAGTGGTGCCATTCCCCTAGGTTGGCATGCCATCCTGTTCTACCTGTGCTCGAAATCCGCCCGCCAATCAGCTACCCGTTGGCCTGCTCCACCCCCTCCCCATTCCCTCCCATCTTTGGGCACACATTGCCCTTGATTTTGTTACTGGGCTTTCCCTTTCAAATGACAACAACATAATTCCAACATTTCATCCCTCTGCCCAAGCTACCCCAGTCCGGGAGACTGCTCTGGTCACGGTGGATCACGTCTTTCAACTTCATGGCCTGCTGCTCAATGTTGTGTCTGAATGTTGTGCAGTTTATCTCTCTGCTTGTTGTCTTTATTCATTGACTGTCTCTGTTTTGCGAGTTTGTTAGTTTTTTTTTATAAATTGTTGAGCCTGCCACTGCCTTTTAAAGATATGACTATATGGTCTGTGAACATTTAAATGATGAGATTTACCCTGAATCAGATAAACAAGAAAATTTCTTTAGTAGTTATTTACACATACCAGTCAAAAGTTTGGAAACACTCACTTTATTAACATTTTATATCACATTTTAGTAAACTCATCGAAACTATGCAGAAAGTTGAAAAAAATAATGAAACTAGATTATATTTTAGCATGCTCAGTGTAGACCCTTTGCCTAGAAATTATGTTTTGCCTATAATTAATGTAATTAAAGTTTTGAAGGAGTTCCCCTTTATCCTATGCTCTTTTTGGCTAATAACAGATACTAGACAGGTCATTTTCTGAAGAAAATATTTAAAACAATGTTATCGTTTTAATATGATGCTAACATAATTTAGCACAATGTTTAGCACAATACCTAAAGCCCACTGACAGCCCGAGTCAAATAGGCTCACCCACATGAGATATGGCTTATTCATTTTATTATATGGTTGCGAAAACACACACATCCGCCTATTGGTATCAAAAGAGCCAACTCCAATGTCTCTATGATGTTCTGGTTCAGAAATATAGCTAATTCATGGTGATTGCTAGGGTACTGTAACTGGTTGCTGGGCATGGCTATAAAGTTGAAATGTTACCATTTGTTGCTGCTTACTAAGCCGGGCAATATGAGCCCACCCCCAAGTCTTTACGACATTCTGATATGAAGTTATGGCATCACAAAGATCTGCCCTATCTTTGTGATGTTACGTCCATGGGATTTTATCAATGAGTCAATGAGGTGGTTGCTAGGGTAATGTAACTGGTTGCTAGGGCGTGACTATTAAGTTAAAATGTCACCATTTGTTGCTGCTTACTAAACCGAGCAATATGAGATTATATTTAGATTAAATTAATATATAAAATATATTTAAATAATTAAATGAACTGAAACAGCACAGCTGACTCCGACAGCAGCTACAATAATAAAACATTTAAGCAAACGGCTTTATATTTTTATGATAAGAAACATTTCAGAAAAGTGATGAGTGTTAGGAAAGTTTTAAAAAGTAGTGAAATATTCTTACCTTCCAAGCACAGTGTTGCCATCAGTGTTTGCGCCATCATAAACCTCCACGTAGTCAAACTTACACACATCATGTGTTTCCAGACTAAAGTTTTGAAAACTCAGCCTAATAATTTGTCTGTCTTCCACAAATATTTGCCACATACACCACTGTAAGAGAGCAGTCAAGCAATAGATAATTAATAATAAGAATAAAGATAATGGATAATTTATTTTCATAAGGATAATAAAATAAATGTAACACATTAGAAATGATGAAAAGTAAATAATAGTAAATAATTGATTTATAGTTACAGTGAAATTAATACTATTTTATATACTGTATATTATTAATATTGCATTCTATATGTAACAATGAAGTAATATTCTAATGAACAAGTGTAGTGAATCTGTTGGTTGTTGACGTGTGACGTGTCCTTCCATGTGAAACTAATTTGCATAATTTAAAGGGGTGATATCATGCTATTTTCAAAGACCATTATTTTGTGTATTGGGTGTAATGAAATATGTTAACATGGTTTAAGTTTAAAAAACACATTCTTTTTACATATTGTAGCTCCTCTATGCCCTGCCTTTCTAAACGCATGAATTTCTATAAGTTTATCCTCCCAAAAAGCGCAGCGTACTCTGATTGGCCAGCTGACACCGTGCTTTGTGATTAGCCTAATATATTAAGGTTATAGCCTTTACCATAATTGTGAATTTCAGCTTCCAAAGCCATTATAAAGACAGTTAATAATATCCCCAGTTTTACCACATCAGTTCGAGCCTGAGTCAGATCTAAAAAATGCAGATGCCCAAGCCAATCGATCGTAACCAACTTTGCAAGCCCCAAAGAAACAGAACATGCATGTTTGTAGTCTTTTTGCCTCCAGTTATAAGTGGAGAACAGAGGATACATTTTATAACAATGTCCTCAAAGCTTTATCCCTTCTGATACCTGAGAGAAAAAAAATCTTGTCTATCTTGTAAATCTTGTCCAAAATTATCTGGTAATGGGAAACATTTACGGATTAAATCTGTATTTTTGTTGTTTGAATCATTTTTTGAGCTCATATGGCCTAATATAATGGGGCAGTTTAGTGCAAGATTGTAATGCAACTATTTTGGATGTCTTTTAATAAAAGATAAACACAGTGTTTAAAGTATGTTTACACAACAGCGATGTAGTGAAAAACTGAAAGACTTCGCAAACGTTCAGGCAAGACCAAGCAACACAACGGAATACATATTCACTTGACAAATATCAATGAACTTTAGTAGAAAAATAATGAATGGAGTTATGACAGAAAACAGCCAACATACAAATAAATAAATAAAAACCTTAAATGAATGTCAGGGTATGGATTTATCAGTGTATGTTTTGTGTGCACCAGTCTGTTCAGGTAGTCTTTCAAAGAATAGCAAACAAAAACAAAAATGTCCTTCAATGTTTGTTAAATCCCTTGCTAATAACAGTCCTACCAATGATTCTCAAAACTCAGAGTTCAAAGTCAATATGGACATCCAGGAAACCCTGGATGTACTTTAAACAGCTGAGTGGCTTGCCATTGCCATGTTTGACGCTTTTCATAATAGCAACAACGGAATGCTCTTGTTGCAAAAAAAAAAACTGACTTGCATTTACAAAAGTCTGGTAAATGTAAAATAATTTTTTAAACATTCACATCATTAAATCCCAAAGATCATATTTTCCATGAAATTAGCTTCCATATGTTACACATATACTACATGACAGCATCAATGAAATACGGACAATTACTTATTTATCTTACAAGTTATCTTATTACAGTTATCTTATAAATCAGACACATTATCCTAACTGTAAACATATCCCTTCATGTTATTCTCAGAAGTACTTTGTTGAACTTTCCAATAATGTTTGAGCAAAGGGAAATATGTGGATTACCCAGTACTGGGTATGAACACTCCCCAAGAGCTCTTCTAGCTCTTCTAGACCTGCAAAGAATTTCACTTCACTTTCATTTTTTTTCTTTGTAGGTGCGTCAACATTAACATTAGTTAGCTGATTTCCTCCTCTCTGGTTTTCTTCTGTGTGTCATTCAGGTTTAACAAAAGAACATCACCTTTCAAAGGGACTTCAACCAATGGCTTCCCCCCTTCGCCTGGGTGAACATTTCTAACAAGGGCAAGTCTAAAGGATGTGCTGTCTGGCCTTGGTTCCCTGCAGCTCCGTTGAGGGGTAAATCAGGTAAGACTGGTAAGATCTGTAAAATAGGCTGCTCCTCTTCATCAACTGACTTGACACTTCCATCAACTTGAACTCCATCAGCTTGCTACGTTGGAAGCTCACAGACTTTAAGGAACCTTCTTTCAGTAACAAGAATGTCCATAGAATTTACACTATCATCTTCCCTTTCAATGTAAAGCATCTCCTCATCCCACTGGATAGGACTTCTTCTTGTTCTAGGTTTCTTCTAGGCAGTTTCTGATTTTATTTCATATTGAACATCAGAGAGGAATCCACAAGGTAGTAAGAGTTTCCAGTGTAAAGTAAGTAATGGTCTTTTTACCCTCTGGATAGATGGTGTAGACTGGTAAGTCTTCTGCCTTTCGCACAATATAGACTGCAGACTCCCAATGATTTGAAAGTTTGCATTTACCATGAAACTTAAGATTACACACCAAACCAAAACATCAAATGTGTACTCCAACATCAAACCTTTCTTTGTTATGTCTAGCTACGTTCTGTGCATTTTAATACTAATCCAAATGTAATGTTTAGGCAAACACTGAGCGTGTTGTGGAGCTTAGACAGGTGCCAGATCCATGTCCGCTTGAGGAGGGATGTACACAGCCGTGGCGATGACTGCTGTAAACTCACGAGGCAGGTAGAACGGGCGGCACATGATTGTTAGATGTTCCAGGTGAGGCGAACAGGAACGCGACAGAGTGGAAATGTTCCTAGGGTCACACCATTTGTTATTAATCATGAAACAGACCCCACCGCCTCTGCTTTTACTGGCCTCAGCAGTCCTGTCCATTCGAAGAACAGAAAAGTTACAGCTTCATCCGGTACCGAAGGGGTCAGCCATGTTTCGGACAGGCAGATAATGTTACAGTCCCTTATGTCCCATTGGAATCTTATCCTGGCTCTGAGATCATCCATCTTGTTCTCAAGTGAATACTGGGCAAAGGTGGACTGTGTGCTCTGGTCCTAAGTCTGTTGCGAACCCCAGCATGTTTACCTCTGTGTTTCTTGTACCGTCGCCTTGGAGGAGCTTCCTCACGGCCATTGTTCTCACCTGCCGAGCAAAGAATCTCAGGTGGCCACGTCGGATCGGTGGGTAAAGCGTACATAAATAGGTATTTATAATACCTAAGTAAGTTGGTTTCCGATGTTTAAAAGTGTTCTACTGCCGTATGACATCAGTGCAGATGTAATGTGTACAAAAGGTAAGAGTAGTTAGTTATTAGTAAGTAAATAAATAAATAAAAACACAGTCTGAGCGGAGCGTCCATGACGGCGTCCGAACATGGGGGCCATAGTGTGAAGAAGTGACACCATAGTGGACAAGAAAATATTCCCAGAGACATCTAGCAATAGTACTGGCCTTTTGGTCTCTCGTGGGTATAATGACAACAGATTTTGTAAAATGGTAGGTAAATACCTAAATGGCCCTTGTATTTTGACTGTCTGGCTGTCTGACCTCAAGAACTGATGACCTCAACACAGAAGGTAATACAAACTGGTGAACAGGTCTATGGTCACATTGCACTGTATTACAGACCATCTACCACTTCAAGGTGGTTCATCTCCTTGAACTTCAAACAGAAGGATCTGCTTTGAGTTTAACTGGTGAAGGCTGTCCCAGTTCTGTCAAATTAAGGATTCCAACAATTATTGGATCCTATCGTTGCAGATCAGTTAATTAAGCACTCCTATACTTGGGAACAGTGGTAAGGCCAATAGACAACTCCTCTTCATTGAACATTTCAGGCATTGCATTTGGGTGGACTGCAGAAGATTCTATTAAGCAAGGTGGTATACTTTCTTATATACCATCTACCTAGGTGATATACCTATATAGTTTTTCTGACAGGCTGCCTGGACCGCTTCAATAGGACTACCCATCAATAGCTCACAGCATCTAACTTTGCTGTTGTTAAAACCTACCTCAAGGGATTGTTGTCAGTTACAACAGTGAACACATTGCCATACAAATTATGGAAGTTTTTTCATTTTTGGGCCACAATTTCCAATTTATGTGCTGGATATTAGGATTCACTCATTGACAGTGATTACACGATTCTATCCATCCTTCCTTTGATGCCTTTGATAGCTAATCCTAATTAAGTGCTAATCCTGTTGTACTGACATCTGTGTAAAGTATAAGGTAGCCGTGGCTAATCCTAATCAGCAAATCCTAAAATTCCCATTCCCATTCCCAAAATCCTTGAGGGCATACAGAATTGTTTGTCTGTTTTTGTTTGTCAGTTTCCTCCATTTTTATTTGGCAGAAGGCTGACTTGAGGTCCATCACCAAACCACAGAGACTCGCTGAGTGCAGAGAAGGATTCTTTTAAGTAAGGTAATGCATTGGCACCTTTAATGGTTTGTGAATTAAGTTTTCGATATTCAATACATAATCTAATGTCACTATACTTCTTGCACATCACCATGATAAGTAATAAAAATAGAGACTCAGATTCAGACATGATGCCTTGTTGCTATTTTTATTTGGCCTAGGTGAGTATGTGCTCCTAGACCAAATAAAGCATTGCGTTAGCAGTGCGAAAGATTATGGGTTCAATTCCCAGGGAGCACATGTACTAAGAAAATGTATAACTTGGATGCACTGTAAGTTGCTTTGGGTAAAAGTGCCTGTCAAATACATAAATGTATTTTGGATTATATCTTGTGCAGCAGTAACTTAGCAATTACACAGTTATTGGAGATCTTTATATTATACAGGTATTTTAAAAGAGAATGTCTTTGGTAAAGAGATCAGTGAAAATTTCACCAGGTAGGGATGAAATTGATGGCTGTTCAGGTAATGCAAATTGTCATGCAGATTTTATGTTCACACAGCCTTCAAGGACAACTTTCTGACTAGTCAGGACAATATTTGGCTCACAGCCTTTAAGCCTTGCTATTCCAAGTTTGCCACTTGAACTCTGTTGATGTCTCAACTGTAGTTTTGAGGATTTGTGTATAGCAATACAATAAACTTTTTTGTAAGAGTTTATGTTACAGTACTGCTCATAAAGGGAATAAAGAGTGTTAATGCTTATTATGGCTGGTATTCTGCCGTTGGAACGGGGGGTCTGGCACTATAAGAGCTAATGTTTGTATTTGAGGTTCTGACTCTGAACTGTTTAGAGAACAGAACACTAACCTATACATAGCATATGAACCTTTTGGCCATTGACTCCCTCTACTTCCAACATATCGTTCAAAGGTTTAAAAGGATGCTCACAGAGGTACTGGTCATAGATGACTGAGAAATTGTTGTGACATGAATTTCCCATCTGTTTATACATGTTGTGTGACCATCACAGGCATGATACTTTCTGCAATAACCAGGATTAATTTTTGCAAATGTGTCATGTGGCCATAAAACATGCAAATAAGGTGTTGAGTAAGACAAAGAAAACAAGTTGTCCTCTTGTTGAACAACTACTTGTCAATTTTGGCCTTACTGGGCGTGACCTGTGTGAAGTTAAAAATGACTGCCAACAGTCAGCTGACTTTCTTCCATTGCTCTTGCACTCATTCAATCTTCTTCACTCAAAGATCTTCTGCCCTGGCACCCCATGGGGGGGGCAGCTTCTGGCTCAATCCCTTTAAGGCAGACTCTGGACTTCACTTTAGCTAACTTGATCTCCAGAACGCAACAAACTACATCGCATATCTGTCTTCACATTCACTCGGATTCGTGCTCTGCACTAATGCTCAATGCAATACAATTTCTATATACATAGAATTGCCGCGTTAAGTTGTGCACCTTTATTAAGGTGATTCTACTGGTGATTCATTCAGAAATGCTTAGCTGATTTAACCCTTTATGGGCTTAACATCCACAATCTCTCTCCTTGTTTCCCTGGGCTTGTGTATGTTTATGTTATGCTTCCCCTGTACTGTAGTTTCATAAATGCCCATATGTATTCACACTTGATTGTTTCTGCTTTAAATGCTTACAAACAAGGTCATATAAACAGTGTATGAACTTTGATATTGCTACATGTGCTAAAGTCCTGTTAAAGCAGAGAAGCGTTGTTCAGAGCATGGTGTCTGGATGGTGCCTGACTCAATCCTAGTCTTGGTTTTTGTTTCTTGGAGTCAGGATCTAGACTCTAAGCTCTGTGTCTTTGCTATGTGTGGAAGCACAATGCCATTGGTTGTGTACTTTGTGCCATGTCCTCTTCCGTTCTGTGTCGTGACCCCACCCTCTCGTTTCCTCATTAATCCTCCTGTTATTAGTTTATTTCTCCCACCTGTCTGCCCTTGTTACATGCCTTGGTTTTGTCTATTTAATGCCCTTGTGTTCGCTGTCTTGTGCTGGTCCACTTTGCCTGTTGTCTTTTTGCCTACTGTTTTGTGTCCACTGTCAGTTATTATTTTTAGTTTTACTCATGGCGCTGGGTTTTTGTTTTCCCTCTCGAGGGAGTTCTTGTTAATAAAGTTTATTTTTGTATCAAGCTGGCTTGCGTTTGGGTTCTCCCTCCCCCATCCCTGACACTCAAAGTTCAGATACCTGCAGTCTGGAATCTGTAAATAATCTTCACATGGCTTTCTCAATAGACATGAACAGAATAGAAAAGAACTGCTTTATCAACATTCAGTCTTTCAGGGTTTCACTACAAAATTACAAAATTACAAATTACAGCACTCAGTTGTTTTATAGTCAGGCTTTCTGTTGTAGCTTTTGACAAATTGCTTTTTGATATTCCTCACTTGTAAGTAATTTATAAAAAGCATCTGCTAGAAGACTTAATGTAAATTTAATTTTTAACTGGAAAAAATGTCTTATTAGTAAATGCATTGCCTCATCTATTTGATCTAAGACACCTGCATGTGTAGTCACTTAGGAATAGAGTAAGTTGCCTTTTGAGAGAACTTAGCTCTGCGTCATATGATGACACTTTGGGGAATACCTTCAGCATGACTACGTCTGAAGCATGTGTGCAACTAATCCAATCCAAATTGGTGTTACATCACACACACAGCTTTTTGTTGGAATATTTTTATAATACAGCAAACCAGCAATTTAGGAAGTGTGTGCCTTCCTGCCGAGACTTCATCCTGAGACAGCCTGGCAGCTTTACTCATGGGCTCCCAGGAAGACTTGGCAGAGGAGTATGAGATGACTCCTTGCTGAATGACCTGGACAAAGGAGAAGATTTTGGGCCTGCTGCCTTGGGACAGCTTCAGCCATGTACATCTGCCTCCTTATAAAAAGAGAGGGACCTAGTTATATCCGCTTCTTTGTGGAGCCCCTAGGAAATTGTTACATTAACCTCCACCACCCTCAGAATTTTGGGGCATGTCAGTTTCTGCAGCCATCCAAGAAGGCCTATAGAAAACTTTGGGTCTGGCCCCTGGGGGGAACCATCTCTGGAATCTCTCAACTGAAGTTGGATAGAATATCCAAAACTTTAGAGCTTCCTCCACAAGAAACTATATTCTTTGAAATTGAGAGTCATCACCTTATGGTGCAAAGACCGTCACATGGACCCAGTTAATGGACTGTCAGCAGAGGCTGCAGTCTTGATGGGTTCATCCCTCCCAAGAAGGCCTATAGAAAATCTGGTTTCGTTGAGTCCTGTCATGAACATGTTTCAGGACACCGAATTCATTCAAGATGTCAAGATGCTGGTTCCTCTGGTGGATTTTGTTTCAGCCAGGTGGGCTTTGCCCAATGTGTCACAATGGGTGCTGAGGACTATACAGAGGGGCTATAGGCTCCAGTTTGGGTCTCATCCCCCAAAGTTTAAAGGTGTGCTGCTCACACTGGTCGGCCCCCACTATACTCCACTTCAAACTCTTCTGGTAAATTAGGCTGTAGAATGTATTACTCCCCAAGAGAGAAGCACCAGGTTTTACAGCCGATATTTTATAGTGCCAAAGAAGGATGGAGGTCTACATCCTATTATCGGATGTAGACCTGCATCCAATACAACATACTACATCCAATACAACATTTGATCTGGTCTCTGAGGAGATTCAGGTTCAAGGTGATTATCATTCCTCTTATCATAAGCCACATCAGACCCAAAGACTTGTTTGTCATGATAGACCTGAAGGATGCCTACTTCCATACTCCCATCCTTCCTCAGCATAGGAACTTGCTTTTGGATTTGCTTTTGGAGGAAAGGCGTGTCAATACCGTGTTCTTTCATTCAGCCTAGCACTGTCACCCTGCACCTTCACCAAGTGTACAGATGTTGCCCTGGGCCCTCTGGGCATTTGCATTCTCAATTATATAGACAACTGGCTGATAGAAACTGAATCACAAGAGATGGTAGCACAGCATTGATATTGAACACATAAGCTGCTTGTGGTTAAAGCTCAATGCCAAGAAGTATGGGATGTGATGACAGTTCAAGCTGATTTTGGCAGCAGTACTCAGAATCCACCTAGGCCACTGTAAAACATTTCCAAGGCTGTTTGGTCTCATGGCGTTGCCATCCAGTGTCAATCCTTACAGTTTTACATGAGACCTCTACAGTGGTAGCTCAGGATTCTCATGTTAAGAAAGTCCCAAGGTCCTGTGTTTGGGGTATCCTGATGCAGCAGGATCAGAGCATGGCTATGGAAGTCTGCTCAGTTCATGGTCTGTAGAAAGAACCCCATCTTTCTTGGTATATAAATTGCCTGGAGATATTAGTGGATGCTCCATCCTAAGACTGTGGAACTCATATAAATGAGGTTTGGCCAGGCAGAGGTAGACCTGTTTACTGCCCAGTTACTTTAGTGCTGGAGTTTCCCTAAGACTGGTTCTCTGTCAGTCTTTCCCTATCAACACTCAAGGTGTATGTGGCAGTGATTGTTGCCTTTCATGTTCCTTTTAGTGATACATATTTGGGGAAACAACTTTTGATGTTTTGTTTCCTTTGTGGAGCTTTGAGGCTGAGGCCTGGTCCAGATCCTACACTGGGACTTAGCCACTGTATTAGGTGGACTCTCTCTGGCACCCACGAGCAGCTGCTCTCAGACATTTTATTCTAAAGATAGCATTTCTGTTAGCGATCACATCACTTAAGAGAGTATGAGATTTGCAGGCTTTGTCAGATGCTTCTTCCTGCTTGGAGTTTGTCCTGGGTAAGGTGTGAGTATTCCTTTACCCAAGGCCAGGGTATGTGCCTAAGGTACCAATTAATGTGGCTAGGTCTGCAGTGCTTCAAGCCTTTTACCTACCTTTGCATCTGTCGGTGGAACAAGCGAGGCTACTTTTACTTTGTTCTGTTACGGCACTTGAGGTCTATATAGAGAAGACCTCTCAATGAGCTATTGGTAAGTTTCTGTCTTCACCTCTCCACATTATAGCACAATCCACAAGGGGTATGGCTTCCTCAAAAGCCTTATTTTTGTGGGGTTCTATACCGGAGGTTTGTGAGGCACCAGGGAGGTCTTCCCCGCTTTCCTTTACAAGGTTTTTTAAGTCTGTTTTTTTAGTTTAATCTCTTGTTTATTCCAGGATCCCTGAAATAACAGGCATTTGTCAGTATGGCGTAGTGGGTGTTTCATTATAGCATTGGGTTCACTTGAAAGGGAACAGTTCAGATTACAACTGTAACCTCTGTTCCCTGAGAAGAAAACCAGATGCTACGTCCATTTGCCATACCTCCTGAATGTCTAGGATCAGGTTGCTTCAGCTATCAAAAAGTTGTGTTTGTGCCGGCATTTCCTTTATAGCCATCACACGTCATCGTTAATGTAACACCAATCAGGTTTGGACTAGTTTCACACATGCTTCAGTCATGCTGAGGGTATTTCGTGCATTGTCTTGTTCTCTTTTCAGGGAACAAAGGTTACAGTCATAACCTGAGGCATTTTTTGTGACAGTATGAATTCATGAATTAGCAGCTGGTGCAGAAATAGAGGTACCTGTTGGTGTGGATAAAGGTGTGGGTGGTTTAGACTGGACAACAATCCATATTCTCCTTTCATTTTCCCCCCACACACTAAAATCAGAGAAATGCATTAAAGACAACAAAGAAAAGTTTTTAAAGTGAGATACAAGATTAATGCAACCTTTTAAACGCAAACTTTTGTGTAACTCTAACCCTTGTTCTTATGGCTACAGTTGACTTCATCTGAGCGGTCCTGACAGTTTGAGTTGTTGTCACAGATAGAAGCAGGTAGTAAACAACGACCACTGTCACACATAAACTCCTCTCTGGAACAGCTTTCTGATTGCAAAGAGGAGTATTCAACTTCAATGCATACAGACATAAAATGATCCCATTTCATTTTACTGATAATAGTCAATAAACAGGTTTATTAATGTTTAATGTTTGGTTCCCTGAGAGGGAACTCGACAATGCATGATCTGCCGAGTCAGAAGAAGCGCTTATCGGTGTTCTCTGTCAATCCTGCTTCCAGTGAGTAAATAAACACAGGATGTGGCTGGGAGGCGAAATCATGAGTGAGCTTCCTGGCCTGCCCCGCATATGTGGAGCTGTTGCCGGTTCATGTTTCACAGGCGCGCAAAGCCGGCGGTTATAACTAAGCTCCCATAGGCGTGCCCTTGCTCCTCCATCTCACGCTGAGGTAGAGAGATTTTTGATGGAGCTGTATCTTTCTCTTTTCTAATCACATTAGTGGACAATTTGTACAAATGTGTAGGGAATATGAGAGCACAGGCATGCAGGGCGCCTCTCGCTGACGAGAAGCTTGCGGGTGATCTCTCAGTGGGCAGGGCTTTGTCCCTGAAGGCTCAGTCTCTGCCAATAGGATCATTTGGGTCTCTTCACATCTGAGTGGCAGAGCATATGTGATAGAGGGTCAGGCTGCAGCTGCAGAGCGTACAATCGCTGTATTACAGGTGTACCAAGACGACCTACTCAAGGACCTGGATCGGGGACGGGACTTCCCCAGACACGGTGGCTGAGCTGCACCGTGACACAGATTTAGCTCTCACGGAGAGACATCTGTGGATGGGTCTGGCTGTTATCAGGGGGAAGTTTCTTTTCGATTCGCCTCTGAGGTTTTCGGCACGTCTGTGTAGATAGTCATTGATCATTTTGGAGTGGCTAAGGGGCAGTCTAGAGCCTTCCAGAGGTTCATCAATTCTGACGGTCCAGCTAGGGCTTATCTAGTTCAGTGTTACAGTCACATGCATAATGTGAGTTGGGCTGCCACCCTGGATGTCGGGCTTCGGCTGGCAGGTGGCCCATATGCAAGCTCTTGGGAAATAGCTGGGCTGAGGTTTAGTAGCTCACAGTTGGCGAGCTCCTCTTCAACTAGCAGTCCATAGGTTTGAGCCCCAGTTTCACTCTGAGTGAGATCTGTGAAGCTCCCCAACAGAGCTTGTCATGGAAGGCCTGTGGTGTGAGCTGGTTACACACTGTCACTAGAATTAAGAAACCCATGTCCGAGACCCAGGTCCGAGACCCACCTCGGACCACTCTAGTACAGGCCATCCCAGGACCCCACAGATCAGGGAAAGACCATGTTTTTGGTTCAGCTCCTCAGGGTTGGTTTTGGTGTGGGCTCAACCACCCCTGAGGCACCACTGAACCATTTTCTGTTTCCTTCACTCCCCTTGAGAGAGTGCCTGATGACAGTATGATTCAGCCCTCCTCGTTGTATATTCAGAGTTTAGACCACAGTTTAGAGTGTCTGGAGCCAGGTGCTGTATTGCTCTCCTTGGATCGTGAGTCTGGAAGCTCTCCTGGCCGGAAGAGCGCTCGAGGGCGGAGTCCCCTGGTGCTGTTCCAGCCAGTCATTGCTGGGCACTCGGGGGACCTGGTCCTGCCCTCTTGGCAATCTATGTGGTGTATACTGTGACATGGGTCGAGCATAAAGCCGGTCCTCACATTAGGAGATCTCTCCCGCTCCATTGTGGGCCAGTAGCTGCGGGCAGTTGGGGCCAAATGCAGCTGGCTCTGGTACTAGGGTGAGTGTAGAGGGTGCTCCCCGCAGAGCTTGTCAAAGTTCAGATAGTGATAGTGATTCAGAAAGATAGTGGTTTCAAGGGATGGAAGCTAGTCATTACTAGCTCACCTTGGGGCACTGATTCTGTGGGGTTGTATAGAGTAGCACCCTCATTGTGGAGGGTCCTCTGCTCCCCTTAGAATCCTCAGGAAGGTAAGAGAGGATGTTAGTTCCAGGTGGTAGTGGCTGTCGTTCACAAGCTCACCTCTGAACTTGACTCCTCTGTGTTGCGTGCAGAGTAGTACCCTTATCTGTGCTACAGCAGGTCCTCTGCCCTCCTTAGAGCAGGAGGTGGGTAGAGTAGAACTCCACTCCCCCAAGAGCTCTAGCCCAGAACAGGATGCGGGTAGACTAAAACTCCGCCACCCCTAAGGCTCTAACCCTTTAGAACTTGGTCAACAGGATGAAACTTGGCCAGCTGAAGACCCCTATCTACCAGCTGCCCAGTCCAGAGCATCGGTCCTTGGAGTTTGAGTGTTCTTGGTACCCTCCCTGCTCCTGTGGCGAGAGCTCAGTCAAGGACACTGATTGATTGTTGAAACCATTATCTACCAGCTTCCCTCAGATGTCAGTCCTCAGGGTAGAGTGTCAGTACCCTCGCTACAGAGGGTCCCCCGCTCTCTTGGTGACAGGCCAGCAAGCTATCACTTGCATTAGCCAACCCTTTCTAAGGCAGTGTCAGGCTTGAGAGCTATTATTGCAAAGTCCTTATGTGGCTGGCCTAATGGCACACAGGGCTAGCGTTCTGGCCCTGGCACAGGAGGCCTGGTTTCGAGTCCCATGCTGAATACCCCTCTAGTGTAACGGTACAGGGCCTTGCGTTTGGGCAGTGGCCCAGAGAGAGCTATTTTTGTCACCAGCAGTGCACAAGTAGGGTGTTGGAGTAATGCCTATGGTGATTGTGCTTCAACACGGACCATGTGGCATTCGCTCCCCTCGGCATTGCATAGTTGGTATTGCGTTCCCCATAGCGTCAAACCTGACTCAGTGTCGAGTTCCCTCGAAAGGGAACATCTCTCAATTACGTATGTGACCTCGGTTCCCTGAGAGAGGAATGAGACACTGCGTCTTGTTGCCATGCCTATGGGAGCCTGTTTACATCTCCTTCAGACAAAGAAGTGTCCTTCACACTGAAGGCATTCCCCATAGCATTAAACCTGACGCAGTGTCTCATTCCCCTCTCAGGGAACTGAGGTTACATACGTAACCAAGAGGCATTTCCTATATAAAATTGATTTGTATATTTGCAGCAGTAACAAATTCACTAATTATCATATCTGTGGAGTAAACTATTTTAAAAGAAAATAATTTTGAAATGTTAATTAACATATATAATGTGTACTTACTCTGCCCTGGTAATACAGAATGGTACTGTGCAACAAATCCATTCCCTCCAATGCTCCCATCTGAGCGAAATGACACCCACACAATACTGCTATTTGTATTCACTGTAGGTGGTGCCACATTACCACAGAATCTAGGAAGAGGTGAATCTGAATGGATGAAATTTCATCTTACAGGAATGATTGCCAAAAACAGCTCATCAGTCATGAATGCTGTTCCAGGATCAACAAGGACATTGACACAAGAACATGTAAAACTTGACAAAATGAAACAGGTTTCAACCATCAAATAATTGTCAACCTCAGGAAGTCAAATAAAACTTTTATATGATTTATGTGTCATGTTCATGTTCTGTTGTCTGTTTCTGTCTCTTATATTTCCGTGTTGTCATTGTCCTGTTAACCTTAATCAGTCCTTTATTTGTTTCTATGGTAAACATAGTAGTCCGCAGTCAGTTTCCATAGCCACCTTTCAGTTCCTCATTAGTTCTGATAGCAACTAATTTGTCTCATGTGTCTTCTTTAATTACCTTGTTAATCCTTGTGTATCTATACTCCATTTTTTCCAGTTCTTTCTCCAGTTCAGTCCTTTCTTTCCTTAATTTTGTTAAACATATGTGGCAAAAGGACTGACCTTCAGACTGGATATTTTATGGATCTTCCAGCTGTGCACCTCCTCTGCATCGATCAGCCATGGATCACCTGCTCCCCTGGTCCCACCATGGTCCTTGGCTCCCTTGTCTCAGCTGGTCCCACCCAGCCCTTTGCCTCTCTCATCTCTGTTGGTCCTGCCCAACTGTGACCTGCTCTCTGGCTTGGCCATCTCCGTAGAATCCATTGTCTCTGCTAGAGAATTGCAGCTTGTCGGCTTCATCCTGGCTGGTTACATCCTCCAGCTCTTGGTCTCTGCGTCAGGCTCCCTCATCACCAGCCTGACCCTGTAGGGCAGATCCCTTTCCTACACCTTGGCTCTCTAGGCCCATAACTCCACCACAACTTCACAACTTCAGCCCTTTGGATTTGCCTGGCTCCACCATGGTCTCTCAGCCCTAGTCCTCCACTGGGCTTCCTTGTCCCCCAGGCTCCACCTTGGTCCTTCATTGCTCTGGTTTCCCTCTGGACATCCAGAACTCCAGCTATGCCTTGGTCCTCCACCCCTACTGTTTCACCAGGCTCTTCCCTCTCTCTGGCTCCACCTTGCTACTCACTCTCTCCTCTGTCACTCTGGTCTGCCAGGCCCCCATCTCCACCTCAGTCGCTCAAGCCTGTGGCTCCACTTTGGACTTCTGGGTCACTGATGTCACCCCAGTCTGTCAGCTCCTTGGCTCCAGTAGGTTCCGTGTTGTCATTGTCCTCTTAACCCTTTTTCAGTCACTTGTTTGTTTTTATAGTAACCATACTAGTCTGTAGTCAGTTTCCACAGCCACCTTTCAGTTCCTCATTAGTTACCATCACAACTATTTTGTCTAACGTGTCTTGTTTAGTCCCATTGTTAATCCTTGTGTATTTATATTCCTTAGTTTTCTCCAGTTCTTTGTCAGTCCCCTTTCTCCTGCTCCCTGTGTTCCTGTGTTTTGTTATTAAATGCATATTTTGATATTATCTTCCTGTTTCATTGGATTACTGCTACACACATCATGATATTATGTTCTTTTTATATGGTGTACTTATGTTGTGTCATTTTTTTTGCAAGTGTCTAAATACAGTTTAAAAATACAGTTGATTTGTATAAATTCAGAAATTTTCTTCAAATAGACATGTAAACATAATAATTAAAATACACAGGGTTGGAAGTTAAACTATTACTCAGTATGGGTATATTATTTAAAAACAAAATAATTTTTATTATTAATAATCTGTTTGCCCTTAAGGTCTCTTGTTTTTAAGAATACCTTGTGTAACAAGGTTGGGTGGTTGAGTTTTTCATGCTGCAAAACGGGTCCAAATGTTATTATTAAGATGTCACAATTTTAAGCACTGTTATGTACAACCCCAAATCAGAAAAAGTTGGGACAGTATGGAAAACACAAATAAAAAAAAAGTAGTGATTTCTAAATTTACTTTGACTTGTATTTCATTGCAGACAATACAACAGCGCATTATTTAATGTGTTCCTCATGATTTTTATAGTTTTTTCTATAAAAATATAGTTTTTTATAGCAAGAACCAAAATTCCTATTTTGGTTCTTGCAACACATTTCAAAAAAAGTTGGAACAGGAGCAATTTAGGGCTAGTAATCAGGTAAATTGGTTAAATAATGATGTGATTTGAAACAGGTGATGTCAACAGGTGATTGTAATTATGATTTGGTACAAAAGCAGCATTCAAGAAAGGGCTAGTCCTTTAGGAGCAAAGATAGGCCGAGGATCACCAGTTTGCCAACAAATACGTGAGAAAATTATTGAAATGTTTAAAAACAATGTTCCTCAAAGAAAGATAGGAAGACATTTGCTTATTTCACCTTCAACAGTGCATAACATAATTAAAAGATTTAAATAATGTGGAGGAATTTCAGTGCGTAAAGGACAAGAACAACCGTGCTCTCCGAACCCACTGCATCAAGAATCGTCATTCATCTATAAGCAATATCACCACATGGGCTCAGGACTACTTTGGCAAACCTTTGTCAAGTACCACAATACGTAGTTACATCCACAAATGCCAGTTAAAACTGTACTGTGCCAAAAGGAAGCCCTATGTTAACAGTGTCCAGTAGCGCCGTCGACTTCTCTGGGCTCGGAGGCATCTGGGATGGACCATCACTCAGTCGAAACATGTACTGTGGTCAAATGAATCAGTATTTCAGGTATTTTTTGGGAGGAATGGACGCCGTGCGCTCCGGACCAAAGAAGAAAAGGATCATCCAGACTGTTACCAGCAACAAGTCCAAAAGCCAGGGTCTGTCATGGTATGGGGTTGTGTCAGTGCCCTTGGTAAAGGTAACTTGCACTTCTGTGATGGCACCATTAATGCTGAAAAGTACATAGAGATTTTGGAGCACAATATGCTGCCTTCTAGAAGACTTCTTTTCCAGGGACGTCCATGCATATTTCAACAAGATAATGCAAAACCACATTCTGCACACATTACAAAGTCCTGGCTGCGGAGGAAGAGGATACAGGTACTTGACTGGCCTGCCTGCAGTCCCAACCTGTCTCCAATAGAGAATGTGTAGCGCATTTTGAAGCGCAAAATGCGACAACGAAGACCCCGTACTGTTGCCCACCTTAAGACTTGTTGCAGCAAGAATGGGACAAAATTACACCTGAAACACTTCTTCACTTGGTGTCTTCAGTCCCTAAACGTCTTTTAAGTGTTGTGAAAAGGAATGGCAACATTACAAAGTGGTAAATGCTTTACTGTTCCAACTTTTTTTGAAATGTGTTGCAAGAACCAAAATAGGAATTTTGTTTTTTTGAAGAAAAAAACAATAAAAATCATGAGGAACACATTAAATAATGTGCTGTTGTATTGTCTACAATGAAATACAAGTCAAAGTAAATTTAGAAATCACTATTTTTTTTATTTGTGTTTTCCATACTGTCCCAACTTTTTCTGATTTGGGGTTGTATTTTATAATGCGAAAACTGTGTTAAACTGAGTTAAATACGGCGAAATAGTTGATTAATATTCATGCATTGAAAATAAGATAATAATTAAACAGTTTTTCAGTGAAATCAATTATATTAGATGATTAAATAGAACTGATAAAATTAGAAAAAAAAATCAAATTATAAAGGATTTAAAGTTGATGGTCAAACCTTGTGACATGCATCTTTTCTGTCTCCTCTCTGACTTCCAACCAATCAAACAAGCAAGGAGAAGGTCCCTCGATAGACAGAAATGACACATGGATTTGTACAAGGAAAGGAGGAGGCACCCTGATAACCCACACACAGTAGGAATTAGGAGGATAAAAGCCAGGGTGATTTGGTGAGCTGAAAGTCCCCTCAGAATCTATCACAATGCCACCACATTCTATCAGAGCAAAAAAAAAATGGATACAAATAACAGCTGAAAAGAACATTTACAAAAAATAATGCAATACAATTTATTAACAAAAGCTATTAACCATTGTTTAATGTAAAACACTCTGTCATGTTTTCACTGTAATGTATGCTGTTATTATCAAGAACTATTATTTTATTTTGATTACTTTTTTCCATGCTCATACTTCCTGTTTATCAGTCATTTATCAGACCTTTTACTAATTGCTTGTTGCTTCCTAGTTGCTTGTTATCCCATGTATTTATAGCTTTGTTATTTTTGTTGTTCATTGTCAGCTATTGTTGTTGGCCTTGCCCATCTTAACATTGCCTTTTGGGTGCTTTTGGATTTTCCTTTAGTATCACCTGCATCATTGACTTCATGAAAAGGCCTACAATTATATTCACGCTCTACTTTGCCCTCTTTCTCATCCTCTGTCTTGTATTAGGTATTTTGTATCATATATTTTTTGCCTCCTTTATTTTGTATAGAAGTATATACAAAAATCCATGTAGGAACTTACTTGAAAAAGACGTGGGCTCCTTTTCAGGCATGGGGGACAGGAAGGTATGCGTGGGATGGGGGGTAGTTAGATTCAAAGAAAGATTCTGTGAAGTTCTGTCTCCAAATTGTGAATCTAAAGGCAACATCCCATCTATATTAGCGTCAATTTCTGTGAAAAGCAAGAAAGCAGACAATTTATGAAAACATTATGGTGCATTATGATTACTGTCATTAATTCGTGGCAATATTTCTTATTTTCATCAGTTCAAGGTCAAGGGAAGTTTATTGTCATTTCAACCATATACAAGTACATAGTGAAACGAAAAACGTTTCTCCAGGAACTAGGTGCTACATAAAAACACAGAACAACACAGAACTACAAGGCTACATAATTTATACACAATTTATACATAAAGTGCATAAAATGTGCAGATAGCACAAGACAGTACAACGACTTCTGGGGCAGACAATGGACATAGTATGTCCCAGTGCAGCGCCAATCAGCACACAGTCCTGTTCCACAGTGATCCTGGTGAAATAGAGATATAAGTGTTAACATAAGTGTAGACAACGACTATGTGCATTATAAGTATTTAGCAGCCAAAAGTATTTAACAGCAGCAAAAAGTATTTAATATGTGCAAAATAATGCAGGGTGGAGGATAAACAGTTGTGTGTGTTCCTTTCAGCTCCAGTTCTGTGTATTGAGGAGTCTGATAGCATGAGGGAAGAAACTATTGCATAGCCTGGTCGTGAGGGCCTGAATGCTTCTGTACCGTTAACCAGACGGCAGGAGCGTAAAGAGTGTGTGAGAGGGGTGTGTGGGGTCATCCACAATGCTGGTGGCTTTGCGGATGCAACGTGAGGTGTAGGTGTCTGTGATGGAGGGAAGAGAGACCCAGATGATCTTCTCCACTGTTCTCACTATCCGCTGGAGGGCCTTGCGGTCCAAGGCGGTGCAGTTCCCAAACCAGGCAGTGATGCAGCTGCACAGGATTCTCAATAGTCCCTCTGTAGAACGTGGGGAGGATGGGGGGTGGGAGATGTGCTTTCCTCAGACTTCTCAGAAAGTACAGGTGCTGCTGGGCTTTCTTTGTTATCGAACTTGTGTTGAGCGACCAGGTGAGGTTCTCCGCCAGGTGAATACCAAGAAACTTGGTGCTCTTGACAATCTCCACGGAGGAGCTGCTGATGTTTAGCGGAGAGTGGACATTCTGTGCTCTTCTGAAGTGTCTTTAGTTTTGTCCACCTTCAGATACAGGTTGTTGGCTCTGCACAAGTTTGTTAGCCGCTGCACCTCCTCTCTATAAGCTGACTCGTTGTTCTTGATGACACAACCCACCACGGTTGTGTCATCGGAGAACTTGATGATATGATTTGAGCTGTGCATTGCTACACAGTTGTAAGTCAGCAGGGTGAACAGCAATGGACTGAGCACACAGCCCTGTGGGGCCCCAGTGCTCAGTGTAGTGGTGTTGGAGGTGCTGTTCCCGATCCAGACTGACTGAGGTCTCCCAGTCAGGAAGTCCAGGATCCAGTTACAGAGGGAGGTGTTCAGGCCCAGCAGGTTCAGTTTTCCAATCAGGTGCTGAGGGATGATTGTGTTGAATGCTGAACTGAAGTCTATCAACAGCATTCGAACATATGTGTCTTTATTGTCCAGGTGGGTGAGGGCCAGATGGAGGGTGGTTGTGATGGCGTCATCTGTTGAGTGGTTGGGGTGGTAGGCGAATTGCAGGGGGTCCAGTTAGAGGGGCAGCAGGGTCTTGATGTGCCTCAAGACGAGCCTCTCGAAGCACTTCATGATGATGGGTGTAAGTGCAACAGGACAGTAGTTGTTGAGGCAGGACACTGGTGACTTCTTTGGCATGGGAATGATGGTGGTGGTCTTGAAGCACATCAGAACAACGGTGCTGCTCTGGGAGGTGTTGAAGATGTCCGTGAAAACTGCCAGCTGGTCTGCACTTCCTCTGAGCACCCTGCCAGGAATGTTGTCTGGACCAGCAGCCTTCCACGGGTTAACTCTGTATAGAATCTTCCTCACATCGGCCATGGTTAGACACAGCACCTGGTTATCGGGAGGAGGAGTGATCTTCCTCGTCGTCCCGTCATTCTGTGCCTCGAACCGAGCGTAGAAGTTGTTCAGTGCATCTGGTAGGGAGGCAACACCTGTCACAGGCAGGTGTTGTTGTCCTGTAGTTGGTGATGGCCTGGATGCCCTGCCACATGCGCTGTGTGTCTCTGCTGGCCTTGAAGTGGTTATGGATTCTCTGAGCGTGTGCGCGCTTTGCCTCTTTGATGACAAACTGGGGACTGTCCCTGGGACAGTTTGGCCCTCTCTGTTCTTTGGGCTGCCTTGTCACCTGCTCTGAAGGCGGAGTCTCGGGTCCTTAGTAGCGCACGCACCTCTGTAGTCATCCATGGCTTTTGGTGGGAGCGTGTGGTGATGGTACACGCCGGGGATGTTTGTGTAAACAAGGTCCAGCACGTTCTTCTGCTGATGGAATTTAAGGAGCACTGAATTAAGATTTGCATGGTTAAAATCTCTGGCAACAATAAACAGTCCGTCTGGGTTTGAGTTCTGCAGCTTGCTAATAGCACCAAACAGTTTACAGAGTGCATCTTTAACATTAGCACTGGGGGGAATGTATACTCCGATTATGAAGACAGTGGTGAATTCCCGTGGTAAATAAAATGGTCTGCATCTAACAGTCACAAACTCCACCAGTGATGAGCAGTAACTAGAAACTAGCACAGAGTTCTTGCACTTGCATTCTGTGTTGATGTAAACACAAAAGCCGCTGCCGCGAGTCTTGCCACACAGAGATGTGTTTCTGTTGGCACGAAGCAAAGCTAGCCCGTCTAACTGAATGGTGGTGTCCGGAACTCTGTCACTGAGCCACGTCTCTGTGAAAACAAAGATGCAGCAGTCAAAATTTACACTGCATAGCTTGCTGGATGTAATCCAGTTTATTGTCCAGGGAGCAGACATTGGAGAGAAGGATGGACGGGAGAGCCGTCCGGCTAGGGTTTGTTTTTAGCTTCTGCTTTCTCGCGCACCGCTTGCGACGTTCCTCCCCTGGCCACTGGCATCAGGTGACGCCAAGGACTGGAGACCTGGTCATTTTGCAGCAGTAGCTGTAGTGTTAATTCCGAGGTTTATAAGTGTCTGGCAGTGGTATCCACGAACACCGAGAGTTCCGATTTCCATGTGCCTTTAAAAGTCGGGCTAAAGACAAAAATGGCACCATTTTGTATCCGGAGTGGCCGCTGCACGCTACTGTCACGCCGCCATCTTGGTATTAAGTACAGTTTGGGTCTTAAAATCAAGTTTTCCCTTTTGAATCTTAAAATCTTCCCTCAAATATCTCAATAAAACCAGTGTTCTGGTATTTCCTACATTTGTGTACAGAGTTTATATAGCGGTTGTTGTCTTTGTTATTGGACAGATTTAAACTTGCATCCACAACAGCACAAAACACTTAGACACCTTGAGTAAACAGTCAAAGCCACTTGTTTAAAAACAGAGACGTTGTGTAAAAGAGAACATCAATTATTACAATTTTTTAAATAAAAATTTTACAAAACATTACAATTTTAAATATATAATTGTATCTTTTCTCATGTCTGGGGTACCTGCAACTGCAGCAAAGTTTTTGATCTTGCAGTTTCTCCATCAGGTGCATTAGTTGGGAGCCCACTGAATTATCCAACACATCAACATTTCAGCTGTTCCTACCCACCTGTTTTGGTCCCTTTTCTCACTTTTTTTCTCATGGGAGTTTTCACTTCCCATGAGTCATGACCCGCTGTGACTGCCCGGTTGAGGTGATCCAGGAATTGAGTGGCCTGCAGGGAGTTGATCCACTGCTGACTTCAAAGGAGGAGGTGACGAGTGAGCTGTGACATGCAACGTGACCACACACCACCCTGGTGGTAGATATAGGCCACTGACGCTGTGTTTTCTGTCTGGACTAATAGGTGCCTCCCCTGCATCACCAGTAAAAACCTCTGCATGGCAAACAAGACTGCCAAATAGCTCCAGGCAATTTATGTGCCAATGCAAGTGGTGCCCTCTCCAGAACCCCGACATGGCGTGTTCATTGCACATGGTGCCCCAGCTCCTGTTCAACTCCATGCCAAGAAAAGAGATGCTCTGCACAGGGGAGAGCTTGCTCTTTTCCCATTTGACCTGAAGTCCTATTCATTCCAGGTGTCGAAGTACCAAGTCCCTGTGCTTGCCTACCCAATCCCGTGAGTGGGTCAGAATGTGCCAGTCGTCGAGATAGTAGAGTATGCAAATACCCTGCTGCCAGAGAGGGCACAGGGCAGAGGGCTGCCTCTGTCACCTTGGAGTAGATAGGGGGCAACAGGGCTAGACTGAAAAGGAAAGACTATGTACTGGTATGCTCCCCCCTCAAAAGCAAACCGTGGAAATGGTCTGTGTTGAGGGAGAATCAACACATGACAAGTTTGTGTCCCCCAGATCTATTGCTGTGAACCAATCCTGCTGGCATACCAAAGAGATGATACTTGATGATTGATAGATGATGATTTTGCATCAGTATCTTAAAGGGCAGTCTGTGGAGTGTCCGGTTCAGGACATGCAGGTCTATGATTGGTCGCAGTCTGCCCCCTTTTTTGGGCATGATAGGGTCGGGGTTGAAGAAGCCCCTGTTCATCTTGGCATATGGAACAATTTCAGTCGCACCCTTCTGTAGAAGCATTGTGACCTAGCTTCACAGGACAGGATCAGGATCAGCAAACCACCACGGAAACGCACCGTAATATCCACAACAGGAAATGATTTAAAATCGTGAGGCGTTGGGACCACAGAAAACCATTTGACTACTCTGAAGAATAAGTCTAGGTGAGTGTTGCACGCCAACCCACTTATATTCCCAAATATCTGGGGTGGAGAAAGGCATGCAAATTCCACTCACCAATTTTCATTGCCCTTTAATACAAAGATCAGAGGCAATCGGGACCCCCAAGAATGAACCCCTAGTGTCCTTATTGACATTACATTGAGTGACTGACAGAAAGGGAAGCTGAACAAGCTGAAACTTGGCTGAGGTATGTCATACAAAAAGGCAATCAGTGAAATGGGACCAAAACTAAATATAACCAGCGCATTGTAAAACATGCAGAAAAGTACATGACAGGAAATATCAAATTTATTTATTTAACCACATTTCTTAGAAGTACTGCCCCCACAGAAGACACAAAACCATTTGTAATGAATGAAGCATACATTTACTGTTCATAAAACGTTTCTTCTTGTTCCAGCACATACTCACCCCTGCTAAAAGGTATGTTGGTAACCACTGATTCTACTAAAGACACCAACAAACCTGATATTGGTTCAGGCTTGACCCGACTGGAGTTAGCTTCTACTAGGACAACTTTTTATCCGATGACCTCTCTTAAAACAACAGGCACATTGATCATTGTTCTCAACAGAAAGCTTGATTTTTTTTGTCAGGCTTAACACCACCACTCAGAAATGAGCATGACTCAACATTCTCTAAAGAACTGATTACACACCAGCGATTTTTCTACCCTCACCCTTAGAACACACTCTTAAGCGAGAATGGTTGCCCCTCTGCTGTTTTAACTTTTTATTCTGTTACAAAAATAGCCACATCCTTAGATAGAATATTCTTAAATTGCTCCAACAAAATCAATTCATAAATCTTGCTAGGTTATGGTAAGTGACCCAGACAACAGGAGAACATTACTGAAGTGATATTTATTGATGAAAAATGGGAACAGTAGATTAACTGTAAAACGAACAGTGACAAAGAGGAGAATTTTAAAAATTGATTTAAGTTAATTTAGTTGATTTAATTTAGAACTGATTTAGTTGTTCTTATAGATGCAGGAGCTCATGGATTGTGGAGAGGTGATAACACAACACACCAAGATGGGTATCCAGTTCTTTCAGCAGGTATAGGACAACAGACACACATGAGCCAGAAAGAATCAACGAGGGAACAACACAGGAGAGATCGCTGAAGCAGGGTTTTTTTCTATTCCATAAAATTTGCTAGACATTCAAATAATTTAAAGAAAGTGTCCAACTCATCTTGATTGAACTTAAGCATAAGACTAAGACTTATTGCAACATCAAAGCCTTGTACAAATAAATTACCTATTTGGGATTGCACAATATTAGGTTGAGCCTTCATCTTACCCTCTATCTTGTCAGACTCTGGGCTTTGATATCCAGTTTATGAAGTTCAATCTCTTTTCTCTTTTACTGTCTTCCATTTCTAAGAGCATCAAGTCTATTTTCAATTTCTAAGAGCATCAAGACTATCTTCTGTTCATAAGTCAAGAAAAGAGAAACTTCAAGGATTAACTTTATCTACAGGGTCTTGAACTTCAGACACAGCAGGTTTCTCAGACCTAGTTGTAAGCACACCCACACCTGCTAAGGCTGATTTTACAAAAATCCTACACCCACTTTTAAACACTTTCTTTAGCTGTGAGTCCAATATCAAGGTGTGCTGCTACCTCTAATAATTTAGCTTTAGACATTTTATCAAACCTCTGCTTTTTAAAAAAAAAATCCTTCAAGACCATTTTATATTTTTTCACAAAGCCAAACCAACCACCACATTAAATTCTAATTTCTTCTAATCAAAATAATACTAACTAAACCCTAGACTTCGTGCTTCAACCAAGAGCTGTTTTTAAAGGCCTAATATACCAACAGCACTAATATCTCTCAAATAGCAAGAGAGAAACAGTAGCAGTGGCAATGAACTCAGCCCAGTATTATCCGCACAAAAACAACAAGCTATAAAGTTTTTTTTAAAAAGATTTTTAAAAATCTATGCGAAAACCAGTGCTACAACTTAAAAGAAAAATACACCTTTTATGAGAAACAAATATCTAACCTGGCTACCATAAACAATTTAACAGGTTTGTGGCCAAAAGAATAAATAACATTGCTTTATTATTTATAAATAAAGGCAATCTCATATTCATTACCGATATAACGAGATTGATTCACTAAACATAAGTTCACATTTAACTCATAGAAAAATTACCTAAATACCTCTCTTTTTTAACAAAAGAATGCAATAAACTTATTAAATCTGGCAGAATATAATCCATGTTTAAGGATACAAAAAGAGAGCACTCACAGATCAAGAGCAAAACAAGCAAAAAAGACAAGAGCAAAAAGATAAGACATAACAAATAAATCATTTAAACACTGACATTTTTATCCATGGCTACAGATGAAGAGAAGCAAGGATCTCATTGTGGTAGAGGCATTCTTATCCAAGGATACCTGCCACCTGTGCCCATTTCTGCAAAAGCAAGAAAAAAACAAAAAAAGTAGAACAACCCCACCACACTACTGGTTAACAAACGGACGTTTAAATATCTGCAGCCCAATAAGACAGGATGTTCCCAATCACTAACGGACATCCACAGATGACAAACAGGAAGAAAACAAAACCAATAAAAAACATAGCCACACCATGACAGAAATATATTCTTCTATTGCTAGCATGTAGTTGTGGCATGTAGAGTGGTTAAGGCAATGGTCTAAAAATCCATTGACGTCTCCATGCCAGTTCAAATGTTGTTTACTACAACTCTTTTGCACCCTTATCTTTGGCATTCCTCTTGTTGAAGCTGCTTTTCTCCTTTAACTCAGCTTGCCGCACAAGAGTTAGCTCATATATTACTGTCAATGGTAGCCTGAATAGTTCAGTCTGTAGAGCACCAGCTATTTAATCTGAGCATCCAGGGCTCAAGTCCCTGTTCAGGTGGTAGGTGCTCAGTTTGTTAAAAGGCCTTTGTTGTCTTTTGAGGTCCTGCAGCTCCCCATGCCTATGGGCAACAGAGTTGCAATGAGTGAAAAAAATATTATATTAGCACTGCTGCAGGCTTCACAAAGGTTTCTGGGGGCTTGTTGAAACCAAGTCTCCTTCTGACAAAAAATGTTAGAAAGATTAACCCAGGTAAGTAAAATGGTAGGTCCCAGGTAGTCCATGGTTTATGGGGTGACCCTGATTTGGATTACAGTTATATGAATGAGTGTTATGACAAATGGTCAGACATGAGACCTTAGACATGAGGGATAAGAGGCCCAGAGAGGCAAAACGGTAAAAACAATCCTAAGACTAGTTACATATATCTGGCCACCAAATCCCTGACTGCCCATCCACCTTACTCCACCTCTTCTAGTTCGTCTGTAGCACCACCTGCTCTGACAACGCCCACACCTACCCCTGCCCCAGATCTGTCTTTTAAACCAACAAAATTATCATATCCTGACTCAGATAATACCAAACAATTTTATCCCATGGTGGCTGCCACAGCTGCATGCCGCAAACCTAAACCACAAAACTCCCATTCTGCCCAAGGCTCATCAAGACCTTATTGTATTCCTGCCACTATTGTGGTAAACCTGGTCATTGGGAGCATGAATGCCATAAGAAACAAGCCCACTTGGCTCATCAACAACAGCATAGCCATGCCCCAATGCAGTCCAAGTCTCAGTGTATAAATAATTGCTCTTGTAATTAACAATTTGCTTGTCCAGGGCATAATACGTGCCACACACTCCCTGTATGACATTCGAGTTAACCCTGTTCCTAAAGCACTTAAAACTACATGGGGATTGACTTAAGGTCTCAGAAAAATCAATGATTTAATTATCCCATTATCCCCCATTGTTCCTGATGTACCAATCATTATGTATTCTATACCCTCACACTGACTAAAAGTATGCACATGGTAGTCTAGTTTATGATTTTGGTCAAACGTAGAAACAATGCTGATGGTAAACCAATTGCACACTCTGACCTTGTGACTCAGACACTGTTGGCTTAACATGCCCTGAAACCAACATACACGATCAAATATGATGCATTACCACTACCTGAAGCACCGCTTCAATGTGTACAACAGATTTTACATATGTCTGCGGTAAGAAATCTGAAATTAATGGTCATAATAGTTGATTAATGTTGCTTCTGGATTAAGTGTCCAGAAGCATTCCCATGTGGTTAGTAAAAATGTGCAAACTGTGGTTAAACTCCTCTCCAAGGAAATAATTCCAAGGTTTGTCATTGAGAGTGATAACACCTTTTGCTTCAAAGAATACAAAGTGCCTCACCAAAGCCCTGTCTACTGAATTTTATCCTTAATTTACAGGAAATGTTGAAAAACAAACCGTTAAAAAGGACCCTTAAAGATCGCCTCACTAAGGACTGCCTGACAACTGGTCGAAATGCTTGTTATGCTGCTTGGTCGAAAAACTTAACTCTGCTTCTGGTGATCTCATTCTCTCAAAACAGGCTTTAAATAGAACTCAAAACTCTCCAAAAAACTGGAGCAGAAAAACGAAACACAACTGGAGCAAACACGAAACAAAAACAAAACACGAAACAACGTCACAGCAAAAACACAGATCAAAAACAAGGATGAGACTAGACTGGACTCGAGGATGTTAAACACGTCAGGGAATCTGGAAAAACAAACTGGCACAAGACAGAAAACACACGGGCATTAAATAGGGACAAAAGAAGGTGGGGACAAAGACAAACAGGTGAGAGGAATAAACCGAAAACAAGACTAACAAGAACACAGGGGGGTGGGGTCAAGACACGCAACCAGAGAGCACATGGCAAATGTAAACAAAACAGAGGCCATGTGCTTCCACAGAAAACAAGGACCAAGAGCATAAGTTTAGATCCTGACTCCAAGAAACAAGAACCAAGGCTAGGATGAGTCAGGATCCAAACAACATGCTCTGACATAGAACACAGGGAATGTCATAATCCTGGCAAGAAAATCAAGAAAGTCTCAGAACGGGAAGCCAGGACCCTGACACAGGATGCCAGAGTAAGTGCTTCTGTGGAGGCCTTGTTCGGTACCTGTCCCTAAGATCTGAAGCTTACCAATACTAGGCTAACCTTTAGCTCTGACCAACCAATGCAGAGGCAGTCCATACCCCTAACTGCCATTGACTAGGAGAGGGAGAGCGATATTACACAGAAAGGTTGTTCTTTAGTCGTTGGTCCAAAACAAATTTCAGAAGTTTTGCTGGAAGACAGACAGAGGAGAAAATAGACAGGTTGATGTTAGATGACTTATCTATCCTAACCAACTACTGCATTGACCTCATTTTAACATACCTGCAATATATTTGACAGAGCCTGGTAATAAAACCACTCTGTGTTATACGATTTGTGCCATAAGCCCCAAAAAGTTTCAGGGAATAGGAGTGCACACTTTTTGCCAGTACTTTTTGATTTTCTTCTAACAGTTCAACCAGCCTAGGTATTTCTAGATGTAATATTAAGGGGAATATGTCCCTTTTCCATTATCTAAAATAAAAACTATTGCATCCACTAGTTCATATTTGTATTGTATAGAACGAGCAGGACAGGACATTGGGGATAATACTTGAAAGTCAATAATTAGGAATTTATAACATTTTCTCTACAGGAGGAAGTTGCTGGCCTGTATGATGAATAAATCTCTTAGCAGTTCTTATAGTAACATGAACATATTTACATCATCAGTCATCTACCCATTGCAGCATAACCATCTAACCTACTGTGGACAAATACTTAGAAGAGAATACTTAGGTTTAGTAGCATCATTTGGAGTCAAGAAGACCATAAAAGAGCTTGACATTGTAAGATATAACCTTATGGGATTCTTTAATTATGACTGACTATTCTCCAGTACATACTAGTCCTTGACCAGCTGACTGCTGCACAAGGAGGAGTATGTGTCATCATCTGAGAATTATATTGCACTTACATTCCAGGCAATGATGCTAACGGACATTTAATTGATCAAGGTCTTAGGAATATAAGTGTATAATGATGTAGCCTCAAGGGATGTAACAACTTCTGATTGAGCTATCCTAAAACTTATTGTCATATTGGTGATTCTATGTAGTTTACCGGTCTTTGTTAAGATTGTTCCATGATTATGTAAGTGTTCAGTACTGCTTCTGGTGGTGCATATGCTACTATTCCCTTAAAGACAACTTATGCACAGGTGAGAGCAATAAGCTCAGCTCAGGGGGCCCAGACCTCCCATAAGCCTTATGAGGACCTTACAATGACTTACAAGGTGAGAACAAGAACAAGCGATATATCATAGAGAGGCAATAATATGAAAAGTGCTATACAGAGTTAAAAAGTTACAAAGGTACAGTTGTTTGAGACGATACCTGTTAAGGGAGAGAGAATAAAGCGTAGGGTTAAATTTATTTTTGAATAGAGAGAGCAATTAACATACTCCTGTCGGGTGCTTATGGAAGAAACAGGTTTTTAGCTCTTTCTTTAATATTGTAAAGGATATGGCTGATGGAACAAAGTCTGGAAGATCATTCCATCAGCAAGAAATTTTGAAAGTGGGAGAGTGATTTTGTGCCTTTTGAACAGCTACCGTGAGGCACCGCCCATTTACTGACGACAGTGTTGTAGATGGGGTGTAGATGTGTAGGAGGGTGTGAATATAAGTCAGTGCAAAGCCAATGGCCATTTTATATGCAAGCAGTAATAACCTGAATTTGATGTGTGCTGTAACTGGTAGCCAGTTGAGTGAGATGAGGAGAGGTGTGACATATGTTTCTAAAAGAATTTGCAGACAGCAATGTTGCTCAGTGACACTGATTTTCACCACACAACGAAGGCAAAACAATATGTTATGATTGCTTGGTACACCTAATTTATTGTTATAAGTATTTATCTTAGAACAAAACACTACTAGAATGTGCACAGAGACGTGTGTGTTTATTGAGAGACGTTCATGTGCTAAAAAGTATTGCCCTGGAATGGGTCTTGTCTGTCTGTATTTTTTTGTAGCCTGGGGTCTGCATGCAAGTATGTACTTTTTTGATTGAATTACACTCTGCAATAAAGGCTGCAAATGGATCGAAACACCCCTGAGTCAGCATTACAGGTCCAAAGAAGCAAAATTCAAATAAGTGCCCAGCAGGGAAAATATCAATAGATTATTGATCCTCCAATCCATCATCGATAGTCTCTCTTCACGAATGCCTGACACTGTGCTCACCAAGATTCTAACATTACTGGATCACCTCAGCTGGATAAAATCCAGTCTCTGGTGATCCATGACCTGGTAAGGAGGCTTTGAGTACCAAGTAGGGAGGCAGTTAAAAACTTCAGATACTGGAAGTTCAACAATAACCAGAATGGAAAAATTCTTAAAAAGCTGCTACCTGCCAGTGAAAGAGGCTTCTCTTTCCTAAATGCCACTGCATTTAGATGCAAGGACATCTGTGGCAGTACACGGTTACAACCTTTAAAAAACTAGAATACAACTATAAATCTTTGGCCAGAGACTGATCCTAAATCAGCTCTACAACCACAAAGAACACAGCAGGTATAATACAGATCCAATAGTACAGATGCAGTGAAATATCAGTGATACACAACACACTTAAATTAGACCTGAATACTTCAATTATTAGGTATACAGTTATTTGTATTTATTAATTGAAAGTTGATAAGAGTGAAATCAATTAAACTCCAGCACATAACAGCGAAAATAAGCTAAATATATAGTCAGCCATATTCATGTCTCTGGTCTTTAAAGGTCAAATTTAAGTCAAGTGTCAAATCCCAAGTCATTTTAGTTTAGTTTTTGTTTGCTACTGGTTAGTTCCCTTTCTAGGGAACTCATGCTACGTCGTATAATGAAACTCTAGGGAACATCCCTAGCATATCAGCATCTGAAGCATGTGTGAAAATAAATTCAGTCTTGACTGGTGCTACGTGATGACGTAGCATGTGACGATGGACTATGAAAGCTACAAAAGGTGTTCAGCAAGCATTCTGTGTGAAGCTGTCTGTCTTGTGTGTATGCAATAAAACAAGAAAAGTTATAATGGTGAGCAAGAATGATCAATTTAAGCTTTGTGTTGATTGTTTGAGATTGGAGCATTCATGGGTGTTGCTCAAAAATTCCACCTATGAACAATGTGAGTTCTGAGGCCAGGCTCACATTTGTCATGCTTTGGGATCCACATCTGATGAGATGTTATGTTATTATTGTGGGGATTGCATATAGACCTGGGAGCTCAAGACAGCTTTGGCCCTTTCTCGACCCTCATTGGCTGGGTCCAGCGCTCTTGTTTGGGATCTGGAAGCCTGCACTACAGATTCTTCTGCGCCTAGTGAGAGCATGCCGCTAGAATTGTCCTTCTCTGAGGAGGTGGACATTCTTAGCGTTGATGCAGGGGAAACTGAGGACTCATCACCTCATCCTCTTGCTTACTGGGTGGTCCTGGAGGTTGTGATTCAGGTAGTGGCCAAATTAAACATTGATTAGCCATTAAAAAAGGAAATATGCCATCACCACCTTGTGCCCTTTAGAAAATGATGCATAGTTGTCGTGCATTTAAGTCTCAAATGAACTGAGGACTGATTTATTAAGTCTGTTGTAAGTGACACACTTCCTGCTGCCAGTTGGTGGCACTATAATTGTGACTCACAATAGCCACATCATTGTGATCAGCCCGCAACACCAAACAAAGTTTCATGTAGCTTATTCAATGGATGCAGAAGATATGAGACACTTCCAGTTCCATTTATTGCCTAATTAAACTGATTGCCTCGCCATGGCAACACTGTTCAAGATGTCAACATCTTCAATATCTCTTCTTTTATCTGACCAAGTATAAAGCAACTTGGGTATGACTCTATGTCACCAGCCCTAGGACCAAACATACAGCCCAAATTTTAGCAAAATCACCTAATGCATGCTGTAGATATAGCAGGCTTCCTGTTTTTTTACCATAATTTTACCACCTCACCATGGCAACACTGTTCAGGGGATTAAAAATCCCTTCGCAATATAGCGTTTTCAATATCTTGGCATAATATTTGCCAAATTGTGGGATTTATGGGATTGTCACAAATAGTGACAATCCCATAAATCCCCTAAAAGGAGTTATTAACAAAATCAGAGCCTGGAATTGACAAAAATCTACATACAATCAAAATGACAGACTGTTGGGCTAATGAATGTAGTTGTTCAAACCGGACAATTTTCATAAGAACAATACATGTGACCAGTTTGGTGACCATAGGCAAAACAAACCCATCACTTTACTCAATGCTAAAAACGGTGATGCTACAGAAAATAAAGATGTTACAAAGCCCTGCCACCATGCCCATGTCTAAGCTTATGCCCACACATAACGGCAACAGTATATACAGTATAATGTGTGTGCCACATTTCATGTAATTTTAAGCTTGTTAAGAGCCTCAAATACACCTAAATGTTGTTTTAAAGTTTGACGCATTGCCATGGAAACAATATTTAAGATATCACAAATCCTTTTAAAACTTTATATCAGCCATGTCTCTACACAATTCTAACCAGTTATAAAGTGACTCTAAAGTAATTAGTAATTAAGTAAATGTAAGTTAACTATTTTAAAGTTTGTTTTATGTGATCCACTTCCTGTTGCCAATTGGTGGCACTATGACCATGACCCACAATAGTCATATCAATGTCATCAGCCCGCCATAATAAACATATTTGCCAAGTTTGACGCCAATCGCTAAATGCATACTCTAGATATTAGAGACTTCCTACCTCACCATGGAAAAACCTCTGAGATATCAAAAATCCCTTTACATTTTTAAATCATTCATTGTCTTGGCATAATACTAAAAAGTTTGGTGACAATCACACGAAATCCCTATGAGGAAGTTCACGGCATGCGGTTTTCAGAAAATCCAAAATGGCTTATTGTTGGACTGAGCTAAGGTGTGTCAGGGCAAAACAATTTCAGGTCGACTTAATTAATACACATACCAAGTTTTGTACAGGTGCATGCATTTATGTATGTTATATATCCACCATGTTTTTGTGCCCTGTACTGGGCACTGCCCGGCCCTAATGGCTGATGACTCTGATGCGTGTCCCAAATTTCAGGGCTTTTTGAGCATGTTAAGGACCCAAAGGCCCCCGAAAACCTAACAATAAAAATAACAATAATCCTAAGGAAAACAAATAAGATGAGTGTTTCCTGCAGTGCTGGGCACAGCCTCTGCATCTTGCCAATGCCATCAGCTGCTCAATGGCAGCTCTGGTGGCCACGAAGAGATATAAGACTGTCCTTCTTGACACCCCAATATTGTCTTCTGGCCTCTTCAGCAGTGCTGTTAGTGGTTAGAGGTTTCTAAATTAACAAATGCCAATTTGAGGCATTTAAGGGCGATCATCCCTGTGGGTGAAGTTTTGCTCCAGCACAGTGCCCTCAGGAAATCAATGTTTGTTTTCTGCCTTGTGTTCTTCAGGCCTTCCAACGAATGCAAATCAAAGCGACTGCCCAAACTTGTTGTGGCCCTTTTATATTTCGCCTGTAGAAAATGTAGTTTGGATTTCTGCCAGTCAGCACCCGAAGTCAGCCTCGAGAGGTTGATTTCTTTAGCGAATTATTTAGATACGTAGATGGCCCTTACCAATGCGTCTCAATGGGTTCTAAATTCGGTAAATGAGGGCTACAGAATTCAGTTTGAGCTGTCTTCCCAAGTTCAGTGGGGTGGTTTGGACTGTAGTCAACTCTGAGCAGGTGTTGGAGCTAGAAGTGCAGTCTCTCTTGGCAAGGGGCCCATAAAGTTTGTTCCTCCTTCCATGAGAGAAGCCAGGTTCTACAGCCAGTACTTCATAGCTCCAAAGAAGTATTGGAGGTTGTGTCTGGTTTTGGATCTGCAGTATCTGAACCATATCTCAACCACCGGACTAAAATACAATGCGGGCACAGTTGTCTCCTGCTTTTATTGAGTCGATCCTGGCTGCTGTTTTCAGAAACAGGCAAGACATCATAGTGAAACTTTCAGAGAGTGTTGGGGCTTATGGCAGCTGCATCTAAAGTTATTACTTTTGGCCTGCTGTACATGAGACCCCTACAGTGGTGGCTCAGGAACAGGTTTTTCCAGATGGGAACCCTTTTGTGCAAATGCCTTAATCTCTGGCGAGGTAGAAGAAACCATTCCTGTTTCAAGGCCTGACTCTGGGAGCGTCTACAGAAGATTGTGACAATAGCAGAATCCTTTACAGGTGGGGTGCAGTCATGAAGGACCACTTTACGAAGGGTGGGGAGGTCATTTGTCTTTCTTGACACATAAATTGCCTGGAGTTGATAACTGTGTTTCAAGCATTCCTCCCAGTCCTTAGGGGCCATCATATTCTAGTTTATATAGACAATGCATCAGGGATCATCTATATAAATCATTAGGGGGGGCCTAAGGTCACGCCCTTTTTGCAGATCACATGATCTGGGCACATCATGATCTGATCTTGGCACATCAGGTTCTTCTCTTGTTCCGAGGCAAGCTGCTTTCCCTCCAGCTATGTACATTCATGGTGACCAGAATGTGGGGCCCCAGGCCCTCCTTAGTAGATCCCTATCAGGAGGAGACCTTCTATTGCAGGTGGGGGGTCTCATTCGATAACCCCGACTGGTGCTCCAGAGCTCCATCCACAAAGAAACTGTATGCCTTAAAGTAAAATGTTTTAACTGCCCAATGGCTTGAAAGATAAATGAATTGTTTATCTGAGGATGTTCTCCTGTCCACACATAAGATGGTGGCCATAGCTGCCTTCTATGCACCATTAAATGATGGGCTTATGGGGAGACACCATTTTATTTTTCATTTCCCTTGTGTTGTTACCGGGGTGGGACCTGGCTTTTACATTAGAAGGGCTATCCCTGCAGCGCTTTGAGCCAATTGACCAGGTGTCTGAGAAATTTGTGTCCCTTAAGATAGCCTTCCTGCTGAATATTGCATTTCTCAAAAGGGTTGGGGACCTGTAGGCCCTTTCAATGCTTCCCTCCTGTCTGGAATTCATTCCTGGGATGGTCAGAAGCTAACTTCCCTTTGTTCTGGTAATCTTTTGTAGAGTCTGTGGTCCATTGTCACATGCCACCTCAACATTTACATTTATGCATTTGGCAGACGCTTTTATCCAAAGCGACTTACAGTGCATTCAAGTTATAATTTTTTTTTCTTAGTACATGTTCTCCCTGGGAATCGAACCCACGGCCTCTTTCGCTGCTAACACAATGCTCTACCACTGAGCTACAGGAGAACTACATGTGGCACCTGTCAAGATTGAACTAGTTTCATATGTGCTTCAAACACTGATGCACTGTCGGTCTGAGTGATTCTGTTTTATGTTTAAAAGTTGCAGTTGTAAAATTTATTATTATAGCGCAATAAACTTATATCTCATCTGATATCTGGTCATGATTCATGAGAAATATCCCTTTTAGCTAAAATAATCTTCAACTTTTCAAACAAAAGAAGCAAAGCATTAAGAAATGTTTACTAAACCCAACATAAAGCTAACAGCAGTTCAAAAATTACATCAAAAAAGGTACATTTATGCATTTGGCAGAGTTTATCTCAGATTTATATATAAATTTTTATCATTTTTAATCACATTTATTTATATTTTTCTAAAATTTATATATCATATTCTGAAGGCATTTTACTCTTTCATTCCTTTTTGCTATTACAGAATTTCTGTAGTTTCACAAAAACAGAGCATCAGCCCCATATAAATGCAGTACAAGGTAAAGTAATAAAAAGGTCAAATCGCTTACGTCTGAGAACAAGAAGCAGTATGATGCTAAGGACAGTCACAATCAACAACACAGCCGTTGACATGATTATCATTCCACGACCACCCAGCTGTTCCCTTAAACCCACCACAAAGCCCTTACTCACAGTTTGACCTGGAAAAGAGAAAACATTTAAACGAAAATGATGAGGTTGAGGTTGTGACTACATATTTGTGCAGTTATTATTTACTTATAATTTTGATAAATGTAACCTGTTTGGTGCAAATTAAAACCTGTTTTTACCTTTAAACCTTTGAGATCAAACATATACTTAGCTTTGTAATCAGTTTAAATTCAAAATGAAACATTTAAACACCTTAAGCACTGCTTCTAAAAATCTAGACTAGATGCTCTAATTGGATTAACAAATTTAAATGTTTTAATTTTGGTTCTAGATATGCAACTAACCTGCAATTAGGTGTTTGGTGGGTTCAAGATGTATGACAGTTGTGAAATTTTCTTTGGTTTCTTCACTTTCATCTTCAGGCTCAAAAACCGGGTTACAGAAAACATTCTATTAAGACTTAATTAGTTTAGGGTCAGGTTTAGAATGATTATTTAATGTTTTAAAAACATTTAATAACATTGAATACATTTTTCTTAGAGTAAAATGATATTTACCTTATATGCATCTTGAGTCTCAGTTGAAATGTCCATTGTCTTTTCATTGAATTTTTTTTTTAAATACTTATGTGTAATTTTGATAGATATTTGAAGATATTAATCTATTAATCTGGTTGTGATAGAGAAATCAGGTTTAAAAAGTTAGAAAAGAAATTAGAATACTAGAAAACAAAGTGTTAAAAAGAAATAAAAGCTTGTTATTGAGTGCATTTATTTGCATTAAGAAAATTCAGCAGCAATTCAGTTTGTTTTAAAGCACTTTAAAAAAAAATTTTTTTCTTACTCTTACTCTATTTCTTATAAGATAGTTCTGCTTTCTCTGTTGTTAAAATAGAATGGCTAAAAATGTAAAATAAAAAAAAACAATCCTCCCAAACATTCCTAAAGCCAAGTCAGCTGAGAGGATTGTGATACCTGACCTGCTGGTTTCTACAATAACACACACAAATGAGTGCATACAGCTCATTTATTCAGATTCTTTTTGCTTCAATTGCTTGACAGGTTTGAATAAAGATAAAATACATTTTAAAAGAGACAAAGTAATAAAGTAGAAACTGTTGTGAAACTTTTTTTCAACAGATGATTTTTTAAAAGCCTAGGAGTTTGCCTATGTCTACTTAGACAGCTGTCATCTAAAGGTAGCTACAAACTGTATGATTTTGCCTACAATCTGGCCATATGAAACAAATTTCAAGAATCCTAAAAAATTCTTATGATCCTAGGCCAAAGTCTTTAGTCTTTGATTGTTAGTTTGACATGTTCGCTGATAGCTGATCATTGCAATCATATTTTTTTCTCCAATACTGCAAGCGTCAGAAGTTTAAAGGCACAGTCCTGCAGTGTCTTTTGCAACAAAGTCAAATCAAGAAGTGACAAGTATTCTTGCATGTATCCATTTTCAATGTGACGCACAGTCTGAATTAGTGACAACTGAGATCCAACTGTATGACACAGTGTATAGTTGTGACCATGTTTGTACAGTCTGATGAGCGACAATTATAAAAGACTACTGAAAAATCAAACAGTGCGCACCCAGCTGGAACAGCATAGTGCTGGATAAAGTGACTATCCGGTGACTATCCTAAGCTGTGTAAAAGGCAGCAGTCAGGTAAAAATGTCTTTTGCATATTCTGCTTAAAATCCTTTCAGTTTAGTTCATCAGAAATTACACATGCCACTTTTAATAAGTTTTTTAGGAAGTATTCAAGAACAAGTAATCAACAATTCAGCCCTTCTCTGTAGAGTCAGAATTGTTGCATAATACCAAATAAACAGATTATGATCAACAAATAAATGTAGTTTCACAAGACAGAGTTGTGTTTTTGACATGAAAATATAATTGTATTTTTTATTTGCAAATCGTATTTTATTTGTGAATTGATTAGTTTTTGTGCAAATACTAAGTGTACTATGTACTACTACAAATACTATGTATTTGTGGATTTCATTCTGTTTATTTGTGAATTCATTTTTTATTTATGAAATTCTCTACATTTGTTTGTTGATCATAATCTATTTATTTGGTATTATGCAACAATTCTGACTCCATACTGCTCAGACTCAGTCCCTCTTTACATTATATTTTGAAGGTTCAACTGGCATCTGGTGGTCATACTCAGAATCACAATGATTCACAGACAGAAGACTTGAAATTGATTACTGTTAAGTATTTTACTATTTGCCAAAAACTGCATTAAACCTTTATGTTTAATCATTAATTTTCTTTGTATGCTTTATATATAAAGATAAGTGCAATTAGACATTACTGTAAATATACAATATTAAAAATGTATACTCAATCAACTGATAATACAAACAGGAGCATCAATATTCTTGCATCACCTTATTTCACATGTGTAAAAAACTGTTTATCCTGTCACTGGCATCATAAATGTTCCCACTTGTATCTTAAATGTAGCTTTAGTAGGGCATTTCGTAGGGCAAAATGTTAGATGCAATATCTCTTTGTAAGTTACTTTGGATAAAAGAATCTGCTAAAGCATCTGTAAATATATTTAGGATTAGGGTTAGTAGGAGTAGTTCAACATATGCATAGTTTATGTCATGGCAATTTACCCTTTACAGCAGGAATGCTTAATTTATGCTCAACTTTGTCTCAGATGTTTCTCTTAAAATTATTTTGGAAAAATTCAAATAGAAACAAATAAGACAATTGTTAAAATACATTAAAAAGTATGGAGCTGTAAAATTAATGTATATTGTAACTAAAGTAATCTGGATTTGGGTAGATTAGATAAGTAAAGTTTAAATGCATACTGAAACCTTCAATAATATTGACTTTTCATAACAGACTTGGCAAATATGAACTCAATTTTTGGTGTCATTGAGATCCCTGCTAAAACTCCAAGACACATTGGAGATTTCTGGGTCTTTTTCTCAGGAAAAGCACCTCACACACAGAAGACTTAAGAAAAAATGTCCAATTTCCTCTACATTTAATCTCATTGCTGTCTAGGAAAAATACATGAGATGTAAAAGAGATATCATCTTTGATTTTGTTTTCCTATGGGACAGAGAGCAATGATTACAGAGATAAGGAAGAATTACAGCAGAACTGCTCTTTGAAAAAGTCCATAAATGGAGAGTCCATAAAGAGTCCATTGCAAGAGACCACCCTTTTCCAACAGCACAAAGAGTCTAGACAAAGACGGGAAATCATGACACTCCTAAACAGACAGAGAGTACTCAATGCTGTGTGCAAAGGTACCATCTCATATCTCTGAAAGTGCTTTTCCATCATTGGGCCAAAAGGTTCTAAGCATGTAAGAAACGTTTAATGTTGCATTTAGTGGGGTAAATGGACAGCGTGTGGTGACCAATGTAAGTATTAATAAACTCTAGCAGCCATTATACGCAATATTTACAATTGAATTTAACCTTAATGTCAAAAGAATGTCAGAAAATAAACATAATTAGCATTTTCAATAAACAACAAAATAATTGTAAAAAATCTTAAAATGTTGTTTGTATGTTTTAATAAAAGCCGTCTGTAATTGTTTAATTTGATTTAACAAACTGATACAACTTGTTCATGGAATCTATAAAAGCAATCAAGGCAACAAATTTAAACAATTTCATTTTTCTTTAGGCTAAACTTTCAAAATATTGAATTATGGAACTGCTAATGACACTGGCCCCTTACGATTGATCACTAATGTTTCTATTGTTTATCATGTTATATAGCATATATATTATGCATATATTATGTCTTGTTCTAGCTGAAGACTGCAAAAATCCAGGCTCCCCTCCAGGGGCCTTGCGCTCTGGGGAACAGTTTCACATTGGAGATAGTGTACAATATCAGTGTCACTTAGGATATGCTTGGCCCGTCTGAGAGAAAATGTCTGGACTTGAAAGAATGGAGTGGGATAGAACTGCACTGCTATTGTCAGTCAGAAAAATATGGGTCCTTTTACATAATGATTTGTTAGTAACATAACATTTCTTTAGAACAGTATGGAAGGATCCATGTCTGGGATCTTAGATGTTTCATTACCAGAGTTAATAATAATAAAAGACTTTATTATCAGAGCCAGGTTCACATATATATATATATATATACATATATATATGTGAATATAAAGCAAAGCTTAGGAGTTGTATATATATAAATATATATATATATATATATATATATATATATATATATATATATATATATATATATTATATATACATATATCATACATACATATATAGATATACATACATACTGTCAGGGTCCTGGCTTCCTGTTCTGAGTATTTCTAGATTATCTTGCCAGGATCCTGACATCCCCATGTTCTGTGTCGGAGCATGTTGTTTAGATCCTGACTCCTTCTAGTCTTGGTTCTTGGTTCTTGGAGTCGGGATCTGAACTCATGCTCTGGGTCCTCGTCTCGTGTGGAAGCACATGGCCTCTGTTTTGTTTACATTCGTCATGTGCTCTCTGGTCTTGCGTCCTGGCCCCGCCCCCTTGTTCTCTTGTCTTGTTTGCGCTGATTTTGCGCACCTGTTAGTCGTTGTCCTCGTGCTATTTTATGCCCCTGTGTTTTCTGTCTTATGTCGGTTCGTTCTTGTTATCATTTTTCATGGTTCCTGTATCCTGTTTACCTGGTGCTGTGAGTTTTCGTCCTGTGTTTATGCTCTGGTTTTTAGTTTCGTTTTTGGCTCCGTTTTTGGAGAAGCCCTTAGTTCTAGTTTTACCTGTTCTGTTCTCGTTTTTACCACTCGTGGGTTGTTGTTTTGTTCATTTTTAATAAAAAAGATTTTTCAGTTTAATGCTGTCTGCGACTGGGTTCGTTTCCCCTGATGTGACACATACACTACAAAATATGTGTAATTAATGTAGACTAATTACATGCATTTTCCTTTGAGCTTAATCAACTATTCCCTGAATGGTGGAGAATAGATCTATTGACACTAATTCTGAGTGAACTTGTTTATGAATAATTACATTTTTGATGAAGAATGCTTTATTTGTAACAAGAATCAATATTAATCCTTAATATTCATTACAGAGGCCAGAAGTTGCTCTTTTCCAATCTGCTGCTACTATTGTCTGATCTTCACATACCTCTACTATACTATACTATACTATACTATACTATACTACTAGTCTATACTATAGGTACTATAGTCTGATTTTCATAGTTTTCAAAATTAATTTTCATTAATTTTCCAAACACTTGGGCTTGATGCATTAAGGCTCTGACAAGGGTACCTGATTTCCAGGCAGATTGTTTGTATTGATGCCAAATAGTAGCATATTTCCCTTTAAATTCTCCTAAATCACGAGTTCCTTCAGGCTTGCTAAAGCACTCGTTTTCTTGGTTATAATCTATACTAAACCATTTCGAGATTTCTACCTTTTCCTTTTTTATATTAATGTTTTTATTCACATCCTTATATGTACACCTATCTCCCAAATGAGCTCAAAGTATTTCTTAAGAATAGAGTTACCTAAAAAAGCCAAACATTCAGCAGAGCAATAAGATTTCAAATGCTCATCTAACTGACAAAGGTTTCTATCAAACTTTCAGCACATTTTGATAGTCACTTAGATTTGGAACTGTTATTAACTTAAGGTAATTTGGTGCACAGTAGGAAATTGTTCATACCTACCTGTCTTGCTGTGAATGCTGCCCATTTTTACCATTCAATATTTTGTTTCTCATAAAACATCTAAATGGCTGCTCATCTCATTATTACTGATCTCACTATTAATGCTTCTGTGTGGTTTTGATATTTGATGTTCTTGTTTGTGTCACTTCTTGTTTGTCTGGAGTTATTATTGGGTTGTTATTAGGTCTGGCTGAGGGCTGAAAAATCAATTGTAGGGAAGTCTGGTCGAAACTTTGAATGGGGGTACTTACAATAGCTTGAATTAGCAATAGAAATGTGATGATCATCAGGCATGTTATCCAACCTATTTTCCTGCTTAGTTTTTTCTATAGTTTTCTTAAGGATTTCAAGACCCTGCACTTCATCACCTTGTATTGTTGGACTTTCCTTCTGTCTTGTCTGTTCAGGTTTTTCTCTTTCTGATCATACTTTAGGAACTTTTGTGCAGTGGTTTAGATTATACCAAATGGTTCTTCCTTTCACTTAGACTGTCAGTGGAGTAGCTGCCATAACTTTCTAGGGTCCCTCTCTCCTGGGTTCATTTTATTTTCTCCTAAAACACCCTCAGATATACTTGGTCATCTGGGATAACTCTTTTCCTGTAAATAGATAGCTTTATGTATTGCAGTTAGTTTCTTCATATAAGACCTAAGTTCCACTTGCAATTGCTCTGGGGAGGGGTCCTTTGTAGGGACCTCTGCAATATGGCACATCCATGGGTTGAATTACTGTTCTTGTCCCCTCATCTTCTGATGGTACTGCTTCTACCCATCTGCTAAATCTGTCTGTTATTACAAGCATATACCTTTTGCCTTGAACTTGAATCAGATCTACATAATCCATCACCAGCTGCCTGAATGGTCCCTCTGGTACTGATATGTGGCGTATTGGTGTCGATGTTCCTTTACATTGTTTTTGAAACAAATTTCACGAGTTGTAACGAAGGGACTGAGGCGGCAGGATCCATATGCAGCGTTTATTAAGAACAACAATAACAGGCAGGGTCAACAACAGCAAACAGGAATGTCCAGGGCTAGGCTAATCAGAAATCAGTGAACAGGCAAGGGTCGGGGCAGACAGCAGAGAATCAAACACGGTATAAACAATCCAAAGGGTCAGGGCAGGCATCAGAAAATCAAACACGGTATAAACAATCCAAAGGGTCAGGGCAGGCATCAGAGAATCAAACATGGTATAAACAATCCAAACAGCAACAGGTAATCCAAACAACAGTGGAAACCACTCAGTAGTGTTAGCCAGGGCAAAACAAGACTTCACACTGAACACATGTAAGTCTGGGGGTTTAAATAGTCCACAAACAGGAAACAGGAAACAGGTGCAGAGGTGATCAGCCCCAGGAATGTGGCCCTATGGGAGTTGTAATCCGAATTACACTAATACTCAGGGGAAGGCTCCCTCTGGTGAACCGGAGGAGGCGGTACAGGAGCCTCCACCATAACATGAGTGTCTGGAATTAGAATGTTTAAACGAGAGGTTGTTGCAACGATTTGTCTTTCATGTGCACACCAAATATCTTGTGCATCTTTCTTTGCCCCCTTTGGCACCACATGGAGTGTTCATAATGGCCTGCTTGCTGTTGAATCCGAATAATATCCTCCAACTGAGCTTGTGGCTTTATAATGACTACTGGAGCTAGTACTGCTACCTGACATCCTGAGGCTTTTTAGCTTCTATGTCTGCTATGTTGTTACAATTAATGACAAAGTCATTATGTGCCTGACATTTGATAATTGCCAACTATTTTGCTAGAATCATAGCAGAAATTAATTCAATCTGTTCAGCATGTTGGATAGGGATCCCATCACTCCTTAAACAAAGCTTTTTCAGGTACCCTAGAAGTTGTCACACCAATTAGACTTAAGAAGGTGAAGGAGAGAGCGGCAGCACCATGGTATAATAACGACTTATCAGCTCTTAAAAAGGCAGCTAGAAAAATGGAGCATAGATGGAGAAATACAAACATAGAGGTATGGCGTGATGCATGGAAAGAGAGTGTCCACAAATACAAACAGTCTCTAAAAATGGCAAAATCTACATACCTAAGCAAGCTGATCAGAGAAAATCAGAATAATAGCATTGCGTACTACAGCATGTCTCAAGTACTACTAGACTCATTTACTGCCATTTCATTGGACGAGCTCTTAAAAATATTGAACTCATCAAAATCGTCTACCTGTATGTTAGATCCCATTCCCACAAAACTACTAAAAGAAGTTTTTCCTGCTGTGTCGGAACCAGTGCTCAATATTATAAATTCCTCATTAGAATTAGGCTATGTCCCAGCAGCCTTTAAAACAGCAAGTATTAGGCCAATCATTAAGAAGCAAAATCTCGACCAGGGAGAGCTGACCAACTTCAGACCAATTTCAAATCTCCCCGATTTATCGAAAATACTGGAGAAAGTAGTGTCTGGACAACTCCAGACATTCTTAGCAAAAAATAGCATATATGACAAATTTCAACAAGGATTTAGGCCCCACCATAGCACAGAAACAGCCTTGCTCAGAGTTACAAACGACCTCCTTTTAGCATCTGACCATGGTGAAACCTCCCTTCTTATATTACTGAACCTCAGTGCAGCTTTTGATACCATAGATCATAAAATTCTTCTTGATAGACTGGAAAACTGTGTGGGCATTAGTGGTCAAGCACTAGCCTGGTTTAAATCCTATTTAACTGACCGTTATCACTTTGCCTATGTTAACAAGGAAAAGTCTTGTTACTCTCAGGTCAAATATGGCGTGCCACAGGGTTCAGTTCTTGGTCCTACTGTTTTCTCATTATATATGCTTCCACTTGGAGATATTATTAAGAAATACGACATCAGTTTTCACTGCTACGCTGACAATACTCAGCTTTATATTTCCTCAGAACCTGGCAAAACCCATCGCTTTTCTAAGCTAACAGACTGTATTAACGACATCAGAAAATGGATGGCTAACAACTTCCTACTGCTTAACTCGAATAAGACAGAGGTCTTGATTATTGAACCCAATAGCTCTAAACTAGATTTGACAGACTACAACATCCGTATTGAAGGTTGCACTATTGTACCAGCTTCTGCAGTTAAGAACCTCAGTGTGATGCTAGATAAGAACCTTTCATTTGATAAGTCACATTTCCAATATGTGTCGTACCGCATTTCTACACCTTAGTAACATTTCCAAAATTCGTCACATGCTGTCTGTCTCAGATGCTGAGAAGCTTACCACTCATTTATGATCTCAAGAATTGACTATTGTAACTCATTACTGGGGGGGTGTCACACAAAACAAATAAATAAGCTCCAGCTGGTCCAAAATACAGCTGCAAGAATGCTCACTAGATCAAAGAAATATGACCACATAAGCCCAATTCTAGCAAGACTTCACTGGCTACTTGTAAAGTATCACATTAATTTTAAAATACTATTAATTACATATAAAGCCCCACATGGTCTAGTGCCTTCATATATTTGTGAATTACTTTTAGAATACAATCCATTGCGGACACTGCGCTCGCAAAATAGTGGTCTACTAATAATTCCAAGAATATCTAAAACGTCTAAAGGCGGCAGATCTTTCTCCTACCTAGCATTACCTCTGGAATGACCTCCCCAGCAATGTTCGGGACTCAGACAGTTCAAATCTAAACTAAAGACCCATCTCTTCAGACAAGCATTCACTTAACTCAACTACTGTCACACCTAGGCCGCAACAGTTAGGCTTAACCGGAACACACTTTTTACCCACTGTACTACATGGCTTCCACATTCTGTGTGAACGGTCTCTACACTAATATAAGCCTGTTTTGTTTCCCTCTCTCTATCTTCCTCTCTCCCTCCCTCTCCTCCGAGGGACTCTGAGCGATACAGATTAAGTCCAACGCTCACCAACAGCCTGACCAAGGAAGGGGTGACCACCATGGGAACTGTAAAAAATCAACCGCCACCATCACCTATTACATTAATGCAACTGTTAATCTATACTCATATTTTTAGTAAAATACATGATTCTGTCTATACCAGCAGTCTGATGTTATAGCTGCTCTTAGTCTCATTTAACGTTGGCATCCTCACCTAAACATCCCTTATTGTATTATGTCAGCCATCAGGCTGACGTTTTGGAGTGCTCACTGGGAGACTGCGGATAATAGATATTTGATACTCCATAGTTAATATCTGACTTGATACTTAGTTATTGATAATTGACTGATAATTGACATACCGTTGTTACTTGTATCATTGTATATATTTCCTTGTTTTTTTTCCTTTTTCTCCTGTAAAGCGGCTTTGAGACAATGCCACATTGTAAAAGCGCTATACAAATAAAGTTGAACTGAATTGATTTTTTGAAGCTTCTCTGTTTCCATACTGCTACAAACAGATGACATATACCATGAGCATAGACAGTCAGTCAGTGAAAATATTTACTGTTTGTCTCTTTGCCATTTGACATGCAGCTTTAAGTGCTTTAAATTCTGCTAACTGAGCAGAGCATGGCTGCACACAGTGTTGGGATATAACTGGCATACATTCCTCTCTGTCTTTATTACTAAATCTGTATGATTTCCTAAATGGCACTAAAACTAGAACCAGAACTAGAACTAGAACTAGAACTAGAAAGTAAACTACCTCTGCTTCAGATATTGGTGTAGATTTAAAATCGGCCGTAACTTAGTGAATGCCAGCGAATAAGCTACACAATCATGGGGCTCACCTTCATAAAGGAATCAGTTCAGCTGGGTTAACTGTTACAGGCCTGAGTTAGAACAAATTGTTCTTGTTCTGTTAATTACAATGTTGTGATGTGTTTAAATGATTACTCCCATGGTTAATGCAGAAGCTTTCTCATATGCGTAATATACTGCTGCTAAGCCTTATTGAGAACGGTAGGTAGCCCTGCGCTACATTGTCTAGCTTAGTGCTGCAGTGAGGATTTTTAGTAAAGGATGCAGTAAAGGTGTACTTTAATGGAATACCTCTGCCATTGTTCTAGTGTTCAAATTAATAAATAATCTATAAATTGCAGCAAAGTACTGTCTATCATCAGGTCTTTTAAATCAGCCTTAAGACCTTGAGGCTAGATCAGAGATCAATCACAGTAAAGTATTTGGCTCCAGGAGGGACATTTGTTAGTAGCATGTGTCATCAGATCCACATCATATGGCCAATCCTCTACTATATAATTGATTGCTCGTAAATCATGAACCAAATTTGGAGGCAAAATTGGAGTGTTATAGTAACGGCTTGGTTCTATTAATACGCCTGCTTTTATGCCTGTTTCTGCCTTGGCCTGCAAAGGATATTGTGATTTCTTAGGCAGACACGCATTTGGCTTAGGTTGTATTCTGATTGGGCTGGCTGATTTTACTAATCCGTGTCATGCTGAGACCATAACTCAGTTGGTACCTGTCTCACCATTTCCTTAAATGGTTCTGCATCCATAGTCTCTACTAATTTGGGTGTTGATATAATTTGTGCTTGTACCTTTTGGTTAATGACAAATTCCTGAGGCATGCCCATCAACATAGTCCACACAAAGCTTTGATATAATTCTTGTCAGCAGAATGAAAAATCAAAAGATTAATTGTTGGGTTGTTTGTACAGCCTTTTTCATGATTGACCCTAAATGTTTTGCTTCACAATTTTCCCCTACATATAAAGATACATGTGAAACAGAATCTGCTAGACAAATTTACTCTCAGTTTTTTTATTTTCATAGCTGCCCATTGTTACCTATTATGATGTTCTGTCACTTCTTTTTTTAGGCATCTCTGTGAAATTCTGATTTTGGTAACAGTTTCAAGAATCTATGCTTCAATAAACTTCCCCCATTTATTAATTGCCTGCCTCACATCATTTTCTATCTGCCCTAACCAGTACACATTTGCTTTTGGCTCAGTAATATTTTTTTTTCCTATTCCTTTCATGTCTATATACACTACTTCTAGAGAGCACCATATTTGTAATTCCAAATTACAAAATGCATCTCTCCATAACTAATTAACAGGAATCTCACTTACTAGGATAGATATGGCTACACTTTTGTTTTTGATTTGTAGAAAAACTGGAGCAGTCCTAGGAATTAGCTGCTTTTGTCCCGAGAATCATATTGTCTTTGCAAATTTTCCAGACATGGGGACATGTGAGGCATAATTTGAATTACAAGTTTATTTTTATATGTAGCATAGGTTCTTTATCAGCATTAGTTGCAGAATTAATTAAAATTGGTAGCTGCTTCTCCCTTATAGCATGCTCTGAGATGGACCTCGAAAGGGCTGCTGCCACCCTAACCTCGTTCCACCCCCAAGTGGCTGTTGCCATGGATGGGTGGGGCAATCCTTCTTTTTATGTCCAGACCGTTCACATCCCCAGAACACTTCTGGACTATTAAGTATGATTAAAACTATTAAGGTTTAAGTACTTTACTATTACTTCATTTCTGACATTTTTGGCATGACTCCTTTCCACCGCCTTTGTGTTAGGGTCTTGCCTTCTTTGTTAAGGGTTTTAACTAAATTCTCATGCCAGGGTCCCTGCCGGACAGCCCTTGTTTTTGTGTCAGAGCATAAATGTTTGGATCCTGACTTTCATTGAATCCTGTTTTTGAGCTTTTAACATATATAGTCTAGTTTTGTTTTGGTTTTGGTGCAGGGATCTGGTGTGCATTTAGAGAGAGTGCTGCAGATGATGTCATCACTGCAGGTGGAGCCAGCTGGATAGCTGGTGGTGAATTTACAGAAGCTGTCCCTGACATCTGCTTTGATTCTCCTTTCTTTATTGTGGCTTGAACCTTGTTCTTTTGTCAGTTCTTTAAATTTCTTGTAATTAGTTCTTGTAACTGAGTCTGTTTTCTTTGTTGCTCTTTCTCTTTTTTAGCTTCTGTTCATCCATTCTGTATTGTTCTACTGCATGAGTCACATGTTCACAAACCTTGTGTGTTTTGGAGAAAAAGCCAACAATGCCTGCAAGTTTGCTCTTTACAGGCTGTCTGAAAAAATGTGGCCAGTAATGGGTCTCTTTCTGGATCCCCTTCAGTTTTCTGCTTTCATTTTTCAGGTGCCTCTGCATGTATAGGGTTGGGATTTCTGTTTTCCCCAACTGTTCCCCCTTTAATTCCTCAGGGTTCACTTTGGCTGGATACTCTGCATGTAGTGCATGTCACACTGCCGGACGGTATGCATCAAAAAGTTCCATCCATGACATCAGTATCTATAGCTCTGGTCAGGTCAGACGTTTGGAAGATTTCTTCCATCTTTGCTCCTCTTAGAATTTGCTTCAATGGTCTAATCCTTCCTGTTTCTCTTCCCCATGTCCACCTTTCTTTATCAAATGACTCCACTTCTCTTTTCTCTCCCTACTGTCTAATACTTTACTTCTAGTTCTTAGCAATCTTTTATGTCTGTTTCTATCATCCGTGCTTCTTTCACTTTTGCTTAGTCCCTCTTTCTACCTGCTCTAACGTTTCCTCTCCACATTCTGGTTTTCCTTCATACTGTGTTTTCATGCTGTTTGTACCTCTTTGTAACAATCTAAAGTCACACATTTTCTCCTGTCCCATTTTCAGTGTTACCTCCAGCCCGGTTTGTCTTTTTCTAACTCTACTTGTCCCCCCCATCTGGATTTCTCCTGAAACGTCTAAAGTTCCCTTGAGTATTAGGAACCAACCTTCTGAGGGAACATATGAAGGTGGTTTAGCAAGCACTTCTTCCTTTATCTTTGTCTCTGTCAGTCGCTTTATTAAATAGGGCTCATATCCTTATACACTCTTTTCCCTTTATTGTATACTGCTCATACACTCAACTGCTCCTCTCAAGTGTGACAGTAACTGCATACCTCTGTTAAATCACATTCAACATTCCCAGCAGGAAACACAAAAACTCCTTACCTTCAGATGGCCACATGTTTGTGTTGCCCATCCAGCCAAAATAAGTGGTTAACAGTAATGGCTATATTCATTGTAACTGCTTGATTCTTTTACATTCTGATGAATAAAAATATTCCTAAAGACATTCTTTGGTAGGAATCATAGGGTTGCAGAGGGATGCCTAAACGTTGTATTGGACAAATCAGAAAGCATTTCACCTTTCAGGAAGCAAATATGCCACTATTAAACTTGTCCAGAGAGTGTGTATATAACTATGACATATCAAACTCTAAATGAAAAAGTATAATGATATACTGTAGGTTAAAATCAATAATGGTTTTCATTTTGAATGCAATATGAAAACACTTTGAATGTTTTCATATTGTAATGTTGTGGCAGATAATGTAGTTACATGAATTAATTATAATAGAATTAATAAACATAGACTCAGTCTAAGCCCTGATTGTGAAACAAAGTCAATGGGCCTTAGTTAAATTAGGACTTTTAAGTAGCTTTTAAAATGAGCCTTATGAAAACACTTACTGTTATACATCTACTGGTGACAGTGAATCTGCCTTACCAAGCCAGGCTGCTGGTGAAGTAGCCCCAGGTGGAAAAAGAAGAGCTGGAGGGAAACCTCAGTGAAGAGGGAGCTGAAAACCTCTGAGGGACCAGCACAGATGAAAGAGTCAAGTAGCTGGGCGGGACCAACAGAGACAAAAGAGACAATGAGGTGCGTAAAATCAGAGGGGACGAAGAAGATAAGTCCCATGTAGTGGGCAGAGACAGCAGGGAGTCCCAGAGCCAAAGCCCCCGGCTCGCTCTGGGACAGGGATAGACATAGTGGCTGGATCTGACTCATTGGCTGAAAAGGGCTCAAGCTTGCGGTTCATGGCAAGTATTGGTTTATGCTTTGGTTCTGTTGCAGCCTCAGGCATCCTCACTGGGTCCTTGGTAGGTACTTGCCTAGGCCAATGGGGTTCTCCTCTGCTTCACATATGGTGAGGCTCTCTCCCTCTAAGATCTTTTCTGATAAACACCTGCATATATAAATCATGCCAGGTCTAAAATCCCTCATTTAATCATTGAGGGAATGCTTCCCTTGCACCAGGAGAAGGAGTAACATAGTTGGAATGTCTATATTAAATACTAATTTTGAGTGTTGGTTATTTGGTAAGATGTTATTCTGTGATGTTATTCTGTAACATCAGTTATTGTGCAACAAGAATTAAACAAGTACAGTACATATTTCATTTTTGTATTAACCATGGAAGTTTGCCATGTAAGAACCATGTAAGATCTAGGGAGAATTCACAGCATTCTGGATGTCTTGACCAGTACAAAAAAAAGGAAATCTATAAATGATCAATTTTGGGAAAAAAGCTATTTGCATTTTTAAGTGTGAGGTTGTGGAGTATACAGCAGAATACCAATATTCTGCAACACTATTTCAGCACATTTAGTATTTAATTCAAATGGATTGCAGGTGGTTAGTAAATTAGAAGTACTGGCTGGATCATGTGAGAGGTGCTCTTGTACTAAAGGATTGACTTTTGAGATTGGAGCATCTGTCAATTGCTGTTTATTAGGAACAGTTCACCAAATGAAGAAAGTTCTCTCATAATTTACTCATCCTCTATAATTTACTTAGCCATCCCAGGTGTATATTACGTTTTCAGATGCACCAAAACAAAGTTTTTTTTCCCTCACTTTATCCTTACAATAGAAGTGAATGGGATCCAATATGTTGATGCATCAAAGTGCATATATCAATCATAAAAGTTATCCATAGTACTCTAATGAGTTAATAAATGTTGTCTAAAGTAAAATGATGGGTTTGTGTTAGAAAATACTTCCAAACTACTATTATATTAATATTATACTATAAACATTTGGCAAAACATCTGGCCAGTGTTACGAGATGTAAACATCATGGGATCGGCAGTTGATTGCTTCAGGCTGTTCTGTGCCTTGCCTGCTCTGTTCCAATACAGTTGCTGAGCTGCACAAGTGTGTCTGCCTCTTCTTCAATGCTTAAAGTGCTGCTTAAACTATGGATTTGCAATATCTTTGGTTAGACAGTGGGGCACAATTGTCATCTTACCAGCTGTGTCCAAAACTGGTTCCTGTGGCGGCATTGCAGTGGTTAATTCCAGGCATCAAACACTTTGTGTTTTTGTATTCTGGTTGATGTATTACTATTCAAATAAACAAAGGCTGGGAAAAATTTCATTGAAATTAAACGAAAATTCTCCAATAATTAAGAATTGTTCAAGACTTTTCATTTCTGACTGTTCTGTTTGTGTATGTTCCTTTATGCTTCCTTTATTATCAGTCCTCATTCAAGCTTTACAGTATGTTACTAATCTAATTATGTAATCTTAACCATAATACATGTTACTGTAATACATGTTATTGTAGCTTTTTATTCCAGGCCATGGGAAAAGAAATTAATCTTTTTAAAGCTCTGGAAATGGTGTAACACCATCCTGTCTTAAGAGAGACCAGAAGGAATCACTTCAACAAGACTCAAAACATCATACTCATTGCAGATGATGGCAAGACCAACCACTATAGAAAAGGTATTGCTCATAATAACAATTTATCACAAGTGGTTATTTTGAATATAAATTAACTTCTACCTAGGAGTGCCATGTCCACCCGCCCCCGTTTCACTCATAGAACAGCATTACCCTAAAAGTATGTGGCGGAGAACTAACGGATTAAAAATTTAGCATGACTACACCACCCTGGATGAACCAGGGAATTTATTAAGTAAATTTCTTTGTAGGCAACACAGGTCAGCTCACAATTAAGTCAGACGTAGATATGCAAAAGATACATTTTATTACAAAACTAATTGTTACAAAAATAGGAAGAGGGGGAGAGACACACATCACTAGCTCAACAGTCACATATAACAAATTCAATTGCACACTTCACAAATGCAACAATGGTGACCTGGGTCAAAGGACATCCAAAGGTCCAGGTACAGGAACCGAGACAGCAGGGCTTAAGGGCGTAAAAAGGCCTCCACAGCAAAACACCTCACGTATACCCGTGCCCCACACACACACACACACACACACACACTTGTGAAAGAAACACCACCACCAGGGATCCGCCACTGCCTTGGAACTCAGCTCCTGTAACAAGCAAAAGTCAGATTATGCACTTGAAAGATAGAGTCGATCTATGACAGATGGGTTCCAATAAAAAAAAAAAAAAAAAAACATTTTCATCCACCCATACAATTAACCCACAAAAGAACTAATAACACTTAAATCCACAAAAATGAAGACAATAATACTTGTTGTTGTTATTATTAATAACAACAACAACAACAAAACAACAACAACAATGATAATAGCAGCAACAATAAGTTACTGCTATACTGCGAAACAAACACAGCCAAAAGCACACAACTATTACAAACACTCAATATATAAACACAACAATAAATTCCATGAATACACACCCCCCATCAATAAAACAAAACAGCACAGTGAAACCAATCTCATATTAAACACTCAAGACACATTTCACAATAAGGCCACCAATCAAATACTCAAAAAGAGAAGAATGTTAATAAACAAAAAACACACATCTCACAACAAGAAGCAAACAAACTAAGCAACGAATTTAACCAAAGCAAAGCAACAGCTTCTCCAGATGACAGTTCCCACGTAGCCCAAATGACAGGAAGTTATTTTTGAGTAGTGACGCCACTGATATAGCTGCAATAAAAATTACAATTTAGAAAGAGCCACACACCCTCCACGACTGCAAATTAATGATAAAAATCAGAATATCCTCATAATCAACTTAATCACCTACTGTACGAACAAGGCTTGAACTCCAATCAGTCAGAAAGACAAGTGTGCGCGAGCGCTCATTCAGTATGTATGGAAAACAATAGGATCAGTGGAGGGACAGAACACCTTTCGTACATCAGGTACACACTCTTACCCGTCGCGCAGAATAAGTCTCGCGCAAACTTCTAACTTCTTAAAGCACAAGGAAAAAAACAGCTGCAACGCAAGCAAGCTCTTTACCAAAAACACAATATGACTGAGCCCCTTACCTGCAGAGGAGCAACCTCAGCCAATTGCCAGCCACGGGATTTTCTTCAACGTGCCCTTCTATAAGAAAATATACTAACATGAGCTTCAGAGAGTTTCAAACAACCGGGCGACTTCAACCAACATACCTTTGCAGCGAGTGAATATGACACAAGGAGGCGTAACTCGTGACGCCATACTACCTCGCCCACGACTTTGTATATTTCCCACTGCCCGATCATTAATGAACGTATGCACATCCAATCAATTGTACACAGAAAGAACCCCACTGCCCAAGTAAATCACAGAGCTTGTTCAGAAATATCATCACAATGACAACACATCTCTCAAAGAAAAGAAGAATATGATAGACAGGAGTGTGTAAGACTGGAAATGTCGACTCACAGAGACTCACAGGATGTTGATGGGCATGAATTTTTTGAGTTCATTGCTTTGTGCAGACACCTAATTGCTGGATCTAAGCCACTGAATGTGCTTAATTTTTTTTTTAAAATTACTCTGTAAAAAGGGATTAGAGGTCTGCACGGGACTTCTTTTTTAAGTACATACCCGCCTGCTACCGCTTCTAATTCACTCTGTGTACACCTGCTATTATGTCCCCATTCTCTCCTTTTCACAGTTACTTCTTTGACTGGATATCTGTGTTATTGATTTCAAATCTATTTCTCAAGAAACATCTGAAAACACACCTGTTCTACATACTGATTAATCTCTAAGTTTTCACTGTTTAACTTTGTTTAACTTTGTTAACAAAAACAAAACCACAATGTTTCCTCTTATAGGCTACTGTTTATTCTGTTCCCATCTTAATTAGGTAAACCAGAACTGGGGACACTTCCCATAAGAACAGATGTACTGGTTCTACTCTAAGTCTGTCTGTCTTTTATTTCCCCAAGGTCCTATAGTCACCAGGATTCAGACCTTGCCAGGACCAGATGATAGGGAGACAGGATAGGACCCGGCTCTAGTTCAGCCTTACACTTGTCCCAGTTTTGGTTCAGCTAGATGCTCATCGCATGCCAACTTGTAAGATGATTACAGCCATAACCTGGATCACCCAAAAGCAGTGGATAAACTTCCTTATTAATAATTCCATTATCTATTTATTTACCTCCAGCTGAGTTAGACTTTACAACAAGTTTTATTGCCTAGTCTGCCTAGTCACAGCAGTGTGATTTTATAGCACCAAGTCATGAGTTCGCACTACCGTTATCAGAAATAATGATAAATATATATTACACCGAGCTTGGAATTTGGCCCAAACCCAGAGTACTCTCCCAAAAAGCTGCATAACTGCCGGACAGCCGCCATAAGAAACCCCCCAAAAATTGATCAGCCCCATCAGCGGTCTGGTAGTTTCAAAATAAACAATAAAATATGCAGAATCTGTTTTCTATTCTTTATTTTATTCTGACCATAAATGGGGGAGCCTGCAGTAACAATAAAAGAAGCTATGTGTTTTTTATAAATAAGAACAGTGTAATTGGTGTGATGAATCTAGAGGGCATTATTTAGATATACGGGTTGAAAGTTGATGATGGTGGAAGAGTGCAGGTGACAGGAATTATTTAATTAACTGATTAAGGCTAGGTGAGCTTTTTGGATATTGAAGTGGCCAGTGACCAGGCAGGGGAGGGGTGAGTGCTCCGGTCGGGAGACAGCTGAGGTACAGCTCAGGCTGGCTGAGAGCCTGCTGCAGTGGTGATGTGCTGAAGGAGGACCCAGCACTGTGTGGGAGGAAGCCGGGGAGGCTGCGGGGCGCAAGACCTGGATTCAGCAGGCCTTCTTTGGACGAGTGGATGAGACCAAAGCAGAAGGAAAGAGGTCTGTTGACTGGAGAGAGCCATATAAATTATAAAGCTATGCTTTATTTAATCTGCATAAAAACTGGATGTTTAGGGCGTGTCTTAATGCTTTCATCGTCCATTTTTTATTGCAGGAATGGCTGAATAAGATGGATTGCGGGCTGATGTGGAGGAAGGTGGAGTGCGTCTCACCGGTGGGGCGAGGGTAGACCTCGGCATCTTGGCATGTGTAGAGTGGAGCTCCACACCAGGATCTCCAGCCATCAGAGCCACCACACCAGGGCCTATAGGAATCAGGGCCACCACATCAGAGCCTTCAGTCATTAGGGCTGTTACGGCAGAGCCTCCAGCCATCAGGGTTGACACTCCAGAGCCTCCAGCAGTAATAGGTATCACGCCACAGTCTTCAACCATCATAAATGCCACTCATGTTCCTAGTCATCATCAACATTGCATATGAAGATGTCCAGGTGTTCCAATAGTATTGGGGCTGATCTGCAGTTTGGTGGACCCACCACTGATTTTGGTTAAAACAGCTGACATCCTGTAAGGCAGCTGGTCTAGAGATATGCACTGTGTTTGTTTGGTATCATTTATAAGGTCATGGTGTGATGGGAAAAAATGCCTAATTTATATAATTATGGGACAGAGTATATTAGAGGGTGAAAACTTAATAGAAAACCTACACCTCTGTTATGAGTGTGCACCTCTCAGGACATCTGGAGTACTGATTATCTCAGCAGGGGTCTTTCAGACGACAAGAAACTGACCAACCCAATGCTGAGCTGACCACAAAATTTATGACTCTTTGTCTCACAACGGTATTTAAGGTATAATGACAAACAACCCAGAAAAGCATTCTGTACCCAGAACTTCCCACACAGCTGCTGCTGTGTGTCTCATTTGTCAGGCATGTTCTAGACTTTGTACCTCATTTTTATTCTGTTTATCATGTATTGTTTTCTTGCATTCAAATGCAAAAACTACAACTGGGGACTTGTAGTTGAAAGGAGCTAGGAGCACATCAACCAAGATCTCCAGGTTTCTGTATATCACCTGTCTTAGCAAGTTGCATGATCGTGACTAAGTTAACTGTTATTAGATCTAAGCAAGCATGGAGTAGCCAGGTTTAATAATATTAGTTTACCCGGCAAACTCTGAGTAAGATCAAAGACCATTTTGTGATCATGAGATCTGCGCATATCAGCCAGCACGAGACTCAGTGCGACCATGGGTCCCTAATGAAAGAATAATTAAGAGTATGGGAATTTCCAAATAATCAAACCTAAATTATGATCAACAGACAATATGGAATCACTAATCTAAAATTCATATACAATTGGAGTCAGATTAGGTTTAAACAGAGTCAATTATGCACAATTATGCTAAAAATTAAAGAACTTTTGCAGAAGCACCAAAGGAAAGACAGAACAGGTATAAGATACCTTCACCCATGCCATTGGATTCCGTCATTGGGCCAGTGGGTAGTCCTAACAATCCCACCTCTTGTCTCCTTGTTGTTTTGTTTCCTTGTCTGTTCCCGAGCGCACTCCAGTCCAAGCATTCCTCTTCTGATCCACTCCTATCCTGTGTCAATTCCAGTCTACCCTGACGTGACCATGGAGGTCATCCCTGAGCTTCCAATGCTTCCTTCCCTGCCCAGGATGGCCGCTCCTAGATTTCCATGTGTCCTTGTTTCAAGCTCCATCCTGACCTCCATCACTCCTAATGCCTCCCTGGTCTCCAGCTTCTTCAAGGTCTCCTGCTCCGCTCTCGTGCTCGTGCTCCACCCTGGTGCTCTTCTCCTCTGCTGGCTCTGCCCTGACGCTGTCTTGCTCTGCCTGCTCCACCTGCTTGTAATTACCCAAACTAATTTTCTAATTTTCTGTGCCACTTTGTGGATCTCTAGTCCCACTTGCTCAGCTGTGGTGATCTTTTGCATCGTTGTGTTCACCTGCCCAGCCTGTTTTGTCCACACTGCACTGGCTGCCTATCAAGCATCATATAAACTTCAAAATTATGCTGATTACCTACAAGGCTCTGAATGGTCGGTCTAGCTCATCAATACCTAACCGAGCTCCCCTTTCATTACAGTCCTTCACGTTCATTGCAATCTGAAAATTCTGACCATTTGATAATACCCAGAATTTCAAAATATTAAGGGATTATTAGGCTGCATTAATTAGGTAAACTGGAACCGGGGACACTTCCCATAGGTACAGGTACTGGCTCCACACTAAATCTGTACATCAGTACAGATGTACTGACTCCACACTAAATTTAATTTCCCCAAGGTCCTGTTGTCAGCTGGATCTAAACTTAAAGACCAGATGATGGGGGACAGGATGGTACGAGCCCTGAGACAGATCATCAGGATTTGATGGACTTCTTTAGTAAACTTATCATTATACACCACTAGCATAGTTAGTTTTGATACTTTGCTCCCTGCATAGTCACAGCAGTGTGCTGTTGCAATTAGTAACATTATGCTTCTGTTTCTAAAATTACACATTACGCTTGTAACATTACGCTATTTCTGTTAGGAACATTTCTCAGTGCCCGACATGTTGTCAGATATAATTAGACCCAACAGTTTCTTATCAATAAATATCTATAAATCATTATAATCAACTCTCTGTCCATTTCCAAGAAAGTTACAAATTGCAGGCTTAACATGCCAGAGGAGAACTGGCCCTCCCAGTTTCTGGTTTCTCCCAAGATTTTTTTTCTTCAGCTATACATTATTGGAGTTTTGGTTCCTTGCCACTGTTGCCCTGTTGGCTTGCTTACTGGGAGACTGCAGATATCTAACTTAGCTTAGGGTTTTGTAAATTGTTAATATTGCTTCTAGCTATAGGATATAATTACAGTCAAAAAGACTCTTCTATTTTGCTACTACTCAAATTGTCTTACATTCTCTTTCATTGTGCCATTTTTAAGTATTTCCATTGTATATATTGTATGTATGCATTTTACTTTGTGTTGTGTGGATTTCATGGTACTATTGCAAATCCCTTATACCCCTGTCCCATAAGATGCTATCTTTTAAAATGACATCTCCTAGTATGCCTAATTAGTCTTAATATACGTTTCACAAAATATTTGCAATAATACCATGTAATCTTTGTAGAACATGTCTGACTTTACTATATGTATGTCTTATATGTCTTTTTTATTATAATATAAAGCTGCTTTGAAGCAATGTAATATTGTAGTATACAACTTTCAGTTCAAACAGTACTTTACATTAAACAACATGAAAACAGAAAAACAAAACAATCAGAACCAATTAAGAACTTTAAGATTTTTAAATAAACATTTTGAATTCATACAAAATATTAAGAACTACAAAGATATAAAAAAGACGACTCATGAATAATGTATATACAAAAATAATTATATGAAAGAATCTTAAACACTAAAATCTAAAACATAAGAACATCAACTATAAATGACAATTGTTTTTAATGATTAAGTCACTGTGACATCTCACTCTGTCGAGCACCAGGCCATTGGATTGGACTAAAGCTTGAGCGGAACTCGGGAGACAATGCAAGGACAAAAATAAATAAATCCTCAATCGTATAGCCAGAGTTTTGTGTGTATTTTTTTTATGCTTCAGCATGATGACTTAACGATTAGTCTAGAGTTACGCATGGGTGTTTTTTTTCAGTTAGTTTTTATATTTAATATGTACCACTATTTGTTACTGCATCAAAATAATTATAAAATGAAAAACAGTTTTAAAGTGCAATGCACTTACAGGGACAATTCACCCAAAAATGGAAAATTTGACACCAAAGGCACAATTCTTTTTTCTCTTATTCCATGGATTTTACCCGTTTTTTCTCCACTTGTTACCAGTGTTTTCTGCTACCACTATGCACGCGAAGCACCGGCACCCAGCATTTAAAAAAGCCATGTAAACATATTTTTTCCATGAACATGGTACTGAAACCACATTTTTTATGTTTTTAATTATTTACAGTTGGTTTGATATATTTAACTCAATGGTGTTCAAGTTTAATGGATTTAAATGGGTTCAGTACTGTATAAAAATTAATAATTTCAGATTAATAATCTGAAAAAAAAACTAAATCTTGTGTATTATAGGGAATATTCAGGTTTGATAGAACCTTCCGAAAGATACTGATTTGATATACTCTTTTGATTTGCTATATTAGAACATTAGTTTGCAACCTCAATCACAGAAACATTACGTTCATTCTAAGAATGTTAATTGTTCAATTTACACTAAAATACCAAAAATGTTAATTGATAATGAGGTATTATGTGAGTTAATAATTTTTTATTATACTCACATTTCTTCAGACATCCCCCAAGAGATACATTTTTAGAATGTTCCACTAACAACGCAATAACTAACAACAACAATATTGCAAGAACATTTTTGATAACTTTCAGAGAACCTTGTTAGAAGAATGTTAGCCAAAGTTATAAGAACGTTCCCTGTTAGCTGGGTATTAAAAATGGTACCTTTTTACAAGCACCTGGGCATTTGGATAAATTATAAACTTTTATTCAATATACATATTGCTCATCTAATCAGTTCAAAGTAAAGATTGGCTTTTATTTTAGAAATAAATCTAATTTCACTTTTAATGCTAAAAAGAAACTTGTAGAAGCTACTTTCCGTACTCTGATTGACTATGGTGACATTTTATACATGCATGTAGCCTCCCTCATCTAAGCGAGCCTTGATTCAGTGTACCATGCAGTATTACGTTTTATCATTAATGCAAAATCTCATACTCATCATTGCATTCTTTATTAGATGGTTGGTTGGACATTAACCAGATGCAGGAAACAGCATTGGTACATTTTTATTTATAAAGCAATGCTAGGTAACTTCCATCTTATCTCTGTACCCTTTTTTGTCTTAGTTCTGGCAGTTAACAGCTACACTCTTCCAAGTGTTTGCTTTTTAATGTACCTTGAGTTTTTACGGAACTGTAGAAAACTGTATTTTCCTACCATGCACCCTGGGCATGGAATAATTTACAATAAAATATTTAAAATTAGATACATTTGTGTCTAGAGGCGAATTTAAGGGGATCATAAAGAAAGTAGTAATGGAGGCTTGTAATTGTTAAGAGGATACTTTGTTCTAAGATTTTTTGTTTTATTGTATGGCTGTACAATAAAACTTGACCTTGGCCAGGTCTCTCTTGTAAAAGAGATTTTAATCTCAATGAAAATTCCTCGTAAAATAAGGGTAAATAAATAATTTGCAAGTACAGTTAAGTCTATGAATCAGGCTACCAGTATTTTGTATTTTCGGTTATTAAGAACTGTCTTAACAATCTGCCCTCACATGGCTTCTATTGTGAACTTATCATTGTGTTTGGGAATAGTTCCTCCAGAATTAAAAATAGCTGCCATTACATCAGTTCCTTAGAAGCCTAGTTGTGAAGTTTCTGATTTATCCAATTATAGGCCTGTTTCTAACCTTCCAACCTTCTGGCTAAAGTTCAGGAGCGTGTTGTGGCTACTCAGTTAAATAGTCACCTTGCACTGCACAGTCTTTTTGAACCATTTATATCTGGTTTTAGAACTTAACCAAATATATCTATCATTAATTAAACTAACTTGGAGCCATCAAAACAAAACACATGCATTTAAACATGCAATTGTCAAAACAATCTTTATAGTTTTACAGAGCAGATGCTTTTTGTAATTTATTTCAACAAGGGGGATGCCATGGCTTCACCCAGGTCTGGCTTGAGCTGGGTGGCCGACAGTCCCAACCCTTAAGCGCAGCGACATGTCAAAGGCCTCAGTGTGCATTCTGGCCGCCCTGAACCTACTGACAACCATGTTAGAGTCATCTAATAGGCCAGAGGGTAACGGGGGCATCAAGGAGGAACACCTGGTCCCTATCCTTGATGCTCGTGAGGCCAACGGCCAATGACGTGGGACATTTATTTGATTGCACAAAGTGAGGGATCTGTGGCACAGAGCAGCTCTAAAAAATATCTCCCCACAAGTGCCTAAATCATTCAGCAGATCAGCCTGGTATGCCTGCAAAACTGCCATGGTGTGTAGGGCAGCACTGGCCTGACCGCTCACTGAAAGGTTTTTCCCACCAGTGTGGATGGTGTCCTGCACAGTTGTTTCACTTAGGGCATAATTGTATATCCTTGTGCCCTCACACCCACGATAATCAAATAAATTGAGATTGAGGGCACAAACACAGGGAGGTGTAGAGCTTACTCCATAACCAAGTTAACTCATCATGGAGATCCTGAAAGAAGGGGAGAGACCGATACTAAGACTCCTCCCCTTGGCCACCTGACAGAAATTTGTCATCTAACTTGGAACACCTGGGGCCTCTTACTTCTGTGGCAGTCTAACTGAAGCCTGGTCACAGCACAAGACACTAACTCTAGCAGCTCCCTATATGCTTTGTCATGGCGTGAGGAGTGCATCTAGGCAGCGCTCTTGATCTCCAAAGCCACAGAGGCCACATCCTCTGTCCAGTCTGAAGAAGCACTGGAGTGTGCTCGAGATGCTAGAGGACATCATGACCAGGCAAAAAGCAAGGAAAAGAGACAAGTCCGCCTCATCTCTTTCTGCCAGAAACCTTAGGGAGAGTGTAGAGACTTGCTCCCGTTTAAAGAAAGCAAGTCTAGTGTGGAGCACTGTTAGATTATTTGGTTCCCGCAAGTATTAATAGTCATAAGTGATATATAGTCCCTTAAGGACAGATAAGTGTTCATATTTTTACTGTGAGAAATATGCAAGTATTTTGTATTTTAATGTGAGAAATATGCAAATAATGCAAGTGTAAGTGCACCGCCCCCCAGTAGACGTTCCATGAAGATAAGGACAAGATAAAAGATGTATAATAAACATGTGATTGTCTCTAGATATTTTATAACCATATATGGAAGAAAATGCGAGCCTAGGACAGATGATTGGTCATGTATGGGGTGCGGTACATGTTGACATGTTCTATATAACCTGCTGCTTTTGAGGAAATAAAGAGAGCTTGATACAATACACTCTGGTGTTTGTGTGTCTGGCTCCCCAGAGCGCTCTGGTAAAGGTCTCCTCACCACATCCTCTACAATTGCTCAATTCAGTATTGTGATGTGACAAATACAAACACAGATTGCTAAAATCTTACAATTGGGGGCCCGTTTACTCTCCAGTGACTCGGGACAGTACAAGCGCTGTGTTTGGTGGTTTTGTCTGCAGTTCATACACAGGTAAGTGTATTTTACTTTATCTATGTTCCTGCTGTATGACTGTTTGAATAGTACTGCTTTTTGCTTTGACTATTCTGTTTGAGTCTGTGGTGTGTACTCCGTGGTGTGAAGCAAGGGCCAGATTCCACCCCTGTAACCGAGAGGCACACTGTACGCGCACTTACCTGCTTGTGGCGTCAACGGGTCTCTATTTTACACATTAAAAAAATTGTGGGGATTGTAAGGAATCTTTACATAATAATATTGTCTTATTATTGTGTGTACTTGGTTGAATATGGGGCAAAGTAAATCCCGTCCTCTGCCAGGTGAAACACCTGTTGATTTCGTGTTCAGAAATAACATGGGTTATTTGCCTTTTTATAATGGGTTACAACCTTTTGTAGATAATTTGGCTGGTTGGTCCGAAGGTGTAAAAGTACAACTAGATAATTATCCGAGAGAAGGCTCTTTTAAAGAGAATGATATGCGTTTAATAAAATCGATGTTAAAAGGGGGATGGGGTGATCCCGAATGGGATTATAAATATATGAGTGAGTGTTATGATGTTTGGAAAAGGATGAAAGATACATGGGACGAGGGTCCCGAGAAACAATGTAAGAACAAAAATAAGAAAACAGAAAAACAACCTCCGTCTTATGAAACCGTGCTGAGTGCTGTAAAGGGCAAGATGCAGGGACAAACTGGCTTGCAAGCAGTATCCCTGTGTCCGTCTTTGGCAGAATTCGCTGTTGGTTGTCCTGCGACTGCACCTGTGTTCCCTATGCCTGTTGATAATGCTGGTCCTGTGACCTTGCCAGCGACGATGTAACTGAACCTTCCCTCATCGCTGAAATACCATCTTTGGCCCTTGATAATGACTCCCTGCGGGGTGCGGGTACAAGTGCTAACCCTAATCATCTGTGGTGGGCTGTTCCTAGTAATGTAACAGAATTTTTCCAAGAGGTAAAGGTTTTCTTGGATAAACGGACTTGTTGTGATTTGACATATGCTGCTAATACAAAACAAGGAAGGGGAGAGAGCGCGTCTGCATTTGTGAATCGTTTCAAGTGTGTGTGGGAAGAAGATGCACACATACCCATAACCGCTGAAACTGCATCGCTGTTTATAAATACTTGTCTAAATAACATGAAGCCTGACTATGCGCAGCTTATTCGGGTGACAACTGTGAACTTGATGCAACAGAGTGTTGAAGATTTTGCAAGCATATACGTGAGTTGGATGCGTCTGGTGGTTTCACATCATTCGCTCCCAGAGTGAAACAAGAATTTATGCTCGCTGCAGAACAACCGCAAATGGTTTCTGTAGCTCAAAATGAGAATAACAGGAAGCGAGTGGGGGCTGCTCCTCACAAATTTAGTCGTAGGGGAGATGTGTAAGTATTGTGGACGTGTGGGCCATTGGGCTAAAGATTGTTGGAAGAAAGAGAGTGATATTAATCAAAGGGAGGAAAAACAGCGCAGTACGAAGCAGACTGAGGGTGACAAAAGTAAGTCTGATTATCAAACTACTTGGTGTAGTAATAGTGCACAGGGGTGCCCACAGAGCGATGTCAGTCCTTATACGCAATCTATGATCTGTTTTTCGTTTAATAATCACCCAGACGAATTGCCGATAATGAATTTGGTTGTGGGCGGACGTCCATATTCCTTTTTGATAGATACAGGAGTAACTTGTTTCTCAATTTCGGCTAAAAATTACGAAGGACCAATCACGAATGAAATAATGCCCTCTGTAGGGGTATCAGGGACTGACATGATCTGTCATATGACTCCATCTCTGGAGGTTCGTGCACCCAACAATCAGTTTTTATTCCATGCTTTTGTAATAATTCCTAATTCACCTCTTAACTTATTAGGAAGAGATTTGATGCATAAATTGGGTATTGAGATTGCATTTTCTGAAAGTTCCGTTAATTTTTCGTTGTTTTCGGACATACCAACTACTACTGTGGATTTATTGCCACATTTTACAAAAGATGAGGTGGACTCGGTTCCAGTCAAACAGAACATTATGCAGGTCGATCCGCGTCTCTGGTCACAATACAAGGACGAGACCGGTTTGGTTGCCACATGTCCCTACAAAGCACGTTTGAAAACACGTAAGACGGTGTACATTAAGCAGTATCCTTTGTCCCCCAAAAAGACAGAAGGTATACAGCCGATCATTGATTGCTTTGTAGCTCAGGGTGTACTTGTACCCACGCATTCGCCGTACAATACACCAATAAATCCGGTCTGAAAGGCTGACGGTGTCACATGGCGTTTGACTCAAGATTTATTATTTTGATAATTCCGTTGGCACCCATTGTGCCAGATGTGCCTACTATTTTGAATTCCATACCGTATATTTTACTGTTGTTAATTTGTGCGCCGCTTTCTTTTCCATACCGGTGCATGAGGATACGCAGGCACTTTATAGACAGTCCCGTGGTTTTCTTGGCTGCAGTGAAACGTGTTGTGGACACAATTACGAACTTGCCTCAAACTGTGTGTGTGCTACAGTACGCAGATGATCTCATGATTTCTGCGGAAGCAGAGGCGGACTGCTCACAAGCCTCTATTATCGTTTGCAATGTTCTTGCCTGTGCTGATTTTAAGGCATCGAATGACAAGTTGCAATGGGTAAAGCCACAAGTGCATTATCTGGGGCATGTGGCGATGGGGGTCCTGATGCAAGAGCATGGGGATAAATATCGCCCACTTTCGTATCTGTCTAGGCAGCTAGACACAATAGTTAGGGGCATGCCTGCATGTCTGCGTGCAGTGGCGGCGGCTGCAGAAATGGTTAAGATGGCTGAGAAAATTGTGCTTTCTCATCCCTTGACTCTTTATATCCCTTGACTCTCATCAGGTGGGGGTGATATTGCATAATCTGAAGACACAGCACATGACTGCGCAGAGACGCTCTGGTTATAAGGCAGCACTTTTGACTACCGAAAATTTAACCATAAAATTTAACCATGTCCGATAGTCCGATATTTGTGTGGGTATGCCATTGTTGGATTTAAATGGAGAACTAGTGGAAGCATACTGCTTACAGCATCATAATTCGGCACAGGCTGCAGAACTAATTGCACTCACTAGAGCTTGTGAGTTATCAGAAGGGAAAAAGGCTACTATTTATACTGATAGTAAGTACGCATATGGTGTAGTTCTTGATTTTGCTACAACGTGGGCACATCGTGATTTTAAGACGTCCGAAGGTAAGCCTATATCACATGCTGATTTAGTAGGGGATCTGCTGAGAGCAGTTATGCTGCCAGCTGAACTGGCAGTAGTGAAAGTAAAGGGTCATGCACAAGGTGATGATCCAGACACGATTGGTAACCGTAGAGCAGATGAGGCAGCCAAATGGGCAGCTGAGAATTGTGAGTTTTCTCCACGAGAGAAGCAGATCGATAAAGAAGTGGGGGCATTAATGTTCACACATTCGTTGTGTGTGCCAGACATAGACCTCAAAATCTTGCAAAGTCAGCCCACAGAGGAAGATCTGAGATACTGGGCAGATAATGGGTGCAAACCAGATGAAGCAGGAATAATCAGGGATGTACAACGTAGGGTTGCACTTCCAAAACTCTCTGGTGATATTGATAAGACATTATCATGGCGTGTCACACAGTAATGCTGCTAAAGTCACACAAATGATCAATAAGCTGTATTGTATTAAAGATATAGCGAAAACAGTAAAGTTGATTGTAGACTCGTACTTGATTTGTGCCAAAACGAATCCGCATAAAAAGGCAATGCATGATGCGTTGCCCTTTCCCAGAAGCACCTTTTCAATGTTTACAAACACACTTTATGCACATGCCCATGCCAGTGGTGAGAAATCTGAAATACATGTTGACTATAGTAGACAGATTTTCAAAGTGGCCTGAGATATTTGCATGTGCAAAAGAAGATACAAAGACCGTGGTTCGAATATTGTCAAAGGAAGGAATACTTACTACGATTGAAAGTGATAATGGTACACCATTTACCTCAAAAATTACCAAACTATTAGCCAAGTTCTTAGCTATAGATTGGCATTACAATATTCCCTGTCATCCACAGTCATCTGGGGTGGTGGAGAGAATGAACCATACAGTTAAAGATAAAATCACTAAGGCCTGTATGGAAACAGGAAAAAAGTGGCCAGACGTATTACCTGCCGTATTGGCTGAAATGAGAATGATCCCATCTTCAACAACAAAATATTCACCTTTTGAAGTATTGATGGGTAGGCCTTTCCCAACCCCATGGGTTAAAGGCCGCGCAGGCATTTCTTCTCTAGGTGACGTGGAGGTGATTTTGGACGACTATGTGTCTTCTCTAGTTGATAAGCTTAACTCTGTATGTGCTGATGTTTCTCTTTCTCTTCCCATACCTTCAGGAAAGCCTACACATAATTTTGTTCCAGGTCAACCGGTGCTAATTAAGAGCCTGAAGCCGGTGGCTGTGGGGGAAGCAAAATATGTAGGACCTGCAACAGTGATTGCTGTGATGCGAACTGGAGTGCTGACTGATCACCAGCCGCAGTGGATCCACGCATCACGCCTGAAGCATCTACCAGAACCAGTGTTGGGAAGTGACTTGGAGAAACCTTCTCAACCCGTAAAAGTGTCAATACCAACTTGAAGTGTGTGGCAGGGCACTAAACAGAGTGCCAGGCAGAAGATCCTCATTCTTTTAGTGAGTGAGGGGGCCATCTGTCGGCTGAAGATAGGAAGTATTAACCTTAAGTCTTAGTTTCCCTCTGAATAGTGAAGGTTCCCCTAAAATACACTCTCAGGTTTGGTTGAAACCAGAAGCAGTATTCAAAATATTTAAAGCATTACTGATTATAGTATTAAGCATCACTCAGGTGCAATCCATTAAAATGGTGAGTGGGAAAGACTTGTGGTTGGAGCATGAGGATCCGCCACATTCATATGCCACAAATATGTGGTGGAGATTAGCTAATTTTACTGCAAAAATTAACAGTGTTGAAGGAGACTGTTATGTGTGTTCTTTACTACCTCATAGTACAATTTCTAATAGATGGGAGGTGGAACCACCTCCAGATAAAATTACTATGGAATGTGTTTTATCAGCAATGACTGTGTTCCTAAATACCCCTAATGCCAATTTCCCGATGCCATGCATAGATCCACGCAACACCACTCATATCATCCCCGTGTCGATGGAGAAATATCCCCAAATATTAGCAACGGTAGGAGTAATAGGAAAAATCCCTAAAAATCTTTGTTGTGTGGAACATGGACTACATACAAAAACAGGGTTAGGAAAAATACCAGTGACATATTGTAAAGAAACATGGAACACATCAACTGCGGGGGGTTGTTGTCTAGGATGTTTAAAAAATGACATGACAAATTGTAATAGCTCCTCCAAACAAGGTATGGGTAACGCATTGCAACAATGGTTGTGGAGAAATGCCAATTGTAGTGTAAGAGATAATTGTGCTCATCACTGTACCCCCAATAGGTACAGTCATCATTTGATCCCAGATGGGAAAGGGACTAGGATGTCTGCTGATTGGTGGTGGTTATGTGGACACAAATTATATACCGGACTACCAGTCAATTGGATAGGTAGATGTGCATTAATAAAATCTGTTCCTACCATGATGATTGTTGGTGTAGGGAAAGAACTTAAGAAGCGAAGAGTCAGAAGAGAGATCACTGACAGGGTAAAAATATCTGCAATTTATAGAGGTAACCCGACACCAAAAGAACATAGACTCTGGAATTCTTGGGAAAAATTTTGGGAAGCTTTTTCTCCGGGAATAGAAGTCTCTGGTTTGCAAATAGAAGTTGAAGTGACTAGATATTAACTGATCAAATTTATGAATACCAGTACACAACTGTATGATGGTATTAAAGCAAAGTTAAGAGGATTAAGACTGATGACTTTACAACATCGTTTGATGCTAGATCAGTTAACCGCTTCTCAAGGAGGTGTCTGTGTTATGGTAGGAGAAACTTGTTGTACTTATGTTCCAGATAATGATGCAGATGGACACCTGATAGACCAAGGAATTCAGAACATCACCAAAGCAGTTGCCGACCTCACACAACGGGAACAGAGAGACAGCAATTGGAACTGGAGTTTTAGTTTTTCCAGTCTGTTCAGTAAAATCGAACACTGGATGATGTTAATTGCTTTGGTTATTGCATGTGTTCTCATTTTTGTTATGCTTGTGGCCCTGTATTATGGCCATGATTCGCTATGCATTAAAATTATCAATGAAAGGATATCATGTTACTTATGTAAGATCAGGGGACTAGGTGTCTGTGGTTTCAGATAGAGTCTGGGGATATGAGTTTTCTCATATCTAGCCCAGCCATAATCATCTGGTTGCATAATTGTGTTTCATTTCTAACTATTAGCTAATCTAATTAATCTAATTAGTTAATGATTAATCTAATCTAATTAATTTCGTGCACGGAACCATGATTGTAAGTCATGGAATGACTTAAAGTGGCCAACTGTATGAAACATCTCACAGTGCTTACACCCAGCTTCAAGAGCTGAAACAGTGTGTTCCTCCCTAAGCACTCCAACCAAACTCATGAGGATCATCCTAAGAGATGGATTGTGAATGAGGTGGCAGGCATCTCCTAGAAGAATGCCTCAAATATGCCATTTTCTTTTCTTTTTTATTTCCTCTTTTCTCATTTTGAAGAACTGAGGACACGCATACAAACAAAGCGGTAAAGACAAAGAAACCTGAAAACATGTTTGTTTCACGTCAATTCATAGCCTCCACGGACACATATTCAGATGAGTTTACTGCCAGAGGTTATTTAAGCCAAGTTCTTGGAATGTTTGCCACACATGGTAGCCAAGAGGCAATAATTTACATGAATAAACTTCAAAGAACATAATGAGCAGAGAAGTGGTAGTTTACCCCCTCCAAGCCTCAATGTTTAGGCTAAAGCAGTTGCAGCATTAGCTGATATCACAAGACCCAAAATAAAACACAAAGCGACCAGCGACCAAAAGATGTGTGCGCTTTCAAAGACAAGCAGTCTGAACTTACTAAAACATCTAAAGTTGACTATGAAGATGAAATGACCCCTATAATCAGACACAATGCTAAAAATAACATAAGACAAGTGATAGACAAATGCAAGAAGATGAACAAAGACCAGGTGATAAGAGACAGCTCCAAACTGAGTGAAATCATAAAGGCAACTGGTTTGCATAAAGCAACAGACAGCACAAGTTTAGACAGAGCAAGGCATTTAACCCCCAATTCCTTGTCGGGTGCAGCAGTGCTGCTCACTGCTCCAGGTGGGTGTGTTCACAACTTGCAGTACTCCTCACCAGTGATTGGTTAAAAGCAGCGGCCACATTTCGGGTATGGGTTACCATACCTGACAAATATGTCACTTTCACTTTCTTTACAGACACAGCCACCACGTGGCAGGTGTTGAAAGGAGAATATCCAGCTTAAATGGATCCCAAAAGCCAGAAAGATAAACAGATAGGAGACACAAAGAACCCTACAACTTATGTTTAAAGACATCTGAAAAGATGGAAATAAGAGCTGGAGAGAAACCCAGAGGATGATTCAGTAATGGCAGCCCTATAATTGCTCAGAAATGCAATTATTGTTGCTATGCCACCACCTGTAAAACCCAAGCAAAAGATGTGGTGGGCTTGAACATCAAGACATATGAGGAGTTCTATGACCTTGTTGCACATGCAGTTGAACAATACACAAAGAAATGATCTGAAGATTAAAAAGTGAAAACCTGGCATAATTAAAATTCAAACACCTGGTGAATAAGATGCAAGCTGCACTCAAAGAGAAAGAAGAGGAACATTTAGCAATGATGACACCTGTCTGTAAATGCACTGTCCAGCAGGTACCAGCAGCCACACCTGCCCCTACAGCACCAAAACAACACCTGGAATTAAAGAACTGATTGAACAACTCTGAATGACTGAATATCACTGCACAATGATATATGACCCAGAGAGGTCAGGAACCTGAGAAACAGTAGCTAGATGCTACAAAAAAGCCAAGAAATGCCCTTAATTCCACAACAAATAATAGTAAGGCCACAGGGAGCAGCATTACAAATTGACAATTGTGATTTTATAAAAAAAAGGTTCCAAATATCACACTCTATTCACACTCGAGTGGAAAGCCATGGATAATAAGAATCTAAAGATTGTGTGTGCTACACTAATGACCGGCCTCCCCAAAGAAGAGATAATAAATAGCGAAACCGAGATAAATTTGGCATCATTTCCAGAAGAATGGTTTCTGCTGGTGTTGATGATGGGCCTGATGTTGACATTTCTGGCTCTGAATGAAAATGCAAACAGCAATTAGTTACAAACCTTAAACTGACAGCATATATGATGTATAAGTTACATAGTTATTCAGATTATATAATTTTATAAAGTTAGATGAAGACTGAAACTGCTCACCAGGAGTTGCTATGTTTGAATACATTAGCAAAGCAACCTCCAGCGTGAGGTGCTTTTCAGCCTCCTTGGCTTTAGCAGAATTTTCAAAAGCCAAATTTCTCAACCTTGGGTCCATCAGTGTAACCAGTACCAAGGCTCTGAATGACTCATACACCCCACATCTAAAGCAAAAACTTATTGCAGGTGTGAGCCTGTTCAAAACAGGGGCAAACCATATTAATTATATTAATGCCAACAATATGACATTTATGGCAAACTATATGGGTAGTATGGTTATTGTGGCATACCTAATTGTCTAGTTGATACCTTTGTAGCATGTGCTTTTTCTCTGCAAGCTTGTGCTGCAACATCCTGTTAGGTGGTATAAGTTTAGAGCCAAACACTCTCTGTTCCTCTGACAGCTTTGTTGTTGTCGTTGTACTGGCTGCAGTAGTGACAATGATTCTTGAATAATGTCATATTCAAAACTTGTCAGCTGTCACTGAAACACCAGGCTGCACCCCCAGTCAGCGATCTCACTCATCAGAATACTAACCACCAACACCTGTTCATTATCACCCAATCACCACTTGCAATATAAGAGCAAACACTTCCCTCAGTCACATTGTCTGGTCTCCAACTGGAAAAGGACTCATTCCCATGCTAAGCTAATTACCTGATATCGATCTCCATTGTCTCTGTCGTTTTCTGTCGTGTCTGTGTTCTCTTTGTGTGTGCTCCAGTGTGCTCGTCCCATAACCAGCTCCTGGAAATCATCTCCTCCATTGCAGGACATTTATACTATTCATACTCACCTGTTCCACCCCCCACTCCAACCCCCCCCACTTATGGTCCACCCTGACCCACTAAGACCATTTGTCATGGAGGTGGACGCATCAACGTCTGGAGTGGGGGCCGTGCTTTCCCAGCAGCAGGGGACTCCTCCTCGACTCCATCCATGTGCCTTCTTCCATTTGTGGTCTTCACTGATCATCGCAACTTGGAATATCTGAGAGAGGCCAAGAGAGTCAATCCCCAACAAGCTAGGTTGGCCCTCTTCTTCACACGATTCAATTTCACCATCTCCTATAGTCCAGGGAATAAGAATACCAAAGTGGATGCCCTCTCTAGACTCCATTCTACAGAGGACATACCACACAACCCTGAACACATCCTCCCTCCCAGTCTAATTGTAAGTCAAGAAAAGAGTTGGTCTGAATGAATAAATGTAAATGCCCATCAAGCCCTGTATCTCCACAAGCTTGTCTTTTGATTTGCAGCTGGATCTAAACAAACCCACTATTTTTCTGGCTTTCTGGCATATTTTATTGATGACTGGGGTTTGATCTAGGGCCTGTTTCAAAATTAAATTTAAATTATGGGTAAAACATGGGACATGGTGAAGCTTGAGTAACTGGGCACTTAGGATCATGTTGGATGCATTGTCAGTCACCATATACTGAACTTTGGAGGTTTTCCCTATTCATCCATTAGCAAGGCTTTAGCCTCCATGAGATGCTGGGCTATAAGTTATTCCACCAAACGGTGTAGGGTGAGTTACGTACCAGAGTTTTGTCCACAAAAAGAAAAAGGTATGCAAGAGAGTAATATAATGAGCTCTAAAAAAGAGACATTTTGAAAGCAAAATATAGAGAATTTATATTATAATAAAACCGGTATGTCCAGTATATATATTGTGAATAATCAAATACATACAACCTGAACATACTATAATCAAATTAGTGTAACATCACGCCAGCTGCTCATGCTCCCTCTGCTGAACTCTGAACTTTGAACTCTGAACTTACTTCCTGTTTGGTATCTATATAAACCTTGCTGCCACATGGCCACATTGCGAAGTATTGCCAGCTTTACACCTGACTACTAAGCATTCTCTTTTACTGCCTGCTTTCCTGTGTTTTACCTATTGTTTGGTTCTCGTTTTCTGATTTTTGCCTAGCCCCTTTGTTTGACACCTGGATCGGACTGTTTGTTTAGATATTGATTCTCTGCCTGGATTTACGACCTCTGATTTACGTCTCTCCCTGTTGTTGTGTTGCATGGTTGGACTGTCTATGTTTATTACGCCCCTTTGCCTGTACTTTCGACTTTGATTATGGATAACCCCAATAAACATCCGCAACTGGATCCTGCTTCAGCTTCTGCCTCAGCCCCCTTACAATTAGATAAGATAATCAAATGAGATCGGTCTAAAAGTCAGTAAAATTCCCAATGTAGAAGCAGTGCAGACTTTTAGTACTGGATAACTTAATTAGCCCTCTACCTATGACTGTAGCCCTTCTGTCCATATCCTTTAGCAGGTTCTAAAGGAGCTCTTTCTCTCTAACCAACCTTGATGCAGTCAGTCATGTGGTATTAGGAGAATTCTCGTCCCTGACCAAATGAAAGGCTCTCAGTTTGGCTCATGTTCTCCTCTAAATCTCTTCCCAAATAAGGCTTTGCTTTAACCAAGAGCAGAACAGTAAATTTCTGGGGCAGTCCCTGGAAGTGTGGAGAGGAGGATGGCTTTGAGAAAAAAAACATGCCCTTTTATGGTGTGTTTCCTATTCTCTGTAGCCATCTCGGTGATGCCTTTTTCTGCTTCTCTACTGGTGAAGATATCTTGGAGCAGGATCAGTGAGGACTCTGCTGAACATATATCTCTTGAAAATAGACACAAACACACACAAAATTCACAGCTCCAGAGCTACAGGTGACTGCACAACATTTATCTTCTTAGTCTTTACTAGAGTAAGTATTATTTTTGGTGTTACCTCTAAAACCATTCAGCTTTTGCTAAATATAATGACTTTTCAATCACCTGGAAAAAACAGGTGGAAATCATGTAAGGTGAAATTTAAACATTAACATTAAACATTAAACATCTCCAATTGGTTCTAATGGCATATTGTTAATTTTTTAATTTGTGGTCTTTAGCATGATGCTTACTAGCAGTTCTCAGATTCATGTCAGGGTGTATGTGAATTATGTTGTTCATTTTAACATCTGATATTGTAAGTCTCGGTGTTTGGTGTGATCCTGTGAATTATAGTTTTAATGTTTTAATGACTGTATAACAAACATTGTTCAGTAGGTGTGTGTATTACAATGATAAAGTTCATTTGTTTGTTAGTATGATGGGACAGTTTGAGGTTATTTCCATAAAAGGGCTTCATCTCATTTAACTTCTTTTATTCCATATTAATAACTCTAAAGTTTAGACACTTGCTGATTAAAAGACTTTCATTTTACAAACTGCAATTTTAATGTTCTGATTTGTAACTTATTCCTTAAGGTGTGGACTTCAGGGGTGCTGCACTAAACTGCAGAATGGCATCCCAGGTGATGCTGCTGCTATGTGTGTGTACTGATATATGTGGTCTCTGAGGACACACTGTGTATAATTACATGTATAATGATGTAAATGATTTACAGGGACACTATCTGTGTCCTTACAAACTAAATGGCAAATTAGGTTTAGGGGTGGGATTAGAGGAAGTGGATAGAAAATTTGATTAGCTTAGTATAAAATCATTATGCCTATGGAGATTCCCCATAAACCACATATGTGAGGTGTGTGTGTGTTTTGAGTGTGTGTGTTTGTGTGTGGGTGGGTTGTGCTCGACTAAGATGGGAACAGTCACAAACGTCTAACATTGAATGTCTGAATGTGTTTTCTAACCTGTTGCTCTGCATCTTCTTTTAAAGAACCCCACTGTTGGTTGGATAGCATGAGCACCTTAAGTGGAGGCATGCAATGTAGATTTTCAAAAAAGATGTTATTAAAAATAGAGCAAAACAAACTATTTTTCAACAGCAACTATCGTAAAAAAAGAATCTAATATACAGAAAGGTTGCCATTGCCATAACATATTAATCATCGTCACCATCGTCAATCAACATCATCAAATAGTCCAGGATGGACTAGTTAACTCAGTTGAGTTAACCTTTATATCATTCAGAGTTATATAAACATGTAAACTCATGAACATACCTTTATTATCTTTTGTATTACATTTTAGTTTAATTAATTAATCAGAAAATAATAATAATATATCTGAATATTGAGCTCAACTGTCTGCATTTGAAAACATGTTTGACTGCACGATATCTTTATATGCATGACTGATGAGTTTATGAATGTTTGTGTATATATTAAACTAATTATATTGTATTGTTAAAGCTTGCTTTTGTGGCCACTTGTAACATCATCATTGTGTTTAATATTTGTTTCAGGAGAAGAGGATTTCATTAGAGGTAAAGTAATGACAAAGGGAGGTAATAAAACTGGCTGTGTGCACACTGAAAAGTTTTGTACATGATAAACACAAATCTATTACAAATCTGTTGTATTGGTTACCGTCAGACTGTGGAAGCAACTTTGGTGAGGACAGACTGTCAAGAGTCAAGACACATTCCTGTGTTCCTGTAATTTTGTAGTGCCTCAGACAAGCTGTCAGTGTCCAAAAAAAGAGAGTGACATTATTGAATAAAGTCAGGATTAAACACTCCAAACTGCAATGAACACAGCCACAATTACACTGGATCAAGTATTAGTATAAGAAGAAATTAATTGCCCACAACCAATAATGTTTCTAGATTTGAAAGTTAATCTTAGTAAAGTCAATAGTCAATTTCCTCTCTCCTCTGAACAGGGGGCTCCAGGAATGGCAAACAAAGGTCCATCTTATGGGCTAAGTCGAGCAGAAGTATGACACTGAACTAGAGGTGCGTTTGATGGAGTGGATCATGGCTCAGTGTGGACCTGGGGTGGGAAAGCCAGAGGCAGGAAAACAGGGCTTTCAGGCCTGGCTCAAAGATGGATGTGTAAGTATTTATTATTTATAACTTACGTAGTGTGAATGGACCATAAAAATGATTTAATTAATCAATATTTTTTTCTTTTTATCAAAATATGTGAACATTCATGATGAATGTGAATAAGTGCAATTTATTTATTTTGTCATCTTTGTCGTCATATTTGTCATCAAAGTGCTCTTGTATGTTCATGGGATTGTGAAATACATCAATAGATCAAAATGTTGCAAAGATGTTACATCACATTCTGTTTGCCATCAACATCATATTCTTTATTATAGTTATATGTGAATGGCTTAAACTGAAAGCCAAGAATGCATTAAAGCTAAAACATACATGGGAATTTTAACTGCCTCTAAACTCTTAACAAAGTGCTTTAAAATGCCATACGAAAATTATTACAGCCAGTATGACTGTATGGTTCGATAAAAACCCCTTTTAGAACCTTTCGTCAGGGTCACGGGAAACGAACTCAGTCGCAGACAGCGTTTGAACAGAAAAATCTTTATTTTATTAAATAATCAAAACAAGAACCCATGAGGGGGCAAAACGAGAAACAAAACAAGCTTAAAAAATAGAACTTAAAAACTCTCCAGAGCCGAAGCAAAAATAAAACTTAACCAGAGAAGAAACAACGAACAAGGACACGAAAAAACACGTCACAAAACACAGCTAGACTAGACAGTACTGGAAACGTCAGCGAATCAAAACACAGCTAGACTAGACAGTACTGGAAACGTCAGCGAATCTGAAACAGCAAACCAGGAAACTGGAAGATTCGAAAGTACGAAAGCACGAAAATGAATGGGCACAAGACAGAAAACACACTGGCATGAAATAGGGAAAAAACAGGGGAGCAAAATTAACCCGAAAACAAGACTAACAAGGAAACAAGGAGGACGAGGCCAAGACACGTGACCGGAGAGCACATGGCAAATGTAAACAAAACAGAAGCCTTGTGCTTCCACAGAAAAACAAGGACCCAGAGCATGAGTTTAGATCCTGACTCCAAGAAACAATAACCAAGACTAGGAAGAGTCAGGATCCAAACAACATGCTCTGACATAGAACACAGGGGATGTCAGGACCCTGGCAAGATAATCAAGAAAAACAAGGAAAACCTGACACCTTTCTGTTTCATAAAAAATGTTCTTTAAAGTGGAAAAAGTTCTTTAGACTATGAAAAAGGTAAGAAAGAAATGGTTCTTTTAGGAACCTTTGACTGAATTAATTTTTTGGGGAACCAAAAATGGTTCTTCAAAGGCATTGCTGTGAAGAATTTTTATTCACAGCAGAAGAACCTTTATTTTTAATACTCGACATCAGTCTGCAAAATTTTACCATATTGTACCATATGTTTCTACAGGCTGCCATAGACTCCCAGCCCAAAAGCAAAATAATAAAAGTTACTAACAGATACAACAAATACTAACTAACCGATTCAACAGGTGTCCAAAGAACTTTGGTGCTTGACACCTAATTAACATTAAATCACACTAGTTATCTGCATGACTAATATAACAGCATGGTGTCATCAGATCATTGATGATGAAACATCTGGATGTAGAATGTCATTCTTCTGTATGTGATCTCAGGTTTTATGTGAGCTCATTAACAGTTTGTGTAAAGACAAGCCTGTAAAGAGGATCCAGAGCTCCAGTATGGCCTTCAAACAGATGGAACAGGTGTCTCAGTTTCTGAACGCTGCTGAGCAGTATGGAGTCATTAAAACAGACATGTTTCAGACTGTTGATCTGTGGGAAGGTGAGTATGCCAGATTATTTGATCAAACGAAGTTTACATTGTGAGATATTTGGATCACAATTCAAACATATTTAATATAATCTAAATAGTTTTGATCGTTGTTTGCAACTGTTTAAGTTATTAGTGGAATGAATAAGGTGGAATAATTTGTACAGTATCACAGGAGGATAGCTTAAGTTTTAAAAATGCAAGCAGCATTGACAAAGCCCTCACACTTGTGGCTTTCGGAACAGAAAGACCAGTGAACAATATGCATGTAACCAGGTATATAGGAGGACCTTGAAGTAGTTTATAGGTAGTTTATAAGTAGTTTATGACACATTTGTTGCTACCAGCTGGTGGCACTATGACTATAAATGAAATAAAACATATAAAGTCTGGTGCAGATTGGACATTGTATTTTTGAGTTGGAACAACTTTCATGGCAAAACATCAACATTTTCGAGGACATCATGCACATATCCTTTGACGGAAACTCAAAAGCTTTGCAATTTAGCATAACAAAGGCCTTTAGATTACACTGACAAAATATAATGTTCTTCTGATTAAATCTCTAAAAGGAGTTTGTTAAAGTATGACACCTGAGAAAAGCAAAATATGCACAAAATTGAAGAAAAATTTCAAAATAGCTGACTTCCTGTTGGGCTTAGAGCATGGCTCCAAGAGACTTTTCGTAGATATTGGGATAATACATGTGCATATTTAATTTCGTACATGTATGTGAAACGTAACATGCAGGGTACTGGGTACACTGAAACTTTCTAGGTGACACCTAACTCTGAAACCATGTAACTTTTCGCTACTTGTGATGCGTGTGCAGTTTTATGTTTTTGAGCGTGTTTAGGGTGTCAAAAATGCTGTTCATTTAGGAGAATAATAATAATTACAAATACAGTTGCAAGCACTAATAACGGGCCCAAGCACTACGGTGCCATCGTCACCTGATACTTTAAAAAAAATGATGAATAGTTGTCATGCATTTTATTCCAAAATTATTTGTGGTCTAATTTGCCACATGACTGTGGCTCACAATAGCCATATCATTATATTCAACAGACAACCGTAAACATGTTTTTTAAGTTTGATGTATATCCCTCAATGCACGCAGAGAATATGTTTCCTGTTTGTCTTTTTGCCATAAATCAAATGGCAATCAAATGGATTATCTAGTCACAATTTTGGATCAATTTAGCAATATCTCCTCTTTTTTTTGACCAAGTGACTTGCATGAATTTAGGAGGACTCTTTTAAACACTGTTTAAAGTAACATACTTCCTTCTGCCAGTTGGTGGCATTATGACTGTGACTCACAATAGCCATCTCTATGTCATCAGTCCCTAGGAGTGATACAGCTCAAATTTGAACAAAATCACCCAAATTCACAGCAGAGCCACTGACTGTTTCTGTTTCAGTGTCTCTGTATAATATTGCCAAATTTAGTGACAATCCCATAAATCCCCTAGGAGAAATATTTCACGGCATGCACTTTTCAGAAAATCCAAAAAGGCTGACTTCCTGTTGGGTGGAGCTAAGAGGGTGTCGTTGCGAAAGTTGCTCAGGTTGACATGACTGATGCATGTACCAAGTTTTGTACAGGTGCATGCATGTATGTATGATATATGCACCATCTTTTTGTGCCCCGTACCAGGGAGCGCTACTGAGCCTCCCGGTCCTGCCCATGTGCCAGCCTTTGCCCAGCCCTAATTGCCGACAACACTGAAGTGTGTGCCAAATTTCTGGAGTTTTTGAGCATATTAAGGGACCAAAAGGGCCAAAAATCTTAAAAAAAAATATTCAGAAGAAAACAATAGGGCCCTTTGCAACTTCATTGCTTGATCCCTTATAATCCCTAAGGGAAAAAAACAGGGCCACTTTTGGTCACATGATTCAAACAAACGTTTCTCTTGCTGTCTTTTAGCATTTGACCTTGCACAGTATTTGGACTCAATACGACAAAAAAAACAGTGATCGTTTTTGTAGAAGTGTTTAGTATAGTACAGTGGTACTGTAGTTAGATAAGGCATTAACGACTTCAGTTAAATGTTATTAGTCATTTCTATACTAACCTAATGATCAATATAAAATTGTATTTTAAAAAGTGCTATCTAAATAATTTCGACAAAATGAAGAGTCCAGTATAAATTTCAATACTGTTTAAAAAAGCCTCTAAAAGTGACACCTCAAGAAACTGGTTAATTAGGATGAACAGCAAAGGGTGGGCTACACTGATGTTGCTACAATGTAACAGTCTTGATCTATTCTGAATATATGTGTCTTCATTAGTAAGATATTAAAGTTCTGCTGTGAATAATCATTGATCAGGAAAGGATTTGGATGCAGTGCAGAGAACACTCATGGCTCTGGGCAGTATTGCAGTTACTAAAGATGACGGCACCTTCCGTGGAGATCCCAGCTGGTTCTTCAGGTGAGTAGTGCTGATCACACAAAGGAATGTTTAGGATTGCATGCCTACCTGTGGTTATTGTTAATGGTTTTATTTTATTATTGATAAGAAATGAAATTTCTCATTTGTAGGAAAGCTCAAGAGAACCGTAGGGAATTTTCTGATGACCAGCTGAAAGAGGGGAAAAACATCATAGGTCTGCAAATGGGATCCAATAAAGGAGCAACACAGGCTGGCATGACAGGCTATGGTCGACCTCGACAGATCATGAACTCATCAACCAGCTAATGTCTATCACCTCTGCCCTGTTGCTCCCTTTAAAATATCATATTAGTAGTGTAATAAAACATTCATAGAGACAATTTGAGACTAAAACACTTTCATGTGTCTTGCGTATGTAATGTAGTTGGCAAAACTAAACAATAATAGAATGTTGTCTGTTGCAAAACAGGGCAGGATTTTGTGGTTCATCAGAGCGTTAGTATGATTAATTATAAAGCAATATCGCATAAGTGCTGTTATACTCAATATTAGCACAGTCATTCTGTCATTTTCTCACTCTCTTACTATTTTTACATCACTTTCTGCTGTGGATCATAGAATGGGATTTAATTTTTTAAATATTCTTTACACAGTTCACCATACAGAAACTATAATTACATTCCAGATATGAAGTCTGTTTAGATGTTTTGTGTAAGGAACAGACCAAAATATGAAGTCTGAAAATGTACCCACCCACTGCAGCTCTTATATTTACATTTTACATTTACATTTATACATTTACATTCTTACATTTACATTCTTATATCAGATCCATTCTGAATATTCAGACTGGCATATCATTGTATTCCAACCCGTGACAAAGCAGGCCAACCATTTGTTAAATCTGAACATGAACATGGAGTATCAGATGGTAATGATATTTCGGGCTTGTCTGCACACAAAGCTACCTAATGACTTCTAAAGCCTTTCAACATAGATCAAAAGTTTTATATTACAAGTTTTTTTTGCATTGCATGAAAAGAGCTGTTTAATGATTGTACCTTTTGGGTTGCATAAAATGCAAATGGGCTTGAAATTACATGAAAATGATCGTATAAATCTGTACAGGGAAAAATCAGCTTTTTGTTCTTCAAATCACATTTAACAAATTATTTTTGATCAGATCTATGGACTTATCACAAAAATATCCCACCTCAGTCGAAACATGGTAGAATCAGTAAAACATCTTTCAGTTTTTAACAATCTCTTTCAGAATTTCTGCTTTCAAATTCAAGTGTTCCAAAAAGTGTATCCAAAAGTGACACAGTTAATGTATCACAAAAATGTAAACAAAATCTGTTAAGTATATTAAATTCTTCATACCTCATGTCATTTACACAGCACTCAAACACTCCTCTGCACCATTCTTCCCTCCCTCTCTTTCTCTCTCTCTCACACACACACACACACACACACACAATGAAACAATGCATTTTAGATATAAAACTTATTCAATTCAATTTAACTTTATTTGTATAGCGCTTTTACAATGTGGCATTGTCTCAAAGCTGCTTTACAGGGAGGAAAAAATAAAAAAAAACAAGGAAATATATACAATGATACAAGTAACAATGGTATGTCAGTTATCAATGTCAAAGTCAGATATTTACTATGGAGTATCAAATATCTATTATCCGCAGTCTCGCAGTGAGCACTTCAACATGGCAACAGTGGCAAGGAACCCAAACTCCAACGATGAATGTGGAGAGAGAACCCAGGCTCACTGGGAGGGTTATTTTTGTCCTCTGATGCGTTACAGCTGCAATCAGTACTTTGGTGTAAGGGTTTATAGATTTACAGCGTTGCAGTCAGTATTCTGATTTAAAGTTTTATAGGTTTGCAGCGTCGTAATCAGTACTATTATGATTTAAGTATTGTATTACAGTAATGACTAGTTTTAATTTGGGTCTGGTGATTTTATATTCATTATATGTTAGCCTGATGGCTGACATAATACAATAAGTGATGTTTAGGTGAGGATGTCGACGTTAAAATGAGACTGAGAGCAGCTATAACATCAGACTGCTGGTATAGACAGAATAACGTATTTTACTAAGAATATAAATATAGATTAACAGTAGCATTAGTGTAATAGGTGATGGTGGTGGTTGATTTTTCCACAGTTTCCATGGTGGTCACCCCCTCCTTAGTCAGGCCTTAGTGAAAGCTGTCTCATCGAACTGGACCTAATCTGAATTGCTCGAGTCCCTCAGAGGACAGGAAGAGAGAGAGGAAGAGAGAGAGAGGGAAACAAAACAGGCTTATATTAGCGTAGGGGCCGTTCACACAGAATGTGAAAGCCATGTAGTAAAGTGGGTAAAAAGTGTGCTCGGTTCCAGTTAAGCCTAACTGTTGCGGTAGTAGTTGAATTAGGTGAATGCACGTCTGAAGAGATGGGTCTTTAGTTTAGACTTGAACTCCTCAAGTGTGTCTGAGTCCCAAACATTTCTGGGAAGGTCATTACAGAGTTTTGGTGCTAGGCAGGAGAAAGATCTGCTGCCTTTAGACGTTTTTGATATTCTTGGAATTATTAGCAGACGCAGACACTGCAAGCGCAGTGTCCGCAATGGATTATATTCTGAAAGTAATTCACGAATATGAATTACTGAAAGTAATTCACGCTAGACCATGTAGGGCTTTATAAGTAATTAATAGTATTTTAAAATTAATGCGATACTTTACAGGTAGCCAGTGCAGTGTTGCTAGAATTGGGCTTATGTGGTCGTATTTCTTTCTAGAGAGCATTCTTGCAGCTGCATTTTGGACCAGCTGAAGCTTATTTATTTGTTTTGCGTGACACCCCCCAGTAATGAGTTACAATAGTAAATTCTTGAGATCATAAATGAGTGGATAAGCTTCTCAGCATCTGAGACAGAAAGCATGTGACGCATCTTGGAAATGTTTCTTGGAATCTTGGAAAGGTGTAGGAATGCTATCGAAACTATCGAAAGACAGGTTCTTATCTAGCATTACACCGAGGTTCTTAACTGCAGAAGCTGGGACACTGCAATATTCAGTAAGGATGTTGTGGTCTGTCATATCTAGTTTAAATCTATTGGGTTCAGTAATCAAAACCTCTGTCTTATTCGAGTTAAGCAGAAGGAAGTTGTTAGCCATCCATTTTCTGATATCGTTGATACAGTCTGTTAGCCTAGAAAAACGTTGGGTTTTGCCAGGTTCTGAGGAAATGTAAAGCTGGGTATCGTCAGCGTAGCAATGAAAACTGATGTCATATTTCTTAATAATATCTCCAAGCGGAAGCGTATATAATGAGAAAACAATAGAACCAAGAACTGAACCCTGTGGCATGCCGTATTTTACCTGCGAGTAACAAGACTTTTCCTTATTAACAGGCAAAGTGGTAACGGTCAGTTAAATAGACTGGAAAACTGTGTTGGCATTAGTGGTCAAGCATTAGCCTGGTTTAAATCCTATCAAGAAGAATTTTATGATCTATTGTGTCAAAAGCTGCAGTGAGGTCCAGTAATATAAGAAGGTTTCATCGCAGTCAGATGCTAAAAGGAGGTAGTTTGTTACTCTGAGCAAGGCTGTTTCTGTGCTGTGGTGGGGCCTAAATCCTGATTGAAATTTGTCATATATGTTGTTTTTTTCTAAGGATTCCTGGAGTTGTCCAGACATTACTTTTTCCAGTATTTTCGATAAAAAGGGGAGATTTGAAATTGGTCTGAAGATAGTCAGCTCTGCCTGGCCAAGATTTTGCTTTATAACGAGTGGCCTAATAACTGCCTGCTGGAACATAGCCTAATTATAATGAGTAATTTATAATATTGAGCACTGGTTCCGACACTGCAGGATAAACTTCTTTCAGTAGTTTTGTGGGAACGGGATCTAATATGCAGGTTGATGATTTTGATGAGTTCAATATTTTATGAGCTTGTCCAATGAAATGGCAGTAAATAAGTCTAGTAGTACTTGAGGCATGCTGTAGTACGTAATGCTATTAGAGGCAAGGCTGGTTAAATAGATTCGATATTTTCTCTAATTTGCTCTATTTTATTTGCAAAGAATTTCATAAAATCATTACTACTGTGCTGTAGTTTAGCATCTCTGTCTTTTGACGCTTTGTCTTTGGACAAATTTGCAACAGTATTAAAAAGAAATTGCGGATTATTCTGATTTTCTCAGATCAGCTTGCTTAGGTAGTTCAATTTTGCTGTTTTTAGAGACTGTTTGTATTTGTGGACGCTCTCTTTCTATGCATCACGCCATACCGGTAAGTTTGTATTCCTCCATCTACGCTCCATTTTTCTAGCTGCCTTTTTAAGAGCTGATATTTCGTTATTATACCATGGTGCTGGTGCTCTCTCCTTAATCTTCTTTAGTCTAATTGGTGCAACAACTTCTAGGGTACCTGAAAAAGCTTTGTTTAAGGTTTCTGTCACAGCATCGAGTTCTTCATTGTTGTTTATTACATTATGCATTTAAGACAGATCTGGAAGATTGCTAATAAAACTATCTTTAGTGGTAGATGCGATTGTTCTTAGTCAGATGTGATTGTTCAATTGGTCTTTGTCGCGGTGTTGGACGAGAGGGCTTATGTAACATTACAGTGTAGAAGAGGGGGAAGTGATCTGAAATAGCATCGTTCTGAGGTAATATTTCTATGTTGTTTATATTAAGTCCAAATGACAGGATTAGGTCTAAAGTGTAATTACGTTATGCGTGGGTCCCGACACCTTTTGACTAAAACCAAGCGAGTCCATGATATCCATAAAAGCTGTACGTAACGTATCATTTGGGTTATCGACGTGGATGTTAAAGTCACCAATGATTAAGGCCCTATCTACGGTGACTACCAGTTGACAGGAAATCTGCAAATTCTTTAAGAAAGTCTATATTATGGCCTGGAGGTCTGCAAATGGTAGCCATGACAAAAGGCAATTGTTTGTTGCGACTGTCAATAAGTGACATATTTAACACCATTATTTCGAATAATTTAAATTTTTGCTTAGATTTATGATTGACATAAAATATTTTGCTATAGATGCTCTACCCTTCAAAGAGGCGCATGCTTATAGTAAAAATCTTGTGAAGATTCATTCAGACTTATGAAATCGTCTGTTTTAAGACGGTTTGATAGGTTTCTATCAGGCACAGCGCATCCAAACTGTGGTCTGTAATAATTTCATTGACGATAAGTTCTTTATTTGAAAGCAACCTAATGTTAAGCAGGCCTAATTTTACCATTTTCATACTTTTAATTTATAGGTTGTTTCATGGTTTTATATTAATCAGATTTGTGTGTTTTGATTTAGAGCGTGCTTTGTGTTTGTTTGTTCGGGGAACAGACACAGTCTCAATATGTTGATATTTACAGGGTACAAACTCTATGTGCTGTGAATTTTGCAGGCGGATGGATAAACCGATCGTTCTGCTTCCTGACCTGGGCCCTGGACAGTCAGATACTAGTACTTTGAAAACTATTGGTCAAATTTCTAGAGAGGGCAGCAGCTCCTCCTCAGGAGGGATGGAGGCCATCTCTCTTTAACAGGTCAGGTCTCCTCCTGACCTGTTACAGGAAACAATTCCATTGGTTTATTCCATTGGTTATTATCCTGAAATAATTCCATTGGTTTATTAAGCCTATGTTATTCTGCGGGCACCACTTAGACATCCAGCCATGCAGGGACAGTTGTAAATCTGCTGTAAATCTCACTACCCCGGTAAGTGGGTAAGGGGCCAGAGCATATTACATTGTCTGACAAAGTTTTTGCAAGTTCACACACCTCCTTAATGTAATCTTTGGTGACCTCCGACTGGCGGAGTATCATGTCGTTTGTGCCGATGTGAATAATAATCTTAGAGAATTTACGTTTAGCATTAGCCAGCACTTTCAATTTTGATCTAATGTCAGACACTCTGGCTCCTGGTATACATTCAACAATGGTGGCTTGTGCCTCTATTTCCACGTTCCATAAAATATATCACTATCAATAATGCGAGCGCTTGATACCAGTGTCTCAGCAGGTGCGTTGCTGAGCGGGGAGAATCGGTTAGACAGTATAACAGGAGCGGGAGAGTGGCACCTGACTGTCACCCAGCTGCCCTGCCGCATTGGGTCTGTTGTCGGAACAGAGCCATGATCATAGCATGTTATGCTAGGTGCATCCGAAATAGTGTCTGTTAAATTTACACCCTTACTAATCTAAAGAAGGGTTCGGATGCGTGATTCTAATTCTGCAACCTTCTCCATCAGTCTTACTACAGCCTTACATTTATCACATGTGTAACCTTCCTCGCTGACGGAAGAAGCTAAGCATGTGGCATGAGGTGCAGGTTACGATAACAAGAGAGGGAAATGTTTTATTACCATTTACGGGCTGAGAGACAGAGATCTCGGAGTCCGGTTGCGGCACAGGTGATGAAGTCATCAGCTGCCTGCGTCACGCCAGGGCTGGGGTGATGTTCATAACAGTGGACCGGGACTGACGTGAACAGGCCCAGGCAAACTTCACCAACTCCCGCTCTGCACACACAGAGCCACACACACCGGATAGATCTGCCATTAGAACAGCTTGACAATAATCCGTTAGTGAAGAGAGTAAATATGTGGGTACGAGCTACATCTGGAGCTGCTAGGAAATGCTAACAGGCTAGTGGGCTAAATGCTGTAATGAACAAGAAGTATAGTTTATAAGTTTATATAGTTTATATCATTTAAGTATTTGAGAATAAACGATAAAACAAGAAGTTTGGAGGAGCTCCGAAATCAACCACGTGATGTCCTCAGAACTGGAAGTATGGAAGTACTTCTGGTTTACTCCATCTCTTCTAGCTATTCCCGCAATAGAGAATTGACCACGAAATAACTAAGGCCTACAAAACTTTGACATCCCGTTTTCACGCAAATTAAAGCACAGCTATATGATTTATACATTTCTCTCCAGTCAGCGAAATCTCTCTTCTGCCTTTATTACACCTGCTTGCCCAAACAAGTCCTGCCGAACCCAGGTCTTACGCTCTGCATCTTTCCTGCTGCCTCTCTTGCTGGCTCGCCGCCGCAGCAGGCCCTCATCAGCTTGGGCCATGCTTATCTCCCAGCCAAATTTTTCACCCTCTCCCTGCCTGCTTAGCCTACCGCTGCCTCTCATACTTCCACCATCAGCCTCCCCAGCCACCCACCATCCACATGAAATACCATCTGCGATAGTCTTTAATCTGCTCTAGCAGAGCCAGACAAACTGGTAAAAACTCGTTTCATGATCGGTGCTTTTATAAAGACTCCTTTTCAACGCTTGCATATCAGCCCCATCAGCTTGGTCACTAGAAAAATTAAAAAGCTTGACAGTCAATCGCTGAACCCCATACAATTCTCTGTTTATCTTAGCATTAAGTCTTAAACCTCTCAAAGAATACTGTCCACATCACTATGATATCGACCAAAGCATTAAAAATTATTAAAAATGCCCACCTCGGTTCACATTTGTCAAAAGTAGATATAACATCAGTGTTCAAAGTAATGCCTATTAACCAAATTTCATGGCATTTATTTGGCATCTGCTGGCACAATTTAATTCTGCATCGCCGTGTGTTTAACCTTCACTTGCGCCAAAATTTTCAATTGAAACTATTTGCTGGATAACTGTTACGTCTTATCTTCTCTATTTGCTGGATGTTTAATAATCTCATTATCATTATTTCTATATGTCACACGACGCTGTTTCAGACGTGCATCTTACAGTTCAAAAAGTGTTTGCCAACTCTGTTTAATTCCAGTCTTTATTCCCCAAAAGATAATTGACTGTATCTTTCTGGTCGCATCCAATCTCTTAATTCATATTTGGTCACTTACATCGCTGCCACACGCATAATTCCCCAGGGCCGCCTTTTCATCGCCCATCTCCCGTCCCTCATGTCTTCTGTTCATGCGATGGAAGACCAAAATTGCTCTATTCTGCTAGTGCAAATCAAGCTGAGCTTTTGAATAGCCTTTTTGAAGCAATGAAAGCAGCAAACATTTTCTTACAATAACCTCGCTATCTATCCCTCTAGACTTTCAACTGTTCACCTACGCTGTCCCCTCAATCAGCCTCGGCATTTTTTATCCAGACCACTGGTTTGCGTTTACATGGTCTCCCCAGCTTCAAAAACATTCTAGTTCATCATGGCAGACAAACAACTGCGTACTGCATTAATAAAGGTCGCTCTCCTCCTCTTAATGCCTTTTCTATAGCTGGACGCGTCTACGACAACTTGACATGTATCGCACCAGACACGCATGTTCTATATGCGTGAGCTCAATGTCACAGTACATTTCTAATTCAAGAAATACAAAATGGGTGAGTGTTTAAACTTCCAGTTTAATTGAATATGTGGCTTTTGGACGTTTATCGTTGAGTAGGCTATTTGGCACATTATTTTCTTGCTGCTGTTGTGTCTGTTGTCTAAGCAGCTTCATAACAGTTTAAATGACATACCTTTTTAAGCTCACGTTGGTATCCCAACAGTTAATGTTAACGGTCGTTTCCTGCTTCTCTACAAACCATGCCTATACCTGGTGATAATTTTACAACCTGTTTTTAATAATTATGTTTACGTTTAACATGTATAAGTCCATCCTCAAAGCCATCTCATCGTGAACCCTCCATATTATTCAACATGGAAATGCTCCCAATCCTCTCAGTTCTCATAACCTGCTGCTTCCTGATTTTTCTCTGCAAACATAATCGCCTCATTCCTGTGTTATCGCTACAGTATTGAAGGCATCCAAGCTGGAGTGGCATCCAAGGCATTTTAAGTGTGATACTTTTTCAGAAATTAATTTTCAGCGATCCTTCCTTTGCAATTAACAATTCACAAATCTCCCTCCTCAAAGGCATTTATAGGAATCACCCTACCCACCCGAATACCAGACAGCCTATTACTATTAACATACCAGCTGCATTTACACTCTCCATCTTGGCAATTACTCCGATAACAGCTCATACTCTCAACGTAATGTTGTTCTTGGCCTTTGGTTTTCTCCGCCACCCCGAATTAACCATCACTTAACATTAACTTTAACCCTATATCTATCCTACAATCACAGTCTTTCAGGTTTTGAATAGTGAAACAATTGTTTTCTTTATTAAAGCAAACAGATCAAGCAAAAACATCACTTTATGTCAGGGTCCTGGATTCCTGTTCTGAGTCTTTCTAGATTACCTTGCCAGGATCCTGACATCCCCGTATTCTGTGTCAGAGCATGTTGTTTAGATCCTGACTCTTTCTAGTCTTGGTTCTTGTTTCTTGGAGTCGGGATCTGAACTCATGCTCTGGATCCTTGTCTCGTGTGGAAGCACATGGCCTCTGTTTTGTTTACTTTCGCCATGTGCTCTCCGGTCGTGCGTCTTGGCCCCGTCCCTTTGTTCTCTTGTCTCGTCAGCACTCATTTCGTGCACCTGTTCGTTGTTGTCCTAGTGCTATTTAATGCCCCCGTGTTTTCTGTCTTGTGTCAGTTCGTTCCTACTTCCTCATCCTGTTTTCCTGATCCCTGTATTCTGGCTTCTGTTTTCCCACGTCGTGAGTCTTGTCAAGTTTTTTCGTGCCTTGTCCAGCCGTGTTTTCGTCTTGTGTCTGTTCTCCGTGTTTTCTGATTTTTCTTTTTGCTCCGTTTTCTGGAGAGCTTTTAGTTAGTTTGCAAGCCTGTTTTTGTTACCCATTTTACCCCCTCGTTGGCTGTTGTTTTGTTTATTTATAAATAAAGAGATTCTGAGTTAAAACACTGTCTGCATCTGGGTTCGTTTCCCGTGACCTTCGTTTCAACTTACCGACTCCCATTCAACCGTACCACAATCTTAAATTACCTACAGCACAGTCAGTCGTTCCCTGAAACGTGGATCATTTGGAGACTCTACCATCGATGACTCCAATCACCCCGCAATGAGATTCAAAATCATTTAAAACTCATTCTCACCCAGTCCGGTGTCCTAGCAGACCAATTTTTAGCCACTCATTTCGTATAGGTGCAGCAACCACAGCCGCTAAAAAAAAATGTCTCTCCCTACATCAAATTTAGGCATTAGGCCGCTGGTCATGGGACGTCAGGTCCTGTCACCTGCGTTCCTTCATCCTCATCAATCTCCAACCTGTCTAAATCATCCCCTCTATGTTTGCCTCACCAATTATACCGTTTTCGTTCGTCAAAAAATTAAATAAATAATAATATTAAAAAAATCATAGCTGTTTTACTTGTTACTGCAGGCTCCCGCAGAGCCTCATCCTTCTCTTTTTCAGGCCGAGCCCTCCCCGTTCTAATAGCAGTAAGCCTGTTTTTCTAGGCGTCGTTGGACGCTCATGTTTGCATCGGTGTGCGGGCACCCCATTCAGAAGTCGCAAATTCTTCTCATTTCATTATTCCGTTCTTACACAGCTTTTAAATTCTATTTCAGATTTTCTGTGTATTCGTTTAACATCATTGAGACACAAGTAAAGAATGCAAAATTGAAGCATGCAGAATCTGTTTGTCTTTGTTTCAAAACTACCTGTCCGCTGGCTGGGCCTATCCGACCGATGCCATGAACATCTCCGTCATAGCTCCCATCAGAGAGCTAGGGCTATTAAGATCCTCAAGGACTCCACTCACCCTGGACACCAGCTGTTCATACTGCTACACTCATGTAGACGCTTCCGTACCTTGATGGCTAAAACAGAGAGACTCAGGAGGAGCTTCTTCCCTCAGGCCATCAGACACTTAAACATGGACAAACATATACTCTACATTTAAGTGACTCTGGCATAACATGCTAGCTATACCACTTCGTACACTGCATAATTCACATAAATCATTTATGCCATGTGTATATGATTTATTCTGTTGATTTACTGGCTGCTATGTTCCCACCCTTTTTCCCCCTACCTCTAATTGTATTTTTGTATTGTAAGCACTTTTTACATTTCTTGTGTTTTTGTTTTAATTATTTAGCAGCACAGTCTAACTGAGCCACATTTCACACACATTTCACTACTTGTTGTATACTGTGTAACTTGTATATGACAAAGAAATCTTGAACCTTAAATCTTGAAGATATTATATGAATTTTTAAATATGAACTGGCATGATGACATGACATCATAAGTAATGAGTAATGAGTATGGCAGCCGTGTTCCGTCAAAACACTACAGTTTTTTGTTTATTTATTTGTTTATTCTGTATGTAACCATGCCTTTCGTGTGTGATGTTGTCAGATTAATTGTATATCACAAACAAACACTTTTGGAACACCGGAAACGTGACTGAGTTCTCAGAAGACTCTCTGTTTACAAATATGACAACAGAGCCATTTGTCTGGACAGCCAGGCTGTGACCTCTGAAACACACACGGAAAAGAGGAACGCACCTGACGCCCCCAGCCATCGAGCCCACAGGGTTCTCCGTGCACCGTGAGGACACGGCAAAAGATCCCTGGGGAAGAGCAGAGGAGGGGGTGTATGTTTTATGTTTCAACGACACTTGGTGTAATCGAAGGAATGTGCACTCAATCAAGTCCTTTTGTTGCCCTGACCTGGAATACCTCATGCTTCTGTTTCGACCATACTAGCTCTCGAGGGAGTTCACGGCTGTTATTATCACAGCTGTATTCATTCCCCCTGAAGCCAACACAGACCAGGCACTCAAAAAGTATGGTAGTATAAGCGAACAGGAAACAGACTGATGGAGTTCTTGTGAGCTGATGCAGTCTGAAAGGTGATCAGAAAAGCTGTCACTAGTACTGTGATGACTGGTGGCCCAACTTGAAGTGTTGCAGTGGGAAGGGTTGTCGCTGATCCACAAAACGCCTGCTCTGGGCATAGGGTTACTGGCTTCCCAGGAAACACATGCACTGACAGAATTTATAACTTGAATGTACTGTAAGTCACTTTGGATTAAATGCATAAATGTAAATGTAATGGTGCTGAGCAAAGCTGCTGTTTGTGTTCGATCATGATACTGTCCTGAGCATCTGTCTACATGATCTGTTCTTTGGGCTGTGGGCTGTTCTTTTTTAGAAGGGAAGGTGAGAGCCATGTAATGCTGGAATAGTTCTTAGGAAATTGTCATGTGTGGTTTCACATGCCCAGGAATTTTTTTAGTCTGAAGCATTGGTGGTAATGCTCTTTATGGCCTGGATTTATTGCTTTGTGTTTTCCTCACTTTGTCGCTATGGATAAAAGTGTCTGCTAAATGCCGAAATGTAATTTAGATGCATCTGGATTGGGCTCAATGTCATGTGGTCCTGTGAGTGGGTCCACATAGTTGACTTTGGCTCTGCATCATGGTCTTTTGTGAAGGCACTGACAGAATTGGCAGGGCAGGATCAACTCCCCTAACTCTTCTGACCACCCGACTGCAGGTGCGCTGGATCACTCGCTCTTCACACCACCCTGGTGGTGACCACTCAAACAGTTATGATTTTTAGCACAACTGGGCGGCACTCATGTGGAGCAACAACTAACTTGCAAATAAGAATAAGAATTGAGAAGCACCCAATGTTATTTTTACCTTCCTATGTCACTACACCCTAACGCACCAGAGGGCAGCACCAAAGATGCAATGATTTTTTTTGCAAAGGCGGTCTATTGCATTATTGTGATGACATACTCACAGACTTTTCAGATTGACTTGTTTTCTAACCTTGTATGGTCATCCGTGTTTCTTGAGAGCAGTCTTGGTCATAACCGGAATACTTATATCATAAAGGATTAATACAATAATCAAATCATTGTGTGCCCTTTTAAAATAAAAAATGGTGCACTGTAAACACCAGAGGGGATAAATAAATAAGGAACAAGAAATATAATCTGAACCAGTCAAACAAAACTTGCCTAAAGCACTCTTGTATTATATCTTATAAATTTTGTTTAAGCCATGTAACATAGTTGTCCATCATCCTGTATCCAGTCTCGAAGTCTGTGGGCCACACCACAAACATGAGTGCTCCGTGAAATCCACTGGGGTAATGTTCATGTGTCACATCAACGCCAGCTTTCCTCAGGCGTGTGACATACATTAGGCCGTCGTCTCGCAGTACATCGTACTCGCATGTTAACACATATGTCTTAGGCAGTAGACGTAAAGTTTTGTCGGGCACCAGAAGCAGTGATGCCCGTGTATCTGCCAGCCAGTGGTGGGGACCAATCAAGTGACCTGGATTTTCTCCTGATGATAAGAATCAGGCAAGTATGAGCTCCAGTTCACAAATTTAAGCAGGGCAGCTTATTCTGGGTTATTATGTGTGTTTGTCATCATGGATCTGAAAAATAACTTGTCGCTAGTAAAGTACTCACTCCAAAAATGAACCATAAGTGTGCAGTAAGTGTGGTAATATAGGCATATGCTGGTTTTGCTGGTAGGAAGGAGTGTTAAAGTCCAGGGCTTGTAGGACAGGGTAGATTAAAGCCTGGATCTTTAGATGGATATGCTTTCCTGGGTCTTGCTGCAACTATACAAAAGTATAATTACACAAATACAATTACACAAAAAATACAAATCAACATGATGTATTAGGTAGCTTAATGCACAGAATTAAGAGACAGAATTAATTATACATTCTCTTTGTCACCTACTAGGGCCTTTCACACTTCAAAACCTGGGGTAAACATAATCTGCATCTGTATACTGCTCATACTTCTCCAGGGATTAAAAGTTAAAGGAAAAGTCTACCCATAAATAATATTTTGCCCATAAATTACTCACCCTCAAGGCATCCTGAGAGTATATTTAATTTTTTTCTTTCAGCTGAAAACAATCTGAGTTATATTAAAAAATAATCTGTCTCTTCCCAGCCTTAAAATGGCAGTGAATGGTAACATTTGAAGCTCCATAAAGCACATCCATCATAAATATAATCCATACAACCCCAGGGAGTTAATGAATGCAAAACTTCTGAAGCAAAACTTTAAATTTGTGAGAAAACGAATACTATTTTGAGCATATTTAGCAATCTAAACAGAATGATTGAATGTAAACAAAAAGCCTTTTTGTTTACAACTTCCTGTTTGTTACTGTAGCATGGTTTGAGCTCAATCAAGTTGACTTTAAATCTTTTATTTTAATAGAATAGTTCAGTTTATGACTTATCATTCTTGATTTTTATCTCGGGTGAATATATCTCCAACAGTATTCTTAAAATTCAGATTGTTTTGATATAACTAGTTTATCCAACTTCCCAAACATTTACAAAGCAGGCCAAGCTACAAGAGCAGTGCGGCCCCCGCACCCCAGACAGACATTGTTCCCAGGTGAAAACAACTAAAGGTATACAGATAAGATAAAGTGAATAAGATGAAATGACTAGCAGTATTATGTCTACTTTCACTACTGGTATATATGCACCCATCAAATAATAAAAGGTTAGAGAAAAAGGAGCTGCACTTTGGTACAATCCTAATACTCACATTCTAAGGAGAGAAACTCACAACCTTGATTAAAATTGGAAACAATTTAATTTAGGTCTTTAAAACAGTGTAGAAAGACAGTATGCCCCACTATATAAAGGCTCTAAAAGCTGCAAAGGCTGAACACCTCCACAAACTCATAGGAACAAACAAAAAAAATCCAAGGTTTTTATTAAATACAGTGGCTGGATTAACAAACAAACGTCACCTGAAAAGAACAGTATGTTATATGCTACCTATAACATATGCAGTATGTTATAGATAGGACTGGAAGAGCTACATGAACTTATCACTTCATCTAATCCAACTACATGCTTATTAGACCCCCTACCAACTAAACTACTGAAAGAGCTGTTACCTGTAGTAAAACAGCCTGTTCTCAATATTATTAACCCGCTCTCTATGCCTAGGCTATGTCCCAAGACCCTTCAAGCTATCAGTTATTAGGTCTCTCTTAAAAAGATCACAACTACTTGTTAGTTTTACTTAATCTTAGTGTTGCATTTGACACTATAGACCATGACATACTTGTAGATCTATTATAATATTACATTGGCATTCAAGGGCAGGCATTACAGTGGTTTAGCTCTTACCTGTCTGGTTACCATTTTGTTCATTTGAAAGGGGAATCATCTAAATGAACACCAGTAATTTATTGCCTGCCACAAGGATCTGTTTTAGGCTGTCTGCGATTCTCAATGTATATGCTGCCTCTTGGCAGTATTATTAGGAAACATGGGATAAGTTTCCACTGTTGCTGATGATAATTAATTACATATTTCATCAGGACCAGGTGAAATCTTAAACTTGTCAGAGCAAACTGAGTGTGTTAAAAATATAAAATATTGGATGATCTGTAAAAATTCTAAATAAAACAGAGATTTTTCTCAGGACCAAAAACCTGTAAACAGATGCTTCTAGAATTTTCAAACAGACGGATGTACTATCAACCATTCAATAGTCAAAGACTTGGGGGATATATTAGACCGCATTTTGTCTTTATTGTCTTTCTTCCACCTTAGAAACATTGCTAAGCTGTGGAACATATTATACTCTCCTGCATAAAAGCTTGTTAATGTTTTTATGACTACCAGACTGAACTATCGTAATGCACTACTAGGTGGTTGCTTAGCAACCTTGATAAACAAATGACAGTTGGCCCAAAATGCAGTGACACTGCAGAGACACTCTCTCCAAATTTAAATTTAGATTAATGTCATGCATTCACAATGCATTCCAAAACCTAATATTCCAATTACATTGGATAAAATGCTAATGATTACCTTGTGTTAGTAATGTTACAAACTGCAGCTATGCAAATTATTCTTTATTTGGCTCCCATTTCTATCTCGGGATACCTCTCCTGGGGTAACAACAGGTCACGCCAGCTACACTGCAGATCCAGCATTTTTAGATGAATAAGATTCTACATTAACGACTTGGAGCCGGTGTCTGCCATGTTCGGTGTAGTCTTTCCTTTACATGATATGTTTTTTTTTCAAATGCGGCATTTCAGTTGCTAAATATGGTCAAAACAGTAATCGTTTTCTTTGACAAATATTGCTTTGCTTCAGAAGGCCTTTATTAACCCCCTGGAGTCATATGGATTGACATTGGGTCATAAAATGGTCTTGAGGGGTTAACCCTGGGTTAAAATTCTTATTAGAATGTCTTAGAATGAATTAGAACAGCTAATAGTTTAGTAAATTGTTAATATTGCTTCTAGCTATATGATATAATTATAGTCCAAAAGACTACTTCTATTTTGCTACTCCTTTGTCTCAAATTGTCTCACATTGTCTTTCATTGTGTCATTTTCAGGTATTTCTATTGTATATATTGTATGTATGCATTTTACTTTGTGTTGTGTGGATTTCATGGTAGTATTGCAAATCCCTTATACCCCTGTCCCATAAAATGCTATCTTTTTAAATGCCATCTCCATGTTAGCTGAAACAGCATATCTTGCCTAATGATTTTGTAGTTTTATCGATTCAGTCACCCCTTTTTTTAAACCTACTATAGACCTAGTATGCCTAATTAGTCTTAATATACATCTCACAAATTATTTGCAATAATACCATGTATTCTTTGTTGAACATGTCTGACATTTGTTTTGTTCTTTAAAATAATTCTTTTTTATTGTATGTAAAACTGCTCTGAAGCAATTTAATGTTGTAAAAAGCACTATATAAATAAAACTGAACTGAATTAAATGAGCAAATTTGCAGTGTCAACAATCATGCTTGTCTCACACTTCCACTTTTGTGAGAAAACAGGTTGCCACGTAAATCCTTCTTAGTTGTTTTCAGTCTCTCAAAATGTTTTTCAATCCAATTTAAGTCAGAATTTTTCGGTCAATGTTTGATATTACATTTCCCCTTACATGCAGAAAAAATGGGTTTCTGGGTTTCTGTCATAGCTCATGATATGATGCGGTTCAAAGGCACTCAAAACATAATTTACTCATAATATTCCAACTCTGCTTTGTTTCACACTACATACATTTGGCACAGCAATGTGGGTTTAACTCTTACCCCCTTTGCATTTATTTATTTAGCAGACACCTTTATCCAAAGTGACTTGAGCAAATGCCAAATGAGAAAGCAGGCTTTGATTTTCTTTTCTCTTCTAAAATACATGTGTGAAATATTACTCTCCCATGTTAAGGTGGGGTTTTGAATAAAGATAACTCTGGGTTAAGCAAAGTGTAGAAAGCGATACTGTGTTCTATTCTGTAATTTTTTCCATGTCTTACCTGCTGAGCCACTGCAGCTGCAAGGTTTCCTCCTGCACTGTCCCCTGACCAAGCAATTCTTTCTGGATTGATGTTGTAGCTCTTCAAAACGTCAGCTTGAAGGAAGTACCTCACTACACAATACACATCCTCACATGGGACAGGAAAATGGTAAGCTCCTATGACAGCACAGGTGCTAGACAGTACCTATGCAGAACAAATTTATACAAGTGCTTCAACTCACAAGTAGGCAAAGAGCAGGAACTACACTACAAAACTAAAACATTGCTATTATAGATTACATTTAAAGTAACAAGTTTCTGAATGGATGATTTCTGATGGATGGGCAAATGATTATGATACATTGCATGAGCTTTCACATTTGATTTCTGGACTTTAAAAATTAAAAAAGCTTTGAAACTTTGAATCATAACTAGTAAAATTATAGTAAAATAGTTTTATTTCATTGACGCATTTGGCAGACGCTTTTAATCCAAGAGACTTACCTAGAAAACAGTCTTCCTCTTGATGGATGCTCTATAAAGACTGGGTGCCCTATATGATAGCAATTTGTCCTTTAAAAGCCACATATCCAATATTTGTAAAACTGTTTTAAAAATATATCAAAACCATGACACATGCTCTCCATGTATAACACAGAAAAGTTAATTTGTGCATTCATGACATCAAGACTTGATTATTTAAAATCTACCTCCAGCTCAGTTTCCCAGTTTGTTCCCTGCTTAGTCAGAGTATCATATGCTACAACAAGGGAGAGATTTATAAGGAAGAGGGATAGGAAATGAAGGGAAAGGATTTTTTTATGATGAGGTTAAGTGCTCATGAAAGAGATGTGTTTTCAGCTGTCTTTTGAATATTGCCAGGGATTCTGCATTACGGATGAAGGCAGGAAGATCATTCCACCAGCATGGAGTAGTGAACTAAAATGATCTGGAGAGTGATTTTGTGCCTCTCTGTGATGGTGCCACAAGCCTTCGTTCCTTCTGTGATCGCAGGCTTCTGGTAGGAGCATAGGCTCGTAAGAATGAGTGAAAGTAGGAGGGTGCTGATCCAGTGATAGATCTGTAAGCAAGCGTCAAGGCCTTGAACTTGATGCGAGCAGTGAGCGGTAGCCAATGCAGAGAAATGAGGAGAGGGGTGACATGGGCTCTTTTGGGCTCGTTGAAGACAAGACGCGCTGCAGCGTTCTGAATCATTTGTAGAGGCTTGATTGTGCATGATGGCAGTCCAGCCAGAAGAACATTGCAGTAATCAAGCCTAGAAATGACCAGAGCCTGGGTGAGAAGTTGTGTTGCATATTCTGTTAGAAAAGGCCTGATTTTCCTGATGTTATGTAATGCAAATCTGCATGACCGAGCCGTCTTAGCAATGTGTTCTTTGAAGGTCAGTTGGTCATCAAAGATTACTCCAAGATTTCTGGCCAAATTTGATGGGGTAATTGAGGATGTACCTAATTGGATGGTGAAATCGTGATATAGGGTTGGATTGGCAGGGAAGACAAGACGTTCAGTCTTTGCCAAGTTGAGCTGCAGATGGTGTTCTTTCATCCATGCCGAGATGTCCACCAGACAGCTTGACATACGTGCCGCTACCGTGGGATCATCTGGAAGGAATGAAAGGAAGAGCTGCGTGTCGTCAGCATAGCAATGGTAAGAGAACCCATGTGCATGTATGATGGGGCCCAGTGATGTTGTGTATATGGAGAAGAGGAGGGGTCCAAGAACAGAACCCTGGGGAACCCCAGTGATCAGCTGATGAACTTTGGATACTTCCCCTCTCCAGGAAACCCTGAAAGACCTACCAGTAAGGTAGCTTTCAAACCAATGAAGTGGAGTACCTGTGATGCCCAGTGACGCGAGGGTGGACAGAAGGATCTGGTGATTGACTGTGTAAAAGGCAGCGGATAGATCAAGTAGCATGAGGACTGATGATTTTGAGTTGAGACACATACAATTAAGAACATAACATATATATATATATATATATATATATATATATATATATATACATACATACACTTTGGATAGCTCTTTTAGTGGCTGAGTTGAGACAAAAGTTCTCCCTGATGTGTATTGAAGGTCCTTCAGTCCCTTCAGTCACCTGGTTTTTCTCACTTTCGTGAGCAGAGCTATCTTCCCCCCTTTTGGGCATTCTTCTGTCGGGTAAGAGGGGAACAAAAGGCCAGAGGTGTTCTGGTTGGCCATAAAACCATGTGTGGTAGGTGGGGGTACAGACTCCCTGGTGCCAGTGGGTAATAATCGATCTCAGCCCCCCATTCGGAGTCCTATTCTTCTTGTATTTTACGATCCAACTGCTAACCTTTGGTCAGACCAGATTCTACAATTGCAATTATTTTAAAATATGTTATGGCTGTCTAGACCAAGTCAATACCAACTGAATTTGTCCTTCCCGAAAAGCATATTTAACAATAACCTTTTCATTTTCTTCTATATTTTTGTTCTAATAATAGTTCCAATACTTAATATATAAACTATATAACTAGTTATTCTTGGATTAGAGATTGCTTTAATCTGTTGTACTGTAAACCTGCCGCACTGTCAATACACACAATCCTGAAATACAAATAATCAACTGTAACAGAAACACATGCGATTAGTTAGGACCAAGACAAGACGACCCAAAACAGGCAACTTCAGCAACTTCATGCGCTTTAAAACAAACTTACCAAGTGACCTAAACTTCTGAAGAACGAGTCAGTGAGCATTAGTTTCCACCTCTCCTCTATGTTATTCGGCATGGGTAAGTAAATAAGCTGTTAACGCATTTAGTAACACAGTCAGAAACACTCCTTTCAACCTCATTGTGACTTTAGATTTGGATTTTGTCCTTTCCTTTGCTTTAATTGTTTTTTTATAGGTTCCACTTTTCCTTTCACACAGGTCTTCTGCAATTGGAAGAGCGTCCGTGTTTATTAGCACTGAGTTCTCTGTGTGGTAAAGTGTAATCCTGGATTAATTTTGAACTAGAGCCAGCACAATATGACAACATGTTAGTGTCATCTGATCGTTACCCTGTACCCAGCAGCTCTGCACGTGGTTAAGAGAGATGTGCGTGCTGCTTAGCCACGCGTATGCGTGTTTATAATGCGTATGAAAAGCAGTGCCTTTATTGTTGTTACACTGAGTTAAGTTTACCTTTGCTCTGACTGAATCCTCTTTGTGACACACCCTATGTTCTTTTGGATATGCAAGGGTATTTGAGTATTTTAACAGATTTAAAGAATTTTACTTGTTAAAAAATAAAACCTGAGTGATTTTTATCTTAAAATATAGGTAATAGAGATTAAATGATTAAAACATGAATGTTTTGATAAAACATGAATAAAAAACACTCTAAAAGTAAACACACTGAGGAAAATATTTACCACATTTCCTTGCCCAATTTTTAAAAGTTTAAACCAAGATCAGGCTATTTTATGTAAGAATTAAAAATACTCACCCCAAAACGATCTATTGTCTGCTGTCTGATATAATGAACATAGACACAATGACTGGTTAAGAATTGTAACAGACTGTAACAGAATAAGAGTTATCCTTAATTTTACTATTTGTTTTGTGTTGTCTGATATATTTTGTATGTTAAAGATTGTTTAAGGATCGCATTATTTCAAGTCTAAACTAAACACCCATCTCTTCAGACGAGCATTCACTTAACTCAACTACTGTCACACCTAGGCACAGAGAACACTTTTTACCCACTTTACTACATGTCTTTCACATTCTGTGTGAACGGCCCCTACGCTAATATAAGCCTGTTTTGTTTCCCTCTCTCTTCCTCTCTCTGTCCCCCCTCCGAGGGACTCAGATTACATCCGATACAGATACAGATTAGATCCGATACAGATTAGGTCCAGTTTGACGAGACAACGCTCACAACAACCTGACTAAGGAGGGGGTGACCACCATGGGAACTGTGGAAAAATCAACCACCATTAATCTATACTGTTAATCTATATTCATATTCTTAGTAAAATACGTTATTCTGTCTATACCAGCAGTCTGATGTTATAGCTGCTCTCAGTCTCTTTTTAACGTCGGCATCATTGCCTAAACATCCCTTATTGTATTATGTCAGCCATCAGGCTAACATAAAATAAATATAAAATCACCAGACCAAAATTAAAACTAGTCTTTACTGTAATTCAATACTTAAATCATAACAGCACTGATTATGACGCTGCAAACCTATAAAACTTTATATCAGAATACTGATTGCGACGCTGTAAATCTATAAACCCTTATACCAAGGTACTTTTTGCAGCTGTAACGTGTCAGAGGAGAAATGACCCTCCTGGTGAGCCTGGGTTCTCCCAAGGTTTTTTCTCCACATTCATCATTGGAGTTTGGGTTCCTTGCCACTGTTGCCGTGTTGGAGTGCTCACTGGGAGACTGTGAATAATAGATATTTGATACTCCATAGTAGATATCTGATTTTGACATTGATAACTGACATACCGTTCTTACTTGTATTATTGTATATATTTCCTTGTTCTTTTTCCTCCCTGTAAAGCGGCTTTGAGACAATGCCACATTGTAAAAGTGCTATATTGAAAGTGAATTGAAGTGAACAGGACTGCCTTTGCTTTACTGAGTCGACTCCAAAAGTTGTAAAATTATCATCTAATTCCTGAAAGAAAAGAAGTGTGGCGATGGTGCCGTACTGCTTGCAGATTTTAGGGACCAACCCTAATGAAACACTTCAAATATCTAACCAAAGTCTTACAGGATTACTTGAAAATGACCAGCAGCACTTGTAACAGAGAGAGAAGTTTATATTTACAATATTTATATGTGTAAATATGTATTTATATGTTTTTTTATTTCTGCAGTTTCCTGTTTCGTGCTTGGCCCCGCATTACTGCTTGCAGCTATATTTTTTCTTCTTCTTTAGGGGCCAAGCCCCAATATGCAAGTATTTGTTATGATGCATATCCCCAAATCTCTGTCATGTGGTCATAATATACCTTAATAATGTCTGTTAAGTCCTGAGCAATCTAAAAATGAATAAAGAGAAAGAACATTTGAAACATCACCAATAACATGTAAGGATAAAATATGTGAAAGTGTAGAGTTGATCTTGTAGATGAAATTGAAGTTGCTTGTAGTGTAACAGTGACATGAAGCACCTTGGGTTCAGCAGAGTCAGAATGAAGCCTAAGATCATTGATCTGTGCCTGCTTTCTGAGTTGTGACTGTTAAAAGCTGATATATGCGCGCACACACACACACACACACACATATATATATATATATAGACAAATATCTGTGTTTATGAACATATGGAGGGGTCAGGGTCCTGGCTTCCTAGTCTTTCTAGATTATCTTGCCAGGATCCTGACATTCACCGTGTTTTGTGTCAGAGCATGTTGTTCTTGTTTCTTGGTGTCAGGATCTAAACTCATTCTCTGGGTCTTTTTTTTCTGTTTAATGAACGTCTCCATGTTTTTGGATTGCTATTCTTTCATTTTTAATAGTCTGGTGTTTGTTTCTCGTTTTGCCCCCCCGAGGGTTTTTGTGTTCTTTGATTTTGTTGAAAGCTGTCTGCAACTGGGTTAATTCCTCGCACCTGACAGTTAGGCTATTAAAGCCCTCTATGATCATAGTCCTATAGAAAGATAATATCCAACATAAAATCTTCCTTAGGGTACAACAGACGTAAAGCTAATTGTATCAAGTAGTTACTAATAGTAATAATAGTTACTGTTATAGTATTATAGTAATAGTAATAATTATCCAAACGCTTACCCACATGTACATTATCCAGACACTTTATCCACACATAAGATATCCAAACATCGTATTTGCATCTGTATGCCCGTGCATGTGTCTGTTTGTGTGTGGGGGGATTACTTAACCATGCAGGCTGGTGTCTATGTAAAAATATAGAAAATAGAGTTTTATTTTAATTGTAAAAATGCACAAAAAAAGTTTTTTAACTAATCTGCATTAGTTAATATTAACTAATTTGAACAAAGATGAATCAATGCTGTAAAAAACATGTTGCTCATTCGATATTATTCAATATTACATGTTGCGCAGTCGATATGAAAACTTGGGTGACTAGCAACATTCTACTGCTAAATTCAGACAAAACAGAAGAGACAAATTCAGACAAATCTTTCACATGGAACAACCTAGAAAACAGTCTTCCTCTTGATGGATGCTCTATAAAGACTGGGTGCCCTATATGATAGCAATTTGTCCTTTAAAAGCCACATATCCAATATTTGTAAAACTGTTTTAAAAATATATCAAAACCATGACACATGCTCTCCATGTATAACACAGAAAAGTTAATTTGTGCATTCATGACATCAAGACTTGATTATTTAAAATCTACCTCCAGCTCAGTTTCCCAGTTTGTTCCCTGCTTAGTCGCAGCAGTGTGATGTTATAACCGCAAAAAGTAACTTCTCTCGCCATCTCTGCTTGTAACATTCCTCAGTACCTACAATTTGTCACAAAATCAGACTCAACAGTTTTAAAATAAATATAAAATTATAAATCATTGTCATAAGCGCTCAGTTTTTAAACAAAAAAGTTATGAATTAAAGTTTTATTGTGTCAGAGGAGAACTGTCTATCTCGGGTGAGGCTGGTTTCTCCCAAAGTTTATTTCTCCATATATACATCATTGAAGTTTTTGGTTCCTAGACACAGTCCCCCTATTGGCTTGCTTACTAGGAGACTGCTGACATTTAGCTTGACTTAGGGTTTCGTAAGTTGTTAATATTGCTTTTAATATAATGATCTAACTACAGTCCTAAAGACTCTTCTGTTTCATTATTTCTCTTTTTTACATTCTCTTTCATTATGCAATGTTTAGATATTTTATGGTATTTTTGCAAATCCCTTATACCTATATAAAACTGAAATTTTCTTTTTTCATTCTAAGCACCATCTCCATATATGCTGGAATGACATCTCTGTCATCTGACGTTTTAAGAGGCTGTCTGGATACGTAACCCTCTCATAAACCAATGAGACAGGTAAGAGCCTTTGCATGCAATGACAATTGCAAATGTGTTGTATTGCAATTGTATTACAAATGTAGTTTTATTAATATACATCTTTTGATTTGGTTGGAGAGTTAAATAGTTTTAAGTAGCAATTTTAAAGCTATAAATGTTTGTGAAAAGCGGCGCGTGGTTTCAGCGTTGCTACTGGTGGAGAGACAGGTTTGGAGACGAAATGGTTAAGGGAAACGCCTCCCTCGTAATGATCTAACAGCTGTTCCCATTTTGCAGTGAGTCAAGAGACAGGATAAAATGGGGCTGCAAGAAGAGATCGGGGTTAAGAAACAGAGGAAGGCGGAACGGAGGATTGTGGCGGTTTTTCTTTATTGTGGAACACTGAAAAGCCTACGGACTAATTTTGCTTGTTTCTTTTTGTTGTTACCTTGATTGGAAATAAATACCCGCTTACCCGTTCTCTGGCCTTTTTGTAACCAGGGAAGACACAGATCGTGTCACAATGTTATTTTAAAAAAAAAGAAATTTGACAATTAAATGAAGGAAAAAAATACTAGATTTTTTTTTTTCGGACCATTCTCTGTAAACCCTAGAGATGGTTGTGCATGAAAATCCCAGTAGATCAGCAGTTTATGAAATACTCAGACCAGCCCGTCTGGCACCAACAACCATTCCATGATCAAAGTTACTTAAATCCCCTTTCTTCCCCATTCTGATGCTCGGTTTGAACTTCAGCAAGTCATCTTTACCACATCTAGTTGAGAGTTGCTGCCATGTGATTGGCTGATTAACAATTTGTGTTACCAAACAATTGAACAGGTGTGCCTAATAAAGTGGCCGGTGAGTGTATATAGGAGACTGATCTTGCGGCAATTGGCCAATTGGTTATTGGATCTTGCCACGATTATTGGCGATTGGCCAGCATCATGCATTGTGATATTGATATATCTTGAAAAACATGGCCACCATTGGCCAATGAAATTTAAGCACCTGTTAGACAAAGATAATGAAGGCCGATCAGAATAAAACCCATTGGGCATGTTTACTCTGTGAGAAGATTGAAAGAAATCATTCACCAGAGGCATCTTATTTTTCAGGATTTCTCGGGTCACACAGCGTTTGACAAAAACACAAAACATTGATGTCATGTTAGAGCTCCTAATTCTGAACAACTTTGCCTCTAGAACTACTGCTGCCAGTAAACTGCTCTTTAAATATTTGAGAATATTTTAAAAAACTGCCTTTGAAAACAAATTCTAGGACTTTATCCCAATATCGATACAACCAATGCAGTACAATTCTATAGACTCTCTGCCTAACACCAGAGTTACTGTCCTTACAGACCCAAGATGACTGTCCTTATAGACCCTGGGCAATTGTCCTTGCACACCCAGTGTTACTGCCCTTATAAACCCAGGGTCACTGCCCTTATACACCCAGGGTTACTGTCCTTATAGACCTAGCATTACTGTCCTTATCGACCTAGGGTTACTGTCCTTACAGAACCAGATTTGCTGTCCTTATAGAACCATATTTGCTGTCCTTATAGACCCAGGATTACTGTCCTTATAGAACAAGAGTTGTTGTCCTTATAGTCCCAGGGTTACTTTCTTTACAGACTCAGGGTTACTGTCCTATAGAATCAGATTTGCTGTCCTTATGGACCCAGATTTGCTGTCCTTAAATTACTGTTCTTACAGACCCATGCTTACTGTCTTTGTAGACCCAGGGTTTCTGTCCTTATAGAACCAGAGTTTCTGTTAATTGTCCAAAGACGATTACGATTTAAAGTAATTTCACTAATGTTTGAAGATCACAAAGTTTCCTGTTGCAGGAAAACTCCTCTGTGATAAATCTGGGCATATGTTAATGAGAGAGAACCCCTGCTGGGTTCAGGTGCAGATTAAGAACAATTATGATCAACTGAGGTGTGTGATGAACAGGATGTGGAGGCTGAAGAAGATGGACAGAGACAGAGAAGCGGCTGACACTGGTGATGAGAGGTACAGAACAAAAACAGCAGCAGTTTAACTGAACTTATTCCATTATTCATTCATCTACTTTAAATGTTATTAAAATGTAACAATTTTGTACACACGTACTACGATAAGCAATTTAAAATAACTTCAGTAATTGAAAACTCATGTTTTTGTATGATGCCACAATCACACCACAAGACAAATAAATAACTGTGTGTGTACCTTCAAAATCAAAACACTTGTGCCAAAGTTTGTTCTTGTCAAAATAATTGAAAGCATTTGAAATTATTTGTCTAATCATCATAATAATTGTCAGATTACTTGATTACTTCAAGTTCTTGACTACCTGCAGTTGATGACTTGTTCGAGCTGCACATGGTGCAGTCAAAGCTAGAGAAAGTGGAGAAGCTGATCAACAACCCTCTTGAGAAGCAGGCTCGGCTATGAAAGCAGAGAACCACGCTGGAAACATCCTATGTGGACACACCCAGATCTGTGGTAAGTCGTAAAGTTAAGATGCGAACACACTTTCCCGGTGCTTATGTTCTTGATGTTGCAGGTACCCACAAAAGGGTAATGAAAGCATCGGAGCTGACGTGTTGCATGCGGGGGGGGAACAACATCAGCAGTTGTAAATCCTTAAGAGGGACTTCAGGAGCCTGATCAAGACGGTACACTTCTCATCGCCCACAGCGAAGATCAGCGTGTCTGTACCACTTCCCACATACCGACAAGGAAGTGAAAGATTCAGTAGGCTTTTTGCACTAAATGAATTGTTAATCTCCTGGTGTAATAAACAGAAACCGCTCTTTATAAATAACTGGAATCATTTCTGGGAGCAACCTAGGCTTTTCCGTCCAGATGGCATGCACCACATCCATCTCAGAGGGGATCTTATATTATATATCAATACAATATCCCCAAGACACTATGCAGCATTTGACTAGTAAGTTCAGCCTCTACTTATAGCTGTTGTTGTTCTGCTTGCTTAACAAATAAAAATGCTTGTAAAGTCAAATTAATAGAGACTGTGTCTGTTCCCCGAATGGTGGAAAAAATGGACCTGCGGCAAGATCTAGACAAAATCTTATCTTGATTAAACCAGAAAATAGCAACACGAGAACAAAAACATCTCCTAAGAAACATAAGATTACTCACACCATCAAGGCGTTAATGAAATGATCTGGTTCATGCATATATGACCTCCAGACTGGATTTTTGTAATGTACTTCTAGGTGGCTATTCAGCATCCTTAATAAACAAGCTACAGTTAGTCCACAATGCAGCAGCTAGAGTTCTTATCAGGTCCAGGAAATATGACCATATAACCCCAATTTTGTCATCTCTACATTGGTTACCTGTTAAATTCTATATTCCATATTCCAGATTATTTTCTTATGCTCTTAACGTTATAAACAGCAGCTACACTAATTATTTTCTGTTTTGTGGGTATTTTAAGATTACGCCTGCCCTAGTATGGATCGCCTGCCCAGCATCTTGAAATATACTACCTGAAAGACATTGTGCCATCAAACTTTAGTAGTAACGACTTCATGAATTCTTTCACAGAGAAAGTTGAAACCATACAACAAATAATTACACAGAATACACAACCTGCAACTTCACCTGAAGTTTCACCTTTCTTAAACATTGCCCCTCTAGCACAACTCCAAAGCTTTACAGCTATAGGCCAGGGTGATCTACATAAGCTTATCAGTACTTCCAAACCAACAACGTGTTTATTAGACCCCATACTGACTAAACTATTGATAGAGCTACTACCAGCAACTGAGGAGCTTCTTCTCAATATTGTAAACTCCTCTCTATCTCTAGGTCATGTCCCGAGTCCTTTCAAGTTAGCAGTTATGCCTTTCACAAAGAAACCTCAACTAGATTCAAATGAACTGACAAACTACAGACCCATTTCAAATATCCTGTTCATGTCTAAAATATTACAAAAGGTCGTATACACGCAACTGTGTACCTTCTTACACAGTAACAATATCTTTGCTGCAGACAAGGGTTGCATCTCATTGTTACTTTTACTCGATCTTAGTGCAGCATTTGACACAATAGACCATGTCATCTTGTTGAATCGACTACAAAATTAAGTTGGCATTCAAGGCCAAGCTCTTCAGTGGTTCCGCTCCTACTTGTACGACCATTACCATTTTGTACATTCAAATGGGGAATCATCAGAATTAATGCCAGTAAAATATGGCCTGCCTCAAGGATCTATTTTAGGCCCTCTGCTATTCACATTATACATGCTGCCACTGTGTAATATCATTAGAAGTCATGGGATAAACTTCCATTGTTACTCTGATGATACTCAACTATATATTACATCAAGACTGGATGATATTCCTACCTTAGCTAAATTATCAGACTGTCTTAAAGACATAAAACATTGGATGACTCGTAATTTTCTTCTTTTAAGTTCAAATAAGACAGAGATATTACTTATAAGACCAAACGCAAGTCAACAGAAGCTCTCTGATTACAGTTTCCAATTAGAATGTTGTAACACCACTTCATCTAAAACTGTTAAAGACTTGGGTGTCATATTAGACAGTAATCTGTCTTTTGAAAATCATGTGGCTAATATTATAAAAACTGCCTTCTTCCACCTTAGAAACATTGCTAAGCTGCATAGCATCTTATCTACTTCTGATGCAAAAAAGCTGGTCCATGCCTTTATGACCTCCAGACTGGACTATTGTAATGCACTTCTAGGTGGCTGTCCACCTTCTTTAATAAACAGGCTACAGTTAGTCGAAAATGCAGCAGCTAGGGTTCTTTCCAAGTCCAAGAAATATGATCATATAACTTCAATTTTGTCAGATCTACACTGGTTACCTGTTAAATTTTGTATTATTTATAAAATTCCTTACCTACAAAGCCTTAAATGGGTTAGTCTCCATGTACTTAACTGATCTTCTCTCATCCTACAAGCCAATTGCTGCCCTACTCCCTGGGCCTATTCCCAGAATTGCAAAGTCCACTAAAGGCGGCAGAGCTTTTTCACACTTAGCTCCTAAACTCTGGAATAGCCTGTCCAATGCTGTTCGGGTCTCAGTTACTCTCTTGCAGTTCAAATCTAGTTTAAAGACACATTTATTTAACCAAGCATTCTCATAATGCTTCTCATTCTACCTCAAAGTAAATAAAATCTTATGCTCTTAAGGTTATGAACAGCAGCTACGCTAATTATTCTCTGTTTTGGTTTTCTATCCCAGGATTCAATCCCGGGGTCACTATAGATTACATCTACAGATGGACTCAACTTCAGACAGATCTACTCAAGCTCCAGTTCCTCCGGAAAAATGCCTCTGCTATGGTACAGTCAGGTGCTCATCCTCGCGCCGTAGAGCAGTGACTCCCAAAGCACCAGAAATATGTGATGAACATCTTTTTTAAAAAAGTTTTAGCTTAAGCTAAGGACTGCAGCATTAGCGTTCCAGAGGAGAACTGGCCCTCCCTGCTAAGCCTGCTTTCTCCCAAGGTTTTTTCTCCATTTATATATCACTAGAGTTTTGGTTCCTTGCCACTGTTGCCCTGTTGGCTTGCTTACGGGGAGACTGCTGATATTAGCTTAGAACATGGTTTGCTTACGGGGAGACTGCTGATATTAGCTTTTCTCTTCCTAATTTTCTCTCCTCCTCTTTTATTTTCAATTTCAGTTTTCACTTATACTCTTGGATATTTTCATTTGTACAGCTGCTTTGTAACAGTGTGCCACTGTGAAAAGCGCGATATAAATAAATTGAACTTGAACTTGAACTTTTGCATCTATTGCTTACCTTACTGAGTATTTTGACTTTGCCGGTGGTTCCCTTCCTCATATAAATCTTGTGGCAGTTGGTCTGGCTTTAAATACTTGACCAAGTGTTATAGCTGATATTATAGAGACCAGAGTCCAGGGCAGAAAAACTAGAAGTCTTCGCAATGTGTGTTTCAGTCATTATAATGATGATTCAGTTAATGGCTTTCAAAAAGTAGAAACTGTTCAATGCCTTTGACAACTGACTGGTGTTACTCTTATAGCTAATTTTTGGGTTAGGGTTAGGGTTAACCTGATTGAGATTGTGATAATGTGTGTGGATTGTTGTTTCTGTGGGTTTATTCCATCTCTGGAGCCTGTGACACCTACTCTCTTGAATTTATCGATAGCAGAGATCCTAGGTGTTTATGACATGAAGTATGTTTGTGATGTACAAGTGATGTAATCAACAGTCTGTAGAGTTTGTAGGGTTTTTAGGGTTTATGTTTTGCTAAGTCAATCCATAAATCAACTTAATTAGTGCAAGTCAAACTCTATCAAAAGTCCAGTGAGGTGAATCATGAACATGTGGGTGATGCCCTTTGCAGGACCTTGTTCCCTTCTAAAACTACTTTACACCCTTGTGGAAAGCAGGGCATGGTTTTGATGTCGCTGCCGGCAGATGGAGATGAAATGGTGGAGATGGTATGGAGATGAAATGGTTAAGGGAAACGCCTCCCTCGTAATGATCTCTAACAGCTGTTCCCGTTTTGCAGTGAGTCCAGAGACAGGTTAAAACAGGGCTGCAGCAGAAGGTCGGGGTTGAGGAACAGAGGACGGACGGGACGGAGGATTTTTTCTTTATTGTGGAATGCTGAAAATCCCACGGAATAATTTTGCTTGTTTATTTTTTTGTTACCTTTATTGGAAATAAATACCCGCTTTACCTGTTAACCAGGGAAGACGCGCTGTGTCACAACCCTCTCCTGGTTTTACTCATTTTACCCATTCCTCTACAGTTTACCTTGAGTCAACACCGAAACAGAGAAACAATGTTCTGGAACGCTTTGTGTGTTTCTCACAGACATGAATAGACTAGTGTCTGAATTCAGCTCATTGTAGTTTCACTGATGGGGTTTATATACTGTGGCTAATGAGTGTCAGGTATGATAGGAAGTAATCAATCCAAGAAATGTGGCATTATGGGAAACATAGTCCGAATCAGGAGTCAATATTCTGGAGATGGTTCCCTCTGGTGGTGTGGAGGAGGTATAGCAGGGATCTCCTCCGTAACAATAACTTCAGTTACTTCACAGTTCGGCCGTTCCATGACCATAATTCAATCAAAGAGAATATTATATTCATGTGACTGTATAATAAAGCTGGTGTAGCTGGTGATCTGATAGTGTGGGTGTGATATGTTTCCAGTTCTGTTCTGTTGCAACATTATGGAGGAAAACCAGACACAGTTGTAGTTTCCCAGGCTGAAATGAAAAAATAGTAAAAGGGAAGAGAACCACAGGGAAAACATCCTAGTCAAAACTGAAATGTGTTGTGTTACCTTCCTAAGAACTCCCATCTGCAACGGAAGCAGACTCGGGAACACAGATGGGTAATTACCAAACAGGTGGTTTTATTGAGATTTTAACAGAGATAAGGGAAACAGGTGAGTAGCAATAGTATAACTGTCCTTGAGTAAACAGAGTCGTTGGGAGTCGGAGCAGATCTGTAACGTTGTTGGTGTCTTTACCAGATCGTGGGAGTCAGAGGAGTCTATACCCTTCCCAGTCAACCAGGTATTCTAACTTGCCCCCACAATGCCTGGAGCCCAGGATCTCCTTCACCGAGTAGACTGTTCCATCTTCCAGTACCAAACAAAGATGGGGGTTGTCAACCGGACCAGGCTCTATGGGAACAGGAGTGACAGGTGAGTGATAGGGTTTTAGAAGTGAAACATGGAATGTGGGGTGGATGCGGTTTGAGTTCGTAGGTGACTGGGTTGACTTGTTTGATGATGGGGAAGGGACTCAGCTTTGGGAATTGGAAATTTTAAGTGGATGTCCCTGGTGGAGAGCCAAACCTTCTGTTCTGGTTGAAAAATTGGTGTAGGGGCTCTCTGGACATTCGTATGATGTTGGTGACGTCTGATGGCTCACTGAAGATGTTGATGTGCTGAGTCCCATACTCTCTTACTCTCCTGGAACCAATGAGTGACAGATGGGACATCTGAGGGTTCCCCTGACCATGGAAACAGAGGAGGTTGGTAGCCGTACACACTGGAAGGGAGTGAGATCTGTGGTGGGCTGGCGAAGTTTTTTGTGTACTCGGCCCAGGCGATGTAGTGGTTCCAGGAGTCTTTGTCCAGGAACCATTGGACTTGACTTACAATTAGACTGGGAGGGAGAAGGTTCAGGGTTTTCTGATATGTAGAATGGAGTCTTGAAAGAGTGTCAGCTTTGGTATTTTTACATTTACATTTAGTCATTTAGCAGACGCTTTTATCCAAGGACGAGAGCATTGAACATTTGTCTTGTACGCCAACGAGCCAAGTCTACAAAGCTACATTTACAAGCGGACATTGTATTCTGTTACTAGAGAGAAAGATGGACTAGAGACAGAATTTTTTTTTTTTGGAAGAATAGAAGGATAGGATAGAGGGATAGGATAGAAGAGCATTAGGGTTCAGACAGGTGTCTGTGAAACAGGTGTTTTTTGAAGGTTGTGATGGTCTCAGCAGATCGGGTGGAGGCTGGCAGTTCATCCCACCACAAAGGAACTAAATAGGTGAAAGTTTTACAGATTGATCTGATGCCTCGTTGTGGGGGAACAGTCAGCAGTCGTTTGTTAACTGACCGTAGCTGGTGGGAGCGGACACATGTCTGGAGGAGTGAGTTGAGGTAGGAGGGAGAGGTTCCGGTTATTGTCTTAAAGGCACACGTAAGAGATTTGAATTTGATGCCGGCGGCTACAGGTAGCCAGTGGAGTGAGGTCAGGAGGGGTGTGACATGGGTTGTTTTTGGTTGATTGAAGACCAGACGTGCTGCAGCATTCTGGATCATTTGCAGGGGATTGCTTGCATTGGCTGGAAGGCCAGCCAGAAGGGCCATGCAGTAGTCCAGCCTTGATATTACGAGTGCTTGGACTAGGAACTGCGTTGTGTGCTCGGACAGGAAGGATCTGATTTTCCTGATGTTGTAAAGCACATACCTGCATGACTGAGAGATTGTTGCAACATGTGAAGTGAATTTCAGCTGGTCATCTAACATCACCCCAAGGTTTCTAACGGACTGAGTGGGTGTGAGAGTGGATGATCCAAGTTCAACTGTGAAGTTGTGTTCTAATGATGGGTTGGCCGGTATTATCAGAAGTTCTGTCTTGCTGAGGTTGAGCTGGAGGTGCCATTTTTTCATCCAGGTTGAGATGTCTAGAAGGCAGGCGGAGATCTTGGCAGCAATGGTGGGGTCGTCGGGCTGAAATGAATAATAGAGCTGTGTATCATCAGCATAGCAGTGGTATGAGAAACCATGTGATGTAATAACTGTACCTAGAGAGGCTGTGTATATTGAGAAGAGGAGAGGAGCAAGAACTGATCCCTGTGGGACCCCAGTGGTTAGCTGATGTGATATTGACTCCCCGCCTCTCCATGAAACCTTGAAAGATCTGTCGGTGAGGTATGAGCTGAACCAGTTGAGTGCAGATCCAGAGATGCCCAGGTTGGAGAGTGCAGATAATAGGATCTGGTGGTTCACTGTGTCGAAGGCAGCAGAAAGGTCAAGAAGAATGAGGACAGATGACATGGAGCTGGCTCTAGCCTGCCGTAGGCCTTCAACCACGGACAGGAGGGCAGACTCCGTGGAATGTAGTTTCTTGAAGCCAGACTGTTGACTGTCAAGTAGGTTGTACTGTGAGAGATAGGAAGACAGCTGATTAAACACAACCTTTTCAAGAACCTTTGAGAGAAATGGTAGGAGTGAAATTGGTCTATAGTTGCTGACCACTGAGGGGTCGAGTGTAGGTTTTTTGAGCAGTGGGGTTACCCGAGCCTATTTGAACAGAGAGGGAACATTTTCTGTAGAGACTGACATGTTTACAATGTGTGTGAGTTCAGGCAAGAGTGATGGAGAGATTGCTTGTAGTAGGTGTGAGGAGATAGGGTCAAGGGGGCAGGTGGTAGGATAACTGGAGAGGATAATTTTGGAGATGTCTGTCTCAGAGAGAGGAGAAAAAGAGGAGAGTGTTGGGTGGCTTAGTGGTAAAGGGGGGTGTGGGGTGTGGGGGGCAGAGAATTGGTTGCTGATGGTAGCTACTTTGTCTGTGAAAAAATTGGCAAAGTCATTGGCAGTCAGAGATGTAGTGGGGGGAGGTGGGGGGGATTAAGGAGAGATGAGAAGGTTGAGAATAGTTGATGGCTGTTAGACGTGTTGCTGATCCTATTTTGAAAGTAGGCAGCTTTGGCAGTGGAGACGCTTTCGGAAAAGGAAGAGAGGAGGGATTGATACTTGTTGAGATCCGAGGATGTTAAAGTTGTGCAGAGAGTATCAGTTGCTGCCTCCGCGCTGAGTGATGAGAACTGGGTTATTGATGGGATGGAAGTGGAGACCTTTGATAAAAAGCGAGTGGGTGAGAGTGAGCGGAGGTTACAACGCACAGAGACAGGGGTGGGGATGGGTGGTGAACATGGAGGGAGGGTAACAGTGAATTGTATGAAGAAATGATCAGACACATGTAGAGGTGTAACAAGGACATTATTTGCGGTGCAGTTCAGAGAAAAGATCAGGTCTAGTTGCTTCCCTCCTTTGTGAGTGGGAGGAGTATTAGTTAGTAGGAGGTCGAAAGAGGGCAGAAGAGCTAAGAGGTCAACTGCTTGTGGTCTGTCTAGATGGATGTTAAAGTCACCAAGAACTACCATTGGGGTGCCATCCTCTGGAAAGGATGACAGTAGCATGTCGAGTTCTTCTATGAAGTTGCCCAGTTGACCTGGGGGGCGATAGATGACAACCAGGTGGATTTTTACTGGAGAAGAGACTGTTATTGCATGATACTCGAATGATGCATTATTGCAGAGAGAGGGCAGTGGAGTAAAATTGCATGTGTTAGATAAAAGCAAACCTGTCCCCCCTCCGTGGCCTGTGGGGCGGGGGGTGTGTGTGAAAGTGATGTTGGATGAGAGGGCTGATGGAGCTGCAGTGTTTTCCTTGTTGATCCATGTTTCTGTCAGAGCCAGGGCACTGAGGTTTGACTGGCTGGCGAAGGCGGGGATAAAGTCAGCTTTGTTGACCGCTTACTGGCAGTTCCACAACCCAATGGATAGAGATAGTGGCTGAGTAGAGCTGCTACTGAGGGAGCGTAGAAGGTGTGGGTTACGGCATCGCCTTGAGTGTGTGATAATGCGCCTGCAGGACGCAGTGGGGATAGGCTGGGAGTACATCTTAGTAATGAGACAAAGTGGAGTGTCAAAAAGAAAGTGAATGAGCAATGGATACTTAGCATGCTTGCGACGTCCTGTCGGTGTCCTTGCTCGGTGGAGTCGCACAGGTAGAGTCGTATGTCTTTACACTTGTATGTCTTCACACGAGGAGGGCTGCACACGAGGGCTGCCGCTTCCGCTCCAGTTTAAGTGTTGACTAATATGTGGCTCACTGATTGCTTCACAGCTGAGCCCACCTACTCAATTAACAGGTTCAAGGCTCAAAAATGTCTGGAGGTGTTAACTGAAACTCCACCCAGATGGCTACACACTAACAGTAAATTAACAGAGCTTACCTTAGGAAGTGCAGAGTAGTTCAAACTTCCTTCTAGCAAACAGCTACAAGTCCAGCACCAAGTATACACAGCAAGTACACTACAGCTACTGCTAGCTCACACAGACAAAATGCTTCTCCTCTGGTTACTCTGGTTATATTTGGTCCCTGGACAATAGGATATAGTAAAATTAAATCATGTGAAAAAGAGAGCCCACCTAGCCTGTCAGGGATTGAGTCTCTCTGAGATATTCCAAGTTGCGATGATTAGTAAACACCACAAATGGATGGTGGGCTCCCTCCAGCCAGTGCCTCCACTCCTCCAGAGCTAGCTTGATGGCGAGGAGTTCCCTGTTGCCAATGTCGTAGTTCTGCTCCACCAGGGAAAGTTTTTTGGAGAAGAAGGCACATGGGTGGAGTCGAGGAGAGTCCAGCAGGGAGTCCCCTGCTGCTGGGGAAGCACGCCCCCCACCCCAGACATTGAAGCATCCACCTCCACGATGAATGGTTTTATTGGGTCAGGGTGGACCAGAAGTGGAGCTGATGTAAACGCCTTTTGAAGGGTGTTCATGGCTTCAGTGGCCTCAGGATTCCAGGACAGAGACTTAGGCTTGCCTTTTTAGGAGATTGGTAAGGGGAGCAGTTATGGCACTATAATTCTAAATGAAATGATTGGAAAAACCTAGGAACTGTTGGAGCTCTTTGATACTTGTGGGAGTTGGCCAGGAATGGATGGCTTTCATCTTCCCATCATCCATTTTGATCCCTTGAGCGCTGGTTTCATAACCCAGGAATTAAACTGATGACTGGTGAAAGGTGCATTTCTCTGTCTTGAGATATAATTGGTGTTCGCGGAGCCGTTGGAGGACCTCAGAGACATGGAGGCGATGTTATGCCTTGTTCTGGTAGTACACTAAGATGTCAATGATGTAAACAACGAGGAAGCGATTTAGGTAGTCCCGGAACACCTTGTTCATGTAACCCTGAAATACGGAGGGGGCATTAACTAATCCATACAGCATGACAAGATACTCACTGTGGATGGTTGGAGTCACAAAGGCAGTCTTCCATTCGCCCCCCTCACATATCCAGATCAGGTTATAGGCGCTCCTGAGGTCCATCTTTGTGAAAATTCTGGCTCTGCGAAGCTGTTCCAATGCAGAGGGGAAGTATCCATAATTTACTGTGATCTTGTTGAGGGCTTGGTAGTCTATGCAAGGCCTCAAGCCTCCGTCCTTTTTGGCCACAAAGAAGAAGCTTGATGCAGCAGGGGGAGTGGAAGGACAGATGTAGTCTTGCTGTAGATCCTCCTCGATATATTCCTCCATGGCCTTCTGTTCTGGTATGGAGAGGGAATATATTCTACCTCTGGGCACTGGTTCATCGGGTACAAGATTGATGGCACAGTCCCATGGTCAGTAAGATTATAGTTTGGGGCTCGTTTCAGGCAGAAAACTCTTTGGGAAACTTGGGATCTCTTCTCGAGGGGGCTTTCGACAGAGGTGGAGTAAACTGGGAGAGCAGGAACAGTCGATACAGGTTTAGGAAAGTTTGGGAAATATTGATTGAAACAACTCTCACCCACCACTTTAGGATTTCTCCAGTTGCCCAGGAGATGGTATGGTCATGGGAAATGAGCCATGGGCGCCCTAGTACTATCCCAGCGGTGGATCCCTTCAGAACCAGGAAACAGATCTCCTCAACATGGAGCTGTCCTAATTGCAGCATGATGGGACCCACGCAGTAGCGAACTTGTCCTCGGCAGAGAGGATTTTCTGTTATTGACTCACTCTGGCTGGTGGATGGAGAACGACGGATTATGGCACTTACGTTCCTCCATACAGCTTTGTATACGTATTGAGAGTTGAATAAGGTGCTCTAGCCCGATGTTGTCATCATAGGAGGAGAGATGTAACCGCAGAGGGCTCAAGACCCTGACGATATGTTGTTACCAGGGAGCGCTCACGTTCCATCCACTGGCGGCAGCTAGGGTTCAAAAATGAAGGGCATAGTCTTGTATAAAGTTTTTTCCTTGTTTGAGATGGTATAATTTCTCAGCAATAGAGGCATCTCCAAAAGGACATCCAAAGACTTCCCGGGAATGAGTGATGAAAGAGTTGAGGGATTGAGTGACCAGTCCATTTTGCTGCCACAACGATTCTGCCCATTGGAGTGCTCGATCTGTTAACAGCGAGAGGATAAAAAAGATTTTAGCCCTGTCAGTAGGGAAACGATGTGGTTGCATCTCCAGAGCAAGCAAACATTGAAGAAGGAATCCTCTGCATTCAGCCAGAGTAGGGCGCTGGATTGACCACAGGACTGGCAGCGAGGATCGGTGCAGGTGAGGAAGTGACAGGAGGGGAGATGGGTTCTGGTGTTGTTATGACCGTGACCAGGGGGTTGAGAACACGGTGAAGTGAATCCACCAGCTTCTGGAATGGGTCCACACCTGCATGGTTCATGATCTGTCTTGTCACATGAATATAATATTCTCTTTGATTGAATAATAACCTTAACCCTAACTAACCCTTCTGTAATATAAGCAGACTCGGGAACACAGATGGTTAAGTACCAAACAGGCAGTTTTATGAAATGTAAACAGAGATAAGGGACACAGGTGAGTAGCAATAGTATAATTGTCCTTGAGTAAACAGAGACAGATCTGAGTCGGAGGAGATGACGATGGTTTTCAGGAGCTGGTAATAGAGCAGACTGGGGAAACACGAGAGTACACACAGACACTGGAGAACACAGGGAAAATGACAGAGATTATGGAGATCGGTATCAGGTGCGTAGCTTGCATGGGAATGAGTCCTTTTCCAATTGGAGACCAGACAATGTGCCTGAGGGAAGTGTGTGCTCTTATAGTGCAGGTGGTGATTGTGAAATGATGAACGAGTGAATGTGATTAATATTCGGGTGAATGGGATCGCTTACTGGGGGCGGACCCTGGTGTTTCTGTGACACAATCAGCTTTTTCACAATTGTGACATTTTGACATCAGAAATTGTGCATTTCATTATCAGTTATTATCAATTATTTTTTCTATTTATACAGTGATTGATATCTGCCAATTCACACTAGATAAACTGTTGCATAAAAGACAGGCAAGAATTGTGATCCGTGCTGTCAGCTTTATTGGAATTCACTGGATCCAGGGATTTTTAGAAATGCATTAGATAGGCCCTCTGAGCACTTATAAATTTTTACTTGGAAAACCAGTTTGGCCACTTCCCTACATTACAGTTTGAAATAGATATAGACACATATCCTGATTTAGCTCGAATGAAAAGATTCTAAAAACACATTATTACAGGTTCCTTTAAAGTAACTCAACTGAAGAAAACAAGACAGACATTATTGAAATGAGAATTTATTTTTGAAAAATGACCTTAAAAAAGCATTACTCATAATATCAGGCATCAAATGTTATGACACCACAATGACACAAGCTGCTAACATAAATAAAGTCACTTCCAATCAATAAAACATCACAAATAAAGAAAATACAGTGTGACAAATTCATAAGTAATTTGCTAAAGCATACACAATCAACAATAACAATAAAACACATTCCCAGAAATAATACATAAAAAAATTAACAGATTGAAAGAGTATTCTCGCAGGCATTCTTCTATGAGTTTTAAACATGGTAAATATAGCGTAAATATTTAATAAATAAACATGCAAAGGGGCATTTGTGGGTCACCCTTTATTCTATTATTATGTGTGCATGCAGTTCTGTATCACTCAGACACTGTAGAAATGGTGAACATTTAGGCTGCGTTTACATTGCAAGTCTTAATGCTCAGATCTGATCTTAAGTCCATATCCGATTTTTTGGCCTGCCTGTTTACACTTGGCCTGCCTCGTATCCAATGCGCGTTTACATTAGTCTCCTGGCCAAAAAGATTCCAGTCATTCACTAATATGAACGCCATGATTGACCCTTGACTTGTGAATGGACTTTTGCTAATTCATCTGTTCAAAAGCTGGCAAAGTACACCCAAAAGCAATTAATTACACAATAAAGTGAAAGTGTTTTTAATGCTGTCATCATAAAGATTGCTTTTAGACTGTTATATAGCCTCCTTATATTTGGCTTTAATGCTCTTTATTTTGTCCTGGCATTGCAGCCAGGTTCGGTACATGTGTGTAATGATGACGTTCAACGTAATCCATTGTGGAACAGTGACATTACGGCCAAGGTGAATCGGATATGTGTGTTTAGACGCAGGTTGGATGTCTGGATATCGGATATGTATCCGATTTTAATCCACATTTGAAAGTGACTCAGATCGGATACGGAAAAATCAGATCTTGTGTGTTTACACATGTGCAACAAATTTCGATCTGTTTTTCTGTGCCAGTGTAAACACAGCCTTAGTAAACAATTAGATCAGAGCAAATATTTACCTGCGATACTTGATAAAGTGCAGCAGACTGTTCAATTTAACAAACAAGCATCTTAATGCAGAGAATCGCATAGGCGATTGCAAAATTACAAAATATAAAAATCTATATGCAATAATAAATGAAGAAAAAATACACCTCCTCGTTTGCATTGATGCAACATACATCAGATCAGTGACTCCAAATATGAGGTCAAGATGGTAAAATTTGCAGTGATGACAATGGATGACAGCTTCACTCATGCAAATCACATGCCGACGTTTATATGTGACTGCTGATATGCAAAACATCAGTATTGGTGAATGCACAGGAATTCATCCAAAACATCAAAATCAAAATTCCCATGCAAACTGGGAAGACCTCAGCGGGCAAAGTTTGTGACGTCACTTCTCATCTGGCTTTTCCTGAGTAGAAAAGAGAACAGTGTTCAGCAGTTCTGTTATGGTGAGTTCATGAGTGCCATGGTGCTCTCTGGCTGACCTCTGACGAGCCCTGAGAAGAACTCCAGTGCCAGCTGCACATGAATGGGCACAAACACATAAGAGGTGTAGATGATCATGGCCAGCATGGTAAACAGGACTGTGTTAAAGATGTTCTGCTCCCAGGGCTCCAGCACATAGATGCCTGTAATGAGCAGGTACTGATAATATAGCCAGCTCAAATATTCCCTCATGTTCTTCATTTCCACATGCAGGGTGACGCAGTTCCACTGTGAGCTGTTGGCATAAAGGACAAGAGATCAGGTGCTTCCTGGAGACTGACAGACACAATACTTAAGCAATTGTAAAATCATGACAATGATGCCCCAATGGAAACAAATCTAGTCTAATTTCCTTCATCAGTTTGTTTATATATATCTTTTTAAATTTTAGGTTCGTATTCTTGACAGGTTTCGTAACCTTCAACCACTGGGTTCTGCCTACATGAAATCCTCCACCATCAAGGGTATATTACCCAAAGACATTTTCTTATGCAAATTTTTCATAATGGTTTAATATTAACTAATTAATATTAGCTTACTCCTCCTTAGCAATAATCACAATAATCAAATCAAATTGATCATTAAGAAAGCCCTGGGAAACAAACTTTTATATTAATATTACACACATTTAAATGTGTGTAATATTACTGTTAACCTCAAGGACAGTTACAGATGAAACTCCAACCTGTTTTCTGTAAGGCCCTTATGGAGTTATCTACAGACCTACAGCCTCTCAGGTATAACGCATCCTGGGGCAAACACATCACAAACATGCTTGTTCTCTCTCTTTCCCTCTCTCTCTGTAATGAGCAAATATTTACATTCTCATACTCATATTTTCATACTTAGCAGTACAAATATTCCATGTAATAACAACATATACAAGCTCAAAAAACGCTGTATGAATAAGAATAAAAAAAACTTTCCTTGGTGTAATCTAATGTAGTGAGGTTTATACATTCATATTAAATCTTATTTTGAACTTTAAAGTGGATATTTAAAGTTTAAAATTTATTTAGATGTTACCATATCAAAGCACATATTAGGTTACCTTGCAAATATTTTTACAATGCAGTGCTATAATGAAATATATATTTGTATTTCAAAGCTATAATTATGATACAATATCATATTGATGAAATGATTATAGATTCCATAACAATTATCCCATCAGAACAAATGCCATTGTGATGTCATAATGATACATCCAGGCAACTGCAGAAACTTTAAACATCATTAATTGTATCCTTTTGTTGCACACACTGTTTTCTTTATAAACATGTAGAGTATACAAACGTGCACATGCTTTAAAAAAATTAAATCAATTAAGATAATAAAACGTATCTATTCCCGTAATTCTCAGATCGACAATTAAAACCCGCGTGCTCTTTATGTTTAATAATGTGACATCCTCACATTAGTGAGGACGCTTTAGTTTTTTATATACAGTAGTATTATTATCTTGAATATCCATTCCTTACGAAAATTAACCGTTTTGGGCGGACTGATTACCGTTTGTATAACCAGTTTTACTACAAACACCATGGATAAACTATTATTGCTATAGTAAAACCCTGGCTAATTTGCGGTTACCATGGTTTAACTATGGTAACCATGTTTTTTGGTTTTATTGAAAGTGAAACACGGCTAATTTTCGTAACGACTGTTACTCTTAATTTTAGGGTTTGGGCATCTCTGTCTGTATCTTTGTCCCGTACAGCTCTGGTGAAAGTGTTTATTATGTACAGTATGTGTGATAAGAGTACAGTCACTCACCTCGGCAGTAAAGCTTAAGACCAGCAGAAATGTGGGCTCTGTGAAGCTTACACCCGACCCATGCGTGTTTACTGTCGCACCTGCGTCATGAATGCTCCTTCACAACGCGTTGCCGCCTTTCTGTGATACGACACGCAGCGCAACTTTTTCCGTCTCTCTCTCCCTTTCTGCGGTCATGAGGCTGCACCCGCAGTACGGTGCCCTGTGACGTCATCTGCCGCAGGCATGTTCAGCAGTCGGGTCATTTTGCAGTACATGTTCATGTCCCCACCATGTGGGTCTTTTGAATCAAAAATTTCACTTAACATATTTCAAAAGGTTATTATATTAGTTGCTGTTTGATACACATCATTTAAAATTCTTTGGTTTGAATGATGTTGTCATTTTTGTCCTGGACTGGTAACTGAAAATTGATGCTGCTGAATCTTTGCTGAGTGCTAGCTGTTGTAATTGCTAATCAATGTATATACTTTGCTGAAAATCACTTTTCATTCTGTTAGTCTTTTGTAATATTACATAAAATAAAAACTAGTTTTCTTTAATGAAATCACCCTAAAGGAAGTGACATCACGTTTGCTGAGAAAGTGGCCCTAAAGACAGTATCCCATAGAATTCCCTACAAACACTTTCACACATATTAGAAGCTATACACACTAAACCGTTGAACTGTCGTGTAATACCAGAACCTAATTTTTGTATTATTAGGTCCCTAGCACTGAAAGTGCGAAGAGCCCTATTGTTTTCCTTAGGATTATTATTAATTTTTTAAGGTTTCTGGGGCCTTTGGGTCCCTTAACATGCTTTAAAAGATCAGATAGAACCTATACATTTATTAAATTAAAAACTATTAGAAGTAAAAGTGTTGAAATAAATTATGTAAAGATTATGTATCACTTTTTCTTGTTATAATGTGAAAGTTTAACCTAAATTAATATAAGGTGTATTTATGTAAATGACTCTTTGTTTTAGATGTGAAGCTCAGTGAAAGTGGAGGAACTCTATGGGTTCACCTTACATCTTAAGGATATTCTTCCCAATCAGGAGTCAGATGAGTAGAAGGTCAAAGTAATAAATTATTATATAATACAAAATTGCATTAAATGTTTAAGTTTTTTAAGCTAGTATCGTAAAAGCTGTTTTGTCTTATGTACCCTACAAAAAATGTGTTTGACTCTTTGGGGGAATTTGTGGCCTACTGGTAAGTGAGTCGGGCTTGTGATGAGAAAGTTGCTGGTTTGAGTCCAACGCTGGCAGGTAGCAACTGAAGTGCCCTTGAGCAAGGCACCTAACCCCCGATTGCTCCCCGGGCACAGCAGTGTGCTGCCCACTGCTCCGGGTGTGTGTGTGTGTTCACTCCTCACCAGTGATGGGTTAAATGCAGAGGTCACATTTCGGGTATGGGTTACCATATCTGACAAATATGTCACTTTTAATGTCACTTTTATTTAGATTATACTGATATAATGTATCCTCTTTAATCAAATCTAGTTAGGGCATTTACAAAGCAGTACTTGATGCCACCATATTGGAATGTCCGTTCTACAAAGCTGACCAGCTCTCCATGTGTGCGAGGGTTAAGGGAAGTGCCCAGAGACATTTCACCAACCAGCTGCTGATACTACTATTGGGAGTAAATAAATAAATCATCATTACAAATTGCATATATAGTGGCCATGAACATGTGTGTAAACAGTAAAACTGTGTCAGAAATGAAGCAGGTCTTAGGGCCTCTGAAGTTGATAGAAATGTCTAGATCTGATGCTGAACAGCAAGCAAGCTACTGCTTGCTTGTCTGATCAGTTAAGTAAACATCTTATGAATATTTGTAAATGCCCTGACTAGATTTTTCAAGAGTGCTAAAATTGACCAGAACGGTGCTGGATCACTCTACTTCTCTTTCTAAAGCATTATGTCAATATATCTGCTTTTGACTTGAGCCTTTCTATGGTATTTACACACATTGGCCCTGCATGCCTGTTTATTAGCATGCACTGTTTCCAGTGCTTTGAAAAGGTGAATAATTTTGCAAAGCAATGTTTAATTGATACAAAGTCCTAAAAAGCATTGATTCTCTCATAATCTCTCAAAAATATTGCAATTGCTTAATTATTTATAGCTACTTTAGCAATTGATGCTTATTTGATTCAGACAAAAGCATTTTAAAAAATCTCCTGAGCTGAAAAGAGCAACCTGAGAAATATAATTTTCCTCTGGGTGTTCTTTATTCATCCGACAGATTTAAGATACAGTGTGGTTCAAAAGCCTAATGCCAGTATAACAATCTGAGTATACGTTGAATTAACAAACTTATATTTTTTTATAACTTATATTTTAATATTTCTTAAGAATGAGACGTTCCAGAGGCCCACCACGTGCAGTTTCCAGACGCAAGATACGCTTAACACGGTCACAGATCTGTTTACAATTGATAAGTGGCTTTAAGACTTATATATTTCTACCTTTCGTATCATCGGTTCAGTGTTATTTTAACGTAAACGTTGAGTGTAAAGTAAAAGATATGTTTGGGCAGTAGAGATGTTTTCATCTCTGCATTTCTCTGGTTCTTTATTCGTTCCTGTTATTGAGGAAACATGCAAAAAATTCTAGGTAATCTGAAAGGTTATTATGACTCCTTTAACAGATAGTAGCAGTAACGTGAGGCGTTAACTTGGTTATACGCGCTGTTGCCACGAAAACATGTTCACTGTTGTTGTGCTAGCTACTAAACCGACACAAACGCTTTTTTATATAACAATTAAAACGCCGACTGTGGAAATTTGGCACACTTGTCTAAATACTATCCGCTTACATCATGCCACAATAACCTTCATATCGTCACATTATATTCAGATATAGGCTGTTTTTGTGTGCCGCTGCTGCAAGTTGTAGTAGTGCACCTATATCGCGAGATACTTTATTTGACATTGTTTTAAAGCCTCACTTCTCGCGAGACGTAGCTCCAAATTTAAACGGTACGAGGGTTGCAGTGATTTATTGTGTAAACGTTAGGAACAAAGTGTCGTATTTGTCGAACACATACATGTAATTATTTTAGATGTGCTTGTTTTAGTGTAGATGAGAGACTTTTGCGTACTTTAAGTTCAGGCAGCTTCTTTTAATTGTTGTTTTCATTTGTTTCATTTTAATTTTCTCGTTATCATTTTCTTATTCTATGGTACTTATATCTTTTTTGTTCATATACATACATACGATGCCTTTTTGAATACTTTTAATATTATCCCAAAGGTGTTTGTATAATTTCCTGTTTTTAATTAAAAAGTCTTCTTTTGCGTGTTGATTCATCATCAGTACGCACAAGAATTAAAGTAGTTCAAGTAGCTTTGAATCATTTGCTAAACGCTGTTACATTTCGTGTTGTGTCTGACAACTGTTTTAGTTTATTTTCCCGTTGTATTTTTAAGCGTCTGTGAGTCACGTGACGCGAGTGGGCGGCAGGCCTCCCGTGATGCTCTGCGCGGCTAATAACGAACGTGGTTTTGTACTCTCAGTTCGCGCGCCATTTATGAGTGAGAGCCGCGCGTTTTCTTGCGTTCGTTTTATAAACACTCGATGTATGTGGATTTATTTCTCAAGAGCTTGCTATCATAAAGAGCTGTGAGTAAGATCGGCTGAAGGTAAAGAAAGGTTAGAATTTGTGAGAATTGTGATTATTTACCGCTGAGTGTCAGTTTTCAGGGATAGTTTAACGCGCATCTGTTTTTATTATATTTCTCCATCAGTAAGTTGGAGGATTAACAGTCACTTTATGAACGAAGAACATTTCCTGTGATCTTCAGATGAGATCGTCTAAACAAATTTGAGAACTTTCATTTTAGTGTTTGTAATTGTGATTTGAACTTCTATACCGACATACAACAGTCTTTAATTTAGTATTACATATGCAATTTATAAGTTCATATTATTGTAAGTAAACCAAACGTGTAGACATTATATTTATTTTTTGCAGTTGACCAGAAAGTGTCTTATATTTCAGCTGTAACAGATGTTACACTTCCTTGTTAAAGTAATGGGTCCCTATTTTACAATTATTTATCAACCACATAAATAACCTCGAATCTCTGTGTATTATGAAAGCTCATCACTGTAGTTTATTAGTGCGTCCCTTAGCCTTTCGATGTTTTAATACACAGTGTACACTGATGTGTGCTGAAAGATGCACATTTAATGTTGTTTGTTAGATTGAGGATCGGGATGTAATGAAGGGATCACTCTTTAACTAACTGATCAGTCTTCAAACTGCTCTTCTCTGCTTTATAGTTTAGTTGTATTATGGGCTGTTTTTTGTACTTAACATTAAAACCTCTAAATTTAAACATTTAAAATTGTTCCCTCTTTATAGTTGTGCCAATTGTCAAACTTTTATGTTGTTTGACTATCTTTTCTCAGAGTGAGCAGTGAAACTTTTGCTTAAACACACACACACACTTGTTCACTGTACGATGGGATTCATTGTTTGATTATGGAAATCTGGTAGTTTGTGTTTTGTAATATACTGTTACATTTGTTTAAATTTGTAATATTCTATGTTTTACAATATTCCATATTCTGTTCAGGTGCTTTGAATCATGCCTGCAAAAACAAGCAAGAGCTCGACGGCTGCTAAGAGAGTGACTGAGCCACAAGACGAGTCCGTCCAGGAGGTGAACCAAGCCGGCAGAGTGGAGAGCCAAACATCGCTGCCTGGTAATGCACAGAGAGACTCACCTTACATAAAATCAGATGTGTGTATTTGTAAACAAGCAATCAGTCCTGACAAACACTCAGTTAACAGTGCGAAAGGAGAGAAACTTACACCCAGCTTTACTTGGTTTACTCTGCCTCGCTCTGTCTTGTTCTCTCACAGGTGTTTTGTTTGGCTAGTTTTTTGTTATTAAACTTTGTTAGCTACCTGTGAACTTTATTCTTGACTGAAATAAACACAACTCACCAACCAACAATGACTGTTGTTTAGATATTTACTTGCTCTGATAATATTTGCAGTGGCAAAAGTATTAAATATTTTAATTTAAAAAATAGTCTCAACCTTGTTAAAATGATAAACATCGTTTTTTTTTTATCAAAAGTTTTTAAATCAAAAACACACACACACATACAGCTCTGAAAAAAATTGAGACAGCAAAATTATCAGTTTCTCTGGTTTTACTCTTATAGGTATGTGTTTAAAATATAGCTGCAAGCTGCATACACCCCCAAGTCATGCCTGTGATGACACATACTGGGTTTGGTGTCAATGTACAATGTTCTGAAGATACAGCCTCCCATCAATTTTTGCATGAACTTCAAATTCGTTTGCACATTATTTAAGAACAATTGGTTTAATCAAAAAACGTTTGATAACTTTTTGTCCTCAGTATCTCTAGATTCTACACAAAAAAATTCATGCAAATATGACAAACGGCCTAGGAGGAGTTTGAAAAAGTAGGTTTTTTGGAAAATTCAAAATGGAAAATACAACACAATAAAGTGATTTATCATTTTTGGCCAATAGGTGGAGCTATCACCAATTTTGTTTTAATGTGATCAGGATCTTGTGACAATGACACCTACAAAGTTTTGTCAATATTCCCAAGCATTGCCAAGATGCAATAATGGATATAAGACTGTATGCTCATCGCCGATTTCGTTGACAAGCTGTATAAGAACAATGAAAGAACTCTGTGTGTCTGTAAATAATGCATACCAAATTTCTTGCAAATTGGATAAACCCAGTCCCTAGGAGGAGTTAAAAAAAGTAGGTTTTTTAAAAAAATCTAAATGGTAGAATATTTTTCATGATGAAAAATTGTCATATTGCTTCTGAAGAGGAATTTTGTTTCTAGCCCTCACGGTTCAAATGTTATTAGCACAAACGTAAGTGAAAAGTTGGACAGTTGGTGGTGCTAGAGGGATTGAGTTAGGGACTCCAGCATTGCTGTGGTTAATGTTCCTACTGTCCTCTATCAGTGTGCCAAATTTCATAACTTTCTTTGTCTTTAAAATTTTAAGGATGGAAGCAACCTGACTTACTGTATCCCTCTGATAGTGAAGTCAGAATTGAACCCTTCTTTTCATCACTCAAAACTTTTCAACTCTTCTGGTATGGTCAGCAGTTAATACTTGATTCCATTTACTTTTGAGGTTCTACTAGCACTGTTTTTGCCATCCAACTGGTCCTATTGCAAGAGGATAGTGATGACCACAGTTGTGTGTTCTATTCTTTTTCTCTTTAAATAATATTTGATTTAGGTGAACACTTAATCAGTACTTTATTAAGCAGAATGAGATGTGCCTGTGTTGGAATTCAACAGACACTGGAATGGAATGGCTGCCATAAATGTAGAGATGCTGATGTATATATACACGTGTGTGTGTGTGTGTATATGTATATGTATGTATATATTTACGTATGTGTATATAAACATTTTTGAATGTATATAATAGCTGCGAATTTCCTCAGCTATAATGTACCTGCATGGCAGCAGTAAATTCATACACATTTTATTTTCTCCAGGAAAAATACAATGTCATTTTTAGCCCTTTTAGCTGGTGCACTCAATACACTCATAATCATATGTGCTTTGTTTGGTTTTCTGAGTTTTATTTTCTGATTCTTTTTCTCCTATATTGTGGAAACAGTGAAGCAGTTTAGTTCAAATAGAGTTTGATTAGTTTTATGTTGTTGTAGATGTGGCTGCGAGTGAGTCTGCTGAAGCGGTTGATAACCGCAGTCTGGAGGAGATTTTGAACAGTATCCCTCCCCCACCACCGCCCGCCATGGGCACAGAGCCTGGTGCTCCCCGGCTCATGATCACTCACATCATCAACAGAAACTTCAAGTCATATGCTGGAGAACAGATCCTGGGGCCCTTCCATAAGGTACTACCATCGGTTGGTCTGTACTCTTATGTACTGTGACTGTTACACTGAAAAACATTTCAATGGTATGGCATTACATGGCAAACAAACAAGTGCAATTTGAGTTATTGATAAAGTCGTTAGGATAATTTGTTTGCAGATAACCCTTTTTAAGCCGTTTTTGCCATGACAAAACAGTGGAATCTGCAGAGCTGTGTTTTGTTTAATGAAGATTTTTGATTTTAGTTTTTTTGTGTGCAGGTGTGTAGTATGAATACATGACTTCATTTTTTTTATTTTTTGAGCTGATGGCTCTTCATCTCCCTCGGCCTTATGGGACAGTTTCCAGTGGTTACATACTTCAGAATTAGTGGTGAAGGTTTTTTAAGGGGAGCAGGCTAATATAATGCAACATACACATCACAATACATAATTTAATGGTAGGAAATGGCATACACACAAAAATGCTTATTCAAAATCAACAGGATTACTTGTTGTTCCTGCAGCCTACAGAGCTATTTGTGCAAATTTTGTGAGGATTGTAGAATGAAGATGGTAATAAATGTTTAGATATTTGTTATATACTGTTTTTTGCATACTATATAGGAGGGAAGTACCTGTATATGCAGCCCTCTGCAGACATAGTTATCACTGGATAGAAATGTATTTTATCTGTAGGTTTTTGACATGACGCAAGTGTTATGCAACTAAAATTAAAATTCAGAACAATTCTGTCAGCTGGAACCTGAATTTATTGTATTGTATCTTTATTGTATAAACAGAGGCCTATATTCATTAATACATTCTTGGGAACTTGTACAAAGCAGGTTAATCAAAGAAACAGGCAGTTGTTCTCCATCAGTTATCAGAACAATGTACAGATGTACACCGGGTACATGAAGGCTAGGTTAAGTTAACAGGAGCTCAGCATTTAAGTCATACAGGTCACATAGGTCATAGTATTCTATTGCAATCAAAATGTTTAACAGCATGTCAATTCTTATTTTAATTATCTTAATTTGGCATGTCTTTTTCATTTCTCTCTTCTATATGATGCACTGCTTGTGTGCCTGTGTGTATGCTTGTTTTTCTATCATTGTGGGCACCAATTGCCCCCACACAGATGGTAAAAATCCCACATACTTGAATTATGTAGCCCAGTCAGTGGTCCCCAAATTAAAATTAATTATTAAACATAGGAAATGATGCTAATTTGAAAAAGTAAACATGTTAAAAGGTTTGTGTAGGGATATAGTATACAGTTTGTACACTGTAAAAGCCATTCTGTCTATAGAAAGTCCCCACAAAGATAGCTGTACAAACTTTTTTATAACAAATGTAAAAGGTTTTTATAAAAAAATCTTTTCTTCAGTTATTAAAAAATAGATTCAGCCATAAAAATAAAAGCCAGCATTGAATTTAGAACAAAGTAGTACACAAATGTAACTTTTTCCTCTGTCTCTCTCTCTTACCCCCATCAGCGTTTCTCCTGCATCATTGGTCCAAATGGCAGTGGGAAGTCTAACGTGATCGACTCCATGCTCTTTGTGTTTGGATACAGAGCTCAGAAGATCCGCTCAAAGAAGCTCTCGGTTCTGATCCACAGTTCTGATAGACATCAGGACATCCAGAGCTGCACTGTAGAGGTTCACTTTCAGACGATCATTGACAAGGTCAGCAGCATCATATAACTTAAATATCATATAAATAAACAGCTTGGTGTTACTGTAAACTGGCTGATGTTGTACATGTTCACACACTGACAAAATCTGTGGTGTAGGCACAGCTCGTAATGTTTTTAAACACGATAATCAAGATGTAAGATGTGGCCACATGCCACCCCAGATGTAAGACTTTTAGCAGCTGAACCCAAATGAAGATATTTAGAAGAAAATCTTTGTCCAAACAGAGCTAGTTAAATGATCTATATTGTTAATGATCCAAAGCGCAGCTACAGCCATCATAAAATTAATTTGATTCTAGTGGAATAATTATGCTTTCTAACGCAAAATTATAGGTATAAGTTTACTATTTCACTTTAGCTGATGATCTTTAGTTTAGCAGAAATCTAATCATGCATACACCGGCACATCGATATCTAAATGAGATTTGATACTTTTGCCAATTATTAATACATACAGGACATAAGCACATGCCCTAAAATGTTAGTGTTGTCATTGGCAATCATATAGTTGTGCTCGGTCAAATATCAATTTATGAGACAGGCTTTTATGGAATTTCTTAGTTTGCCAGCAGCACTTGACAGTGTATGCCTGTTACCAGTAAGTTATGTAATGTCAACTAATAGTTAATATAACCTTGGTAGGACTTATTACATATACAGAGATATTACAAAATTTTCACTAGCCCCACAGCAAAAAAAATGTTAAGCTAAGTTAGCTATATGTTTAAAATAATTTGTCAAAAGCCCCCCAAAAACTCGGTAAACAGTTTTATAGAAGAGTCTGTCGGATGTGTATGACTTCTTATGGAAATAGTACACTTTTAATATACATCAGGGTATTTGTTTTGCTGCATAATAACACAAGTTGTGTGGTCCTAAAACTTATTTAGGTTACTCAAATATAATTTCTGTTGATTTTGGGGTGAAACATTTCCTGGATGTTTTTCTGTGAAATTTATCATTGCAGTGTTTTTTGTGCGTGTATGTGTGTGTTAATTGTGTTTTCAGGAAGGAGAGGACTATGACATCATCCCTGGAAGCTCCTTCTATGTATCCAGAACCGCTGGAAAAGATAACTCTTCAGCGTACCACATCAATGGCAGGAAAGCCACCTTTAAAGATGTGGGCATATTACTGCGTAGTCATGGCATCGATCTGGACCACAATCGCTTCCTTATTCTACAGGTGATCCAGTCTGCTTTATTCACACTGGGTGTGTGTGTGTGTGTGTGTAACATCCATCCTTAAACATGCCCAACTTATTGGCAAGAAAGATGATAGGAGTAGAATACAGATTTACTTGCCATTCAAGGCCAATGACCACTGCGTTTTTATTGATGCTCTTAGGCGAGTATGCAAACAATGCCATCGTGCACTTCAAAACAAGGGAGGTAAGACCTAAAATGTGGCAAAGCACCACAAAGACAGGCACCCCAATCTTTTCAGAACTCAAGGTGAGTTTCAGGTCATATTAAAATATACAAACTAAAAATTAATTTTTTGCCAGAAACTGGCCCTATGTGTTTTTTTGTTTGAGGCATTTTGTACAAAACATAGACTAATGTTACTGGTTTTAACAACTTAATTAACAAATAACAACAAATAAACAATTGTGAATGGCAAACAATGCTATCGCTATCCAGAAAGGTCAGAGGTCAACATGTCCACTCTACCTTCCTTGCTTTAGCAGCACATAAATATTGCCGTGTTAAAGTCAAGACCAACCGCAGTATTGTGTGTGCTGCTTCAGTAAGGCGGGAGTGAGCCTCATTCAGTTTAATTTGACTAGTACTCCATCTGTGTGCCATCTTGGTAATGAGCCTCTCATTACTTTGTTTTCAGTGTAATTTAACTCAAACGCCATCTGTTTGACACTTCAATGTGGTGGGAGTGAGCCTCATTATTCAGGTTAATCTTACTCGTACTCCATGTGTTGGCTGCACAATTAATCAAATAACTATTTGTATAAGATAATGTAGTCATTAAAATCCACGATTACACCGGTGCAGTGGCATTTATTTTTGTGCCTTTCAGCAGATGTTGTGCATTGAGTGCAGTCGTGATTAAATTCAAAAGTTGAGAGTTCCCCTTTAAGAACCTAAGAAGGCAGTAGTCAGCGTGTATGATTGGCTAATGTCTTGGGCAATACATAATAAAATACATAGTACTTGATACCCAAGTCAATACCATAGTAAAAAATGAATAATAATACATCTTAACTTTCATCTTAACATCTTATTTCTTAACTCATTTAAATCTTTCAACATTATGAAAACAACATTACTGTAACTAGGCCTTCAAATAGCAAATAAAATGAAACAGTGCAGCACCAAATAAAACAACTAAGGCAAAGCAAATAGCCGTCAAGTATTTGAAAAGCTTCTGTTAAGGCTGGCTAGTGTTAAAGTTTGTTGACTAATGTTTGTTGCTCCTGCATCTTGATGGTGGACATCCTCTTCTGGCTGATACTGGTGAAAAATAGATATTAGTTAACATACTGTCTGACAAATTAGTAGTAAAATGGTAGAGGCTACAGGTTCATTTAAATGCACACACCTATATTCTAAATGCATGCATTTGTTTTAATTCACAATTGTTTATTTGTTAATTAAGTTGTTAAAACCAGTAACATTAGTCTACGTTTTGTACCTCAACAAAACGTGAAAATGCCTCAAACAAAAAAAAATATAGGGCCAGTTTCTGGTTAAATTTTTAGTTTGTATATTATTTTAATGACCTGAAACTCACCTTGAGTTCTGAAAAGATTGGGGTGCCTGTCTTTGTGGTGCTTTGCCACATTTTAGGTCTTACCTCCCTTGTTTTGAAGTGCACGATGGCATTGTTTGCATACTAGCCTAAGAGCATCAATAAAAACGCAGTGGTCATTGGCCTTGAATGCCAAGTAAATCTGTATTCTACTCTTATCACCTTTCTTGCCAACAAGTTGGGCTTCTTTAAGGATTAACTGGAACACTTCTATGCATATGTGCTGCCTCCATCAGTTCTGGAAGAATTGCAGTTTCACTGATTTTGGTACCATCGATATTTACGCTACTGTAGATAAACAAGTACAAGTACAAAATTTTTTAAAGTATTGGTTCTCATGACATACTTTGTAACAAGGCTTTCAGATCCACTCGCTCCTCCAAATCATTCTATTCAGCCTGTTATGCATTGTTGTAGTGTATTAATCCCAAACAAATAGGATGTTGCTGTGATGTTTGTCAGGTGAGGACTGTTTCTGCTTTTGTACAACTAAATGGAGACAGTTTGATGTAGAAGTAGGTGTTTTGTTATCTTGCTCTGGGGCAGGTCCTATGAAAATTAATTTACCCTGTGATGCCACAAATCAAGCCATTCTGCTTTTTTTTCAGAACAATTACAAATGCTTTTGTTATTGGTAGGAGGATGTTTTAAGCTATGAAACTTGCAAGATGTATTAATGATACCAAGACCTCTCATATGTCAAAAGATCAGAGGAAATTTGATTCCTCGTGTTATGACCCCTTTAACTAGTACTTCATCTATGTGCTGCTTCAGGAGTAAGCCTCATTATTTTGTTTAATTTAATTAGTACTCCATCTGTTTGCTGCTTATAGTTTTAGCCTCATTTTAAGGGCCCAAGCACTGGTAGCATGCCCTGGTACAGGTCACAAAAAGATGGTGCATATATCATGCATGCATGCTCCTGTACGAAGCTTGGTACATGTATCAGTCATGTTGACCTAAACAACTTCTGCACTGGCACCACCCACAGGAAGCCAGCCATGTTGGATTTTCTGAAAAGCTCATACGGTGAACTTCTAAATACTTGAAGATTTAAAATTGCGTAGGGATTTTTGATCTCGAATTGTGTTGCCATGGCACAGTGGTAAAATTATGTCAAATCGGAAACAGGAAGTCTCTAATATCTACAGCATGCATTGAGCAATTGACGTCAAGCTAGGCAGTTATGTTTGTTTTGGTGGGCTGATGACATTGATATGGCTATTGTGACTCATGTCATAGCACCACCGGCTGCCAACAGGAAGTGCGCCACTTTACATTAAAATAGTCAATTTACATTTAGCCAGGTCACTTCAGCCTTGGTCAGAATAATGTAGAGGCATGGCTGATATAAAGTTCAAAATAAATTTGTGCCTATATTGTTGCCTTGGCAACGTGTCAAACTTTAAAACCACGTTCCGGTGTATTTGAGACACTTAACATGCTTGAAATGACATTAAAGTTGGCACACACACAGTGCTCAACTGTTAGATGAGGGAAAACCTTAAACATGGGCATGCTGAGGGGGCTCTGTAGTGCCCCCGTATTTTTGATACTCCTAGAAGATTTATAGGATTGTCACCAGATGTGGCCAATTTTATGCCTTGACATTGAACATGCTAAATTGTGAATGCTAATGGAATTTTTGATATTGTGAATGGTGTTGCTATGGCGATGCAACTGGTACTCCATCTGTATGCTGCTTCTGGAGTGACCTCATTATTCAGTTAAATTTATCTGTTTGGTGCTGTCTGATGCATGTTTTGGTTTACTACAGCTGAACAATCAGGGTATTTTTCGTATTTAGCTGGCCTGGTTAAGCCATAAATTCTAGTTTTTATTGATCTGGCCACAATGTACAATAGTTGTTGTTTTTTTTTATTCTCTCGCTCGTTTCTTCCCATTCTTTATTTCTGCAGCAATCTTTCCAATGTGCATTGTTTCAGAGCAGCTTTTCACAAACATTTCGTAAAAAATGTATGCAAAAATATTTTTCTTTAAGCACCCATTGGGCTTTCTGAAGGAGATTATGGTAGGCAGTGAATAAATGTATAAGCTTTTGGGCTAAATCTTGTGAAAAACCAAAGTTTTACAAGTTACATTAAGTAAACCAATAATTAAATTACCAATTTATTTTACAATAAATTCAGAAACAGTAAATAAGGAAATGTTACAAAATGTCTTGGTACATTTAATTAAATCAAGAAAAAAACATTTATTGCTTAAAATATTTCACATTTCCACTTTTACAAACTATCACTGCTTTGATTAGAATATAACCTGGAGTTTATCATGTGATATTGCTGCAGCTCAACATACTAACAACACTCATCCACTCACACAGACTTTTACACAGCCATAATGTAGACAGGTTAAGTTCAACTCGCAGAGTGTAAATGTAGTCTTACAACAGTCATGGTTCATGTCCTAATCAATGAGTGGATGAATTTTTAGTTGGAACACATCTTCAGAGTTTATCACTCATACAAACAGTCTGATGCTGGGGTGTCCAAACTCTAATCTGGAGAGCAAGTATCCTACAGAGTTTAGTTCCAGCTTGCCTGGAAGTTTATATTCTGCCTAAAGACCTTGATTAACTGGTTCTATTGTTGTGTTTGATTGGGTTTGTAGCTAAACCCTGTAGAACACTGGCCACCCATGAGCAGGATTGGACATCCCTGCTCTGATATTTTGCTTTTCTGAGAAGTTTTTTCTTGTTTAGACATCAGATGCCACATGGTAACGCTGGAGCTGCAGAAATTTGTTTTATTTTGATGAAGAACGTTAATTGGTCTTGTTCATTTGAGGTTAAGTTAACAGCCCCTCTTTGGTATTTCTATGAAATAAATGAAGCATGAGTTGCCATTGGCTAGTAAAATTTTTATTTTACTCAGCATGCTTTTTACAAGAACGATGCAACTAAAAAACTACAAAAAAAAATCAATGCCCTGCATAAGTATTGGGTAAAGGGAAAATTGCTCTGTTTGCTGTGAAGTCAAGCCTTTTATGGTTATAAGACAAATATAAGGGAAAAGTGTGTCCTGTTGCATTTTGTTCACATTAAAAGCAGGGAATGTGTAGTACCATTTCTGTTCATTGCTTCTGCAGTCTGAGTATTGCATTCGGTAAGAACACAAAACCCAAGATGAAGACAAGGGAGCTGACTCTGACAGGAAAGCAGTGAAAAATGTCCAAAACTGTGACTTCTGTACATTTGCCTCATATTCATCCTAATTATAAAAGACTTCCTGACTCTACAGCAAGCAGCAATATTTCCTTACTGTCACAATACTTATGGAAGTTACCGCATATTTGGGCATGGGCATTTTAGTCAATTCTTCCGTTTGATAGGTCTGAGAAACTTGGGGAGTACTTGGGGATGGGGTAGGTATGTCATAATGAAAAGGACTTAAAAGCATGTTAAAGAATATGTGATGAGAGAATAACACTGCTCAATAATTAATTATTAATGTTTTTGGAAAAGAAACATCTTAAAGAAATAGCTATGTGAGGTGGAACTGAAGAGTGAATCAACGCTGGTGAACTGAAGTACTTTCATATAAGATCTAATCAGATTTCCTAGATGCACAATATAAATGTAATTACATTTGAATCTATCTGCATAAAATGCCTAAAAAAACTTCTGTGTTAAACTTATTTTTTGCTCAGCTAGAGGTGAGTGAAATCTAACCAGCCATTGGTTATTTAAAACAATTTCTACTCAGCGTAAAATTTGGTTGCATATGCAAGTGATTTATTCGCACAATTAATAAACCTATGGTGCATGTGTATTGAGAGTGATTTAATCTGCTTGAAAGAATGTTGGGGCCACACTGATGTTGAATTGTAAATATTCAACAAGTAAACAAGCCAAATATGTTCATTCTTGACATTTAGTCGTAGTCACTGTAGTCGTAATCTTGATTATTTTCTACAGCTCAAATGCTGATAGCATGCTGTGATTTGGCATGCAAGTGATCACAATATGTTTGTAAATGTGTGCATCATCATTGTCAGGGTGAGGTGGAGCAAATCGCCATGATGAAGCCCAAAGGTCAGACAGAGCATGATGAAGGGATGCTGGAGTACCTGGAGGACATCATCGGCTCGTGTCGTCTCAAAAAACCCATCAATGTCCTGTGCAGACGTGTGGAGCTGCTGAACGAACTGCGAGGAGAAAAGGTGACCACAGTCCTAAATATAGGTGTAATAATATTTAAACCTGACCCCAAAACTGAAAACTAACGTCAAAGTATTTATGAATGGCATTATGCAAGTATATTCCAAAACAACTCTATAACCCTAGTCTTATATATAAATATATATAAAAATCATCCCTTTGATTGCAGCACACTGTGCTGGGAAACAAGCGTGTATATTATAATAATGTATAGGTTGACATAAGCCTATGGCTTGTTTACTGCAGGTTTTGTAAGGCACTGTTCTTCGTTAAACTGCTTTGAAATGCATATTGCAAAAGAACACTTAACAGAAACCTTGAACTGAGTGAAATAGCTCTTCCTAAAAATGAAGGGATAGTTTTTAATGTCTTTCTAAAATGACTTCTGTAAGTCCACTACCACTACCAAACCTCTGAAAACACCACCACCTGAGTCTATCAGGTTTGTGTTCACCTGGTGAAAGATTACATTTTTATATGCCACATACAGTCACATTATTATAGTTTGCTTTAGTGTTTTGGTGAATGCAGCTGTGTGCCAGTAGTAATTGTGTGTGCGTGTGCACAGCTGAATCGAGTGAAGCTGGTGGAGAAGGAAAAGAGCGCTCTGGAGGGAGAGAAGAACAAGGCTGTAGAGTTCCTCACCTTAGAGAACAACATCTTCAAGAAAAGGAGCTTCCTCTGTCAGTTTTATGTGTAAGACCTGATAAATGAACACCCACGCACACCCACAGTCTGCTGTGAGCAGGGATGTCTAATCTTGCTCCTGTAGGGCTGGTATCCTGCAGAGTTTAGTTCCAACCCTAGTCGAACACTCCTTACCAGCTAGTTAAGGTGTGTATAGTATAATGTATAGTACAACATAGGGCTATGGCTGCTTTACTGGAGGGTTTGTAAGGCACTGCTGTTTGTTAAACTTCTTTGAAATAATACGTATTGCATCAAACACTGTACAAAACATTGAATTTAGTGAAGTAGCTCTTTATTATTATTATTATGAAGCTAAGGTGAATCTAGTGTTGCTAGTGCTATGCTATGAACCCTGCACCCACAGCAAACAATACCCCACTGCTGTTTGAGTCAAAGTTGCTTAAAGGGATATACCCAAATATAAAAACTCTGTCTGTACTGAAATTCATGGAAAAAATGGTGTATGCAGTGAAAATTAAATTTGTGTCTAGTTCTCAAGCTCTCAGTTCAGTTGCAGCAGAAGTACATCTGTTTTCTTAAGCTTCTTGTGAACAGTTTGTTCACCCATCTGTGTGTCACACATAGTTGAGTGTTTTAGTCTTTAAAGTGATACTCCACTGAATGCAAGCTGATACAGACATGTTTGACACATGTGCACTACAACTAGCTTTCCATTAGTGTTACACTTAATCCCAGGCACAAGTGCAGATGCAGACAGTTCACATGCACATTAGATGTGGTACTCTTTAGCGTGAACCGTCAATGATGTCCTGTAAAAGCATTTCTCAAGTGCAATTATTATAAGAACAATCTCTCCAGGTCAAGCTGCTGTGAATTCTACATTTCCTTCAATGTTCACTTACTTGATTTTTTTTTTTCAGGCATGATCTTAAACAATGCATGTCAGACAGAGAATCTGAGAAACAGCAGATACAGGAGGACACCAAAGACTTGAGTGGAAAGCACAACCAGCTGACACAGGAGATGAAGGATAAAAACGAGGAGCTGAAAAGCGTGGAAAAGTGAGACGGCATCTCCTTCCTCTTCAAGCTATGGTGTTATTGTGCAAATCTGCTTATGATCTAAACATTAGATGTTTGTTTGAGCAGCAGATGTCACAGTTGAGGTGCATTGTTGGTGTGGTGGTTGTTTTTCTTTTTCTTAAGGAAACTGACCAAGCTGACCAAGTTCATAGAGAGCCAGAAGGAAAAATTTACTCAGCTAGACTTGCAGGACGTTGAGGTGCGCGAGAAACTCAAACACACCAAAAGCAAAACCAAGAAACTGCAGAAACAGCTGCAGAAAGACAAGGACAAGGTGAGAGTTCACCTTGTGAAGAATCTTGGCTGTTTATCTGGAATGTCTGTCTGTTGTACCTGACTTCACAGTCATACTATTATGTTGTGAAGCTGTTTACAGGGTTAATATCTCTATCAAAGGGTTTTTACCCAGCCATGGCTTGTCTGTATGGGCAGGTTGGGCAGTGTCCCACCAAATCATTAATCCACTTGAAATCATAAACTGGATCAAACCTTAATTGTTAACTCGTAAATGTCTGACATTATTCAACAAATATTTTCAGAGTCTCTAGTAATATAATTCGTAAAGTGAGACAAATATGGATGGAAGTTAAGCGCATGGCTTGGTTGCCTTCTGTAATGTACTGATCGAACTAAGCAGGGGCTGAGCTCAGCTGCTCCCCACATTTTTCCCAATGTAAATCTGTGATGAAAATGGAAATGCGGAGAGCCATATGGGCAGATTTGAGGCTGCCCCTCAAGTTTTTACTCTACGAGAACTTCTGGACAATGCTGTAAGGACCACCCATCAGTTCAACTAGGTGAAGGTATCTCACATGTTCTGTCTTTCTTTAGCACTTAGAAGTTGGATATTTTGTTTAATTGACTCTGTGGCTAATTCCAATCTGACTCCACTTTTAATGAACTTCCTCAGATCTAATAATATTAGCATGTTGCATTATTGTGACTATGATGATGTCAGATGGTAGACAGAAATCTGGAGATCTTGGTTTGTTCTCTCTGCTCCTTTAAACTACAAGTCCCCAGTATGATCTTATCCTGACATACTTGTATACTGATTTACTAGACTCCTTCAAATCTACCAGTAATAAAGAAGAACTTCAAATATATCATGAATAACTATTTATTATGCCAGGCAGGTTAAAACATAAATTAAAAGCAATAAAAGACAGGATATGAATTTGAATTTAATGAATAAATGATTAACAGAATGCAAATGTTTAAGATACAGAGTCCTGGCAAATGAGACACACAGCAATGGTGTGGGAAGTTCTGGTTACAGAGTGATTCCCTGAGGCTTTTGCCTAGCCACCTTTATATGCACAGATAAAGGCAGTCATAAGTTTTGTGACCAATTCAGAATTTGGTCAGGTAAGCTTCTGTGGCCTGAAGGGGCATCCTGCATGTTAAAACAACATGATCCAAGTCTCCTGGAAAGGACACTCATGATTTTTAGTTTTTAAAATCTTAGTACACTATATCCCAAAATAATAAAAAGACCTTTATACCTATCACACCATAACCTGTTAAATGCAACCATATATGTTGCACATGTACATTCAGTGAGTTCCATTGATCTGAACCTAAAGGGAGGAAGGAGATTGAGAGGAAAGGTAGGAAGGCAGAGGTAAAACTGAGGACACATTCTGGGTATCCATATATTTGAATCCATATATTTGGTAAACGGCACCAGAGAGGGTTTTTTTTCCACAAGTGATGCATTCCGGCAAATGAATCCAGTGCTGATCACTAAACCAGCTGCCTTACAATGCTATATCAATCCACATCAGCAAAGTCCATATCAGTCGGTGTGAGTGCGTCAGTTCAGCAGGTTCACAGCAAGTTGTAAACATGAGTGGTACAAATTCAAGTAATATGTCTTAAAGTATAAATTGTTTAGTTTAAATGCTGCATTTGTGATTTGCTTGTGAAAAGATTACAATAGGCCTTTATGAAATGTCTACAATTGCAAAAGATAAAAACAACCAATAGAAAAATTTAAAAAATGTAAATAGTTTGTACTTTTGTTAAATAACCCAGTTCAAAATGCAGTTCCTTTGTCTGAGTTTTTACATAACTTACGTAATTTAACTTTACGTAATTTTCTAAATCAATAATCACAATAATACTACTAATGTGTTCTCCAAGATAAAATTCTATATGTGATTATAGAGCTTGTCATTCAACATCAGAGTGCCAGCCTCAGGCTAAATTACAGAAGGACACAAGACCTCTTCCAAAACAGTTCAGAATGTTTAGTTATTTAAATGTAAAACTTACTCCACTTGCAGTTAATAGGTTTATCATATAGCCTATGATATGACCCAGAATTCACCCCACGTAAATTTATACTCAGGAGCCACTACTAGGTACACCACTGTTTTATTCCAAATTAAAATATTATTGGATTTGGCCAGTTTAGTTTGATTGTAGTTATGAGACCTCTTGTGTAGTATAGTTTATAACGGTCCCTTCATTCAATAACAGTGTGTTTCCAAAGCTTTTACCATAAGTTAAATTAAGTTAAATGTTTTTAACTCGGCACAACATTCTAAAAACGGTCCAAATCAGACATTCAGAACATGTATTCGGAAAACAAAATACAAGTAATATTTTTATTTATATATATATTTATATTTGTGACCTGTGTCTTTTGTGAAAGATATACAAATGCAAAAATAGAGGAGTCCTTTACTGGGGATGAAGTTTTGATCACTTGCACACAAACAGTTCCACAACTCTAATGTTAAAAGATCAAGAACAGTATGATTCTGTATGATTAAGTACACACGATGTCTTAATACATTTTAAATTAAACCTGAATAAAAGGTCATTAGTTATTTTTGTCAGGTACTGATAGAACCACAGGCAGGTTCTCACGTCTGGGAAGCGCCACGGGTTTTCATCGGGGGAGTGTGAAGAGTGTTGTGTCATTACCTCTGGAGAATATTGCGTGTTATCACCTCTCAAGAGTGTCGTGCATTGTCACATCTGGAGAGTGTCCTAAGCTTTGTTTGGTGTAATTGTGCAGCTGGAGGAGGTCAGGAGTGTTCCTGCGAGCAGTGAGATGATAATCACTGAGGCCTCTGCTCATAAGGATGAGCTAGAGAAGAAGAAGCTGGTGGAGGAGCAGAAGTTGGCTCAGGTTATGGAGAGTCTGAAGGAGGAGACCAGTGGTCTGCAGGAGGAGAAGGAGGTGATCACACAAACACATCTTAAACACCTCTGCTGTGGCTCCACTACTGGAGTTTGAATTTGGACAGATAATGAACACATCTCGATCTTCTGCAGAAAAAAGAGCAGGAGCTTCTGGAGCTGAGCAAGACAGTGAACGAGACGCGTTCACTGATGGATGTGGCTCAGTCTGAGCTGGACATCTACCTAAGTCAGCACAACACGGCTGTGAGTCAGCTCAACCAGGCCAGAGATGCCCTGCAGGACGCTGTGGAGACGCTCCGTGAAAGACGAGCTGCCATCAAAGATCTCCACATCAAAATCCCCCAGTGTGAGCAACAACTGCAGAAGGTATGTGTAAAGTAGATGATAGTTCAGATGCTTGCTTTCCAAGATAAATCCAAGATAAAGATAAATAGTGTATGAGCTCTGAATAAGATGTATGAGGTGCGGAGTGAGTTTAAGTACATTAGTTGAAATGATCAAACATTTAAATAACATGAGGCAGGATTATTCAAAGCTTTGTGAATAATCAATGTTGCAGTTCTGAGTGTTACTCTGGGTCAATGAGGAATAACTCATCAATTTAACTTAAAACAATGCTACTACTGTCAGATCTAGAGGACAAGATTAACAAATATCAGGACTGAGAAAGAAAAAAGGTTCAAAAAGTGCTTCAATTTTGGAAAGTGCTTGATATTGCATTGATTTTATCTGAATAATGAATATTGAAATAAAGATGAAACTCAAGTCTAGGGTGATGCCTAACATGAGCAACAGGTCTGTCTTTAAACTAGGGTGGGTCAGAGCAGCATATCAGAAGTTATAAACATGAGAAACAGACACACATTACAGAGGGCTGCAAGATTAAGACAAAAATCATTATTGTTGATAATGTCATCATGATTATTAATGTCAATTAATAGAACACATTAGAAAACATTTTGCACTCATGTTCTTATAGACTACACAGAATAAGCAAGCACAGAACCGTTTGTAAATTATTTTATTGGTCTGTTACACATTAGTAAATCAGGATTTGTCTTTGCTTTTCTTTCTAGCATGACAAAGTTTCAAACTACAAATAAAGAGCAAAGAAAGTTGAAACGGTCACTGAAACGGTCAATGACCGTTTCATTGATAATTTCTGCAATTAATAATTTCTGCAATTAATTAAACTCTTAACATCATATCTGTCCTTTGTTTATAATGACAGCATTCGTGAGAGCGCAGGCCTCTTAAATGCATTTTAACAACTTATTTTCAGCGGAGGAAAAAGAAATGGCTGACATCCTTTTAGGCCTTTTATGTTTTTCTCCACGGCTAGGACAGCTCAGGACGTGCGCTGCCATGTGCGTACACTTAAACAGAAAAGATGCTGCACTTCCTTTCTGTTGTGTGCTTCCATTGTTTTGGAATATCACTAATTTTGTGAATGTGTTGTGTGGCCAGGATGTGCCGTGCTCCTGACTGGGTGGGCCTGGGTGATTTATGCATCCAAGTTGCATATAGCTGTGCATGAGCACAGAACATAAGCAGTAATGCTTATGCCTTTTTGATAAAATGTGTATTTAGGTGTAGGTGTACGGGTTTATCTGTATTTATGAGGGTGGCTGTACAAAGTTCCCTGCACGTGCGAGTCTAAGCTGTCAATCATCTCTGACGCATGCGCAAACACTTCAGTTCAGCAGCTCTATGTTATGAAGTTTGCATTGTCTCCTGGTTTTTCTCTGTTTATACAGTTAAAGTCTAGTTTTCTTTGGCGTTGCTGTGCGTTTCTACCAAAGTTAGTTATATAATTTATCAGCAATATAAATGTTTCAGAGTGTGTTAACATGCCATTTGTTTTATTATACAGTGTAAAACATTTCCATAATACACATAAATGACTGCAATAATCACAAATGTGATGGATCAACAATTATTATAGGGAACAGAGTGTTTGTACATTTGTATGAATGTTATTTTCATTATCTGTCTTGGAGAAAGTTGTTTAATTCTTAATTGTATATGTGCATGTATAAAGAGGGCATGAGAGTGTTGAGCTTTTATGCAAATATAACCTTACACCACCAGCCACCTGGCTGCCGCCTCACTTTTATAGTGAATGATCATGAAAACCAACATTTTACTGGTCCTCACTAAATATAAAGACTTAAAAATCAGCCAAATCAGGTTTTCCTTAAATCTAATGTCATGCACGTGATTCTGTGATGGTTTGGTTTAGGAGGAGGGTAAGGGTTGGGGATAGAAAATATCATTAACCTGATATAACAATAACAAAAGTCTAAGGAATAACCTCACTAGTAAGTGTGTCTATGTGTTTCAGGATGAGCAGGAACTGGAGCAGATCTGTGAACAGGACAGACAGAAGCGAGTGTTGGTGGGTGACCTGAGGCAGAAGGTGGCTGAAGCTAAAAGCTCTCTTTCCTCAAACTGTAGCCGAAATAAAGTCCTGGACACCCTGATGCAGCAGAAACGCTCAGGAAAGATCCCAGGCATCTTAGGCCGGCTGGTATAATCACACACTTATTGCAGAGACACCACACCCTCACAAACTGACATCATGCACACAAGCGACAGAGGTTCACTGCATCATGTTTTTGTATCAGGGTGATTTGGGAGCCATCAATGAGAAATATGACATTGCCATCTCCTCCAGCTGTGGCTCTCTTGATAATATTTTGGTGGACACCATTGACACGGCACAGAGATGCGTCACCTTCCTGAAGACCCAGAACATCGGTGTGGCCACATTCATTGGCCTGGACAAGGTGAGTTTTTTTTGGGGGGGGAATTCTAACAAGTACATAGTATTTAAAGACACCTCACTGAGTGTAATGGTGTATGTTGTTTAGATGAAGGTGTGGGAGCAGAACATGGTCTCCATCTCTACTCCAGAGAATCTCCCTCGTCTCTTTGACATGGTCCGAGTGAAGGATGTGGCCGTGCGTCCCGCCTTCTACTTTGCCCTCAGAGACACACTGGTGGCTGAAAACCTGGAACAGGCAACACGTGTCGCCTTCCAAAAGGACAAACGCTGGAGGGTGGTGACGCTGCAGGGCCAGATCATTGAGCAGGCCGGTGGGCACGAGTGAGTGTGAGTGGTTGTGTGTGTGATGTCCAGAGCCAGTTCTCTATAACACTGCTGTAATCTTTCAGGTACGATGACTGGAGGAGGAGGACGAGTGATGAGGGGCAGGATGGGTTCTTCAGTCTGTGGTGATGTCACTCAGGAGCAGGTCAGGATGAGTTTAACCCTTCCAGTGTTGTTTTTAAATTGGAAAGAACAGAAAATGTACAGATAAATAGCAACTTATGTGTTTGTTCCTCACACACACTATAAGCACTAAATGGATATAAAATGAAGCTGTTTATGATTTGAAATATAGTAAATGTTTTGGAATAAAATAATTTTATGAACATAAAATGGTATGAATTTCTTATGAGTGAAAGTGTCAATGGCACGTGTGAGCAAATGAAGACAGAATTTTTATTTTTTGGTGAACTGTTTTTAAATATTTTACATTTGTGTCAGTCTATAGCTGGATGTAGGGTGAGATTAACATATGGCTGCACAATATTCCTAAAATTAGATATCTCAATATCTTTTCAAGTTTTGATGGTAATCAATACATATCACTGTTGCTTGTGCTCTAGTTTTTTTTTACCAGAATTTTTTTTTTAATTTTTTACCAATTTAAACCATGATTTTAATAGAAAATTGGTTGGACATGGTTTAGTGATTCTCATCTGGCGTTTGACTGGCTTAATATTCAGTATATTGCCCAGCTCTAGATGAGTGTGTGTGTGCGCACAGGTGGATAAAATGGAGAGCGCTTTGAATAAGGAGATGATGCAGCTGCAGGACTGGCAGCTCAGGAAACATCAGCTGGAGGAGAAGGTGCTGAAGGCCAGATGTGACCTGAGAGACATGAAGAACACACTGGAGAAATACACCTCCACCATCCAGGTCAGACAGCATCCTTCACTCAGACAACAGCAGCCAGAGTGTGAGGACTTAAATTAACTAATGGTGAATGCTTGTTTCTAGAGTCTGACTGAGCAGGAGTTTCACCTGAAGACTCAGATTAAAGATCTGGAGGCAAACGTCATCTCGGCTGCTCCTGACAAAGTTAAACAAAAGCAGATGGAGAAATCTCTGGAGGCCTTCAAGAAAGGTATAGTAGACAGGAGAAGGCCGAATGCTGAAATGATTCACTGTCATGGCTACTCACTGCTCTTGTTTTGTTTGTGTCTTGAAGACTATGAAGCAGCGTCAAGTAAGGCAGGGAAGGTGGAGGCTGAGGTGAAACGTCTGCACAAGCTCATAGTGGACATCAACAGTCACAAGATGAAGGCCCAGCAGGACAAACTAGACCAGATAAACACCAAGCTAGATGAATGTTCCTCAGCCATCACCAAAGCCCAGGTGGCCATCAAGACTGCTGGACGGTCAGTTTATCGGCCAGTAACCATCTTCAAATACATCTTGTCGTCTTTCACTCATTAAACTTTCTTCTGTATTCAGTGGTGTTCAGGTGGCCAGCACTATTATTATTGTATATAGTTAGTGGTGTGTTTAAATCAGTATTTCCTCAAATCATTGACCTTGTCAGGGAGTGGTCTGCTCTTACTTAGTTATTTTCACCTGGCAAACTGTTAAACGGGTGAGAAAGTCCAGTGGACTGGCACTGAAGAAGGGCTCTGATGGGTAATCACTTCAGACAATATTATTGTTAGCAACTATCTGACAACATGCTATAAAACTAGATGGCGATGCCCTGGGCTGCATTTCTCAAATGCATTTTGAGCTAAGTTGATGACAGAGACCATTGGTACCTGGTTCTATGATATACTTAGGCTTATGATGCTTATGAGAAACGCAGCGCTGGATAATAGATTCGGAACATGCCGGCCGTGTGTTTATTACAGAAAAATACCACTCATAATTTTAGAAGATGTAGAGGTGGATGTTTTGTTTTGGTGTCACAGTAATCTGAAGAAGTCTGAGGAGAGTGTCTCTCAGCTGGAGAAGGAGATCAATGAGAATGAGACTCTGATAGAGCAGCTAACAGAGCAACTGAAGACACTGGAGGAGCAGGCAGGAGAGATCATGCAGATATACCAGCAGGCTGAGGTACTTCCTTTGTCAAGCCTCTTTCAAGACAGAAAGCTTGTGTAGAAGAGTGTGTAAACTGTGTGTTGTATAGGAGGCTCTGCCTGAGGTTCAGGAGCAGCACCGTGAAATCCTGCAGGAAATCAAGTCTCTTCAGGAACAGGAACACGTCCTGCAGAAAGAGTCTCTGAACGTTCGGCTGAAGGTGGAACATATCGACGCCACTATCACTGAGTGCCACAAAAAGATCAAACACTGGGAGAAAGAGGTTCAGATTTACACTTCAGCACTTTGTCACACAGACATTTTAGTATTGTCTCTGTAATTTCAGCAGTTAAAACTGCACTAGATTTGGTAGGTTTAATTCTTTATGTAAACCACTTCAAGCTGTCCATTTAAATGAATCAAACAATGATTCAGTGAATTGCATCATCACTCATGTATATCACAGTGTTCACGGAAGTCTTCGCTTTTAAAAAAAGAATATAGAGGGAGCATGAATGATTCTTAGGACTTATTTTGATAATAGATTGATCTTTATTCCTGCGGTTACTCTAGTGTTTCTCAAAGCAGTGAGTAAATTTGAATGTTAAAAAAAACTTGACACCTAGTGCTCATCTCTAATTTATGTAACCACCATTTATGTTTTTGCTTTGTTTTTCATAATTTATTCAGTTCCTGTACATTATCTGTACTCTGAATGCTGAAAACCTTGAGATTTAACATCCAAGGATCATTATGATATGGAGGTTTTTCACTGAGGTGTATTTTTAGGGCCCAAGCAAGCAGGGTGCAATTTATGTACTTTTTTTTTAGTCCTATGATTAAAAAGGTCGAATTTGAGTTCCCTGTTTAATAACCTTTGGGTGTAATTGTCAACATTGTGAGTGGAGGAGCAAGTGGATCTGAAATGTATTCTCTTAAGCCTGTTGCACAATGTCGTAGAGGATTAATCCTAAACAAACAGGGTGCTGCTTCTCTGCGTCTAAATGACTGTGGGTGATGTAAAAGCAGCTGTTATCTTGCTCTGGGGCAGGTCATATAAAAATGAATCTACCCTGTGACGTCAAAATCCAGCCATTCTGCGTTAGTTTTTTTCCAAAGGTTGATTACATAAATGTTTTCGTTTTGATAAGGAGGACTTTTAAGCTATGAAACTTGTAGTATATATTAATGATACCAAGACCTCCCATGTGTCAAAAGATAACAGGAAAATTTTAATACCTCATGTCATGACCCCTTTAATACGTTATAGTTGATATAATAAAATGCACAAAGCAGATTTTTGGAGACTTTTACTGAAAACAGAAGGGCTAAACATCAGAAAGAATAAAATCAAGCAGCTAGTTTAAACAACACTAAAGTTGAAAAACATGGTGGATTACATTAGAATTTCAGTTCAATTTAATTTTATTTATATAGCACTTTTTATAATGTTACATTGCTTTAAAGCAGCTTTACATATAATGGCAAATAAAACAGAAAGGATGTCAAACGTTCAACAGAGAATACATGGTTATATTGCAAATAATGTGAGATGTATATTAATACTACTAATTAGAGATTCTAGGTTTGTAGTTGGTTTATGAATAAAGGGTTGACTGAACCTATAAAAACAACACATTTGAACCTGTCATTACGCGCAAAGGCTCGTTCCTCTCAGTGGTCTATGACGGTATTGTATTTAGACTGTCTGTTTAAACAGTATGTATGTCTGAGACTGTGACTTGTAGTCAATTAACATGATAGGTGATGGGTATCATATTACGCCAGATATGCCATTCCAGCTTATATGGAGATGTTACATAGAAAGATAACATCTTATGGGATGGGTATAAGGGATTTGCAATAGTATCATACAATACACACAATAAAAATACCTGAAATTTACACAATGAAAGAGAATATGAGAGAATTGAGACAAAGAAATAAAATGGTCCTTAGGACTATAATTATATAATTTCGTTAGAAGCAGTTTTAGAAATTTACAAGTCTCTCAGTAGCAAGCCAACAGATTATCAGAGAAAGTTAAATCAGTTTTTTTCAGTAAATTAATCAGTCTGATGTCTGTTTAGCATTGAAATGTGGTTTCTCCAATGTTCAGTGAGGTATTGACAGCACCTCCTCAACTGCTCTGCCACTATCAAAGATGCCGTGAGGCTTCAGTTTAAAAACATTGTCATCTCTTAAAGCAAGTACAACTACATATTGAAATATTTTTCAGCCTTTAAACAATTTACTGAAGGGGTTTTTTTTCACCCTCCTGTAGTGTCCATGTTGTTTTTAATCGGTATTTGCTGTGAATGTTCTCAGGCTAGTAAGATCACACTGCACTCCATTGATAGTGCACCTGAAGAAGAGCTGCCCACACTGAACCCAGATCAACTGCAGGACATCAGCCCAGACCTTATTAAGAATGAGATTGCCCTGCTGGAGGAACGCTGTGCCAACATGAAACCAAACCTGGGTGCCGTTGCAGAGTTCAAAAAGAAGGTACATACACCTGTTCACCTGTCAGATGATGAAGGTACACACACACATCTCCACATTTAAAATGCCCAAAGAATGAGCAGTATCTACTAATAACGGATTAATTAACCATTTTTAAAACGAGACAGACAGAAACAAGGTTCTCACAGGACTTTCTATCCAAAATATTTTCTTTAACATGGCTACCATAAGTACCAAATGGCTTTTAAACAATAGATACTGTTAATTTCTTGTTGGAAGCCTCACAACAGGCAGGAGATATGGACCATCCTGCGTATTGATCATTTGATCAGACAGTGAACCATTTCAATGCAGGGAATATGGTAATAAAGATGTAATAATAAGATCTCCCTCAGTATTTTCTTAACCTATAAAAAGCGTAGGTTTTTCCACTATTTGTACTGTAATATTATACCCATTTATGATGGCATGGCTGTGTATCATGGGGGGTGTGCCACATGATAAGAGAGTGGTCTGGGGGGGGTTCTGATGGAAGTCCTTAAAGGACTAAGAAGATGGAATTGTAAAAGAGGACCTGAAAGACGAGAGCCAAGAGATAGAAAGGAAAGAGGCCAAGTGTGTCAAACACTAAAGAGGTGTGTCATCCAATCAGAGCCTGTCCTCTTGGAGGGAACTCTCTTTGTCTTCCAATATTTAATTTTGCATATGGAATTTCCATTATGCATTCTCAAGTGAATGTATACACAAGTAAAAATCGTTTTGGGTCCCTTAACATGCTCAAATGTGCCACATACATGAGTCGATGGCCATTTAAGCAAGTTATTTATATCTTGTTGTAGTGTCAGTGGGAATTATAAGATTACATTTCTAAATGTTCTTTTTGCCATTAATTGTAATAATCCAGTGACATTTTTGTATGCACAAGGAGTCTGACAACAGCCAGTGCTCCACAGAGAGATCTGTTCTCACAATCATCAAGTCTGTTTAAATTATGAACCAACAGAATAAACTGAGACAGACTAAATCCACAAGAATTGTGGCAGCGTCTCCAAGACGCATAAAGAAACCTGTCTGAAAAGCTATGTGCTTGTTTACCAAGGACAAAAGAGGTTTTAACCAAAGGGTGTTCACACAAAATATTTGATTTAGTTATTAGAAGTTAATTGATAAATAATCTATTTATGATATTTTATTTGAAAGCATCCCCACTTTACAGCATTTTTAAACAAGCGGTTAAAAACTTTTCATAGCATTGTAGATTTACAGGCAGGTTTCTTCAAGCGTCTTGGAGATGCTGCCACAGTTCTTCTGGATTTAGTCTCAATTTTTTCCGTTTGGTTCATAATGTCAACACAGACAGACTCATTGATTGTGAGATGCAGTCCAAGGTGTGATGATGGTATGACATTATCTTAAAAAACATGGCTGCTATCGGCCAATGAAGGTTAAGCACTTATTAGATAAGGTTAACAAAGACCAAACGGAAGGCACTGTTGACCCCAATGTTCTATAAGAATTAATGAAATCAGCCACCAGGGGGTGCTATACCTTTTTCTTTTGCGGTGGGTTAAGGAAATATTGGCGTCTTTTTCCTTGTTCAAGGTTTTAAGGGCCTTTGGGTCCCTTCTCAAAAAGTACTGAAGTGTGGCACACACATTAGAGTCGATGGCCATTAGAGCTGGGCAGAGGCTGGCACATGGGTGGGGCAGGGGGACTCGGTGGGCACAAAAAGATGGTGCATATGTTATACATGCACTCACCTGTATGAAACTTCTTATGTGTATTGGTCATGTCAACTCAAACAACTTTTGCACTGGCACCCCTTAGTTCCACCCCAACAGGAAGTTGGCCGTTTTGGATTTTTTAAAAAGTGCATACTGTAAACTTTTAAACACTCCTAGAGATCTTATGTGATTGCCACCAAACTTGGTGAGCATCATGCCAAGACATTGAAGATTCAGAATTAAGGGATTTTTTTATATATATCTCCAATGGTTTTAACATGGCAAGGCGATAAATTATGATGAGAAATCTCTAATATCTACAGCACATGTTTATTGTGGTGGGCTGATGACATTAATGACAATTGTGAGTCAGTTATAGCGCCACCAACTGGCAGAAGAAAGTATTTCACTTAAACCATCATTTAAAAGTCAAAAACTAAATTATTGTGAAGGTAGGCCTAATTAGCATGCTTAAATTTGTAACTTGTCAACAATTTGAATTATTTACAAACCAGTTGTATTAAATACATTTGAGTATGTAAATTGGTTCAAAAGAATCATTAGTTTATTCATCCTTCAAGGAAGCATATCACACAAGTTTTGTTAATTTATTGCATTGTTTACTTGAAATAGTATTTCTCTGTGCATTCAATTCAGACATTAAGTGCCACATCTCGCCGAAAAACCTTGCATCAAAATAAAAAAAAATTTTCCATTTTTTTACTGCTTGAAATGTAGCCTGGGCATGTCTGACAAAATGTTTAATTTAGGGATATAATAAAGTGATCTGGAAATGGTTTTTGTAAGATTCACCCGAAGACATCTCCTCATTTAAAATGCCCAAAGAATGAGCAGTATCTGCTAATAACGGATTAATTAACCATTTTTAAAACGAGACAAAGTCCTGTGAGAACCTTGTTTCTGTCTATCCAAAATATTTTCTTTAACATGGCTACCATAAGTACCAAATGGCTTTTAAACAATAGATACTGTTAAAATTTCTTGTTGGAAGCCTCACAACAGGCAGGAGATATGGACCATCCTGCGTATTGATCATTTGATCAGCCAGTGAACCATTTCAATGCTGGGAATATGGTAATAAAGATGTAATAAGATGTGTCTGCCTTGTTTCACCTGCTGATTCTCCTCACAAAGTCACTCGTGATTATCCTCACAAAGTCACTCACTGCAAAGTAATTTCTAATATGATGTCACGTTTATTTAGGAAATCTTTTTAAGTAATTACTCTTGCATCTAGGCATGCCCAATCAACTAAACATTAAATATAGCTATTATAGCTCTCGTAATGAAATTTCTGAGAAAAATCTGAGCCTTCTCTTACCCTAAGTTTCTGCAGCACTCTGATGGTACAGCACTCATAACTCTGATGGTACAGCACAACCACAGTAGCATGATGGCACAACTACACAAGACAGCGAGTGTAGCAATTGTTCATCTTTCCTGTAAAACTTTTGTCATGAAATTTGGCGAATATCGTCACCTTATTTTCTATGCAGGGAAAACCCTGATAACGTTAGGGTCCTCTCAGTCTTGTATATACTGCTGTTCTGTACTAATGCAACATTTATTCAACAAATTACAATAAACAGTCATTAGAGTGTATCAACATTTTAACTGTGAGTTTTAAATCTGTGTCTGATGTATCCTGCTTTGTACAGTTTAGTATTGTCTAAACAAACAGCACGAGTCATCAGTGATATTTAGATTTCACCTCTAGATAATGACATTAGAGACTTCCCAACTGCAACTGGGAAACACTGTTTTCCAGTGAATTGTCACTGTCACAATTCACAGTGTGAATTGTCAATAACCCATAGTTCCAGAAATCAGTTGTCTGTGCTGATTTATCATCAAACAATGTATCAGTCAACCTCTGTTCTTAGTAATTTACTGTTTTGTATAAAAGGCCATAAAATACATGTGTGTAGGAGGAGTTGTATCTGCAGAGGGTGACGGAGCTGGATGACATCACCACACAGAGGGACAATTTTAAGAGAGGCTGCGAAGATCTGCGCAAACAGAGACTGCATGAGTTCATGGCTGGATTTAACATCATCACCAATAAACTGAAGGAGAATTATCAGATGCTCACGCTGGGAGGAGATGCTGAACTAGAGCTGGTGGACAGCCTTGATCCCTTCTCTGAGGGCATCATGTTCAGTGTGTGTGTGTGTGTGTGTGTGTGTGTGTGTGTGTGTGTGTGTGTGTGTGTGTGTGTGTGTGTGTGTGTGTGTGTGTGTGTGTGTGTGAAACTTATGAAAATGATCACTTATAGTCACTTATGTGACTTATTAAAAGAACACAGCATATTGTTATTGGTTTGAACATAAGTAAAATGAAGAATTTCTGCATATAGAATTCTAAATTATAGCAATTCAACACATTCCTAAACCCTGGGTTCGTATTTGAATATTTGTGGTGTCAACAGTCATGATTGGATACAGCACAGACGCTTTAAATAAAAACTTGTATTGTGCTTCGCTTGTCACTGGAAAAAAGTCGGCAGGTAATTGCCGACTAATTTTTTTTAAATTCCCATTCAAAAATTTTCTGTCACCATTTGACTTTTTTTTTTTAATTTTTCTCATGAAACAACTGTTTTCATCGCATGCAGGTTGCTGTAACTACAATGTTTGTGACATGAGGCACACAATTGGCACTGCAGTGCTGGGTTAACACTACAAAAGGGATGCTAAACCCAGTTCTAAATTACAAGTGTGAAATATTACTCGGGGTTAAGTGCAGTGTGAAAAGCTCCAGTTATTAGGCTATAGAACTGTTAAGACCAAATTTTGTTAACAGGGTTAAAAAGAAATGCAACCCTCATCCATATGTTTTTTAAAATGTCCCCTTTGACATCTCGAGGTTGATAATCAATCTGAAGTTGTACTGTTGTACATTTTGTATTTCTTGTATTTTTTAATTTTGTGTCTGGCATCAGTGTACGTCCTCCAAAGAAAAGTTGGAAGAAGATCTATAACCTATCTGGAGGAGAGAAGACACTAAGCTCGCTGGCTCTGGTGTTTGCTCTGCATCACTTCAAGCCCACACCACTGTACTTCATGGATGAGATTGATGCTGCACTCGACTTCAAGAATGTTTCCATTGTGGCTTGTTATATATACGTGAGTCCAGCTGTCACGCATCTGAGACAGTCCCATCAGGACAGTGTGTGAAATCACGAGGCAGAGCAAATGCAGTGTTCTACATTTCTGATTACAATTCATTACAAATATACATTATAAAATTACCTTTTTAATTAAAATTACCTTTTTAATTTTTTTTTTTTTTTTTTTTTTAAAAAAAAAAATATTCTGATTCTCATATTTATATTCTGATTCTCATATTCTCATATTCTGATTCTCATATTTATATTCTGATTCTCATATTCTCATATTCTGATTCTCATACTTATTCTGATTCTCATATTTTTTCCTCTACTAAACGATTCCAGGAACAAACCAAGAATGCTCAGTTCATCATCATCTCCCTGAGGAACAACATGTTTGAGATGGCCGATCGCCTCATTGGCATCTACAAGACACATAACACCACCAAGAATGTGGCCATCAACCCCAAAACTATTGTGCTGAGAGAAATTGAAACTGCAACTTCATGACGGGAGTTCAATCATCCATAGATGTTCTTTTCAGGTCTATGCCCTTTATGCATTCATGCTTTCCCTGTTTTATACCTTTTTAAATAGTTCAGTTTATTCACTCTAGCAGAAATGATGCATTAGTGATAATATCTGCATGTTTTAAATACACTGCAGTCATTTTTTTTCAATGAAACTGCTTGGTTTATTAATAAAATTGGGCTTTGTAAATTGTCAACTTTTTTTTTGTTATTTGAAATTTTTTGACAGTTTAGTTAAATAAGACCAATGTTGCTCAACAATTCATAGTTTAATATAAATGTTAATGAGCCAAATTTGTGTGAACTCAGCAGTTGTGTAGTAGATCAAAGAGCCTTTAAAAATAAAGCTGATCATTAAAAATATACTATGATTTAAAAGGTGAAGTATTTTCCACAATATGAAACAAGCTTTGTTGCAAACTAAGCCACCCAACTGGGCAACCATACCACTGGCTCAGTGAATGGTTTGGTGTACAGGCACATTTCTGACCCAAACAATTTCCAGGAAGTGGAAGTTGGGAATACATTTTTATACTTCCATTTGATGTCACTAGTGGTGTAGAAACTAAACTAGTTGATGTTAATGTGTTTAAAACTGCAATGTAATCCATAACTTTTTAGTTAAAAATTTAACAAAATCAGTTATATAAACAAAAAGATCAGGCTACTAAATCACATGTTGCTGGAATACTGAAGTATTTTTAGCTCGCTCTTACAGCAGTTTGGAATTTACATTTCTCATCCATGTAAAGAAAACAACTGCAGATAACTAGCAATTTTGTTTCAAACAGAAATGGTAATAGAAAGGCAAACGATATGGACTACAGCATTAAGCAGGTCCCAAATATCTCCCATGAGAGCTGTGTGCATATGAGAAGACATCACAGCCAATGATTTCTACAGTACAGAAATGATTAGACTGTTTTATAAAAAATTTCTTAGGCTAAATTAACCTGGCAAACCTTTTCATTTGGACCGTACCTGACTGCAAAAAATTACATTAAAAAAAAATTAAAAGCCTAATGTTTTACCATGAAACACTTCCTGTTTTTTTAAAGTCATTAAAATTTTCTATCTTACTGTTGTCTGATAGAACAGAGAACCTAATACTGGTTCCAGTCAATTCAATTTTATTTATATAGTACTTTTTACAATGTTGCACAAAATGCAAAGCAAGTTTACAAACACCGAATACATGATTGCATGTGTGAGATGCATGTTAAAACTATTTAGGGATACTAGGTTTGTATCCTGAATCACTAAGTAGGATTGTGAGAATCTGGATGAGCAGCAGCGATGCAGCAAGGTTGAAGACCGCCGAAAACTGTCCAACAGGAAACTAACGTTTTGACACTGAAGCGTTTCAAAACATCTATGCGTTGGGTTCTCAGCACAAAGTGTGATTCAGAACACTTATGTCACATGCCTATGGGTTAATGAAGCTTCGGTGTGTTTCACAAGTGTTTTGACAGCTGGCATATATCTGCTGAACCTGCAGTTGATTGACAGTGTCAAGAACAAACCACACAATTGCATGTTTCACCCTAATTCAAAGATTAAAATTGTCCTTTATCCTTGTTATATTCCCTGACTCCCCATGCATGACTGATTGTCGGTTCAAGCCCTGCCTGGGCAGATACACTTCAACAGTAAAGCATTTCTTATTTTCAATAAAATCTTGACATGTAACAAATGTGAGACATTGTGGCTTTATTCACAATAAGGAGCCTACAGGTTATAAAACCAAGCTTGTATTTGTCAGACAGCTGTTGCTTTAACTGTTTCAATGTTTCACGAAGCCTTGCTCTGCCCACCACTACCGAAAACACCATAACATAACTGTGCTCTTTAGGAAATGCTTATGACATGATAATTGGAAAATCTCTGAGCTCTCAAACAGATGTAAGAGTTCAGTGCTCCTCAAAAAACATCTGCTTGTGGTGTAATGTGAAAGCAGGGTATCTTTGGTAGTGCTGTCTTGATGAATGCATTCACACATTCCCTCAACAAATGAGGGTCACTCAATGAGAGGGTTGTATGCACACACCAGCTGCGTACTTGCACCGTCAAGAACTGCTTGCTTTTCTGGGCCAGGATAATATCAAGGCCCTGAAAAAATGCAATACAAACTCATGGTCCTTCTGAACAAGCTCCTTTGTGGAGCTAAACAAGCTCATTGTGGGCAACAACAGGGGTTTGCGACTTAAAACATCTTTCTGAAAATTTGCAGGTCAGAAAAAAAGGAGAGCAAAATTAATTTTTCAAATAGTGTTACTGGCCAGTGATTAGGCAACTTCACTGTGTGTGTGTGTTTTAAATTATTACATTGATTACTTAACCCATACTGATACTGATAAAATTGCTACAGATAATAAACCCACACTGAATTCAAATTCACTGATTCTTGGTACGTTTATTGCATTCTTTAACAGTTGACTTTAACATTTTTAATATTTTATCTAGCTGTAATAATACATAACCTGATAAATGGCTATTTACAGTCCTGCATTACAAAGTTTAATTTTTCAGTTTGTTTGCATGTGTATACATGTGTATATGTGTGTAATATAATTTATTAGACACCAGGCACATCTCATTCTGCTTAATTCTGATTGTCGAACAAAAGTATAGAAAACAGTTTTTGGTCATTACTATCTTCCTGTAATATGACCAGCTGGATGGCAAAAACAGTGCTAGCAGAACCTTAAAAAGTGGAATCAACTAAAAACATCTGACCATGCCAAGAAAGTTAAAACTTTTGAGTGAGGAAAAGAAGGGTTTACTTTTGGTTTTAGTAGCAGAGGGATACAGTGAGCATCAGGTTGCTTTCATCCTTAAAATTCGGTTCATAAGAACCGAAGTTCAAGCTGCAAACATTGAAGGGAACAACAAATATACAGACCAGTAGAGGGCGAAAACAACACACTGAACGAGATGACCGCCAAATCATTTGAATGTCAAAAACCATAGGACGACATCAAGTGACCTACAGAAAGAATGGCAAATGGCAGCTGGGGTGGTGCACCATGAGGACGGTTCGATGGCCTTTCATCCATCCAACAACTAAAAGCCAGGCTGAGGTTTGCAAAAGGCCATAATGATTGGACCATAGAGGACAGGTTAATTTTTGTGCCAGGAGTGGCATAATGTGAAAGACTGGTGGAGAGGGTGCCAGGACTGATGAAAAGGGTATGAAAGCTGATTAAAAAACAGGGTTATTCCACCAAATACTGATTTTTTTTCTTCCTAAAAAGAGGAAGAGCTTCCTAAGAAGCTGTGATTAAAAAACAGGGTTATTCTACCAAATATTGATTTTTCTTCCTAACTCTTCCTAAGTCAAAACAGTATTGTGTTGTTTAAAAATTAGTATGGACTTTTTTTTGTAATATATGAGGTCTGAAAAACTGCATATTTTTTTGTTGTTTTGATCCAAGTTTATTTTCTGCAAATAAATGCTCTAAATGTCTTTGGAATCAATCAACCAAATTCTGATTCTCCCAAATTCTGGAATCAGAATTTGGGAGAAATGTTTTCAGTAGTTTCAATAGTATACAAATATGCTCATTGTATTTAAACACACATATGTAAAGTGTAAAACCAGAGAAACTGATAATTTTGCAGTAGTCTATTTTTTTCATAGCTGCCCAGTTCAGACTGTTGCCATAATCCTGTTTTGCCTCTGTCACAACATTATTCCTAAGGTTATATTTGTGTTATTTCATAGTTTTGATAAAAGTAACTTATGAAAAAAATATGAACAAAGAAAAAGTAGACTGGTAGTGTACGTGCAGCAACTGGTAGCCAATGAAGGGAAATGAAGAGAGGTGGGACATGCTTTTTTTAGGCTCTTTGAAGACCAGTTGAGCTGCTGCATTCTGAATCAGTTGTAGTGGTTTGCATGCACGGGCTGGAAGTCTGTCCAAGTCTGAGCTTTGCAGGAGTCCAGCCTAGAAATGACAAGGGCCTGGACATAGAGCTGTCACGTTCAGTAAGGCCAGATTTTCCTGATGTTATATAAGGCAAATCTACATTCAATTAAACTTTATTTGTATAGCGCTTTTACAATGTGACATTGTCTCAAAGTCGCTTTACAGGGAAGATAAAAACAAGGAAATATATACAATGATACGCCATAACAATGATATATCTACTATGGAGCATCAAATATCTGGTATCCGCATTCTCCCAGTGAGCACTCCAACACGGCAATGGTGGCAAGGAAGCCAAACTCCAATTATGAATGTGTGGAGAAAAAACCTTAGGGGAACCCAGGCTCACAAGGAGGGTCATATCTCCTTTGACGCATTACAGCTGCAATCAGTACTTTGATGTAAAGGTTTATAGGTTTGCAGCGTCGTAGTCAGTGCTATGATTTAAGTTTTGAATTACGGTAATTACTAAGTTTTAATTGGGTCTGGTGATTTTATATTTATTTTATATTTATATTAGCCTGATGGTTGACATAATACAATAAGGGATGTTTAGACGAGGACACCAACGTCCTATATTCACGAATATGAATATAGATTAACAGTAGCATTAGTGTAATGGGTGATAGTGGCGGTTGATTTTTTTCACAGTTCCCATGGTGGTCACCCCCTCCTGTAGTCAGGCTGTTGTGAACGTTGTCACGTCGAACTGGAACTTAATCTGTATCGCTCAGAGTCCCTCGGAAGAGAGAGAGAGGCAACCATTATACAAATGGTTGCCATTTAGGGCTTTATAGATAATTAATAGTATTTTATGTATGCGATACTTTACCGTTAGCTAGTGCAGTGTTGCTAAAATTGGGCTTTTGTGGTCATATTTCTTTGATCTAGTGAGCATTCTTGCAGCTGCATTTTGAACCAGCTGAAGCTTATATATTTGTTTTGCATGACACCCACCAGTAGTGAGTTACAGTAGTTAATTCTTGAAATCATAAGTGAGTGGATAAGCTTCTCAGCATCTGAGACAGACAGCATGTGACATATCTTGGAAGTGTTTCTGAGGTGGAGGAATGCAGAACCACATGTGATAATGTGACTATCAAAAGACAGGTTCTTATCTAACATTATGCCAAGGTTCTTAATTACAGAAGCTGGGACAATAGTGCAACATTCAATAAGGTTGTTGTGGTCTGTCATATCTAGTTTAGACCTATTGGGTTCAATAATCTAAACCTCTGTCTTATTGGAGTAAAGCAGAAGGAAGTTGTTACACATCCATTTTCTGATATCGTTGATACAGTCTGTAAGCCTAGAAAAATGATGGGTTTCGTCAGGTTCTGAGGAAATGTAAAGCTGGGTATTGTCAGTGTAGCAATGAAAACTGATGTCGTGTTTCTTAATATCTCCAAGAGGAAACATATATAATGAGACACATGAGCGTGTTGTTTTGGCAATATGGTCCGAGAATGCCAGATGGTCATCAAAGACTACATCAAGGTTTCTGGCGGTCCTTGTTGGTGTTAGGGTTGTGGAGCCAAGCTGGACTGTGAAATTGTGTAAAGGTTACCTGAAAAAACAAGAACTTCAGTCTTGGCTAAGCTGAGTTGTAGGTTGTGTTTTGTCATGCAAGCCGAGATGTCTTCCAGACAGGCGGATATGTGTGCCATTACTGTGATTATCAGGGTTGAAGGAGATGATGATCTGGCTGTCATCGGCACAGCAGTGACATGAGAAGCCGTGTGATTGTATAATATGACCTAATGACGTGGTGTAGATTGAGAACAGAAGTGGTCCAAGGACTGATCCTTGAGGGACACCTGTGACCATGTGATGCAGTTTGGACAGCTCACCTCTCCATGACACCCTGAAGTATCTATCAGAGAGGTAAGAATTGAAACCACTGGAGTGCAGTTCCTTGGATCCACAGCGAGGACAGAGTGTTAAGGAGGATCTGGTGATTGACCATATCAAAGGCTGCAGACAGATCTAGTAGCATTAGTAAGGAGGATTTGGATTCTGCCTTAGCTGTCCTCAAGGCTTCAGTGAAAGACAGCAGCACAGTCTTAGTGGAGTGGTTGCTCTTGAAGCCAGACTGCATGTCGTCGAGCTGGTTGTTTTGCAAGAGGAAAGATGATGTCTGGTTGAAAACAGCCCGTTCAAGTGTTTTTGCTATGAACAGGAGTGAGACAGGGTGTAGTTGTTAGTAATGGAAGTGTCGAGTGTGGGCTTTTTAAGTAGAGGAGTAACCAGGGCTTGCTTAAATGTGGTGGGGAAAGTGCCATTAAGAAGGGACAAGTTGGTGATATGTGTGTGATGGTGTGAGTGAGCTTGCTATGGTGTATAGGAGATGGGATGGGACTGGGTCAAGCGGGCAGGTAGTGGGGTGACAGGATAGTTTGGAAACCTCTGCTTCACTGAGCATAGAAAGAGGTGAGCAGGGTTTTGGGTGTGGGTGGGTCAGGTCCTGGAGATGGTGTGAACTGGCTGCTTATGGATGCTGTTTTGCTTGTGAAAAACTGCAAAGTTTTCAGCTCATAAGGAGGGTGGAGGAGGACAAAGGAGGGAGTTGAAAATTCTGAAGAGCTTGCAAGCATCAGATGTATTGCTGATCTTGGTGGTGTAATATGTGGTTTTGGTGGAGTGGACGTTGGTGGAGGAGGAGGACAATAAGGACTGATACTTACTGAGGTCAGCAGGCTCTCTGGTTTTACGCTATTTTCTCTCAGCCAGTTTTGTCCGGTGTTCACGCATGATATCAGACAGCCAAGGATTGAACCCTAACCCTAAGCTTGCCTTGAGGAGAGGGGACAGAGGTACATTGGAGAGAGACTTTGGAGAGAGGGAGCATAGGTTACAACTGAATGAAACTAATGGAGGTGTAGGTGTGTTGCATGTGGGGAGATTGTTATTGAATGAAATGACAGTGATCAGAAGTATGAAGAGGGGAAACAGCAATCTTGTCTGTGGTGCAGTTGCATGTAAAAATGAGGTCAAGTTGGTTGTCAGATTTCTGAGTTCCTGAAGTCTTGAGGCAAGAGGTCAAATGAGGCAAGTAGCTCTTGGAAACCTGCAGCATAGGATTTCTCTAGGTGGATTTTGATGTCCCCAAAAACTATATGTGGGCTGCCATCCTCAGGTAAGGAGGAGAGAAGCATGTCTAGCTCCTATAGGAAGTTGTGTAGGGGACTTGGGGGATGGTAAATACAACAACATGAAGTTGTGAAGGAGAAGTGACTGTAATAGCATTATATTCAAAACAGTGATTAAAGGATAGTGATGGTAGCGGAGTACATTTTGTTTGGCAAGGAGTGTGAAAGGGTGGTAGGTGGTGCAGAGGGCAGAAGGGGTGGCTGAGTCCTCTGGATGAATCCAGGTCTCAGTAAGACCTAATATGTTGATAGTAGAATGGGAGGCAAAGGCTGAGATGAAGTCAGCTTTGTGCACTGCTGACTGCCAATTCCAGAGACCTGCAGAGAGATATAGATGAAGGGGAGAGAGAACGAATGGGATGTTGACAGGAGGGGGAACAGTGTTTCTTGCGTGCTGGGTGAGGATGATGCCTGTTGTGGAGAACAGGAATATACTAGAAGCCATATTGTAGGTAAAACATTGAAGAGCAGAAAATAGAGATATAATAAAGTAAATAAAATAAGAGATACTTAAGTGTCTTGACGCTGTCCTTGCTCGGCGGAGTTGCACAGGTAGAGTCGCAGGTCTTTATCAGAATAGGGTTTCACACAAGGAGGGCTTCAGATGAGGGCTGACGCTAGGCAGTGCTTAAGTTTGTAACTACTTGGATAATAATGAATACAGCTGAGCACATATTTTTAATTAGCAAAAAAAAAAAAGCCTTTAGCATGTGAATGGCTCGGATCAATACCACAGTAGAGCAGTGCAGCATTTTAAGTGTAAATGTATTAACAAGCAACGTAAGTATTATCTTAAAGGCTCATCATTTTATTGAACATCTTTGACAGGAAAATAATAAATAGTTTTTGTAATTCTAAATGGTTGAAGGGATAGTTCACCCAAGTGACGTATCAAATTATGGATTTATCAACTACCGGTTTACAGTTATAAATGTTCATTTTTTTAACAGACTGATGACTTCATAAGACCTCAATATCGTTAGGAGGCACAGGGATTAACGTGTTGCCCGTTTCTGCATTTTTGACTCTCAAAGTGATGGTACCTGTTGACATGCATTTTATAAATCATTTTAACCCCTACTACTGAAGAAAAAAGTCACCTACACCTCAAATAGCCTGAGGGCAAATTAACAATAAATTTTCATTTCTGGGTGAACTTTCCCTTAAACATTCATAAAGACCCTGAAACAGAAAGCCCAAAATGGTTTCTGTTTAAAATGTAAACAACTTCAGGTTGGAAATCAGAGTCATGGAAAGGTGAAAATGACAGATTTTAATATTTATTTAAGTAGGTACAGAGCCTGTAGTTCATGTCCAGCAGGATATGTATACCATTCCCTTTTCTTTGAAACATATTTGCAAACAAAGAATGCAGTTGGGGGGGGTTAATATAGCCATCAAGAGGATAAGCAAACAGAAAGACAGCGCTACAGTCAAACAAAGAAACAGAGGATTGTAAATCTGTACTGGCAAACAGCGCAATTGTTTCCATCTGTATATACTGCTGGAGGGTAAAGACACAGCACCTTTTCTGCATCTTAAATGTCACTGCTGTAACACTGAACAGGACTACCTACAACTATAGATCTACTCTGTGTTTGCACTACACATTGAGTTTGAGCATGCTGGCATCTTTACACATCTCCAGTGCGACTCACTCAAAAACACACGTGCAAAATAGTGTAGATTTGCTTATCGGGCAGGGCCAGAAGGGGACAGAGACAAAAACAGAAATAGCAGCAGGTTACCTTAAAACTAAATAAAAAAGCTGCTTACACTTACAAAACTAAAACTCACTAAAATGAACTATGCTGCTGTTAGCACATGCAAAGGATATGTCTGAAATATCTCACACAGTCATCTGTGTAACACCTCCCTGCATGATCATGTGACACTCAAAGCAAGTTTTAGAGTCACCGACAGATTTTAGTTTCTCACAACAGAAAAGTAAAACGGGAAATTAAGGTAGAGTGTTAATGTACAATAGCCCAATATTGTGCAAAGGTACAACAGTGCACAAAACGTTTTATATGTATTTACACCAGCAACAAAACAAATGAAATAAAAGCCAAAACAAGGGAAGACGAAAAAACACACACTGGGGCCAAATTCAGGTCCCATTCATCTGATCTTATCAATGCAACTCTGCTCCAACACCCAAAGTTCAGTCCAGTGTCAGTAATAGCAAACAATATTTAAAAAGAAAACAGGAAAATCAAATTACTTGTTTTCTTCAGATCACTGATATCGACGTTCCATTGAAGGTGTTTTCTCTTCAGCCTGCTCTTCTCAATCCATGTTTTCCCACCCAATTCCCAGATTTGTCAACTATACACACTTTGATTTTTCGTTGTCAACTCAATGCGTTGTTTCATTCAGTCCTGCATTTCACCAGCCAGTCAAGCACACACACCATTACGTCCATTCACTTGCGCACATGTAGCACACCGATGTGCCGTTGGACTGCGGGACCCCGCTAGCATGTGGGGAGACAGGCTGCTGTCCTCTGGTTCTGTTTGCCAGTACTGAAGATGAACAAGACCCCAGGTGCAGGGGTCCTTCGTACACACACACACACGCACGCAGTCAAGTGACCTCAGAAGGGTGCTCTGCCTTGTTGTCCTTGGCAAGGTTCCTCTTTATTCTTGCCTCAGTAAATAACATTGGTTTGATTTGGTTTGTTGAAAAGACAGACCAGAAATTTTAGTGAAGCTTACTCTCTAAGCACGTTCGATTTAGCTTTAGAAACACAGTTGTGTTTTATAACGTAGTAGTCACCCACTCACTCACACTCGCATCCACTCAAAGCCATCTTAAATATTTAGACTGTTTCCTTCAGAAGGCAAAGGAACTCCACTCAATTTCTCTTGAATTAGATGCAGCCGTGGATCCCATCAGTCAAGCACAACTGATCTCATTTTTTCTCACACACTCTCTTGCTTTCACTCCTAATTATTTTAATGTTGAACAGAGTGCTGCATCACAAACAAAATTCCACATTTTGTGTCACCGTCTAGAACTGGAACCCTTCTGCTGGCACGTTGGTAGAGGAATTAAACCCGTACGTTCCTCCTTGGATGGCCTCCGGAACCAGGTTGGTGTCCTCATCGATCTGAAAGCAACATATGAATGGTCAGGATTAGATTTGACTAGTGACGGACAAAATACTGGCTAGGCCGATATATCGGTAAACCACTGTGAGCACTTTGCAGATATATTGGTGGGTAAAATAGCTAGGCTGATATATCTGTAAGCCACTGTGACCACCTGACTAATAAATTTGTGGATAAAGTGGCTAGGCAGATATATATTGGTAACACACTGTGCCCCTCTGACCAGTTAACGGAATCAACCAGAGCCCATATATCCAAATCAAAAATGTACATGCTTTTACGCAAATGAAGAGTATGGTAAAAGTAGTTGATCTACTAACAGGAAATTTGCACTAATCTGAAATATTTTTTTTCAGTCAGTCATGTGAGAACAGGCCTGAATTCATACCTGCAGATACTTTTGATAATTGATTAATCGATTATTTTTTCAATTCATTGGATAAAAAAACCCTACAAATTATACATTAAAAATGACTTTTTATGTTAAATTGTCCCTCCAAACAATGTGCAAAGCCTATGAAAACAAATATGGTGAATGTATCTTATGTAGGCTACGCTGTTCACTGTACAGGGATAACTGTTAAAATAAACAGTAAAATACAAATGTTAAGCCCTGTTCACACCATCGGTGACATCTAGCAACAAAGCGACATGATCCCATTTATTTTCAATGCAGAGCTGGTGGCTTCCAGCGACATGAGCAACAGTAGGCAACAGAATGTAGGCGTGGTGAGCGACCGGAATCACGTGACCAAAGTTGAAAGCAAATGAGCAGCAATTCATCTGCTGTAGTGGGGGGTACATGAAAAGATGGAGGAAAAGTTAATTTTAGCAGTTAGCAACTTCCCTATATTTTATGGTATGTCTCTGGGTACATATAGAAACACTTTTAAAAACAGCTGGTGGTACTCATCGTGCTGACTCAGATGCTTTCAGTGAGGATATATAGCAGCAATGGCAAAAAGCAAGTTTTTCCTTGTTCGTTGTTCATATTAAGCACTTTGTTCTGATTGTATTTATATTAAGCCTTTTCCCTTTAAAATGTTAGCAGCAAAAAGCAGCATGTTGTCTACAACATGGAGTAACATCACTGAATGTCATTCACAAATGTTACTAGGCAACCAGAAACGCAAGAAAGGGTCAGCTACTGGAGACAAGCAGGGGAAGGAAAAAGCAGGTGGTGTGAACGTTGCTTTACATTCTAAACCTAAACATTAAAAGCAGAATTTAAAACTACTGAATTAAAAATAATAAAATGAAAGCACAAAACATTACCTATGTTTGACAAGCATGAGCTTGTTGTCAATATGGAAAATGTAAATACACAACAGACTTTGACATTTACAGATAAAGACATACTATAACTATAAAATGTAAGTAGCACACTGAGGAAAGCACGTCAGATTCATTAACCAGAACACGCGTCTTTAAAAGCAAGGCAAGACGCACTAAATGCTTACATTTGTCTACAACGCTTGAATATACAGTATTCTCATGTTTCAGACAACTTACATCATGTACCCTTCCCACATCAGCTCAGTCTGTGTCCTACGTTACTTTCCACGTGTTTCGAGTTATTCGCTACCATAAAGAGACATGACTGGGTAATTGTTTCTTTCCACAACGCACAGATGAGATTAACTGACAAATCAAATTCATTATTGATATTCTCATTATCAATAATAATTGATTTTATCCATTAGTTGTTGCAGCCCAATCTCTAGTGTAAAACATACAATACATCCTGTGATTGCTGTACATTATGTAATTATTGTTATACATACTGTACACAAAAACTACTGACCTACCGATTTTAAATTATAAACCTTAAGTAGAAAACCCACGAGTCCACAAGATGTATGTACACCACAAAAATAAGTAATGGATACATTTTTATAATATTTTATAACCCATTACTGGAAAATTCAGTGGGACAAGGCAGAAATAACATTTTTGTGCTGTAGCAATGACAAACAAACCTGACAATCAAATAGATGATCATTTCCCAAAAGTAAACTAGCTACAGATGATCTCAACTAACCCTGCGTCTCTGACATGAGACATGATGTATGTAACAGTTTCTCAACCAACAAACTTCTTCATAAGCATAAACTTACATCATCAGATGAAAAGAACTGATCAATTATTTCATAAGCCAATTTGTAGATGTCCTCATTCTCATGGTTCTGCAGCTGCTCGATCTTCTCCAAACCTGAGCAAGGAAGAACTACAATTATAAAGAGTTTCTCATACAATTTAGCATTTATCAAGTACAACCCTTAAAGGGATACTCCAGCCAAAAATGAAAAATTGCCCATAAATGACTTACCCTCAAGGCATCCTAGGTGTACATGACATTAGCCGAACATATTTGGAGTTAAATAATTCTCTGGCTTTTCTCCTCTTGGTAATGGCATTGAATAGTACTATAAAATTCTAAAGCTCCTAAAAGCACATCCATCCATCATAAAAGTAATACATGACTCCAGTGAATACATGCCTTCTGATGTGAAACAATACGTTTGTGAAAGAAAACTATAATTTTGAACATATTTAGCAATCTATTCAAGGTGGTTGAGTGTAAACGTTATAGTTAATATAACTCCGATTGTGTTCGGCTGAAAAAGTCATGTACATCTGGGATGCCTGGAGGGTAATTTTTGAGAGGAATAGCGAGCTGACAGGGGAGACGACAAGAACGCGTAAGTGTCTTGCTTATATTTGTGTTCCACCTTAACTTTCTCTCTAGACAAGCTCTGTCCTCTGTCATCCAGGCCTGCACGTGCTACTCCCTCTAATCCCTGGTTATCTGATGCTCTTCGTGAACACCGGACCAAAATAAGGGCTGCAGAGAGAAAATGGCACAAATCCAAAGACCCATCTGATCTAGGCAAATCTCTGCTCTCATTCTTTTCTGGTGAAGTCCATGCTGCCAAATCCACATATTTCCACAATAAAATCAACAACGCCTCAAACACACGCACACTCTTCAAAACATTCAACTCTCTTCTCTGTCGCCCTCCACCACCATCCACAACCTCTTTAATTGCTGATGATCTTGCCAAGTCCTTCACTGACAAAACATCCAACATCAGCAGCCAGTTCTCAGCTCCACACACACAGGAACCCAGACCAACCACATACACAGGCACACATCTCCTGTCTTCCTTCTCTCCCCTCACGGAGACAGAAGTTTCCAAATTTCTCCTCATCAGTCATCCCACCACCTGCCCTCTAGATCCCATCCCTTCACACCTCCTACAATCCATCGCTCCTGCACTTGCACCAGCACTTACTCACATCATCAACACATCCTCCTACCATTCATAGCAAAAACTCTTGAGCGAGTTGTTTTCAATCAGGTGTCGTCTTTCCTCACTCAGAACAACCAATTGGACACCAACCAATCCGGTTTCAAGAGCGGCCACTCAACAGAGACAGCTCTGCTGTTGGTCACTACGGATTGCAAAGGCTAAATCAAAATCATCAGTCCTCATTCTACTTGATCTATCCGCTGCCTTTGACACAGTCAATCACCAGATCCTTCTGTCCACCCTCGCGTCACTGGGCATCACAGGTACTCCACTTCATTGGTTTGAAACCTACCTTACTGGTAGGTCTTTCAGGGTTTCCTGAAGAGGGGAAGTTAATCAGCTGATCACTGGGGTTCCCCAGGGTTCTGTTCTTGGACCCCTCCTCTTCTGCATATACACTACATCACCGGATCTCATCATACATGCACATGGGTTCTCCTACCATTGCTATGCTGACGACACGCAGCTCTTCCCTTCATTCCTTCCAGATGATCCCACGGTAGCTGCACGTATGTCAAGCTGTCTGGCGGACATCTCGGCATGGATGAAAGAACACCATCTGCAGCTCAACCTGGCAAAGACTGAGCTTCTTATCTTCCCTGCCAATCCAACCCTACAGCACGATTTCACCATCCAATTAGGTACATATTCAATTACCCCATCAAATTCGGCCAGAAATCTTGGAGTAATCTTTGATGACCAACTGACCTTCAAAGACAACATTGCTAACATGGCTCGGTCATGCAGATTTGCATTACATAACATCAGGAAAATCAGGCCTTTTCTAACAGAACATGCAACACAACTTCTCATCCAGTTTCTGGGCATTTCAAGGCTTGATTACTGCAATGCTCTTCTGGCTGGACTGCCATCCTCTTCTGGCTGGACTGCCATCATGCACAATCAAGCCTCTACAAATGATTCAGAATGCTGCAGCACATCTCATCTTTAACGAGCCCAAAAGAGCCCATGTCACCCCTCTCCTCATCTCTCTGCATTGGCTACCGCTCACTGCTCGCATCAAGTTCAAGGCCTTGGCGCTTGCTTACAGATCTATCACTGGGTCAGCAACCTCCTACTTTCACTCATTCTTACGAGTCTATGCTCCTACAAGAAGCCTGCGATCACAGAAGGAACGAAGGCTTGTGGCACCATCACAGAGGCACAAAATCACTCTCCAGATCATTTTCGTTCACCACTCCATGCTGGTGGAATGATCTTCCTGCCTTCAACCGTAATGCAGAATCCCTGGCAATATTCAAAAGACAGCTGAAAACACATCTCTTTCGTGAGCACTTAACCTCATCATAAAAAAATAAAAATAAATTTCTTTCCCTTCATTTCCTATCCCTCTTTCCTTTAAATCTCTCCCTTGTTGTAGCATATGATACTCTGAGCAATGTCTGAAACTTGTATTGTGAGCACTTATTGTGTCTAGTTGCCTCTTCAGGTTGACTCGCTTGTTGTATTCCGCACTTGTAAGTCGCTCTGGATAAAAGCGTCTGCTAAATGAATAAATGTAAATGTAATTTAAGGGTCATTTCTCATTTTTCAGTGGTGTATCCCTTTTTTTGGTCTTACCAGTCTAGTGCTGTTTAGTACCAGTCTAGAGTGCATGTAAAATGTATTCAATTTTCTTAAGTATACTGATTACAGATTGATCACATCAGGAGTGTTTCTGCTCACCTCCACACTCCTCTATGAGGTTAGCAATCATCTCTGCTTCCTCATCAGCCATCTTAAGAATATTGCTGAGCCCATCCAGAACTACCTGAATCACCTGAGCATCCTTCACTGTCAGCAGATTACAGAAGGGAGGAATAGCCTGCTGCTGAATCAGGTATGCCACCTACAGAACGGTATAAACAAGACAGCTGAACACCGGCACTGTTTTTTATCAGAAGTATGTGGGTGATTGAATGACAAACCTGATCCTTCCTGCCACTGATGGTCAGGTTACTGATGGCCCATGCGGCCTCCTTCTGAGTGCCAAAATCTCCCTGCAAGACAGTCAGTCATAATGATTATACAGGGTTATTACAGCTATTGACCAGTACATTTCCATAACTTTAATTCATGTTCAAAATTCATGTGGTTTTTAGATGCTTCTAAGGCATTTGATTGAATTAATCACACCGTGTTGCTCCATATATATGCAAGTTATTGTGTGCAGTGTAATATGGTCTTTTTTTTTTTTTTTTTTTAAACAGGACTACAGACAGGCAAATATACTTGCTCATAAATTTTTTGTGCACAGATTGTCAAAACGGCTCACTTTGCATACGATTATAAAAAACAATATGTATAGTTTCACGTGTCGACTAAGTAATTCAAGAAATACTATTATAATGACCTGAAATGATCTGAGATTAAATACAAAGTAATCCTCATGTTTTTTGATAAAATTTTTTCTCGTTTACCAAATTGAAGCCAACAGTTCTGATTATGAATCATTATAAAATTAATGTTGTGAATCAGAAAAGAAAGGATATTTGTTCAAAGTTTAGACATGGGTGTGGTGGGGGGCTCTGTAGCACCCCCTTTTGACCAACATGATAGGGTTAGTTTTGCCTATGGTCACCAAACTAGGTCATATGTCAGTCATTTTGGATCAAATGTGGATTTTTTTGCTTTGTATTTTTAAATTCTCCTCCCGGGGGCTTTATGGGATTAAATCACAGAAAATTGACAACTATTATGCCAATGACATTAAAGATGCTAAATTGCAAAGGGATTTTTGATATTGCCATGGCAATGCAGTTGGATGGTAAAAAATGTAAACCGTAAGTGGCTTATATCTTCTGCGTGCATTGAGTGATTTAGTGCAAACTTCGAAACTTCGGTCCCATAGGCCGAGTATTTGAAAATTGAGCCTGGAATTGTCAGAAAATCCACCTGCGATCCACAATAGCTGACTTGCTGTGGGGCGGACCTAATGGATGTAATTTTGAAAGTCCAGCTTGGTGAGAACAGTACATGTACCAAGTTTGGTGGCCATAGGTAAAACAAACCCCATCACTTTAGTCAAAAAGGGCACTACAGGGCCCCCAGTTCTGTTCGAAAGTGCTTATAAAACTGTTCCATTGTGTTCCCTTTACTACAAGACTACAGTCAGTAGTTAGGGTAGGAGTTCAACTCTGCAGGACACGGCCCTCCAGGAACAGGGTTATCATCCCTGCTTTAAAATCATTATTTCTGCCATTTGGAAACTTATTGGCTAGATAATGTGAAGAAGATCCACCCATGAATCAAACTGCACATCATCATGATTATCACTTGGCGGGCTCACTGGAGAACCACAGCTAAATCAGAGCAGCACAGGTCTCAGAGATGTCATTACCCACCTTATCCAGCAGCTGGATGATCATGGGCACCAGGGTAGCATCAATGACAGCCTGGACCTGCTGCTGGTTTCCTGCAGTTATGTTGGACAGGAACCACACAGCCTCCTGCAGAAGCAGAATACATGAATTAAGAATCTGCAGCACAGCCGAAAACAGCGTAAGGGAGGCAGGTTGGGTCAGACTGCAGGGCGTGAAAGGTCACAGGCTCGAAGGAGGCTGGTGCTAACAGCTGAGAACGATACTGAGGCTTTAATCATCGGCCAGATCCCAGACATGCCTCAGAGAGAGCAGTCTGTATCTGTATCAACAATTCTCTTGTTTAAGGACTGCTAAAATTAACATTACATTTATCTGTAGCCAATCACACACTACTGCACCAGTGCCACACCTCTATTTTCATATCCAACACGGTGCAATTAGAAGTGTGCGATATCGCAATTGTTCTTTTAATGATATGTGAAATCATATCAAATATGTCATTCACTTTCAATAAAACAGCATTCTATGTCCACAAATTAACTGTTTGCTGTAGTCAAGTATGGCACACACATTTACAGCGTGATGCAGCACACTAAAGTGTGTATGGTACGACTTGACAAAAATAAAACTTAATTCAGCCAATTGCACTGTATTTGTCATCTTCTGTGACTACTGTCTGTGTCAGAGGCTCGTGCATACCACGCACACTGCAGACAGGTGACGAGATGGTATTTAAAGAGTTCCTTAGCATTTTCTTTAAGAATACAGTCAGTTTGGAAGAAAAAAACAAATGGACTATTTTAAAATCTCAATACACAGCTCCAATGCTGGAACATTTGAAAATATTCGCAATACAAAGAACAATACATCCAACCTAAAAAAAAAAATTACTTAAAACAATAATCCCAGCTAGGTATTTGAACTGAGAAACTCCTTTTGCTGAGTTTGACGCAAGTTTGCATTAGTGGAATCATATTACAATGTCGTGTTTGCTTTATTCTTGTATGCTGCACAGTCTTGTATGCAGGTCACATTTTGGGGATGGGCTACCAATATCTGACAAATATTACACTTTCACATTCATTGCACAGCTGTGCAATAAAATTTAGTCAATTGAACACTTGAGTTTTTGAATGAGTTCTTTTACTTCAATAACATTAACAATTAATATTTTTAACAACTTGTAAGAGGAAGCCAGCATGACATAAGACTATAGAAAACATCGGCCGATTATCATTATCACAAAACAAAATCCCGGAAAATACTGAAATGTGTTTTTCTCTCAATATCGCAAACCACTAGGTGCACCTTAATGAACTGGGTGAAGAACATTAAACCAGTCCAAAGACTGACAAAAACTAAATGAAACCATGAAGATCTTTTTGCATTGACATTTTCAGAGCACCCAAATCCCATTGTACTGCATTTCACTTGTCCTTATTTAAATTTCTTAGTAAAAAAAACATTTAACAGCAAACCATTCACTAGCATTAAGAGTGGCCACCAGAGGGGGGAAAAAATTAATGAGAATAAGGTTTGAGAATATATAAATGCCATAGCAATAACATCACATCGCAAAACGTTTAATGATCCAATAGGCTTTGTTTATAGTGACCTGTCCGCCCCCAACCCCCCCTCCTTTTTTTTGGATGACATGTTCAGAGATTCACCCTTCTATGCAGGAGTGACGCTGTACCTTATTGATCTTCTCTTTGGGGTGTGTGAGCAGAGCGGGAAAGTGACCCAGCGCGTCACAATTCAGCACAACCTGAGTCTGTTCATCTGTTCCGGTTACAATGTTCCCCACGGCTCGCAATGCTGCTGTCTGCACAAAAACATAAAACCGCTTCAACTTCACATTGAAAGGCTTCCTCTCTTCTGTTCTCCATGTTTTTAATCACTATTAAAATACATTGTGTTTGTGATTACAGACACAGCCAATCACGAAGTTGATGATTACAGGCAGTCATCGTGCACAAAGTTTCTGTGGTTATAGAGTTAAGTCTGTTGAATATATAAACTGTCCAACATTTGTACTACACCAAACTATTTACACCACATAACTGTATTAATAGTCCACAGCAACAATGAGCAACTTCCTGTCTGTTTCTTGCTGTGACAATCAGACATTATAAATCATAACGTCATGTTACACCATAAATATCATTATATATCACACAGCCCTTCCACAGACAATAGTTCTGTTGCACTCATCACGCTGGAAGCAAACATGTCAGCAATACCTGAACTTTGACTTCCTGGTGGCTGAGCAAGGGGACAAGATATGGCACAATCCCAGAGTCAATGACCATCTGGATCTGCTCGTTTCCAGCATCAGTGAGGTAGGACAGAGCCCAGACCGTGTCCACCAAAATCTAAAAGCATAAAGCTGCTGTGATTAGAGCTCTGAATCAGTCATCAGCTGACAGCGAATTTGAGATCAGCACTTACATTTACATCTGTGTGGTGAATCAGAACACACAGCGCAGGGAGAATCTGGAGGAGGAAACAACAGAACACAGTCAATCAGGAGCTCAGAGATTACGCTGTTTGCCATTTTATGATCCACTTCTCCTAAACTATACCAGGTCCATTCTTATAAAAATGGGTTTAAATCATCTATCAACCCTTACAACAGACACACAGGATCAAAAGTCGTTTGTAGATTGGTTGAAGATTTTTGTGCAGTAGATATTGGTCCATTAGTCAAACACCTTTTGACACCCAAAGTCTAAACTTAGAACATAATTGGTACAAACACCCCATTTTAAAAAATACAGGCCAAATTGTCCAATGCAGCACAAAGGGGATTTGAGAAGTCGAAATAAAACGTGAATCTTTGGTGTCAGTGCTAACATGTCCCTACAAATATCTATCAGGCAAGTGATCAATATATGACTGTCAGTCAGATTTTAGCCAATAATTTGTAAAAGGCTTGTCATTATAACATTTAGCACACATCTAGGTGAGACTTCAAATTATTTCTGAAACATTAGTTCTACAATTAAATACAATTTTTGCTGACAACTAAAAAAAAACTAAAAAAAATAGAAAATAATAAATTTTTCCTTTGAATCCTCCAGAACCTCTCTGAAAGTCCGCCATGAACATGCCTCCATACCTCCTGAATAGTTTCCATTGGTGGAGGCGGGTCCTTGTGGCGACAAAGGTTGACCATGACCCAAGTGACGTTGCGCAGGAAGGTGATGGGTATGGAAGGGCTGATGAAGGACAGCAGGGGTTTAACCACCCCCAAACTGATAACATAGTCTCTGCACTGCGGCCCGTCCCCTACAACAGCATTAGAAGACTCTTACCATCCACCACAGACCTCAAGCCTTGTTTATACTTTCGTCTGGCTCTGCAACGGGAGTCTCTGCTCACAGTTTTATGCTAATGGATTTAAGAATGTTTGCAGTTCAGACAAACCCAAATGGCTTCAGTGCACTGTGGGTAGTGTGCAGTGCAGATGCTGTGAACTCACCAATGATGTTTCCTAAAGCCCAGACAGCCTGTTCACACACATTCTGATGCGGAGAATGCAGCAGTCGCAGAAAAAGAGGAACTGCATCTGCAGAAACACATGCACCACAGAACAATGATTAATGTTGACAATCCATCAGTCAGTCCATACGGCCACCACCAGATACAATCACACACACGCCTTACACCGACCTCAGACCTCACACAGTCAACAAATAAACCCTTAACTGCTCAACACTACCAGAAAAAAGACCTTTAAATTATTACAGTAATTAAGCTGTCTACAGACAGCCTGAGTGATCATGTGAGCTCTAGATTAAGGCTATCAAGATTTGTGTAATTGTTGCGAGATTGGCATCATTGCGTAAGCGTTCCTTAGTGCATACATGACTTCCTCTTGCCTTGCACACAAACGCTACCTGTTTGTGATCAGAAGCTGAACTGTTGTGGGAAAGACTTCGGATCAGCACCAGCAGTCATCTGAGCAGTCTGTGAACCCACCCACCCCTAATAATGACCCGCACAGCTTGTGTTGAACAAGTTTCTAATATTAGACACATGCACAATGTTAGCGAAAACAGGAGAGTGGCTCTGTTTCTCTGTCCACATGGAGGTAAAGTCTGAACACAGAGCCAGAGCACAAGTCTTCTCTTTTTACTTTTCACAGGTATTGGCAAAATATGTTTTTAATGTCAATCTGATAAATACTAAGAAACACAGCAAATGAAAACACAGCACATGCACAGAGATCTGCAGAGAGTGAACATACTTGACTGCACCACAGCCTGCGTCTGCTCGGACGTGCCTGAAGCGATGTTGGTCAGAGCCCAGGCGGCCTCAAACTGAAGAGAGGGGCTGCAGAAGAGATGATAATGAACATGAGCACAAAACAACAGATCAGCTGCAGAAACTCCCGTAGTCTCATAACAAGCTCTTACTTGTCATCTCTGTCAAGACAGTGAACCAAGATGGGCAGAATGCCGGATTTGATCAGGTCATCTATTGGAGGATTACGGTCACTGGAAAGCAACTTCCTGTAACACCGTATTAAAACATGAACAGACGATATTCAACAGGACTTCACACAGAAGAAAAAGCTGCAGGTTTCACAATGCAACCTTGAACTGAGGCGTTACCACCAACAAATGGCACTGATGTCAAAGAAAGCTTTCACAAAACACAAGAAACTACTCACCTGGCAGCCTGCACAGCACTGAGCTGAATGCCCTGGTTATCACTGGTCGCATTCTACAAACATTCAAAATACAATAAATTAACATCACAGCAAAAAACTTGCTCAGTGTTCTGTACTTCATAACTTACCTGTAGCTCAACTGGCAGAGCATTGCATTAGCAACGCAAAGGTTGTGGGTTAGAGTCACAGGGAATACGCATACTGATGAAATGTATAGCTTAAATGCACTGTAAGACGCTTTGGATAAAAGCGTCTGCCAAATTCATAAATGTAAATGCAGGCAAACCAACTTTCATTAAAAAAACTGACAGGGTCATAAACCTGATGTCAGTATGGTACTGTAACATCAATTTACAGCAAAGTACTATATCTGAAGGATAGCATAACTGGCACGAAATGAAAACCATGATGCACTTGTGCTCTTGCAGAACATTTTTCCTGAACATGCCAATCTTCGGCAACAATTACTAGACAATAAACAACTTTGATGTAATTGCCCTTACCTGCACAATGGCTTCAAGAGAAGTGTTCTGCTGTTGGTAAAAAGACAATAAATCTTAAGGGCTGGTCAAAAACATATGCCCATCTTCACAACACACACACATTCCAGAGCTTCAGCTCTGTGAAATCTCAGCGTAAGCTCTTACTGTTCTGAAGTCTCCATCAGCATCAGAGTCCTCACAGATGTCCTCATGTGGGACATTCCTCCTCTTCAGCAAGTGCTCGTCTCTCTTATTCTACAGGGACATGATTTACCCGTCAGGCCACCTTTTAATATTTACTACATCTGTTATACGAATGCAGCCCTTATAAACTAATTTTATTAGTGACAATTAGAGACAATACATGACATTCAGTGTCACATTACAGGTCATATAGAACTAGTGATGATAAAATAATGATGTTAATTTGGGCAGGTTTTGGACATGTAACCAGGTCATCCACAGTCATTACCTTTCTGAGCTCAACCACCACTTCTGTCCGTTGTCTCCTCATCGTCTGTACAAGAGAAACAAACAGACATTATTAATAAGAAATGAATTGCATACACCCTGAAATTTATTAACTCACTTAATGCAGTATTTGTAGCTGATAAGGGTTTGATTTGTACACAACAAAAAAAATACTAATTTATTTATTTACTGGGGTCTGAAAAATAGAATTTTTTTTAATTCCCAGATATTCCAGGTTGCTATTATGACTCAAACTGGGTTTCTCCAGTCTCAATGGAGAGCTGTAGAGGATGTGTGGCTGTAAAACACAACATTTGTGTTACACTCACACTTCAACAATCCAGGAGTTGTGAACTGTTACCTGAACACACAATTACAATCACTAACAGCCCTAAACCTTTATTTACAGACCTACAAACACCAGAAGTGTATGTGTGTGTTACAATGTGTGTTGAGTATGTTCAGTCTTTTGTGTTCATGTGATCCTGTTCAACTAACTAACGGATAACACCAGGTTAGCGCTGGAGGCGATTATTCTGACCCACAGAAAACACGAGTATCATTAAAAGATCCATGTCTCAGACAGAGTGATTATAATCACTCACTCCGAGTGTTAAATTATATTTTAAAGTAGCAGGCCAGCAGTGAGCACTCATGCTAACCCTGTGCACTGGGCCCGATCACAGCACAGCTCGAACTCGAAGCCCTTCACACAGCCCCACAGGAGTTCAAAGGGCTCATTCACTGTGAGCGTTGAACACTTAACACATTGTAATCTTGCGCTGCGTGTGAGCTCAAGGCTTAGGGGGTTCACACGGTACAGTGGAGGTAATGGCACTGTCAGCTAGCCGCTCAGCTAACGGCATCAGTTTATCTGTTTGCGCGATATAATCACTCCCCCATCACATAAACATGCGTATGTCGAGACGTTTGAGCAATAAACCCATTCGGATGAGTTTGGACCTGCGGTGCGTCTATGAACTGGGTGTAAATGTGACCGACGTCACAGCACCCGCGGGCCATACCTCCAGATCGCGCCCTTTATTCTTGAAGTTCTTTAGCCGCTGCTTCTCCAGTTTCTCGCTGTCGCTCATTTTCGTAGTTGTTTCTTAATGTTGGCGTATATTTATTTTGATGGGCGTGTTGCTATATTTCAGTAAGCGTTAATAGCGCAACTCCTGCACACAGCGGAGTACTTAATGCGAACGGCGGCGCGCGGTGTATGCCGGGATTGCCGGTGAACGGACAGCGCCTCGCGCTGGGGGAGGGGCAGCACATCCGCCCCGCAAATAATATCAACTTTCACACTTTTCAAACTTTTTGCTAGCCAAACCCCCTTTGACCAAAATTATTTACTTGAAGTAACCCCCGAGAGCAATATATTAATATAATTATAAATATTATAAGTAATGCTTATGCGTAAATTATATTATTATATACCAAGTAAATATTTCAATAATTTAATGGCACATTTCCATGTTTGCAACATCAAAAACATGTATGTATCTGTAGTATTTTAAATAGCTGTTGTTATTATTACACATTTTAACATATATCTGTCTTTTGTTGCATGGGTTCATGGTTTTCTGATATGTGTAGTGTTGTGTAATGGTTATAATATGCAGATTGAACAAATCAAATATATTTTTGTTAGTACGGGTGCTTATTTAGATTCAGATGGTTTAATTGATTAATTGTTTTCTCTGCAATTCATTAACTGTCACAATCACAAAGTGAAAGTATATTTTCTGAAGAAAATGTGAGTGATGCTGACCATGGCAAAACTCTGGAATATTTAAATGATGCTAGCATGATTTAGCATGAAATGACATGATGCTTGCATGACTTAGCATGATGCTAACATGATTTAGCATGATAGATATACTAAAATATGGCTTATTCATGGTGTCTAAATGGTTGCTAGGATGTGATCAGGAAGTTGCCAGGGCGATACCTTAAGCCCACTGACAGCCCAAGTCAAATAAGCCCACCCAATGTCTCTACAGTGTTCTAATGCTGAGATATGGTGTATTCATTTTATTACATGGTTGCTAGGGTACAGAAAATGGTTGCTAGGGTGTAGCTAGACGGTTTACAGTTTAAAATCAATAGACTGATGTGTGTGTGTGAATCAAAAGAGCCAACTCCCATGTCTCTATGATGTTCTGGTACTGAGACATAACTAATTCATGTTGGTTGCGTGGGTGCTCTAATGGTTGCTAGAGCATGGCTGGACAGTTTCTATGGTAATAATTAAAGACTACTTGGCAGTCTGAGTCAAAAGAGGCCACCCACTTGTCTCTACGATGTTCTGCCGCCTCTCAACTTTTTAAATGGAAGTCAAAGGGCTGGTTGCTAGGGTACTGTAACTGGTTGCTAGGGCGTGGCTATTACGTTGAAACATCACCATTTGTTGCTGCTTACTTAGCCGAGCAAAATGAGCCCACCCCCCAAGTCTCTGACATTCTGATGTGAAGCTATAACATCACAAAATTCAGCCCCAAGTTAAGTCTATGGAATTTTTTCTTTTTTGTACGCTCTAAAAACACTGTATACCTGGTCACTTACAAAAGTCATAGCACACCTCTCTGGTGAACTGGTGAAAAAGTGGTGAAAGAGTCTCAAAATCCAAATGAACCAAACAGGAACGACTCAGAGATTACGCCAATGACTGCACATGTTGCCTGGTCCACAAATGCTCATATTTCTTCAGCATGCACAGATTAAGATATTGAAAGTTTGTATTCAGATTCATCTGGCTTGCATCTGTACCTTGATGTAATTATGTGTCTGCATTTAGATTCATTTGCATTGCATCTGTGCCCTGATGTTATTAACGTATGTGTCTGTAAGTGTGTGGACCAAATGACCCATATAATCAAAATGACAATACACAGGATGACCCACCTATTGTCTATTGTAGGGTCTCTGGTAGGAGGTCCCAATACTATCTGTCTTTTGTAAGAATTTACATTTGGTATAAGGTATAAAGGTCTGCTCACAGAGACAGTACCTTGGGATAAGATCTAGAAGAAGGTCATGCTAAACAATTATCTTCAATAAAGGCTTTTCCCCTGAACTACGGGCTGGCTTACTTTTCTTTATGTATTAGCACCATATTGTTGTACAAGAACACCATAGTGTTCTTGTCTGTGTGTGCTCCAGTGTTCCACAACCCGTTCTGATACCAGCTCCTGGAATTCATCACCATCTCCTCCATTCACCACGATCTGGTAAAGGACATCAGCTACATTACTCGTCAACCTCCGTCTACTCAAGGACTATAATTACAATGATACTTACCTGTTTCATTCTCTTCTGTGTACATTTCAATAAACCGTCTGTTTGGTACTTACCCATCTGTGTTGCGGGTCTACTTCCATTACAGAAGACCGGACTGAACATGAACCAAACAGGCCAGGACCCGCCGTGTCACTACCTCACCTGCACTGATCCTCGCTGCCAGTCCCATGGTCAATCCAGCGCCCTACTCTGTCTCGGCAGATGAATGCAGTGGTTTCCTGCTCCAATGTTCGCTCAATCTGGAGATTCAGCCGCATTGTTTCCCTACGGAAAGGGCTAAAATCTCCTTTATTCTCTCACTGTTAACAGGTCAAGCGCTCCAATGGGCAGAATACCAACGTTGGCTGACCCAGAAGCTCTGCCTGTACTGCACACATCTGGCACATGTTTTGCAGACATGTCCCATCCGTCCTCCACATCCCGTGGCGAGTATGGTTTCTTCTTCCTTAGTCAATGTACGTCTACAATGTACAAGTCGGACAGCTCCACATCAAGGAAATCTGCTTCCTGGTTCTGGAGGGATTGTGGGATATGGCGCCCATGGCTTGTTTCCCATGATCCTTTTATCTCCTGGACAACCGGTGAAGTCATGAAGTGGGGTGAAAAATGTTTGCCTCAATGTTTCCCAAATCTTCCTAAACCTTTACCGTCTGTTCCTGCTCTTCCTGTTTACTCCACCTCCATCGAAAGCCCCATCGAGAAGAGATCTGTTGACATTCCTAAGGAATACACCCACTTCAGTGCCGTGTTCTGCCCGAAACAAGCCTCCAAATTACCGCCTCATCGACCATTGGACTGTGCCATCGAGCTTGTACCTGATGAACCAGTGCCCAGTGGTAGGATCTACTCTCTCTCCATCCCTGAACAGAAGGCCATGGAGGAGTACACAGCAAGACTACATCCATCCTTCCACTTCCCCTGCTGCTTTCAGCTTCTTCTTTGTGGCCAAAAAGGACGGAGGCTTGAGGCCTTGCATAGATTACTGGGCCCTTAACAAGATCACAATTAAGTACCACTTTCCCTCGTCCCCTCAGCACTGGAACAGCTTTGCGGAGCCAAGATCTTCACTAAGTTGGACCTCAGAAGTGCATATAACCTCATCCGGATACGTGAGGGGGGCGAATGGAAGACAGACTTTGTGACTCCAACAGGACACTATGAATACCTTGTCATGCCCTATGGATTAGTGAATGCCCCCTCAGTATTCCAGGGATATATGAGTGAGGTGTTCCGGGAGTACCTTAACCGTTTCCTTATTATCTACATTGATGACATCCTAGTGTACTCCCTGAACAAGGCAAAACATCACCACCACATCTCTGAGGTCCTCCAACGGCTCCACAAACATCAACAGTACCTCAAGGCAGAGAAATGCACCTTTCACCAATCATCCATTCAATTCCTGGGCTACAAGATCAACTCTCAAGGAATCAAGATGGATAAGGGGAAGGTCAAAGCCATTTACTCTTGGCTAACTCCCACCAGTATCAAAGCACTCCAACGTTTCCTAGGTTTTTCAAATTTCTATCGCTGTTTCATTTACAATTATAGTGCAATAACTTCTCCCCTTACTAACCTCCTAAAAGGCAAGGCCAAGTCACTGTCCTGGAATCCAGAGGCCACGGAAGCCATGAAAGATACTCCAGAAAGTGTTTACTTCTGGTCCATCCTGACCTGTCAAAACCATTTGTGGTGGAAGTGGACACCTTGACATCTGGTGTGAGAGCTGTGCTTACTCAGCAGCAGGGGGCTCCTCCTTGACTCCATCCATGTGCTTTCTTCTCAAAGAAACTTTCCCCGGCGGAGCTGAACTATGAACTACAGCAACAGGGAACTCCTCACCATCAAGCTAGCTCTGGAGGAGTGGAGGCACTGGCTGGAGGGAGCCCACCATCCATTTGTAGTGTTTACCGATCATCACAACCTGGAATATCTGAGAGAAGCCAAGAAACTCAATCCTTGACAATCAAGGTGGGCTCTCTTCTTTACACAGTTCAACTTCACCATATCCTATCATCCAGGGACCAATAATACTAAGGCGGACGCCCTGTCTAGACTCTCTGACACGCTCCAGTAAATTTATCAGAGAATCCTGAACCCATTCTTCCTCCCAGTCTAATTGTAAGTCCCATACAATGGTCCCTGGATGATGACATAGCAGCAGCCAGTGTCTCTGACCCTGCTAAGCCGGGTTGTCCACCCAATCATACATACATTCCTCAAAGTCAAAGAATGCCCCTTATCCATGCCACGCATACCTCCCTGGGTACTGGTCATCCTGGGGCCAACAGAACCCTCTCACTGCTGAAAAAAGATCGCTTCTGATGGCCTGGCATGGCGGAGGATGCCAGGAATGCACAATGCGTCAACTACCAGAAGGCAAACTTATACCTCTTCAAATTTGGTACCTCTGATGGGACTCCCAACCGCTATGGAAACAGCTGAAATCCTTCAATCCCTGAAGATATTGTCTCTGACAGAGGTCCCCAGTTCATCTCACGGGTCTGGAGATCTTTTTTCTTTCTCCTAGGTGTCAGCCTATCTTCTGGTTACCACCCCAAAAGCAACGGCCAAACCGAGAGGAAGATCCAGGAGATAAGCCGATATCTCAGTACCTTCTGCCATGCCTACCAGAACTCCTGGAACTGCTACATCGCCTGGGCCGAGTACGCACAAAACTCCCTTTGTCAACCCACCATAGATCTCACTCCCTTCCAGTGCATCTATCTCTACTCGGCTGTCAACCATTGGTTACTCAAGAGACATCCGTGTGTCTCCACAAGAGACATCCGTGTGTCTCCACAAGCGTCATCTGTGTGTCTCCACAAGCGTCATCTGTGTGAGACTCCCTTTTAGAAAGCTGAGTCCCAGGTTCATTGGTCCATTGGTCACTCCTGGTCCGGTCAATGACTCCCCCTCTTCCTTTGGTATTGGAGGATGGAACGGTCTACTCAGTGGATGAGATCCTGGGCTCCTGGCGTCATGGGGGTAAATTAGAATACCTGGTCGACTGGGAAGGGTATGGACCCAAAGAAAGATCCTGGGTCCCCAGAGACGACATACCAGATCCCAATATTCTGACAGAATTCCATGCCTCTCATCCCCAAGCTCCAGCCCCCAGAGGTCGAGGACATCCCCCATGACATCGGGTACTTTGGCCCTCAGGAGTGAGCCGTGGAGAGGGGGGTTCTGTCACAGAAACACCAGGCTCCATCCCCAGTCAATGATCCCAGTCACCGGAATAGTGTCCAGTGTTCCACAACCCGCTCTGATACCAACTCCTGGAATTCATCACCATCTCCTCCATTCACCACGATCCGGTAAAGGACATCAACTACATTACTAGTCAAACTCCGTTTACTCAAGGACTATAATTACATTGATACTTACCTGTTTCATTGTCTTCTGTGTACATCTCAATAAACTGCCTGTTTGGTACTTACACATCTGTGTTCCAAGTCTACTCCTGTTACAATTTGTAACTCCTGCTGGCAGCTTTTAGTCATTTGTATTTTAGTCATACAAAACCAAGTCCTGCTCACTTGGGAGCAAACGAGAGAAAACTGATCATTTGCTATGGTAACAATGAAACAACCAGCAATTAAAGTTCAAGTAGCAATACTTCCTACTGGATAAGAAATTTCAAAAACTGCTATTTGTCGATTTGCCAGGCTCCCACACCACCACTTAACATGTATATTACAATCACCAGCACCTGTCCCTCATTAACTCCTCTTATCATCTCCAGTATATAAGCACACACCTCAGTTTAGTCTTCATCTGGCTCTGAACTAGAATATGGACCCTTACCTGGGGCCTTATGGAGCTAAAATTGTGTCAAAACCCAAACAAGCTCAGCATTTTGGAAAGGAAACATGACTCAAACAAACAGAAAGTGCTTTGCAAATACAATAGGCAATCTGAGAGGTGTAGAGGTGTAACCAGTTGATGAACTGTATTTTAAAACACACCTTTTTAATAAGGTTCTCTCTGTGTGATTTTCTCACAAATGCAGCTGTGCAACTTCCTCTTCCAAAACAGCAGATGCAAAGTTGCATTTGTGAGAAAATTTTGCAGTCACATTTATGTGAAAATCAAGCTGAGAGAACCACATATAAAAGGTGCTTTATATGTGCTTCAACGGAAGATTATCGAGGCTTAAGGTGTATAAAGGACGACAGCACTAAGTGAAAGTGTGTATGGTGACCTGCATTTCATATTTAATTGTTGCATGCCTGCATTTTTTGTAAAAGTTTTTGCTTGGGAGTCAAGTCTCCTTTGCAAAAAAAAAATTAGTCCACAAACACATGCACATTAATGAGCGTTGATGGCACAGAACAACCAATTGTATTTAAAATAGTACAATTTCTGTATATATTTCAGGAAACAATCATGTGCAAAAATTATACAAAATACAAAAATGTTTCACAGCACAGGGTAATACTGTCTGTGCTGCCAAAGCAAGAAAGAACTGTTGAAGATGGCTGAAATGTTTGAATGTGTGAGTTGAACAAATCTGTATATAGCATATAGTATATATGTATTTACTATATACAGTTGTATTTAATATATATGTATTTAATATATTACAGTTAAATGTAATGTAATATGATGTATGTGTATGATGTATGTATGGTTGCATGTATTAAAATATAGCTAAAGTAACCATGATTTTTTTGTTCGTTTTATTTGTAGTAAAACCAAACTCCCAGAAAGTGTACTCTGGTCTTACTATAGTAACCATAGTTTAACCCTGATATTTGTAGTAAAACTATGGCAATACAAATGGCAATCAATCCAATAAAACATGGTACTACGCTCTTACTATAATAACACCATGGTGAATTTTAAAAGGATTTGTGATGAAATGTTCACTGAATTAGGAAGAAACAGCCATTGCAACACGCACTGTGAACCAGTTGTATCACTTATATTTACATTTGCTCACACCTTGTTGGTCCAGTTTTGGTGCATAATCTTTTATCTAGAAAATGCGCTGCACGGCTAACCTGCTAAGGGGCAGGTTAAGTTCCCTTAACAATGAACACTGATTAAAGCCAAGCTACCTTCATGATACCTAAAACCCAGTGTAACGGTATATTATTTTGACACACGATTATTTTTGGGATACTTTTATTTTGGTGAGTGATCTGTTTTTTGCACGTGCCATAGGCGCAGAAGGTAGAGACGAAGAAGAGCGCAGTGTATGAGTGTGACACGCAGAAGTGAGTGCAGTGTTGTGATCGAGAAGCTGGTTCGATAAAGTTGCTTCAACGGAAGATTATTGAGGCTTAAGTCGAATAAAGAACGACAACACTAAGTGAAAGTGTATATGGTGACCCACATTTCATAGCGGAAAAGAGTTTTTAGGGGTTCAAGCACGAAGTGCTGAAACTCTATTGTAATTGTTAGGATTTTTATTTTTATTATTATTTTTCTGCCATAAAACTGATTGTGCAGACCAAATCTTAAGTCCTAGAGACTTAGAACTTGGCCAGATGGTAGACTTCAATTTGGGGAGAACCTATCAAAGACTCACCCCAATCGGATAATGGGGACGCTACAGCGATCAAAAATGTGAAAACCCTCACACCGTTTGTCGTAGGTGTCTTATATAATTGGAATCATTGGCTCAATCAAAACAAAATGGCTATCTCTGATTTCGTTTCCGTGTATTTAGAATTTTTCACAAAACCTACTTTTGCCAACTACTCCTAGGTTTTTCGCCTAAGCGCAGAAATATTCTCTGGACAGTGAAAATCAATAATTATCAAAAAAGGTTTCAACTTACGGTTGCAAATGGGCCCAAAATATTCGAAAGACGCATGGCCAGTTTTACTAAAATGGCTATAAATCTTGAACAGAATGAGATATCTTCACTACTTTGTGCAGCTTTGCCACTTGGTGGTGCTATAAGATGGAAAACACATACAAACAAATATAACTTAGCAACCGTTGGTCCAGTTAATTGAAAATTAGTATGCTGTGTCTTTGTCCGAAGTGGCACAAGTGTCTATGAGGACATTTGCGTATCTCAAAAAAAACATGCCCGCCATTGGCCAAATAATTTTAATCATATTTAATAATCAAATTGTTCATTAAATATTCACAAATATGTTTAAAACATACTTTCACGAACTAGTCCCAGGTTTTTTGTCCAATCTCATTCAAACCACTGCAGTAATATTCTCTGGACTCTCTAGATCAATAATTTGTAAAAAAAAAAAAAAAAAAAAAAAAAAAAGTTGAATTTTGTTATTTGGTTACCATAACAAGGTAATTTATAAATAGGGCATGGACAAATATACCCCAAAGCCTATGAAACCTAAACGAAAACTCAAAACTTTACAACACTTGTTTTACTTGTGAAAACGTGTCAGGTGACTCTTAACAAGTATTTAAAGTTTCATGGAGATCGGACCCTAGGTGGCGCTATAACAGTTGAAATTGCCTCAAAATACAATATTTCTATAGAAAATGACCTCAAATTGTAGAACATGTTTATATATTCACAAAAACGAGACCCCGGACAGCATAGAAGCCATGAAGACCTTTACGTGCTTGAACCCCGGTAATCGCTGCTTGCAGCTATATTTTTAGTTTTATTCTTGTGGTATGTGTTGGCTGTTTGAGTGACACGGTAACATCATGAAAGCCACGGAAGCTGTGAGTACGCTCAAAGTGCAAATCCCGCTTGATTTTTGTCATCAAGAGACCTGTTACATGTCTTTTTGCTGCATTTTGCACTTCTCGTGTTTTGATTAAAAAACAGCACCAAGAGCTAATATTCAACGAGACTGTTCACGTGTAATTGAGTATTCCGCACGTGCCAACGCACGTGAAATCTAGTAAGCTGCGTAATGCTGTTAATACAGGGACCCAGACTGTTTTGCCGATTCAAGTTGGAAGGTTGTGTTGCTGCCCTGCCATCTTGATTTCTTGCTTTGATTCATCTTCAGTTTGATTCTTTTTGAGACAGTTTATCTGTAGGACAATATTACAAAGTTGAGTGAATTTTTGAACTTGTATTTTAACTACGTGATCTTCAGTTTATTTCAGCGCAAGACAACGCATTCCAATTCATCGTTGCGTTAAGTAGTATTTTTCTCGTGTTTTTATTTTTTTGTTGGATAACTGAACTGATAAATAGTGAACAGGGGAAATTTCAGAACTTGATGTAAACTGTGAGTAAACATATGAAACGTCCATTTTAAATAAGTGCTCATTCTGAGGCAAGATTTCTTTGTGTGTGCATTGCTTTTTGTTTGTTGTATTGAATTGTGATTGTTTGAAGGTGATTATTTGAAACGGAAAGAATTTGTCCAAAGTGGGTTTACAAATTGATAAATTGCAAGTGTTTTTTCACAAGTCACAAGACATTTACAACACAACACAAATACTATAAATTATTTTATTTTCTTTCATTTAATTGATTACTCAAACAGAAGAAATAATTAATCATAAGAAAAGTGAATTGAAGAGAATAAATTGTTTAATTTCTTTGCACCTATATAGTGTTACCTTTTTGTTGGGCTGTCAGGGAGTTTCAATTTATTAGATCATATTAGAGTGAAGCCGCCGTGTAACATTACCATATAGCCTACCCTTATCAATCAGTAGTGTTCCAACACAATAAGGTAAGAAACCACATTTACCTATTAGTGTGTAAAGAGACTAAAAAGCTTGGGGAGCAAGCAAATCCTTTTGTTGTCCAAACTTCCTGGGCAGCCGTAATCCATTTCCACTACACAACGACAGTGGAGGCTGGTCAATAAGGCAGTGGCCCCTGCCGCCTCCCCAGAGTTTGCCACAGAAGAAAGCTACTTTAACATGTTAAAAATTAAACATATATCACAAATCAATAACAAAATAAAATAATTTAGTTGCACTATTCCACTGTTAGTGGAAAAATGAAAACTGTATTTTGTTCAAATGTGTGTGCAGGGCGCCAGACTAATGGGTGTCTGTTAGGTCTGTAAACTTTTAAAAGCATGTGATTTGAGGCTGAGTTCTAATTGGCTTGTTTCAGATTGTCCTCGGGGCGCAAACCCTCCCGCTTTTGATTTTAGCAAATCAATTTTTTTTTTATATATATTATTTTACGTCTTGTGACTGGACTGTTCTCAACAAGTCTCATTCCAGCTGAGCAGATTGTCATTCAACTAACAGGTACTGATCAATGTGGAAGCAAGCAAAATATCTCAAAATAAAAGATTTGGTTTTATCTTTGCAACAATACCCTTTATAAGGTGTTTGGATGAAGAAAAAAGAAGATAAAGAAGCTTGGACAAGAGTTGCAAATTCAGCAGCTGTCAAATGGTCGCAAGTGGTGCACAAGTGGTGCTTTTCCACCACTTCTTATGGGAAACAGGGTTAGCTAGCTGGATGCGATTTGAGCCATGCCTTTTATTGTTTTTCCTGTTTGCTGTTTAAAAGTCTCTTCAAGTCAGACACTGAAAAATGTATTTATGCATTCATGACATCAAGGCTTGATTATTGCGATGCCCTACTTGGTGGCTGCCCTGTAGGATTAATACTAAAACTCCAGCTGGTTCAGAATGCAGCAGCCAGAGTAATCAATACTACCTTTTGCCTATTTGCTGCCTGCCTCAACTTTTGGGTTGTTTATTGAACTTTGTGATTGTTCGCTGCCTGCCACGACCTCTGCCTGTTTATCGTTTTGTCATGGCCTTGCCCTTGCTTACCTCGATCTCTGCCTGTTTTGACTATGAATAATAAAGCTGCAAATGGATCCCTGTTTGATTAGCCACTCATTACATTAGTTCTTTTATTTATTCTTTTGAGACTAAAGTTTCTGCCTTTTAGAACTTTTAAGCTACAGCCACCAAACTTTCCACAGATATTCTGACTGCTCTGAGAAAGTGTGCTTTAGCTTTTCTAAGGGATCCGACTTGTGGTTTTCCTAAAAAAGATGACTTCCCAAAAAAAAATTATATTTATATACTTTCATTGATAGAATGTTCAGATGAGCCAAGAGGCTGATGTTTATATTCAAATTCTAACTGTCAGAACTCACACAACCCATAACCCTCCATTTTCTCCCTCTCTGTTCTTCTGTTAGTCATACAGTTCTTTATGTATTTAACTCACAGGCCAGGCTTTCTCAAGCCAGCATAAAGTTTGTTCATCTAGTTTTATTTAAAAGAGAGACAGATTAGAGTGCAGTCTAGTTTTAGAACAAAATAAAACTACATAAAACACAGCTTTTCTCAGTCAGTGTTTTAAAAATGTTTATCCACTTCAGACTTTAAGTAATATTCAATGGACAAACTACTATATAAAATAAAAAAATTCTGAACTCTTTCACAGTTCAGTATATGCACAGATCTCATATTCCTCAAAATTTCAACATATTTCAACAATTTCAACATATATTAGACATTATTTTGGGATATATGTTAAGTCAACCCCATTTTGACATTGAATCAATGTTTAATTTTGATGCGATAATGTTCTGATGTACCTACCAAACAATGAATGTTGATTCATCAAAATTTGATTAATGACTGATACTGACCTTTACAACTAAAAACAGACATTGAATTAATGTCTATTTGCTATCTGAGACTGTGATAACTGAAGCCATGCCTTCTTTCTTTGCATGTACATTTAGGCAGCATTATGCAAATATTCCCACATAGTGATGCAGGTATGTGTTTGTAATGATGAGCTGTTCACATGAGGATCCATTTGCAGTATTTATTTAGAATAGTGAGACAGGCAAGGGTTGATGGACAATAGTCCGGGCATGCAGCAAACAGGCAAAAGGCAGTATAAACAATCCAAGGTCAAATCACAGGTAATCAAAATACAAGGGAAACCCACTCAGAATTGTAGCCAGGGCAAAACAAGACTTCACAATGAATGAATGTTTGTAAGGTGTTTATATAGGGAAGGCTAATTGAGTTCAGGTGTGAGAGGGAGTGGTCAATCCCAGGTATCCCAGCATCGTGGGAATTGTAGTCCAGATGGAATTGAATACCAATTAGTATTTCGGTGAGGGTTCCCTCTGGTGGCACAGAGGAGGTGGAGCAGAGACCTTCTCTGTAACAGTGTGGGAGGAGTCAATCTAGGTGTTGTCAGCAGGTCTGAATCAGTCTTTTCTTTTAGACAGATTAAAGGCACAATATGTAAGATTTGTGTAATAAAATATTCAAAAACCACTTGCACAGCATAATGTATTTTGTTCAGTTGTGTACTTACATTATTACATTATTATTGTTCAAGTCCGGTGGAGTCTATGGTAGTGTAAATAAATACAGTATGTATTGTACATACTGTACAACAGCCTTTTTGGCAAATACTATGGGTATATTAAAATGTACTTTTAGTACGATTGATTTGAACATGTAAAACTGCTCAGCGTTAACCCAAAAACCCATAAAGTCACATCTGTAATAATTTTGTATTTTACATTCCTTGCGGATAATTCAGTTACATAAAATAGAGCTAATAAAATTACACAGAGGTAATGAAAATTGATTTATTATTTTTAGGGATTTCACGAATCATGAACATGATTCGTGAAATCCCTAAAACTGATTTCTATTTTTCATAATATCACACTCTCTCACGTGTCATCAAGCTTCACCTTAATGATTGTTTTGAAAAAGCAACCTCTAGCAGAAAAAATTACATGTTGTGTCTTTAAATCTTTGAGCTTTGTAACTTTGCAGATCTTATACATGCACAAACAGCTACATAGCACACTAAAGAAAGGAAAAGCATCCCTTTAAGTAAATCCCCCTTTGACAGCACAGTATTATTCAACAATTAACATCATAATGTGACTATAGGAAATATTTCTGCTAAAAATATTTACATTAACATCCCAGACATACAATCATGTCAGCTTTGAAATATAAAATAATGTAAAACATTGTCTGAGATTCGCAAGAGAAAAGCTGAAAAGTCCAGAGGAATGAGTTTAAGAAAGATTGCCTCTGCATCAGCACTGGAAATCAGATGTTCTATTTAGACAGAATAACAGAAATATAAACGTAAATGGTTCAGTTATATTTTCAAATGACATACAGTGGGACTTCCGGTTCTGGATGTGAATGGAGTAGAAGTGTCTAACTCGTGGTCCCTGTAAAAATCTCTTTTATATTAACTTAACTATCCTCTGCCAGTTGTATTAATAGTTTTGTATGTAGTTTGAAAACATATTTGATATTTAGGGAAGCAGAAAATGGCATCTAAATCAGGCAAACAAGCGACGAAAGATACTACCATCTCCCCCCGAATTCGACAGGGTGCACAGAGCCCTTGTTGCAAAGCCAAAGCAGGGAGGGAAGCCAAGAGCAGTAACAGTTCACCAGTACCAGATTAAGGAGGCGGTGATGAGAGAGGCTCATAAGAGAAGAGGATTGTTGCAGTATCGTGGCAAGCTAATTGCTATTTATGACGATTACAGTCCAGAAGTCCTGGAGCAGCGTGCACAATATCGTGAGATAATGGCAGAGCTTTACACTCTGGTATTTAAACCATCACTTCTCTTCACTGCAAAATTGAGGATTATTACCAAGAAAGGTGAACAAAAGCTGCTTAAATTGGTGGATGAGGCCAAGAACAGCTCATCGTAACGCCCTTTAGAAGGTAATTATGGCCGCTTGGTTGAGTTGACCGGTGGAATTATACAACACATATATTTTCCTTTCCATACTTTTAATGTCATGTGATGGCCCATCATATATAATTAACTTTACACTGCCCGACTTTTTTGGGGCCTTCTGAAGTCCCCCTTCCCCTTAAAGGATGGTTTACTGTGTACTTGCAAAGTTGGAGTCTAGTGGACATTTCTGTTGACTTCAATATTTCTGTTTCAAAGCTCTGTTGTCTAAGAACATTCCTATTTGAGCCAAGCGGACATTTTTCTGTTGATTCCTATAGACTTGGTGCTGTTGTGTTTGACCTGTTTCTTCCTGTTGAGTAATGTTAAGTGCACCTTTTTATATGTCTTTTCTTTTGGTTTTACAATTACTATTTTTGATTACATTTCTTGTTTTTTCCTGGTAAGAGTCTTTTTCTTTGCATTTTCACTTATTTTGGTTTCCTTTATGATTATCTTATTGGTAAAATGCTTATATTGTATTATGGATGGTTAGGCCATGGGTCTATTCATTTGTGAAGCCTACTACATGATGCGTTGATTGTTTCACATTGAGAACATTCTGTATTAAGGGACTGAGATTATATAAGGTAAGGGGAAATAAGGAAGTGTGTTAAATATTTAAATATTTTTAAATGTAGTTTTGTTTTTATTGTAATATTTTCTGGGGGTTGGGTTGATTTGGTGGGAAAGTTGGATATTTCTATGGGGTGCATTATGCTGGCTTTACGTTTGTACCAAATGATATTACACTTTCTGCAAATTCCACTTTATGCAATAAGAATATAATTTTAGCTAATTTTTATGCCCCTAATTTCGATGATGTCAGTTTTTTTAAACATGTTCTCTCTTCCTGGGTCTTCCTGGCCTAAATTCTCATTCTCTTATACTTGGAGGTGACTAACTGCTGTCTGGACCCAGTGATCGGCCGTTCATCTTTTAAGCCATGCACCCCAAGTAAATCCTCTATTTACCTAAAAAGTTTTTTATCGAAATATGTCCGAATGCAACAGATGCATGGCAATTTTTGAATCCCCCAAAAAGAGAATGCTCCTTTTTGTGTCCATCACTCTTATTCTCAGATTATTTCATTTTGGATAATGCCTTAATTCCCAGTGTTCAATCCTGTGCATACCAAAGTATTATTATATCGGACCATGCTTCTCTTATTCTTGGTCTGACTTTTTGGAATTTGCCTTCGCCTAGGAGGAACTGGTGTTTTAATACTTCACCTTTGGCGGATGAGAACTTTATTTCCTTTGTTGCTGAACAGATTTCTTTTTTCTAAACATCAATAAATCAATGGATGTTTCAAACTCAGTAGTGTGGGAGGCTTTTAAGGTGAATGTAACGGAACTAGTTGATTGACAGCAGTGTTTACCTATCAGTATCAGTATCAGTACCTACCAGTATCTCCCTGTTTAAGGACTGATTGGCTGTTGCCTTAGCTGCGTCACGTCTGACTTTCCCCTCTTGTCCATGTCGATAGTGGTTGCAGGTAAGCGCACTGTGCTTTACCAGGCGGTTATTTTAAAACTGGTTGAGTGTACATAACTTTTAAAGCATCTTTGTTAATTATAGTGCGTCGTTTTTTTGTTCCGGTGCTGGCATTTATAGCGCTGCTGTGAATTTGTATAAGCATGCTTGGATTGGGGTAGTATGTTAATGTGGGGTTAACATTGTTGCATGCTAAATAGGTATGATGTCCTGTATCCCATTGTGCTACCGGTGGGCATGACTGACAGACCTGTGCCTGTAAATGCTTTATCTGCATGATATTCTGATGGTAAGTGTTTTAAACACGACCATAAATGGGAGTGGGGACAATTATGATGATGATTAATAATGTCTCATTTTTGTGCTCGTCATAGGATTATCCCTCTCATTCTATATGGTGATTGTTTGCGGATGTCTTCCGCTTTGTGTTGCTAATGTTCTGCGGTTTATATTGCCGTACAGACACCGTCATCGCTGCTATTTGAAGGGGACTGTTCGGTTGAGAGATAAAAAAAAATGTGCTCTTCCTCTTTTTCTTTGTTTTTTTATTCATTCATTAAACCTTTTTTGTTTTCCTTTCAGTTGTGTAAGTAAAGTTTTGTTTTCTTTGCTTTGACTGACATCGATATCCACTTTTGTGTGGAGTTGTTTATACAATTTATTTCTATTTGTTGTATTTTGCCTTAAGTCAGTTGTTATAGTTTATTTATTCATTTTTGATTTATTGCTGGAGGTGGGGTTCCACGGGTGAACGGATCTTCCTCCGTGTGGTGGTGGTTCTTCTTTATCGTGTGCTGTGTAACACTGAGTGTTTGGTAGTGTGATCTGAGTGCACTGTGGTGTGTGCGTGGGAGTGTGCCCGTGTAAAACCAAACTCTTTTGCATCCTGCCGTTGGAAGCCTCGGCCCTGCTGGTACTGATTATTTTATTTCACGTTGTTTTCTATTTGATTTTTTTTCATGAATTTTTTTCAGTGTTTTTCATGAATGTGGGGAGAAATCTGGGAAAATATTGGCTAATCAGTTGGCGGGATCCAGCCAAAACAAATTATAAATGGTCTTTTAGATAATGGGGAGATCACAACTGATCAAAATTTAGAGACTTCTAGAATAGGATAGAATAGAAAGAGCTTTATTGCCAAGTATGTTTACACACACAAGGAATTTATCTTGGTGACAGGAGCTTCCAGTGTAGAAGTTATAATACAATAAAGTGCAGCAATAGTAGTTTTGTGGATGTTATTGCACAGATATGTTATTTACAATATTATTTTCAGGTGTATAGATTATGATTGTTATTTACAGATGTACAATTCGGGATGTTATGTAGTAATATACAGTTGTGTTTTAATTGTTCAGACTTAATATAGCCTGAGGGAAAAACTGTTCTTGTGTCTGGCGGTTCTGGTGCTTGGTATTCTGTAGTTTTGGCCAGAGGGTAGCAGTTCAAAGAGGGAGTGCGCTGGATGTGTGGGGTCCGAAGTGATTTTTTTTTTAGCCCTTTTCCTCACTCTGGAGGAATAGATGAAGGATGAAGGTCATGAAGTTTTGGCAGGGGGGAACCAATTATCTTCTCAGCCATCCTGACTGTCCGTTGTAGTCTCCTGATGGCTGATTTGGCAGCTGAACCATACCAGACAGTTATGGATGAGCACAGGACAGACTCGAAGGCCGATTAGTACTGTTTGAGCAGCTCCTGTGGCAGGTTGAACTACTTCAGTTGACGAAAAGGAGGTACAACCTCTGCTGGGCCTTTTTCACAAAGTCAATGTGATTGTCCCACTTCAAGCCCTGAGAGATGGTCGTGCCCAGAAACCTGAATGACTCCACTGCCACCACAGTGCTGTCCATGATGGTTAGTGCAGGGAGTGCTGGGGGCTTTCTTCTGAAGTCCACAATCATCTCCACTATTTTGAGCATGTTAAGCTTCAGGTTGTTGTGATTGCACGAGACAGCCAGCTGTTCAACCTCCAGTCTGTAAGCAGACTCGTCACCATCCTTGATGAGGCCAATGACTGTGGTATCATCTGCAAATTTCAAAAGCTTAACAGAGGGGTCTTTTACATTTACATTTAGTCATTTAGCAGACGCTTTTATCCAAAGCGACTTAAAGGACGAGAGCATTGAACATTTTGTCTTGGAAGGGTGGCTGCAGGAGGTGTTGGTGTAGGTGTGAAGTGCAGGTCAGAGCGGGTGTGGGGTGTGTGCCTGGGTTTTTCAAGCCTACAGTAAAACTCATTCAGATTGTCTGCCAATTGTTGATTCTCCACAGATCGTGGGGGTGGTGTCTTGTACTTTGTGATGTTCCTCAGGCCTATCCAGACTGACGCTGGGTCGTTGGCTGAAAACTGACATATGAGGTTACAGTATCTGTGAGCTCATCCAGATTGGTGGTTGTGGTTTCAAAAACTCCAGTCAGTGCACTCGAAGCAGCCTTGTAAATCTCTGCTCTGCTTCAACAGTCCATCTTTTAACAGTCCTTAATACAGGTTTTGCTGATTTCAGTTTATGCCTGTAGGTTGGTATGAGATAATCGGAGAGCCCCAAGGCTGCATGTGGGACAGAATGATATGCATCCCTATTTGTTGTGTAACAGTGATCCAGTGTATTGCTGTCTCTGGTGGGACATGTAACGTGTTGTTTGTATTTATGCAGTTCACCAAAAAAACGTCTGAATAATCAAAAACTGGAAAGATATTATCTGGTGTATGTTGCTTGATGTCAAGGAGTTCGTCTTTGGTGAAACTTATAGAGGAAGAATGACTAAACACAGAACAAACAAACAAAAACAGAAGAAGAATTAGAGAGCTCCTAACCGAGGCTGCAACCCACAATGCCATCTTGGATGTAATCCAATTTTACTCCACTGAAGCCTGTAAACTATTAGAAGAACCAATTTTGATAGCTGCCATTATTTCCCTTCAATCTGGGAAATCCCTTGGACCCGACAGTTTTCGGTCAGATTTTTATAAAAAAAATTTCTGCACAGCTTGCTCCTTTTCTGATGACTGTTTTTCTGAGTCTTTTAAGTCTGGTATTCTTACCCCAACTTTAAATCAAGCATGTATCTCTTTATTGCTTAAAAAGGATAAGAACCCTTTGGATTGTGCTTCATATAGGCCCATTTCTTTGCTCAGTTGTGATGTAAAAATGTTAGTGAAGGTGTGGACCCTTCTTGTGGAGTACACCCTGATACCCAGTGAAATCGGTAGGCCATGGAGGTGGTGCTTCTTTTAACCTTTAAGTGTTGTGGCATCACAAGCTGACTTAACTTCCTGCCTTGTCTCCTCCTCTTCCCTTTTTGTAATGTAATCTCATGGGAGAGGTAGGTTTCTTTTAATTTCCTAGCAATCTTATTTAATCCTTCTCTTAAGTTTTTTAAACTATTTTTCAATCCAACCCATGTGTATATATTTCTTACCTGTGTGATTATTTTCATTATTTTACATTTTCTGAGCTACTTCTTCCTTTTATTTAAATGTGTGGAAGTAAGAAGCACATGGTGAAGTGTATAACATTTTATAGAGAGAAATAACAACTAAGAGTCTGCTCATTTCTGTTTTCAATTCTGTTTTCTCTTGTTCCTGTTTTCTTTTGCAGTTATTTTTTTTGCTTTTTGTAATGTAATCTCACAGGAGAGAAACAACAACTAAGAGTCTGCTCATTTCTTTCTATTAGATGAATAAATGTTTACTGTGAACTGCTGTCTCATGTATCATTAAACGTCACAATGCAGAGTCAAGTGTTTCAACTGGTGTCGCCAGCCATACGTTAAGCCTGGCATTGTGAGTCACTGGTTAAGTCCTGTTCACACCACCAAGTATTTTTTTTGCCTCAACATAAGGTGAAAACATACATAAACATACAGAACATAAAGTGCTTAATATGAGCAATAAACGAGGAACAACGAGTGCTTTTTGCCATTGTGGCTATATATCTTTGGTAAAAGCACAGTCTGTGCTTTAACCAAAAAATGCCAGTCTGTCTGGATTTATGAAACCATTCAGGCTTGTAATTAGTACAGTGTAATTAGTACAGTGAGTACCACCAGCTGCTGCAGGAGGCTGGGTCAAGTCCAATTCCAGCAGTTCTTCAGACTGGACAGGACCTGACATGTTTCTCCATGCATCGTTTCTATATTTACACAAACATATCATAAAGCATAGGGAAATTTCTAACTGCTAAAACAAACTTTTATATCTTTTCACGGACACCCCACTTCAGCAGATAAATCACGTGACATCCACCGACTTCACTACCATTGGTAGTCGCTTGCAAAACTCACTGCTCATTTGCATAAATTTAAACTTTTTCCATTTTTTGTTGCGTGACTCACGTCGCTTTTGTTACCGGAAATCGCAGTCTCTCCATTAAAAATGGGATCATGTCACTTTCTCTGGGTGTTGTTGGCAGTGTAAATGGGGCTTTACATATGTGGTGCCATGAACCCTTCGGATTTCTGCTTGTTGATCTCCAGAGTTTCTGCCTTAACAGACTATGGGTGTGCTGCGCGTTGCTGCAAGAGTGGCAGAGCGGTGTTTTGCTAATTGCAGAGGCCATAGCTTGTCTCTTCACCTGCATTCATCCAGTTCTTCATTTGCTGCTCATCGTTTGTAGGACAGTAATAAATGAATGCTTGCTTTTCATGAGGTATGGTGGAGAACTGTTTTGAGTCTTATAAGTGACTTCATCGGTTACACTTTGATACGTGTTGAACAATTCGTTCATTGTTTTGGGATAAGGAGAGCTTTCCATAAATTGACCATATTCATGCATCTGATTCAGCTATTGGTACATCCGTGAGCCCAGCTGTTTGTTCTACACCTTTTACTTACTTAGATCAGGCTATTACTCCTGAGTCATTAGGGGGTATTATTTCTGATTTGGCAAAGAAAATTGGTGAGAGCATTTCAGCCACTCTCAGTTTTAAACAACAGCCAAGCCAAGTGGGGTCTAAGTCAAATGTGCAGCATTTTAGTGAATGTGTTGATGCTTGTAAATCAGCAGTCATTGTCCATGATGGTGTTACACCTCTGCCATTCTTTAGAGGTGATCAAAGAGATTTTCTTTACTGTGCATAAATGGGAAGACATGATGTGCAGTTATTTAAACAGTAAAAAATATGCTAATGAAACTGAAGCCTCTGATTTCATGAAAAATGAGGGGTGTAGTCAAAGTTTCCCAGGGCTAACTGCTACAGCATTCCCTGGCATGGTTTCTGATATTCTGAAGAAAAATTTCAGTGAGTTGACATATTTAAACATGCCTATGGCTGACTTTTATTACACTCTCCCTAAGGCAATCGAGAGTTTATTGGAACACTGGATATGGCTAAACAAGGCAATTGAGTGTTGAAGACCCTGCAGTTGAAGCTGTTATGATTGTCTCTCACTGTACAGGTCCTGATCTTGTGTCGTCTTTTCAGTTCAAACCTGCTGAACAGTGGCTGAGGTTCAAGAGTGACTGGATTGTCACCACAGGTACTTGAAAAGAACTTCTGCGAGATACCCACTCTACTCACCTGTGTCTGTTTGCCATCAGAATGCTTTGATGATCAGTTATTTCAAACAGCCTGACCTCTTATTAGGTCAGTCTTCATGTTCAGATAGTCAGCTCAATCATAACGCCGCTCCTTTTACTCCTAACACTAGTATGCAGCAGCTGGTTGGCATGATGGATCAGGTTTAATAGCTATACATTGCCTCGTTGTCCTAGTCTAATTCTGAGTGTCCCGTCAGAGCTTTAGATTCCAAGCCCAATGTGAGTTCAGCATTTAGTGTTTATCAGTTTAAAGGGCACACAATGTATACTTACTGTATGCGTCAGAGGCTTTGTCATAGCTGCTTTAAACCTGGTCACTTTAAGAGTACTTGTCCCAAGGTGACAGGACTCGATACACTTTCTCCTACTACTCAGTTAAACTGACAAGCTTGTGTGGAGGGGGTTAGCATGGGCGTTGTTGTACTTCCCCTAAAAGATGAGTCAGATCATGTGGGGTGATCAGTGGGTGCCGATGAAGATTCTGAATCCTAATAACTGAGTCTCTAATAACTCGGTGTAACACTAAGCTGGCCGATGTGTCCCTTGTTTGGCGGTGGAGGATGTTACTGTCATGCAAGGTGTGTGCCCATTCCAACTGAACCTATGCAATTACTGTATGAAGATGGGTTGTAAGACATTGATATTAAAGCGTGTGAGGTCTCCAGGGCATGGAAGGGGGAGATGTCGAGTCTTATTGTGTCCTATCGCAATGTTTTCTTCAGAGACAGACTAGATTTGGGAAAAGCAAAGACTTTCCACATCCTGCTTCATGTGGCTGATCGGCATTACACAGTGTTCACAACACCAATGGGCTTGTATGTGTGTAACCATCTTCCACAGGGCTGGCAACAGCCATGCACATGATACTCAGCATATTTGGAGATCTAAACAATTTTTGTCTCCTTTACTATCTTAATGACTTGCTGGTTTTCATCCATTCTGAACAGGAGGCCTTAAAACACTTGGACATTAGGGTTAGTCCACACCCTTCTGTGGACGAAGACAAAGTAGCAGTAATTTATGCCTTTCAGAAAACAGACCTGATGAATGAGGATGGTTCCACACCTTCACCAAAGAAAATAAAATTGTTATTGGGCATGCTCCTTTACTATCAAAGCTGCATTCTTCAATGTTCACAAATTGTGAGGCCATTCAATTTGATGACTGGTCAAAAACGATGGTGAAAGGCATGAGTAGTCAAAATACAGCTGGCACTTACCGGGAGCTCTGCCTAAGACTGGACACCTTGACCTCCTTTTTAGGAGTTGAAGAGAGCCCTTGTTGAGAGCATGGTACTCACTCACCCTGACTTTGAGTGTCCCTTTATTCTCTGCACCAACGCATCATTGGATGGCCTAGGGGCAGTGCTTTTTCAGGTTCCCGCTGGTGAGGATAAAGCATGACCTATAGCCTTTGACAGCAAGCCATAGCCAAGCCAATTACCCTGTGCATAGACTGGAGTTCTTGGCCCTTAAATGGTCCATAAGTTTAGTCACTGGCTTAAAGACCATGAGTTTGCTCACATATCATGACTAAACCTAAATTAGACACATGTGAGCAGCACTGGGTTTCAAAACTTGCCTTGTACAACTTTAGGATTAAGTACGTCTTATGGGCAAGCCTCAGATGCTTGATACTGAATTTAATCAAAGTTCTGTGATGGATGTTTCCATGGCTGCTAAGGATGTGTTCCCTGTCTTATCTTCTTGTGATGATTGGGATTCAGGAGCTGTGTCCAGAGCAACAAGAAAGTGATCACTGGCTGATCACTTTCTGAGTTCTTTTGTTCCTGATTGTCAGGATGTCGTCCAGCTCTTTTCATTGTCTGAAGTGCAAAGTAGCACAGAGACACTTGTCTTGTTCTGAGGGTGGCCTTTTATGTCAGTAGGAAGCACAGGCCTTCCAGACATGAGCACGTAAATGAGGATTTGTGTGTTTCTAAGATTCTTGCTCAATAGCATTCTGCACAGAGCCATTAAATATCTTCTTACAAAGCATAAGAAGTTTCAATGTGTCCTGCCCGATTCGCTGAAATGGCTGAAATTATCTCTCTGTGGTGTTCATGTCTTTAGCCCATCAGAGGTTCTATTGGCCTAGGATGGAGTTTGTGATTACGTTAAGAATTGTACCTATTGTGTACTGAGCAAAACTGTAGAGCCCGCAGCAAAAGCACTCTTGGAGAGAATCAAGACCACTGCCTATTGGAGATTGTTTGCATTGATTTCTGGCCTGATGAAGAGTCTGCACAAGTCTGTGGATGTCTTGGTAATCATAGATCACTTCACCATCATGCTTTTCCTTGCCAAAACCAGTCTGCTAAGAGTGTTGCTAAAAAACGATGGGATGGCTTCTCCATCTATGGATTTCTCCAGCGTATCTATTCGGACCAGGGAGCCAGTTTTGAGAGAGTGTATTGGGGGCTAGGAGGTGTGAGGGGAAGAACCCGGTGGATTATCTCCCAGTGTATCCCTGGCGCTTACCAACCCGATTCTTGTAGAGGTCCTGGAAATGGAAACGGACAGGGGGGACACCTGACTGACACCTGAGTGAAGCAGGTGAGCTGCAACCACAACGTTCTCATGGACATGTTCTTGCAGTAAAAACATGATCCATTCATAAAAGGCACCTGAGCATGCTTGAGCCCGAAACACTCAAGGCACCTATTATGATCGTCTCAGGGAGTGATGAAACGTACACATCCAGTACCACAGAGCCGGAAAGGTATCTTTAAAAAGACGACATGTCTTGTGCAAGCAGAGGAAAAATGCTCTTTTAGGCTCTGTTGCTGACCTGTGCCTGTGGGAGGAGGATAGAACAAGGCAAACCACTGCTGAATGCACCGTAAATACACAAAAGGAATCTGGGGCAGAGACTGCAAATTCCACTCATCAATTCTCATTGGCCTTTTTTTTTACAAACATCAGAGGCAATTGGAGTCCCAAGAACAAACCCCCAGTGTCGTCATTGACACAAGGTCAAGTGACCGACAGAAGGGAAAGTAATAGTAAGAAGAAACATGAGAAAGTGATTTCAAGCATTAATATTTACAAGTATATAACAGCGCTATTTGAGAGTTAATTCCATGCCAATTTTAACTACATTTTTGACTGTGGGTGTGGACAGAACTTTCCGGAAGTAATTATTAAAAAGAAACTTAACGTAAAAAATGTAAATATATTGAGACATATTTGCCACATAAATTCTTCCAGAATAAAAATCTGAGTCTCTTCCAGAAGTGTTTGAGGTCCTCAGACACTCCTTTGTTTCTGTTCAGATCATTCCTATTCAACTCCATCATGATCTCCTCATATGTTGGCAGATATACTGTTCACCTTATCCATAAGAAACAGCGGAATCAGCGAGTCTTGAGACCTATGTCCATGTAGGAGTGACGGCTCCATGGGTGTTTGGCTGCGGTAATGCTAAATTAAGTAAGGAAGAGCAGCAGCAGAATCAGCAGACCTGAAAGTTTCTGAAACATCCAGTCCAGGAAAGTGTGCAGATGGATTTTGCAGCAGTGGACTGGTGTGATATTCTCCTGAGCGCAGCACTGCTGGTCTTCATCACACTGCAACAAAAATGAAAAAACCCAGACCTAACACTTAACCACATTCTCATACGTATGTAGCTTTAAGGTTATCCGGTGAAGGAATTACTGGATGCTGTCTGCTGCAGTCCTACACTGAGAATCACCAACCCTGTTTCTTTTGGATTTTCTACTCATTTTTCAGCCCTTTACAAGAGCGATTATTTTTACATTACATTACAGTTCCTTTCTAACATTTCTCTAAAAATTCATGAACCCTTTACAGATCTGTACAGTTGATTTCTTTAAAAGAATAATGAGAGAATTATTACTGTCAAACACAGCTCCCAATATTTATACCTATAACCTAAGCTATTGAAGATTCTTAATTTCTATTCAGACTTAATGAGTGATTATCCCAGATGACAGCCTCTGTTGTCTATTCATTGAGGTGAACCCTAACCCACCACTTACACACTTTCCTCATAAGTTTTCCCTTATGAATTATCACATATTTATTGTTTTATAGGTAAATAATTATTAAAACATTATTTGATTTAAATAAATTTGACTGTCATTGTACGGAGCCAATGAAAAACATTATGTTGTGTATATATGTATGATTCTGTCTGTACTTAAAAAATCAATAATCAATGTTTCATGTAAATAATCAATGTTTTTAAAGTCAGTTCCACTCCTTTAACCATAAACTCATTGTAGTTGGCTGGTTTCTCAGGTTACGGGTTTTATTCCAATCTCCAATCATTTAATAACAATTTTCTTTTCTGGATTTTCTTTTTCTGCAGGTCTGCCAAGGAGGATTCCGAAAGGTGAGGAAGATCTGGGAGACCATGTTCATCCTCATTTTGGAACTCATTTGGCAGAGCATCTTCGTGGTGAGTAGGGGATTCAACCAAGGTAAGTGAAGAATGAGAGGGACTATAATTTTCAGATGACCCCACTATCTGATGCCTTCACAGATCACTTTTATCATGTCTGCCATGAGAACAGTTGATTCAGCTCCTGGCTCCATGGGATGATGTAGTGCAAACTGTTTAAGGTCATCTGAAGGCTTGCCGTGTGGTTGTCGAGAAAGTTATTGTAAAGTTGTTGAAGATGTAAATTGACAAACTGGACAGCCAGTGGTAACTGGTAGCATCAAGCTTTGCCAAAGTGAGATGGTATGTCAAAGGATTGCAATCCATTACAACTGTAAATTCTGAACCATAGAGGCAGTCCCTAAATTTAGAGGTAACAGCAAATTTTTTTGCCAAAAACTCTCATTTGTGCACAGGGTACCTACTCTCACCCTTGGTCAATCCTCTGTTGGCAAAGTGTATGACTCACATCTGCCCCTCCTGTTCCTGGTATAAGGCTGCACTGAGCCCAGTGGTACTGGCATCGCTATGAAGCACATAGGGAAGCTTGAGGTTAGCAAAACCCAAAACAGATGCAGAGGTGAGTTTGCCAATTATGAAGTCAAAGGCACTCTGACAATCTGAATTACATCAATCACCGAACTCTTCTTTGGGATTAAAGTACCCTCCGTTCTTCAATTTCTTATGAATTCTCTTCCTGATTTCCTGATTTACAGTGGGGGATACCCCACTGTAAGGTCAGTGAGGGTTTATTATTCTTGGAGTAATCATGCACAAACCTCTGGTAATATCTGGCAAAAGCATTCACCAAGTCTTTAAAGCCTTGGCCAAGTCTTTAAAGCCTCAACCTTGGCTGGATCTGTTTTAACCCCATTCTTGTGAGACTATATGACCAAGGTATCTCACTGATGTTTGGATGTTTCAGTCCATGCTTCTTAAGTTGGTTGAGAACTTCCAGCAATGTTGATTCATGCTTCTCTAGAGTCTTTGAAAAACTATGAGGTCATCGATGAAGACTAGAAGCTGTTTCCTGTTCAGGTCACCCATACATGGTTCAATTAATCTTTGGAACATGCTCAACACTTTGGTAATTCCCTGCAGCATTCTGTTGAATTCTTAGAATCTGAGCAGGCAGAAAAATGCTGTTTTAAACTTATCAGCTTTTCTATCTCAATTTGGTAAAAGCCAGATTTCAAATCGAGTACAGAAAACCACTTTGAGCCAGTTAGTTTTGAAAAGACTTCCTCTAAGTTTGGCAATGTATATGCATCCTTAATCATTGGTGATGGATCAGTGTTTCATCACTCAACTTTATTTGATGTTTGACTTTCTCAGTGTGGCCGTAGTCAAGGTCATGCAAGGAAAAGACCTCAGGTATGGTGGCATGGCATTTCAACAACTTAGAAATCCTCTCTTTCCAGCTTGTGGACAGGGGGGAGTCACCAAAGTCAAAGGTAAAGTTAGCACAGATAGGTCTAACTTTACTGGCTTTTACACCCTGCTTGTCCATGACTTTTTGAACGGAATGGATCTCTGCCAACACAACTTTAGGGGGAATTTTTATGTCAGTTTGCATGCTATTTTTCAGCAAAACTGACAGTTTGGAGGGACATCTGTGAGGTAAAGTGTGTAAGCAATTGGCAACCAGCAGGCCACTTGGTAAAGGAAGTGATGGCAGCTCAAGAGTTACAAATGTCTCCATGGGGGCCATTTAGGTGGACATAGCCTCCAAAACTGCTGTGATTCCTGCAGGCACAACTACAGCAGAGTTTCCCTTTAACTTCACATAACTCAGGGTTTCATTGCTGGCTTGTCTCCACTTAGCATCCAAAACCTTATGTACTGCTTGGTAACAGTGGAATCTTGGTGGGGACATTACATGAACAGATTGACACTTGATTAGAGACTGTCCACGACTTTGGGTGGGCATTAGAGGGCTTTGTCATCCCAAGATGCATTCTCATTCACTCCTCCTTAGAAGCTTGTTTATCTTCTTGGGTACAAATAGTCACTGCCAATTCTGTAAAAATGGGTGGATGGACTTCTCTTTTTTCAAGCTGGAGGTCAGCAATGAGACGATTGTCCCAACACCCTCTGCAGAATAGTTTCAAAAGGTAACAGTCACGTTTATTTTCTGCTATGCCACCTCATCTGATTGGCATGCTCAGAATAACTTGTAAGTGGTGCAGATAATCTGGCGGTTTCTCACGCTGATTCTGTAGGGTGCCCATAAGTTTAGCCAACAACCCATCCTTGTCCTCAACAGAACCATATGCGGACTCTAGCAGCTCAATATACACAGCAGGTAGAGCTGTAGGGCACACGTTTTACAATATTGGCGGCTGGAGGTAAGAGACTGTCAAGGAATTTTTCGTGTTCTGTGCAAGTCAGAGATGGAAGGGTCATTTAACAAGAAGTCGACATTTGCACACCAGGTGTCAAAGTCAGGTTAATTAGGAGGATGCAGAGGTCTTTCGTGAAAAAACCCTCAGATGGTTTGAGGTTTTATGTGACAGAGTAGCAGTTTGAGCTAGTGCACGCACCTGGAAGGTAACAGCTGGGTCAGAGAGACTTCCCAAAGATAAATGTAAGAAGGGGTTCAAGGTTTGGATTGCTGTGTTATGATTATATTCTACTATGGCACTTCTAAAAATCGCTGAAGCTGGGTCATCAATAATTCAATTAATTTTTTTTCAATTCAGTTTTATTTATATAGCACTTTTTACAACATTACATTGCTTCAAAGCAGATTTACATATAACAAAAAAGAATTATGATAGAGAACAACAGAACAAATGTAAGACATGTTCAACAAAGAATACATGATATTATTGCAAATCATTTGTGAGATGTATATTATTAAGACTAATTAGACATACTAGGTTTATAGTAGGTTTTAAAAAAGGTGTGAATTAAACAATAAAACTACAAAGTCATTAAGCAAGATATGTTGTTCCAGCTAACATGGAGATTCATGGAGGCATTTAAAAAGATAACATCTTATGGGACAGGGGTAATGTAATGAAGAGTGAGGCACACAGGGATCCATTTGCAGCATTTAATTATTAACCAAACAGACTAGGTAGAGCAACAGCAAACAGGAACAACAGAGACAAGGCAGAAGAGTAAACATTATGCAGGCGTGGGTCGAGGAAGGCAGCAAACAATCCAAAACCAGGTAACAGTCCGATAATCAAGGCAGGCAGCAAACAATCCAAAATCCAAGTAACAATCCAAATTAACAACAGGTAATCCAATAAATGTGTACAAAACGCTCAGTAATGTCACCGGCAAAACAAGACTTCACCATGGATTAACATGAGGCTGGGGTTTATATACTCAAGAGTTAATGAGTTGCAGGTGAACAGGAAGTGATCAAACCCAGGTATGGGGCATTATGGGAAACATAGTGTGAAAAAACGCTAATATTCTGCTAGACCATAGGAGCTAGACCATTCAGAGCCTTGTAGGTAATCAGCAAAATTTTGAAGTTTATACAATGCTTGATAGGCAGCCAGTGCAGTGTGGACAAAACTGGGCTAATATGGTCCAGTTTTTTAATAATGTGGTTTTCAAAGGACAAATAGCTATCAAAAATGACACCCAGATTCTTGGCTAATGAAGCAGGCTTTATAGAGCATCCATCAAGAGTGAGACAGGGTTGTTCTGGGTTGTTCTGTGTGGAAGATTGTGGTCCAATAAGTAAACTTCTGTTTTGTCTGAGTTTAGTAGTAGACATTCTGTTAATTTGGTGAATATAAATCTCATTGGGCCTAAAAGAAATGTACAGCTGAGTATCATCAGCATAACAATAAAAACTTACTCCATGTCTCCTAATAATTGCTCCTACATGGTACATGGTGAAAAGCAAAGGCCCAAGCACTGAGCCCTGTGGTACTTTATACTGAATTTGTGAATGGTACAACACCCATTATTTCACTATGATTTAAACCATGCAAGTGCAGTTCCATTTATGCCAACATAATTTTCAAGCCTATTTAGTAGAATGCTGTGGTCAATAGTGTCAAAGGCTGCGCTAAGGTTGAGTAACACAGAAGAGAGATGCAGCCATGATTGTCTGACAAGGGCAGATCATTTGTCACTCTGATGAGAGCAGACCCTGTACTATGACATGGTCAGAATCCTGACTGAAAATTCTCGCACATACCATTTCTTTCCAGTAAGAAACATCTGTGAAGACACCACCTTTTCCAGTATTTTTAAAATAAAAGGTAAATTTGAGATGGGTCTGGAAATTGGGTATGGATATGCTCATTATACCATGGCATTGGGCTGCTGTCCTTGATCTTTTTTAACCATAGAGGAGCAACTTTGTCTAAGGTGTTAGAAAAGAGGGAGTTAACATTTTCTGTTGTGCTATCAAGGTTTTCAAAGCTATCTGTTATGCTAAGGAATTGAGACAGTTCAGGTAAATTGTTGATGAAATAATCTTTACTGGCAGAAGTTATTGTTCTACTGTATTTGAAGCAAGGAGCTGATTTTGCAACCATAGGTAAATGTATTATACAGGATACCAAATATGATCTGAAATGTCTTTGCTCTGCTGCAGGATGTTAATGTCATCAACACATAGGACAGTATTAAATCTAAGGTATGATTACGACAATGAGTGGGTTCTGACACTTGTTGTGAGACACCAATAGAGTTCAAAATGTCTTTGAAAGCCAACCCCAATGCTTTTCCTTTTTGTTGTCCATGTGAACACCTCCCCCTTTGCATTTTGGATGAGACTCATGCTCATAGCAGTAATTTTGGGGGATATACTCATTTAATATAATGTAATCGCCTCGTTTTAGCCATGGTTCTGTCAAGCAGAACACATCTAGGTTGTGATCTGTGATCATATCATTAACAATAAGCGCTTTTGTAGACAGAGATCAAATATTCAGAAAACCAAGCCTTATTAATTGTTTGTCTGTATTATGTATATTTTTTTGTTTTAAATTTTTTTTAAGATTGATTAAATTGCCATTTCGTTGTTTATTGGGATTTTTGCATTTACCAGTCCAGGGGCCAAACACAGTCTCTATATTATAATGTTTAGATGATACTATGTGTTGTAAATTATGTGACATCTGTGACGTGATGGATAGCAGACGGTTGGTTAAGCCAGTCTGTCTGCTTCCTGACCTGGACCCCAGCTAGTCAAGTATTAGTAAAATTAATAAGACTGGCTCTGGGTACATTTCTAACTCATTGTCTACTTCATTTAAAGTAAGGCCTTTGACTAAGAGCGCATTTGGTTACTAATGATTAATGGGATTAAGATTTTTGCAACATTTTGGATATATGGATATTTAATCTCAATTTTAACAATACAGAGAGATTAAAGTAATATATCTAAGCAACTAAAACTGAAGAGGGGATTTTCTGTTAAATTAAAATTAAAGCTGAAGCAGAACTGGACCATGCAACATGACAAAGACCCAAAACATACTAGTACATTAACCAAAGACTGGCTGAAAAGGCAGAAATGGAGGTTCCTGGAATGGCCGAGTCAAAGTCCAGATCTGAATCCCATTGAGATGCTGTGGGGTGACTTGAAAAGGGCTGTACATGCAAGAAACCCCTCAAACATCTCACATCTGAAAAAATTCTGCATTGAGGAGTGCGGTAAAATTTCTTTTTTTCACAAAGACCAGTGTGTGTGTGTGTGTGTGTGTGTGTGTGTGTGTGTGTGTGTGTGTGTGTGTGTGTGTGTGTGTGTGTGTGTGTGTATACACAGAGAAACTGAACTAGACACATAGGTGAAAACAATTAGTAACTAATTACTAACCAGAAGGCAATGGGATAGCAGCTACTGAAAACTAATTCTAGCAAAATAATTTAGTAAAATAATCCCTAAATTAAGTTAAAAACAAGGAAACCAAAAACACACGATAAACAGAACCTAAACATAACATTCACCCCCTTCCAGAAGATGCATCCTCATGCCATAACAAAACTACACTTAAGGAAAGTGAAAACAGAAACCAAGTCCGAAAGGAGAAGGATAGAGGTCTAGGAGGTGGTGTATGGCAGGGAAATGGGGAAGCCAGCTTAGAGGAGTACCAGGGTGAAGCTGATGGAGGGAGAAGTCATGGTGGAGATCTGGTGGGACTTCCAGGTGAATCCAGGGGGCTGACCGATGGCAGTGGAGCTGGTAGAGGTGAAGGCAGGTGGATCCAGGGCGACATCAATGACCCGGAATTCCAAGGGGCGCTGCAGGCTTGAGCAAGCAAGGCAGAGATGGGGGACTGGCAGAATGGGGTAACAGTGGAGAGAGTGAAGACCAAGGTGGAGCCGGAGGGAAGGAGGAGCTAGGTGAAGCAGGAGGGGTGGAGGGAGGGCACTGGCTCAGACTCTGGTTCTTTGGCAGGCTCAGGTGTCCTGCTGTGATATTCCTCTGCCTTACAGACTGTGAGGGGGGAACTGCAGCTCAGAAGGACCCACACCATAAAGTCTGCAAACGTCCCCTGTGGGCCATCACCAGATAGACATGCCTTGGACCAGATAGTGAGGCATGTCAGATTGAAAAAGTCCTTAGTGTGGTCCTTGAGGGATTGCTTCCCCTACTCCAGGAGGAGGCGGATGTCTGTAATATCCATATATCACTGTTTAGGTCAGTCCTTGCATTATGTTGTTTTTAGGAGAAATGTTCTAATGCTGAGAAATGGCTTATTCGTTTTATTATATGGTTGCTAGGGTACCAGCTTGCTAGGATGTAGCTAGACAGTTAACAGATATGTGTCAGAATCAAAAGAGCCATCGCTCATGTCTCTATAATGTTCTGGTGCTGCGATATGGCTTATTCATGTTAGTTGCTAGGGTGGTCTAAGTAAGTGCTCTAATTTGCCAGTCTAAAAGGTGTCACTTGTCTCTTCTGATGCCTTATACGTTTTTCAATGGAAGTCAAGAGGAGGTTTCCTTTCCTTTTACACCAAAGTTTCCTTGCTCATGCTTCCTCAGAAGCTTCTTTACTCCTCATTCCTCGCCTCCTCAAAGTACAATTAGAGAACTGAGAAGTTAGCCCACTCTGCCCACTCTTTCACAAACCAGGGAAACATCGTACACCTGATTGCTTAAAAAAGTCATAGCACACCTCTCCTTACTAAGCCAGTAATAAGGAGAGGTGGGGGTGGGGGGGGATCATGTCAGGGTCCTGGCTTCCTGTTTTGTATGTACTCTGGGTCCTTGTTTCGTGTGGAAGCACATGGCCTCTGTCTTGTTTACTTTCACCATGTGCTCTCTGGTCTTTCGTCTTGGCCCCACCCCCTTGTTCTCTTTTCTCATCTGCGCTTATTTCGCGCACCTCATTGTCATTGTCCTATTTTAATTATATTAAAATAGGACAAAGATAAAGGCGGCAAAGGCCAGCCTTTGAGCATGTTAAGGAACCCAAAGGCCTGAAAACCTTAAAAAAAGAAATAAAGAAAAAATAATAATCCTAAGCAAAAACAATAGGGCCCTTCACATGTTCAGTGCTTGGGCCCATATAATCCTGAGGTAAACAATATGCTTTTACCATTACAAATTATTTCATGATAAAAATACCCTTAAATGAATACCATTAATTCATAATAATTTCAGTAATCTAGTGTAACAACATACACTCGCCACATCCTTCCTGGGCCTCAGCAAACAGGACTTGGAGGAAATGGAATTCGCCAAATATGTAACACCAATGGGATTATAATTAAAAATTATAATTAAAATGAAATCCGTAAAATTTGGACGTCAACACGCACAGTTTGTCTGCATTAATATGGGTACTTTGTTTGTGTCTGTTAGATTATTTAGTTCCCCGCACTAATGAATATAGTCAACACCCCTTAAGGGTTAATAAGTTTTGATATCTCTTTTCTAATGACATATACTCTGTTGCATAAGGAAGTCTAGACAGCACCCTGAAGCTGTTGTTTCTAACCGTATATGGTAATAAAATATAATCCAGCTGTTTGATTGCTTGAGACAGATTTAGGTACATCCTGTTCTGTTCTATATAATCTGCTTCTGATGAGGAAATAAACGAGCCTGAGTCCACCACACTCTAGTGTCTGTGTCTCTTGCTCCCAGAGCTCTGCTGAAGGTACCTCCTCACGACATCCAATTAATCTGGTATTGAAGAAAGGGTTATCCAAACACAGCAAACTAAATTATAATCTTACAGTGTCTTTGCATCAAACAGCCTGCCAGCCAATACCAATGCAGTATTCAAGGATTATTTGCATTTGTGATGTGATGGTATAATGGTATATGTACATAAACATCAGACGTCAAATTTGTTCGTGAGGGATGACGTGATGTTAGGTAAGCCAATACCTATGTAAACGTCAGACATAATGCGCTGGCATGTACATATGCAAATGTACAACGTAAGAGTACAACGTATTGATTCGTTGTTTATGATGTCTAGCATGCCCTTTGTTAAACATTAAACGTTTAGTCTTATGTAGTGAAAAAAGTCAGTATAGTTGCTCTCTAGAATGGCACTTAGGGATTCTTTATTAAACTGCCAAAGGACCTTTTCGGACTGCATGCGATTGGCCTCCTCTTATCACACAAATGATGATTTGAAAGTTTGATGATTTGAAAGTTTGGAACAGTCCATTTCTTACTGAATAATAGGGGTGATTGGAAGAGTCCATGTATCAGGAGGGAATACTTTCTATGTCAGAAGCAAAAAAACACGTTCACTCAGTTAAAACGTTCGTTTTAACACACAGCAAAAACCACGCTAAAAATATTACATTAAGGCAAATTAAACGATCGTTGATTGGCTGCCTGATAGATTGGGCACCTGTCCAATGGTTCCTGGTTTCGATTTCAGATAACTTGAGAGACTCCAGTCATCCAACAAAAGTGGTAGAGACAGTGGTTTGATGGATGGAAATCAGCTATTTGTAAATTTGTTATTAAAAATATTTGGAAATAAGATACTGGTTGTAAATTTGTTATTAAAATATTTGGTAAAAATATACTTCTAACACTATAGCTTTCAAATTTAAAATGAGTGAAGTTGCATAAAAATGCTGAAAGCAAGACATTTTACTTTAATATATTGCATATGTTCTAGTGTAAATAAAATATGGGTATATGAGATTTGCAAATCTTTGCATTTTTTTATTTACGTTTTATGCAGCATCCCAACATTTTTTAATTGGGGTTGTATAATAGTTGTAGAGGGGCCAGAAAAACTGTTGACAAGCAACTACTGGCATAAAAAAACTTTTTTGAACCCAGAAGAGAAGTTTAATTGCATATTCACATTAAAATATTTGTTTAATCTTTTTCACAGAAATGCTACAAAATAATTTGGCTAAATGAACTCCAGCCGAACAGTGCTTAATCATCTGACTTATCAAAAACTAAAATACCAGGAATGCCTCAGGAGATCCAGCTAATCAGCAGAAATAGTCAGAAATGTCATTTTAAACAAAGTTCTTTTTTGTCAAACATTGGAGAAACCAGTAAAATAGATCTAGATGAGCCAGTCACTGATCTGAAAACAAGGTTTGGGGTGTTTTTTTTTTGGTGCTTTACCAGTATATATATCAAAAACTGAGCTCTGTATACACTTTACATCCTTAACACATCCGCACTTTTTTGGTTATTTGTATTTGAGCTTAACTTTTTGCTTATTTCGACAGCTGTACATTTTTGGGATGCTGTATCTATTTTAATGTTTCTACAAAAACATGCGGATGGAGATTGATTGAACTGAGGCATGAAACCATGCAGTCGCTATATTTGTGTTGAAAAACTGTTGATTTGATGTCAGTCTCTGATGCATCTCCCAACACACACAAAAGTGATGCCTCACACAAGCTCCACTAAAGCCTCAGAAGTTACTGTATTTAAAGACGTCCAATGATGTAATTGTTTCACACTGATTCAGAATATTTCTGTAAAGTTCTCATCCATTTCTAATAATGTATAATAGCTCTTTGGTCAAATTAGTACCAATGCTGATGTTGCTTTCTCAGGAGAATCATTGTTTTGTAAGAGATTGAGATTTATCATGTGGATATTCCTTTAAGGTAATAAATTAATTAAAGTGAGAAAGTGTTTCAGAGGAATGGTAATCCCAAAAAGCTCCTTTGGATGCTTCATTGATGTGGAGTTGTATCATACTGCAACAAAATCTTAATCGACCCACAAATTCATTCTATGGCTCTACTTCACTGACTGATTTACACATATATTATCACAAATACACAGTAAACATTCAGTAAAAATGACTTTGCAAGACGGATAGTTTCATAAATAATAAATAATGTGACATTATTTACACATACACATAAATAAATATGTAGATTCAATCTGAGGTTTTACAAATTTCAAGTCACCGTGTTTATACATTTATGTAGCTTATATATTTGATGTCACTGTCCCAGTGATTGGCTTGCGCACAGAACTGTGTTTTAGCATTGATGTGTTAGTGCAGGTTTAATCATAAGGACTAGTTAAGGACAGCATGTGAGTGGTAGTGACTAAGATTATTTCTGGTAGTTTTCAGAGGCAATGTATCCCAGGGCTCTGTTGATGATGATGACCCGCAAGTGGAAACCCTTCAGTACTTTACACAAAGACAAACGATCGTTGAAGGAAGATCCAGTCCATATAACCCACTGCACACAAGCCCACACACAAAAACACACATACACCACAAAAAAATGCTGTAAAATAAATCAGACCAGAAGATTGTAAGGTTTTGTTTCAGTGTGAAACTCACCTCGGGCATTGTCCACTTAGCAGACAGATGTGGGCAACTTAGCTGCAAACACTACAAAATTAAACAGAACGATATGATATTAACAGTTCATACATAAAATCACTTCTGTTGTCTGCAGCAATTGCTCTTTTTTTGTGAGGTTAAATGGAGTTTAGACTGTTCAGAATGCATTATAAGATTACTGAACACTACGCAGTATACTCTACAAATATGGGATAAAAGAAATAGTATATGAATTAGTATGGAATAAGTGTTGGTATGTCACACGAATGTTACATGGCCTCAGCATGTTTTGTGCAAGTGCTGTTTGGTTAGCATCTTTGGTCTGCATTTTTAACCTTGGTAAATTAATTTTGTAAATGCATTTTAAAAAATTTAAAAATGTACATTTTTTTTTAGCAGTCTAATCAACAAAAAACTGACAGAGCTGTTACAATTGTGGTTTGATACTACTTCACCCAGTGTGTCAAGCACACTGTATTGTGGGATACACAGTCTTTTGTTGCACTCTATGCTCACTACATATTGTGGAAAAAATGATAGTGTGATACTCTGAACAGCCTTACAGACAGATACATGAACTGAAGGTTGAAGTGTTGTGTCTCACATTCTTAAGGCTTATTGTAGCCATGAGAACAGGACTGAGATTGTCTTCAGTCTGCTTGACTCTACTGATGTAGGAGTTCAAAATTTGATTATAATACCACAGATCAGCGCTGATACTCCACAAACACTCTGTCTGTGAAAAAATGACAGCAACATGTTCAATTAAACTGAGAAAAGTGGAAGTGCTAGATTAGACACAACCAAACGATCAAGGCAAATAGCCAAACAGCATATAATAGCTAAATAAAAAAATAAAAATCTGGATCTTACCACACTGAATGATGAATTTCTTTGGTTTAAACATGACATGTTCTGAAATGAAAACATTTACTTTATAATTAGGGAGTTTAAAATTAATTTCAGTTTTATTTCTATAGCTCTTTTTACATTTTTTGCATTGTTGCAAAGCAGTTTTAATACAGAAAGTACACTGTAAAACAGTAAAGAAATAAGAAAAACTGTACACACAGAAACTGCATTTCAGTATAAAATGAAGACAAAAAACAGTGAATTGCTTTAGAGAAAGTAAAAAACTCAAAAGCAAGTCTATGATTACAATAGAACTAAATTTTTAATGTGCAGAACATTCAGTTTAATGTGCAGAACATTCAGAATTCTTTTAGATGTGAGGTCCATCAAGACACATGCAGCCCAATTCAACAACTACTCAAAGTCGTTACATGATGTAAAATTAAAGGCTGGAGCTTGTTCAGATAACAGAGACAAATATCTTGTTCTTAATGGGTTCTGTTGTCTGTGTTGTGCCACTCACGTCCGGTGTGTACATGGTGTGAGTTTGACAAACACTGATAACTGTGATTAAGCTCTCAGAGCACCAGCAGAGAGAAACACTCACGCCAGGTGTTGTGGGCTGACAGACAACTGCCGTCTGTGTAAAGGGGATCATCTGTGTTGACTGGTCAGTACAGTTAAACCCTGCAAACAAATCCAGATGTTCCATCTTACCCTCCTGTGTTTAGACCACAAATAACATCAACATTAGATGGGCAATCACACAGCAGTAAAATAATAAACAATGAGTCAGTATAATCAGATATCATTCATACACATAATATAATCAAAATATAATCATCTCTGAAATGTTACTTTGACTCATATTTTAAAAATAATACTGTTATATCTTAATAATGAATGTTATAATGATAAACAAACCTTTTCCATGACATGTGAGAGCTTCTTGAGGAGTAATCGGGCCTGTTCAGTGCATGAAGCACACTGTTGTGTGTTTGGTGGTGCTGGAATGCCCAAAACAGCCACAGCTATGCAAAACACCACCACTGTGTGTCAGGAAAAACCATTAGTGTTGTAAATTACTTCTAGTACATGTAAAATAAATTTAAATTTAATTTAGAACAAACCATTTATCACAGGTCGCTGTCAAATACTTGACTGTGATTGGTCTCTGATGGTTTTCTGCAGTCTAATATCAATGTATAAACCCCCCGGAACTGTAGAACTAACTGACTAACACTTTGTAGTACAATAGCGTTCAAGAAAAGAAATTGTAATGCGTAATAATCATGAACATTCTATCTGAACGAACATTATTTGTTAATCGTCATAAAATAGGTGTGTTGTATATATATATATATATATATATATATATCTATATATATATATATATATATATATATAGATATAGAGATATATATAGATATATATATATAGATATATATATAGATATATATAGATATATATATATATATAGATATATATAGATATATAGATATATATACACACACAACACATTCTATTATAAAACAGAAAGGAAAAACATTACAGAAATACACTTTACAGAAAGATACTTACGGAACTTCATTATGAATCCAGTCAGAGTGTGTGTGTATTCTAGTAACAGTGTGATGAACTTTTATAATCACTCATGGGGAATCCCTCGTTCACACACACACCTCTTGCCACTGAAACTGGAATTAACACAGATTCATGAATGTGCTCATCACTGTAACCTCAACATATATCATTTTTATTCTACTTGCTGTTTTTATTGAATATTTGTATTATTTGTATATACACTATTATTTCAGCAGTAACACTATCATGGTCTTGAAAAACATTCAATTGATGTCTTGGACATAATCAAACTTTCGCAATATATTGTATATTTGTATGGGCGTTCTTTACTGTAAATTTAGAGAAGCCATTTTCAAAACAACTGATTTAGGTTATAATTCACTCCTATAAAGAAATGTATTGTTTGAAATTGATTAAAACTTTTTAAATCACTTCTGGGTGAAATCATCTTATTGTTAATATGTTTGTTTTAGAGTTTTTGTTATTCTTAAAATGAAGTAAAATTGTGTAATGAAAGGCACTTTTGTTATTTCTCCATAACAAAACTCAACCAAGCCAGTCTATGAAAAAAGTTTTATTTGTATTTTTTATACATATCTGTACAAAACCATTTCTTCCTCAAATAAATAATCTGAATACAATAATGAAAATTATATTAATACACATATTCAAATGACAGTGTCAGAGAATCAACATTCAAGAAATGCTGAAAAGAGAGTGAAGAGGGCATGTTACTAAAAGCTACAAGCTGACTACAAGGCAGGTAAGAGGTCCCTTTAGCACCATCAATTAAAACCATATGTTCTGATCATAAAGAGGCTACTGGTTTTTAAATACTGTCCAACTGAAACGTTTCAACAGTTTTGCGTCTGCTGAACGTGTGGTGCTGCTTACCTGGCGAGGTCCTCGATGTCCACAAGCATGGCATTCTGCTCCATCTGAAGCTCGTCTCTCATCAGCAGCAGCTGCACCAGCTCCTCATTCAGACCTGTCAATAAACATGTCATTCTTTCAATTAATCAACATCAATCTATCAATCAACCATCCAATCAATAAAACACTGACACAACTAAACAGAATGTGAAGTGAGAGTGAAAGTCATTGACTATGACCTGCAGCTGTCCGAGCGTCATGCCTCTGAGGTCACTGGGTTTTAAAATGCTTTTTATCACACATTCACTGATGTGGGGAATGGGAGGAAGCTGAAAGCAAACACACAGTGTATAGTCAGTTACACAGTACATATAAAGACGAGTAATATTCTTTAATGTACAGTCAGCTCAGCAGGGTGATCAGGACCAGAGGCATTAAAACACAATTACAGAAAAGATAATCTTCAGTTATAAATAAACCCCAACAGGATCATCAGGACCCTGATGTAAAGGGGATGGGGTTTTATATCAACTTGTGGGGGGGTTGGGGGGGGGGAAGTCATCCAGATAATCTGAATATGATCTCTTTTCTCTGACCATTTTTTCAATTAAAGCGTGTTTCTTTTCAAACATTTTAAATTGCAGAATTGAATGTTTCAGGTGTTTCTTACAATTAAACAAAAATGACATTGTGCCTGGATGCCATAATTTAAAAAAACATCTAAATAATACATATTAACAAAACAGATAAATTGAAGCCAATGACAATAAAATTGTTACATATTTGTCAAAGAAAAATGTAATTGTTACATTTGATTTGTTACTGTGACAATTGTCTTTCTTTGCTCAATAATGATATTTTTGTCTAATTTTCATGTGTTTTTTCATTTCATCTGTTAAAATGGTTTCTGTAAAGCTATAAAAGCTGTAAAGCACATTCAAATTAAATACATTGAATAAAATTGAATTAATATGTTTATTATGTTTTAACAATTTCTGTACTCTACACAACATCATCTAGCTTGTTACTATAATATGGTGTTAAGAAGAGTGAACAGGTGAACACTTTCTTAGATGATCTAAAGTCTAGTGTACAAACAGCTGCATTGCGCTACATGTTAAATAAATTTTGAACAGCCAGATGGCAGTCTTGTTCTTAGTTGTGAAACTTGGATTTCTTGGATTTTCAGGATTTCTTGATCCTCTTCAGAAATACACAGAGAGACAATTAATCAAAATGAATCAAACTGAATGACTGAGTCTCTTTGTTATGTAGAAGTGAGACGTCATGGGTAAACTCAGCGTGTGTGACAGCGAGAATTCATGACATCAGCACTGTTTAGTGCCAACGGGCAATAACTGTCAGTTTCAGTCTCTCTCTCTCTGTGAGTGATTAGAGAGTTAATATGACAGATTGAACTCTCATAAGTAGTGACCACAGTTACCGTGGTAATTTGTGTTATGGTCTGGATTTCTCACATTGAGCACACAGAATTCCTCTTTGTTTACCTGTGTCTGCTCTTCCATACGTTTGTGTTGTGAGGAAGAGGAAGTGAAGAGGAACAGAGGAAGTGAGTGCTGATGACTTCCTGTTCTGTGTGTCATAGTTTCTGTTTGGAGGGTGAAACACTGTGACGGGTGAGACTGTCAACAGATCTGGGCAGGCGAGTGCGAGTCATACACCAATATAATTCATGCAATAGTGACTGCGTACATCATGACTATTTTAGTTCAGGTTATATGCATAACCTGACTCCACAGTACATGCTGTTTAAAGTGTGTGTCATTACAACTATTTACTATTTTTCCAGGTTTATTTCAAGTTTTTCCATTTATTATTTTTCAAGTTTAATTTGTAATATTATAGCTAGGTCATTATTTGCCATTTTTGTACCGATCTTTAATACATTTGTCATTTTTTTTACTTTTTAACTGTAATAAGATTGATAATGCAGCTGTATTTAGCTACATCTAGACCATCTAACTTGTGTGTAACCTAAACTAAAAAAATGCTTTTCTCTGCTTCAACCAAACATACTTCTGACATAAGTCTCCATATGAAAGCAGTGATATTGATGATATGACAGATGATATTTTTGAGGGCAGTGAGAATGTGAAGGGGAACACAAGTGCTGGTCTGCTTACGTTGCTGCTCTTCACCCACGAACACAAAGAACGAAACAGACTGACATGAAACAAAACGTGTGAAAGCATCAGATCAGCCAGTACGTACCAGATCTGCCACAGGGGACTTCTTACGGTTTTGTTTCTCCACTTCCACCTGCATCTTGGCCATGGGTTTGGCCATAGCAGGGGCCAGCTTGGCCTCAGCCTGAAGCTTCATTTGATGGCTGAGAAAGTCCATGTCCCCCATAGACTCTGAGTCATCTTCAGTGGTGTCTCCGTCTGAGTAGGACAATTCTGTTTGCTCTGAGAACAGAGAAACAACTCAGTAGACATCTGAGAAAAAAGATATTCCTAAAAGATATTACAGTTTTTAGAAAAGGAAAACCGATAATAAATTGGAAGAGATGATCATAAAAGTCTCATAAGGCTGAAGGGTAATAGAGGTAGAGGTCATGAAACACGCTGTGTGACAACCCAAGGCTGATGACTGTTTGGGTTCAGTGTAGGTGGGGTCATTTCTCTGGCCCGTGACCCTCTGTGACTCACACACTTGTAACATTACTGTAACACCAGACATAAAGACTGCTGGGAAAGCAGCACTCCCAAACCATATCCAAGATTCAGGGGGATTCTGAATGGGGCTGTTTCAAAAATGTGCTCATTGGCCTCAGAAACCCAAAAACAATGTCATATTTCATTTCATATTTCAACTTCATTTTTTTTTAAATAATCAGCATTACAGTGATGCACAATGGCCAGAACAGGTATTTTCATACAGTGTATAAAACGTAACGTTCACGTTTTCTTCAATGTAGTATGTCTTGCTATCATAATTGTAATTTTAGTGTGAACTGTATAGTTTGTCAGTGTACTACACAAATACAGTGGAAACAAAAAATGATCTTTTACTTTACACTTTCATCAAATGCTAATAAGCATTACTCAATACTGAAAACTTTTTTTACAGCATCTAACACAATTACTTTATAAACACTAAATACTGGCAGCAAGTTTGTTGTTTTTCCCCTTCAGTCCATCCTGTACAAAACAAATGTAATTTTTTTATTATAGCTGCAGGTGAAACACACATATTGAAATATTCTTTAATAAGAGATACTTGTGTTTCTGTACAGAGGAACTCAAAAATAAAAAAGAACATGAATCCTTAAACGTGTACTGTAACACAAAAACATATTTATACAAAATATCCATCTGTAAACACATAGTGGCCACAGACATAAAAACAATATTTTCTTCATCTAACTTTGTTTTCTCTGAAAAAACACATATTGTCATCTACATTTCATTGTATGTTCTCTGTATGTTTATGTAGCAGTGGAATATGTTTGCTGTTACCATGGGTGACAGTGGGGCGTCTAGGCTGGTCTCTGCCCGCCTGTTATCTGCATCACTGTCTTTGTCGCTGCCGCTGTCATTAGGTAAGCAGATCTGTAGGTTCATACCACTCTAAAGCCTGTTAAAGTCCTGAAAACACATTAACCCTGTTGCATTCATATGTTTTTGGTATGGAGTTCTAAAATTACTAAAACTAAACAGACATAAACAACTCTATTAAATTTAGACTTAAAGTTAGATAAAGTTAGATAAAATTTAAAGTTAGATAAAGTTCAGGATCCTGGCGTCTTTTTTCATTGCATTGGTACTATTTCTGCAAGCAGACTATTTTCTTTGACATGATCATTATTTCAGAGCAGAAGATAACTGTAACATGCCTCCTTTCACTATAGTCATATTTACCGTTGGCATCTTTTAAATGAATACATTGATTGGTTTCTCTCTCTGTTTTACAGTCTGTTGTGTTAAGCTGACAAATTGTAAATGCTCATACATTATAAATGTACAATATATAGTTAATAGCTGTGGATATGTTTTTCAGTACTGTAATAAGAATAAACTGTTAGTTTATCCTGCTTCACACATTATTCTTACAAACACACAGAAGGTGAATAAAACCACACACACACACACACACACACATAATATAGAGAGATAAAGAGGAAATAATTTAAAATCCGAATATATAGTTATGAATCTCAAATATATGGTTGTGAATCCTCAATATATAAATGTAAATCCAAATATAAAGTTATGAGTCTGAATATATAAATGTTAATCCGAATTAATAAATGTTCTCGTTATGTTCATTAATTCATTAGTAGTTAACTAGCTCCACACCTGTTCTGTTTTCCCTGGCTGCAGACATTGGGGACAACAAAACTACAAACCGGTAGAAGACAATAAACACTCTCCACTGTAGGAGATGAGAAGCAAAGAAGGGCCAGGCTGAGGTTTGCAAAAGACTGTAAGGATTAGACCACAGAGGACTGGAGTAAGCTCATCTTCTCTGATGAGTAATGTTCAGCTTTGACCAACAACTGGTTGTCTAATGGTTAGACTAAGACCTAGAGAGTCCTGGGGGGTGCTTCAGCAAGGCTGGAATTGGGCAATTCGTTTTTGTGAAGGGCACATGAATCAAGCCACAAACAAGGTTGTCCTTGAAGAAAACTTGCTTCCTTCTGCTCTGACAATATTCTCCAACTTCGAGGATTATTTTTTCCAGCAGGACAATGCTCCAATGCTCCATGACACAGCCAGGTCAGTTAAGGTTTGGAAGGAGGATCACCAGATCAAAACCCTGTCATGGCCAGCCAGGCATCTCCAGACGTGAACCCAGTTAAAAAACCACTGGAATGTGATCAAGAGGAAGATGGATGGTCACAAGCCATAAAACAAAGCCGAGCTGTCTGACATTTTGCGCCTGGACTGGCATCCAACCCCAATGTGAAAGACTAGTGGAAAGCATATGACACATGAAAACTGTGATTAAAAAAGGGTCAATCCAAAAAATTGATTTTTGAACTCTTCCTAAGTTAAAACATTAGTATGACAATGTTTCCTGCTGTTTGAATCTATTTTCAGAAAGTGTCCATTTTTCAGGCTAAAAGGCTTGTAACAAAGACAAGCAACACATCATAATCATGTGAAAAATAAAGTGAGAGCTGATGACCCAGCTCACCGTCAGTCGTGAGTGTGTGTCCAGGTATTCACTACATTACAGGGACCAAATGTCTCCACAGTAATACCAGTACATTTTAACCCTTGTGGGGTCATTTTGTGAAAATCTAACATAGCAAGTTTTCTGTAATGGGTAGGTTTGGGGGGAGGGTTATTATACAGAGACAGAATATACAGTCTGTTCAGTATAAAAACCATTACGTTTAAGGAATGCCCCCATAAAACATAAAAACCCAACATGTGTCTGTGTTTGTGTGTAAGAGAGAGAGAGAAAGAGAGAATGAAAGAGGGAGAGGGAGAAAGAGGTGCTTCCCTTCTGGGAAAAGCTGATGAGTCAGGATGTGAGGCCAGTTTGGGAAAACCTTCAATGTTCATAGAGAGTGTTTGAAAGTTTAGGCACACAAAAGTGATGTGGTTTCAGTATTTTTGCTGTGTTTGTGATCAAGGAAAGTTCATCTCTGTCTCTGTGTCTCTGTGGTTTATGTCAGCCAGACTTTTTTTTTATCTTTGCTTATGTCAGTCAGACATTTACATATAGTCATTTAGCAGACACTTTTATCCAAAGCAACTTACAAAGGAGGAGCATTGAACATTTTGCCTTGCGAGCCAACAAGCTAAGTCTACAAAGCTACATTTACAAGCGGATATTGTATTGACTTTAGTAAACAGACATGCCTAAACCAAACCCTCACAGGATCTAATACACAGACAGGAATAAAAGCTGTACTTTGCATTGTGCCCTTATTTTCAGGCCAGTTAAGAATATTTCCCCTCTGAAATCTCTTCCTCATCATTGTAATGTATCTGAATGTCTTGTTTGCTTGGAAATCCATTATAGTAACAAAAATTCGAATTTAACAAGTTCACCTGCCAATCTATATAGAAATAATGCAATAAAAATTTGGGGGCTCTATCATGAGACTTCATGAATAAAACATCAATTATTTTATAATTGTATTATATTATAATTAAATTAAATTACATTTTATTTATATATTGCTTTTTACAATGTTGCATTGTTTCAAAGCTGCTTTAGATGTAAATCTAAATCTAAAATAAAAACACAACAGAATACATGGTATTATTGCAAATTTTTGTTCATTATAAGATGTATATTAATAAACCTAATTAGCGATACTAGGTTTGCAGTTGGTTTATGAATACAGTGTTGATTAAACTCTGTATTCATAAACCATATGAAAATTACCACACATTTGGACCATTTAAATAAATTGACGTGCTTTAGAAATACCTGTCATTACGTGCAAAGGCTTGTAATGTATTCAGACTGCCAACTAAAACAGTATGTACTTTTGAGACTATGCAACATTTAGTAAATTAACATGATAGATTACAGGTATCATATTAAGCAAGATATGACGATTGTTACGGAGGAGGTTCTTTCTCCACCTCCTCTGCGCCACCAGAGGGAACAGTCTCCAGAATACTGACTGTCATATGAACTACGTTTCCCATAATGCTCCATACCTGGGTCTGAGTAGCTTCCTGTCACCTGAACCTCATTAGCTTGTGTATATAAGTCACAGTTACGCTGCGTAGCGTTGTGTCTTGTTTTGCCCTGGCTGACATTACCGAGCGATTGTGATTACCCTGTTTGGTTGATATTGGACTGCTTATCCCATTTTGCCTGTTCGCTGCCTGCCTTTATACCTGGACTGTCTTTGGATTATATGATTGTTTGCTGCCTGTCTACCACCCCTGCCTGTTTTCTGATTACTCTGTCTTGCCTAAGTTTGCCCTGTTTGTTGTTATTGACCCTGCCTGTAGAGTATGATTATCTAAAGCTGCAAATGGATCCCTGTGACGCGTTCTCATCATTACAGAAGAGTTCGCCAAGCAGCGATCCGGAGCCGTTGCTCAGCTGACTACTGAGCTATCCAACAAGGCCTCTTAGCTGGCAGCACACCATCAGTGGTGTTTAGAAAGAAGATGATAATTTTATAGAACATAATTTTAAAATCACCAAACAAATGTTTGGTGATTTTTAAGCTATTTGGTTTTTTGGTTTACCATAAGCTATATGGTAAACCATGTTTATGTCATTATACACGTATCATTATACACATTTGTTTCCTTGTAAACCAAGTTCATAGCCACACACACCGGTACTGACCGTGATGATAGACTGGGTTTGCTACTTTTACTGCAGCTGGTGTAGACGCTTGGCCCACCGTCGAAGAAACTGCCCAGTGCCAACTTCTGTCGGATAGATTCCCGCTAAGTGCCTAGACACAGTAACATACAATAACCAGCAGATGGCAGTACAATCACAAAGTTCAACACCACCACTCGCACATGACAACATATTATATACACGATCATTATATATGATTTATAAAGGATTACAAAGTGAGATTCTAGCAATCAACTTTTATTAGTCAAAGTGCAAAATAAGGTGCTCAGTGCATTTTTGTAAAATTTCAACCTCATACAGTCCCTGAAGGAAATATGTTGGTCAAATATGCAGAAGATGCTGGAAAAGCAAAGATTGTGCAGGACCTGGGACCATTAAACACTTTAATGGCTCAGGACAAACAAGAGATTCATAATGAACAAGTGCAAAACATAAACAGTCTTTGAGCTTCCAAGTAACGTAACATTACATATAAAGATTATTGTATAATTATGTAAGCTTATGTAAAGCTTTTAAAAAGCTTATGTAAGCTTTTAAAAAGACTAAAGTTAAAACATTAGTGTGTAAGACCTTAATGATTTCTGGAGTCTGACATTGATATCGTAATTACAGTGGTAAACACATTAGTGTGTGAACATGTGAACATCTGATCTCTGTCAAGTTCATTTATCAGATGCTTTTGTCTAAAGAAACAATGCACTCAGGCCAAACTTTAAAATCAATTTGTATGTTCCTCAGAAATCAAACCTCAGTGATCTACTGACACCGTCTATCTGTCTGACTGTCTGTGGTTCTGTGTGTATGCTGCTTTTAAGACTGATTCAGATTGGCAAGGATAAATTGTGCATAACAACACAACTTTATTACAACTTAAGATTAAGTACTGATTAAGTGATCACCTCAACCAAATATTATTTAAAACATGATTGTGGTCATCACTATCCTCTTGTAATAGACCCAGCTGGATGGCAAAAACTGTTAAAGTAAGTGGAATCATACCAAAAGACTTTTGAGTGAGGAAAAGAAGGGTTAAATTCTGGCTTTATTAGCAGAGGGATACAGTGAGCATCAAGTTGCTTCCATCCTTAAAATGTCAAAGACAGCTAACCCTCCCAGTCAGTGAACATGCCCTGTCTGTGCAAATCCCAACACATTTATCCCATGACATGCCTGCATCCCATATATATCCATCCGGAATTTTAAAAAATGCCTCACCGGTTGTGTGATCTGGACTGTGTGCAGACTAATAGTTTGTCAGGTTTGGAGGACTGTGAACCAGTGATCATCTTGAGGATGGAAAAGGCCCCTATGCTTTAGAACGGCCCGATTGGTTTAATACTATGACAGTCTGTCAAGAGGGAGTTGAATCTTTCTGTGCCATCTGGTGCTCAGTACAGCCACATAAATCTGATTAATACCGTACAGCACATTCATCAATGGACTCTATAACCTGAACCCTTTCATCAGTCCTGGTGAAGGTCCTCCTATATCTCAGTCCAGGTTGCTCTGGATTAGAGCTCATCTGTTTTTATCATGCACATTGTACTCTGCTCTCTGGAAATTAAATACTTTCTAAATCCCCATTTTATGAGACATAAAGACAGAGACACAGCTGGTCACAACAAAAGTACTGCATCTGTGTGTGTGCTTGTTTTTACACTATTGTGGGGAGCAAATGTCCCCACAAAGATGGTAAGTCACACACATTGCGGGGACCAGTCAGCAGTACACAAGAGTCATAATTATTAAATAAACTAAATGACGCTTTAGTTAAAATGCAAAATGGTTTCTGTGAGGGTTACGTTTAAGGGTAGTGTGAGGGGATAGAATAGAGTTTGTACAGTTTAAAAGTTTTTATGTCTGGAAAGTCCCCATAAAGCATAAAAAACCTAATGTGTGTGTGTGTATTAAGTCATCACAGATTGAGTGTGTGCTGATCCTAACTTTTTTGAGAGGTGTTGCTGCCATCAAATAATCCACACACATGTGGTGACCTGCCTATCTCATCTGTAAAGTCAACCGGCTTGGACAAGTGTGCTGGCCAATAGATGTTCTGTGGGGGTTTACCAGCAGAAAATCATCTATTGTGTCCCCCAAGAACCTTATGGTTCTTGCTGCCACGTGCTTGTGTGCAGCCCCAACAGAAGGAACAACGCAGGGAGTGTCTAAAGTAGTTCTCTGCTTTCAAACATCTGAGTTAGAGATCATGGCCATCGGACGGAGAGGGGTACCAACCGCAGAGCAACACACATAAAAAGGCATAATAAAATACCAACTGTAGTGTTATCAAGTCCTAAAGAAATAAAAAATGTGCCCTTTCAAGCACTTATCCATGCAGGGGAAGAGAGACTGTGAAATACACAGTTAAATACAGCAGCTTCAAATTGAAGAGCAGTAATAATCAACGCAGGTGAAGATGGTCACGGATCACCTCCAAACAAATCTAAATGAGTGGTGCACACCATTACATTGCCTATTTTTGTTCATTTCATGAAGGTTTGTATTCATTTTTATAATCCCATAGTAGATTCACTCACAAGCTGACAGGAGTAAATTCAGTTGTAGAATGTGATTGTTACTGCTGTAAAGAGACACTTAAAATCATATTTAGGTGCAGCGGGGATGTGGCCAATGTTAATTATTTCTTATAACACATCTGCTTATATAAATATTTCAGTTTGACCTGTAAATTTCAAAAACAGCTTTTCAGAAAGCACACACACTCAAACACACACACACACACACACACACACACACACACACACACACACACACACACACACACACACACACACACTAACTTCTGACATTATTTAATTTAAAAAAAACAACACAATTTAATGTTTTTAAAGCCATTTGATTTATAAAGAAACAGGAAGTGTAAACCATGTTTACGTTCTTGTAATGACACATATCATTATATACATTTATTTCCTCATAAGCCACATATACCAACAGCTGTTTGAAGGACCAACCCCACTCACTCACATAAGTTCCTCACAGTCTCTCATCTGATAACAACACACCTAGGGCAGGTCAGTTTCCCTGTGAAACTGTTTAATAGAACAGTTGCAAACAGACACATTTACAAAACTACTGATCAAGATTACATTCCAACTAGATAGTAAAATTTGAGGACAAACTTTATGTTGGCTTGAAAAAGCATTAATGGTTTGAAATACTGAGTCTGATATTCTCTAACGCAACTAGTTTCACGCGTTTTAGTATACTGTAAATATTTAAACATACTCTAGCATGATTTTAATATCAGTTACGATGAAGTTAACACAATTTAGCATGATGCTAGCATGTTTTAACACGAATAAACGTGATGGTAGCATGTTTTAGCATCAATTAGCATGATGTTAGCATGTTTTAACATCAATTAGCATGCTGCTAGCATGTTTTAACATGACGTTTTAGCATGTTTCAGTGTAATACTAGCGTGTTTCAATGTGGTTGGTCATGTGACCAGTCTTTTTGGCAAGTAAGTATTTGTAAAATTTCAATGTAAGTCAATGGCAAATCAAAATGTGTTAGGAAGCCCGCTACGAAAATTCCGAAAGTCTAATCCATTAGAAAAGTTATAGCAACACAAGTGGGAACATCCTGAAGGACAGTGGAAATTTTGGTGAGTGTAGCTTGAAGGCTGTAGGAGTTACTGTCTATAAATTGCTGTTTCAGAAGAAGAATAATAACTAGATAGCAAAGTTTGAGGACAAACTTTATGTTAGCTTGAAAAAGCCCGGCCTGAAAAGTGTTTATTGGTAGGAAATACTTCAGTCACCATTGTGAATGTCTGTTTAACATGTTTTACTATTTTGTTAATGTTTTAACATAATCTAACATGATTTTAGCATGTTTTAACATGATGCTAGCACATTTTAGCATCAATTAGCATGATGCTAACATTATGGTAGTATATTTTAACATTAATTAGCTTCATGCTAGCATGTTTTAACATCAATTCGCATGATTTTAACATTAATTAGCATGATGTGAGCATGAAGCTAACATATTTTAGCATCAATTAACATGATGCTAGTTCTCTCAAGCCAACATAATAACAGTATGTTATATAATGTTATATTATAATATAATATTTAAAATCATGTGACAAATTTAAAACTTTATGTCCCAGAGCTGCAATGTTAAACATTGTAATTTCTTATTTGATATTACTAAAACCCAGACTAAACCAGTCTCTGAATAAAACGCACACAAAAAACCCCACCCCCATCCCGCACGCACGCACGCACGCACGCACACACCTTGCTCTGCCATTGGCTATTGTTTCAAATCAGTGTCTGTGTACTAAACGCCCTCATACTCACCTGTATCCCACACATAGACTTTACCTTGCTGCACGTGGCAGCAAGAACCGTAAACGACTTGGGGGCACAATAGATGATTGTTTGCTGGTGAACCCCCACAGAACATCCATTGGGCTATAATTGTTCATACATTTTTGTTCTTATTAATATTATTATCCTCTTACATCCTATTGGTTCTGTTAGTTAACCTGTTTCGAGTCTTCGGGTTTTTCAAGTCGTTCGTTCAACACATGACAGCCCCATACGCTTAATCTATGCCATCTGAGCCAGAAAGAGAATTGATTAGTTCATCTCTCAAGTCTTTCAAGTCATTCGTTCTTTTGTCCCGTGACCACTTCTCGGATCAGTACCTCAGTCAATAATAGTAACATAAACTGTATTTGTTGTGGATCATATTTAGAAATTATAAAATTATCAAAAGATGTGTAATAAGCATTTTCCCAGAATAAAAAAGGTCTGTCCATTTCTGTTTATGTTACTGTTTCTTGAGGATCTGTGGTGTTATTTTATAAATAAATAAAAACCTGTTATAAATAAAATATTGGTTAATTTGTCCTTTCACTGTCTAACAAACACTAGGTTATGTTAATAAAATAATCCAACTCTACAATTACAAAGTATTTATAGTTAATATTTATACACTACAGTAGTATTCATTTTTACTACAATTTTGAGTTTGCTGGTATAATAATTGGTTTTCTTAGCCAGAATAATATTTGTATTACAAGATTGGTCAAAAAGATTTGTCAAAAAGGACAATAATGACAAAGTAAAAGAAAATAACATTTTGAATTTGAATGATTAATGTTAGTTTAAAATATTGAGGTTATGGTAATGTAAACTTCAACAAGTTTAACACTGACAACAAAACAAACAAAACCAAGTAGCTTTATCAAAGTGATTTTGCCATTATATGGACAAAATTTAAAGCATAACCAACTCTTTATTTCCTTTTACCACATTCAGTGTTATGGAAAAAACCATCATGACAGAAATTTACACATTTATAAACTGTAAGAAATAAAAAGCTACAATTTGAGACCAGATGCATCACATAACTGTAAGAGTAAATAATAGTAATAATATTTATAATAACTATGCATACGTTTGTAAAGAAGGTTGTAAATTATTAACAAATTTTTCTATTAAATGCTGCCATGTGACAAAAGAATTAACAACTTGAAAGACTTGAGAGATTAACTAATCAATTCTCTTTCTGGCTCTTTATGGGGCTGTCATGTGATAAACGAATGACTAGAACCCGAAGACTTGAAAGGTGAACTAATCAATTCTCTTTCCGGCTCAGATGGCATAGGTTTTATGGGGCTGTCATGTGAGTCAGTAAAATGATCCGAACTTCCCATCACTAGCCCACAGACAATCTCACATCAAATGCTCTGCAGAGACCCACAGAGACGTGGTGGATATATTTAACAAAAATAGGTAAAGCAACACTTTTTTTCTCACATTGTGTTCTGACTTTGGTAGTAGCTTTGTAAAGAGCACAAAGACATGCGGGAAATATATATATATTTATTGTGACCCAGCTCATTATTCGCTAGCCTCATTTTACTAATTCATTCCCTCATTTCTGTTCAATCAAAACAAGGGAACGAATTTTATTAAAATGAGTGAATAAATTAATAAAATGAGGAACCAAATTATTAATTGGCCACAATGTGTAAGCACCACAGGTAACTTAGGCAATGTTAGCGTTTAGCGTGGAATAGCAGGAAATAAATGCTGAAGGCTTAATTAGAATTGTGTCACTTAATTTGAAGTGAAAGTACAATAAGAGACAGAACTATGATTCAGGCTTATTTTCAGTCCCAGTTGGTCTGGAAAATTCCCAACATACTCCCTCTCCCAGTCCACCAGAACACTCTTCTTGTATTTCTGGTGGCCAGAAACACACCAGACATAAGAGAGGCAAGATTTTAAGAAAATGTCATTTCTAAGTCTCGTGCTACCAGGGGAGGGCAGGTATGCAAAATATACTTTATTACAACTATAAAACATACTTTATTATAATTATTATTGTTTTGCTTTAAAACCATCTGGACATCAGAGATTATTGTAAACAGAGACCCAAAATTTTTCATCATGAAGTCAAAAGAGGTTTCCATATGAGGTTTTCTTACTGTAGTCAACCACTTGTTACAACAGCAGACACAGTGATGTACAGTACACCAGTGACCTGTACTGGTATACACAAAGCCTCAGGTACAGTTTGTCATATAACAACAATCAAGAACCAAAGAACAGGAGTGTTGGAGCTTAAGGGCCAAAGTATGACACTGAGCGAATAACAATGCAAATATAAGGTGTATAAAAGCTTGCATTCATTTATTCAGGCTTGGGCAGAAGAGGCAACAGAAGGAATCAGATTCCAAAATGTTCAGATTCCAAGCATTGCAGCTCTGGATGGAACTCTGACTGGCGGAAAATTCCACATTTTAAGAACTGGCTGTACCTCACCCAGCATGGTACAGATGTAACTTTTATTTTTATGATTATATTTTATTTACTTAATTAAATCTATATTGCAATTTTGTAAACGCTTTAGTGTAAGAAAAGAGTTTTACCGAATCTGCAGGTTTTGTCTTATTTCCATGTGGGAAGTAGGGTTCGATCTGTGAAATATATTGTGTAAATAAACACAAAATTCACAAAATGAATTTTAATAAAAATAGTTAAGTCACATTATTTGTTGTTTGTCACATGTAGTAGACCATTTTTGTGTGGTGGGTAATAGGTGGGCAGAAGAGGCAACAGAAGGAATCAGCTAAGTCAGTGGATGGTCCAGTGTTGTGGCATGAGGAACAAAATGTCTTGTTCTCTCCATTGGGGAACCGGGGTTACAGTTATAATCGAGACTATCCCTTTTTTAGTCACTTTTGTATACGGACACTGAGGGTCCGTATACAAAAGTACTACCTAGTACTGCAGAGTGGACATGTGCAAGCTACAGTATGCTTCACAGCAAGCTCTTTGCGACATTGTAACCTTCCAGTGCGCCAGGTAAGACATTCCCACTGCCTTCAGTTATGGACAGAGAGGACAGCACTCACCAGAGGTATTCCAACTAGCGGCCTTTTTACGTAGTTAAAAGGGTGCTGGGAAGTGTTCTTCCCTCTACTGACAGGACGATACTACGGAGATCACATCCTACTCAAAGGGGGAGGTAACATGTAGAGAAACACTGTGGGTTTACCAGGGGAAAGCACTGCGAAGAGACTAAACTTACAGGCTGAACTCTTGTGAAGTGCATCATCAACTGAGAGGGCCTCGACCACAGGAGTGTAGGCAAAGAATATCTCTCTTTCTTGTCTCTTCGCCTTTGCACTTCCATCTTCTACAGTCCTTTAAGGACTCTCAACAGGATAAGAATGCTGAGCTAGAAGAAGTTCTCAGCAGACTTCTAGGCTTGTGCCAGGCTGCAGCCCAGTCTTTCCATTCATCAAAGACCTCTGCGTCAAACTTGTTCTCTCTCTCCCTCTCTCTCTCTCTCTCTCTCTCTCTCTCATCAATACAACATCCAGCAAAGATCAACTGAATACTAAATGATTGTTTGAATTGAGGAAAAAGTGGCTGATATTGCTGTTTGGTATTAGTTGGACGAAAAATGTAATCACTCTGCAAATCTGTGGTGAATTGATAACTTAACATTTTGTATAAAGGAAAAACTTTTGTAAAACTGATAATTTTGTAAAAGTTTTTGAGTGGAAACAATTCAAAATTTAAGGTTTGCTGTATTGAAAAACTATGGCAACAACTCCTTTAGAACTTTTGGGATTATAGTATCCCTTGAGTAAAGAACGTCTCAGGTTACGTATGTAACCCAGTTTCCTGAGATCAGGCCTATTTATTGGCAGGTTAAGGTCATGTGACATAGCATTACACGCCACAATGCTTTTAAAAGGCGCCTGCAAAATACGTCATCAGCTTTAAGTCTGAAGGAAGGGCATGCAGGCAAGACCGAAGTGTGGCAAAGCAACGTAGTGTCTCGTTCCCTAGCTCAGGGAACCGGGTTACATACGTAACCTGAGACGTTCCCTTTTCGAGGGAACTTGACGCTGTGTCAGCTTGACGCTATGAGGAAGTAATACCCACTACGCCAACAGTGAGGAAAGGCATGCCCCAAATGCTGTGAAACACTGGCACAAAAACATCAGGAGCAGACTTATATTTGTCAGTCCAGGAGGACCTAAGTGCCTGGAATTGAAGTCAAGTCTAAGCTGTAAAATTGAATAAATTGCACAGAGAGGACCAGCTTGTTGCAGCACAAACATCACTTAGAGATGCTCCCCTAGACAGAGCTTTAGATGATGCTACACCACTGGTACAATGGGCTCTTTATGCCCAAAGGTGACTAAGTCACAGGCCTCGTAAGCCAGGGTAATAACATGTGTGACCCAGTGAGATAAGCACTGTTTTGTGACCACATTCTAGGTTGCAGCCACCAAAAACAGACTAAGAGCCGAGAGGTCTTACACCACTGGCCTGAGCGGTGGACATATGTCCTCAAAGCCCTAACTGGACACAGTAAGTGAAGCCTTTCCTGATCTGGCAACTCAAACAGCGGAGAACAGAAGGCTTGAAGTACCAGCGGGTGACCAGCTGCAGTGGGCACCTTAGGGATGTGGTCCAGTCTATGGTGCAAAATGGCTTACAGCCAGGGGCATATCCAAACAGGGTCTACTGATGGAGTCAACAGATCCCTTTCCCCCTTTTGAGCGATGTAAGAGTTAAAAGTGAAACCACCTTAAGAGTTATGCAGGTCAGGCTGGCTAAATCTTCTGGTGGAGAGCGCAAGGGAAAAATTCGGAGTCCATCTCCCGCAGGACCTTGAGGGGCTAGTCACTCTCCTCCCTGACATGCACGAGGGGGCTGGGAAATGGATTAGAATGTTTGAAGAAGAAACTATGGGCAAGTTTTTAGCTGTGGTAGATGTCAAAGCACTCCTAGCAAAAATGATAGGAGGTGGTAATCCTTTAAGCATCTGGATTAGAGAGAGCTGTAGACTCGCATTACATGGACAGGACTACTTTTAATGTGTACAGCCCTGCCGTGTGGCAAGCACTACATGCTGAATATCCAACCAGAGTCGACCCTAAAGCATTAAAGGGTGAGCAGTTGGGGGTAACTGAAAACCCAGTCAATATGTTCAGAGACAATTGAAAAGATGGAAGCAAGAGACTGAATCCAGAAGGAGACCCTCTAATAGGTACACTGTTCAGAAATGCTGTAATAGAACCCATGCCACAAGCTGTAAAGAGTAAGTTAGAAGATGTAATTAGTCTAAATTTCAAAACACACAAAGAGTTTTGTGAGCATGTGTCTTATGCAGTGGACCTGTACAGAAAAAATGAACAAAAGCTCAAAAATCAAGAGAAAGAACTACAGAGAAAACTAACTCAATTACAGCTTGAAGAACTAACAGTCAAACATAAGAAAAAGATTCAAGCAGTTGTAAAGAAAGAAGAATCTAACCAAATGACTGTAATGGCTTCTGTAAATGCTTCACAACCAACTGTCCAAACAACTGCAGCAATCCCTCCAAATGTAAATCAGACACCTACCCCCATCGTCAATGTTTATGCTCAGCAGCAGGGGCCTCTCAGGTGGAAAACAAAAACACAAGCATGGAGCTATACAATTTCCTCCAGGAGTGTGCTGGGGATGTGGACAGCCAGAACAGAACAGCAGAGACTGCCCTATCAATCCACAGCAACAAGCACCCAAGGTTGAAAGGGGGACAGGTTGGCACCTTTTTGTGGCCCTGTAAACCCCTGGGGAGGCCCAAATCAAAAATACTAGGGATGCCCAGAGAATCCTATAGGGGAGAGTTAACTTCCAATTATAACAACTAATGCAAACCAAGAACCTGTATTGCAAATTGAAGTAGAAGGGAAAGATGTAGAATGTGCAAAGTTAATTATGCCTCACACCTCCCCATGTCTGGAAAGACAGTAGCATTCTCAGAGCAGATACAGCTGATTCCTACGACTGCTCCAACCTGCCTGCAAACAAAAAAACAAAAGTGTGACCATGCCTATCCTGATATCAAATCAGACTCCAATTAATCTGTTAGAAAGTGATGCATTGTGTAAATTGGGTTTACAAATTTGGTGTTCTGCAGAAGCAGTGTATGTAGACATGAAGGGAACCCGAATGATTATCTCTGAGCCGAAAGCAAATGTGTACTGGATAGGACAGATAGAGGAAGATGTGAAACAGACAATTAATAAATGGGGTAAAGTCATTGAAGCACAGATACCTGAATCACAGATACCCAAGTCAGGGTTTCACTGTACGATTAAATATTATCCCTCGAGAAATGCAGACATAGAAAAGGAATGGCAGGAAGGAACTAAAGAGCAAAGAGTTGAAATGATCCCACAATACATCATAATAGATAAACAGGGAGCAGTCATGAAAATAACAGAAAATGAGTTCATACAGAGATGGTTCAATGTAAATGATTCTGTGCCACATATATCTTTATATGTAGGGAAAAATTGGGAAACAAAGGATCTAATACCAATGATGAAAAAAGCTGAACAAAGCAAATTCTCATGAAGGGCATATTGTTGCACCAACTCTTAAACATCTTTATCCTAGATGCACATGGTTTTGACCATTGTGCAAAGGGGGAAGTAATAAGGAAGATTAAACAACAAGGGTATTGGTTTCCATACTTGTATGAAATGGTAGAGGAATTTTTGTCCACATGTGAGATCTGTGCTAAGTGTAATGTATGTGACCCAATAGGTCACATACCTGTACCTGAAGGACCTATCAAACACTTGGTGATGGATTATGTGGATATGATAAAACGAGTACAGGGCAAGAGATAAATGCTTGTGGTCATTGACCAATTTAGCTGTTGAGTAGAAGCAATATCGTCAGCAGATATAAGAAGGGGCAGGACCAATATCTAGCAGCAATATCTAGCAGATAGAAGGGGCAGGACCAGTAATTACATTTTTGACGTGAGAAGTGTTTCCCAGATTTGGAATCCCATCAAAAATAAGTTCAGACAATTCATCAGCTTTCATCTAAAAACCTGTAAAACAAGTATTACAACACTTAAGAATAAAGCAAGGCTAGGCTGTATTTACCATCCTCAATCACAGGGACAAGTGGAGAACTTAATAGTCTTCTCAAATCCAAGCTTAACAAGATATGTGCAAGTACTAAGTACTGGGTTGATGCTTTACCTCTGGTACTAATGAACTATAGCATGCAAACTAACAGGAGCACGCATTTAACACCGGATGAAATGCTTACTGGTCGACCTATGCTTGTACCATGCAGCAGAGGCCTACAAAGGACCCCCATTAGAACAATTGAAATTGGAACTTAGATCTTATATGACGAAACTAACTGCATTATATAAAGCTATCTATTAACAGAAAAAGAGAAAGGAGCCCAGGAGAGAGGGACCCTACAAAGTTGGGCAGCTACTCCAACAGCCGTTCAAGTGGAAGGAAGCACCACTTCGTATCATCTGAACCACTGCACAAAAGTTACCCAAAGTAAGATCAGAAAGAGAAGGAGAAAAAGCTGAAGGAAAGAAAGAGAGTCAAACACCGCAGGGTGATAAAGTGCAAAGTCTTGAAATCCTTGAGAAAACTATAGAAAAAGCTAAGCAGGAAAATGAAGAAAATAGGTTGGGTAACATCAATCATCACATTCTTATTGTTAATTAATGGAAACCTCAACCAATGTTGGAAAAGACAATAAAATGTGGGACTGGTTTGCTTCATAATTAGGAAACTGGGGAGCATGGATTGCTAAATTAAAAATGTTTTTGGGAATCAATAACAATAGGAGGATTGTTATTTTGTTCTTTTATTATTTTGATTAACATTTATTTTATGCTATAATGTATTTTATTTTATTTGAGCTTTAATGTATTCTACATAACTGTGACAACCACAGGCAAGGCTTAAACAAATGCACGTTCATGCTTATAACAATGTTTTATTTTAAATGAGTAGATTAGAGAGACAGGATCTTTTTTTCCTTTCTAGTCAAGAGTGAGAGGAGAAGTTTGGTCCTGCTCTGTTTCAAAGTGCTGTTGCATAAAAAGGTCATTATTAACAAAACTGTGTGACTTGACTTAGTCACTAGATAGCTTAACAGAGGAGACTGAATTATGAAACGGCACTTTGGGTAAAGGCAATGAAAGTGAGATGTAAATGTCTCAAAGGGGGAATATGAGGAAGATTTTATTTACCAAAATATAAAGGAATCAGGTACAAATTATTTTACCATTATAGTTCTGCTGTACATTTAACTGTGCAAGCATGTCTCTTACTGTACAAGCACCTCTCTTGTTATTGTTAGGGGCCCAAGGGACTCATTTTGATGTGTGCATGAGAAGACTCCTATAAAGACCCTTCCCACAAACGGTTGTTCTGCAGACCAACTCAGCTTTATATGTCTGATAATAAAGTCTATCTTTTGGCATCAAAACCTTTGAAAAAGTCTTTGAGTGATCCTTCTTAGATGTGGAAGAAACCACAGCAGTATCATACTTAGTTTTAGGAATTAATGCATTACTATTAACTATCATTAGCTCTTTCACTGAGGTGTGTTGAAATTAAGGCTCGTTCAGGCTGTTGATCTGCTGAATTTCCCAAAACATTATACTTAAATCTTTACCCTGCTTCACCCTCTTCCAAGGCTAAACTGTATGTGTGATGTGTGTATGTATGTATGTTAAAGTAGTCTGTGTTTTGTCTAGTTATTAAAGTCTTGTTTATATCTTTCTTGATGTTGTGGTGGTTCGTGCTCATAATCTGGAGTTCCTTATCACGCTGATCTTTGCTACATGCTCTATAAAAGTGTTAAATCAATGTATTACACTAATTAAAATTGATCCTAATCAATTATTAATATTTCCCATTTGGAATAATATTTGTTTCCCTTACACAGGGAATGGTAGAGAATAGACCTATTAACATTAATTGAATGAACTTGTTCATAAATAATTACATCTTTGGAGAATGCTTTATTTGTGAACAAAACTCAATATTAATCCTTAACATTTATTAAATATATTATGTCTGAGCAAGACTCAACACGATACTGGTTCAGTGCATAGCCCGGCCTGCAGATCTACAAATGTCAGGCTGTGCCCAGGCACCAAGGGGTAAGGAATACCCTTGGTTTGGTAGGCCAGATTAATAGTGTCCACTATCCAGTGTGCCAAACTGTTTGGACACAGCCTTCCCCTTCTGCTGATCTCCAATGCAGACAAAGGGCTGGTCAGGTCGTCTAAAGCTTTTTGTACATGCCAACACAGGCAGGGCCCTGTTTAAAGCCCCAATACTGCTTGCCAACAGCCCTCAACATTGCATACAGTGTCCCAGCATGGTGGGTGCATCTGTTGTGGTGACAACACACCTTAAGACCTGCTCAAAGAGCACCCCAGCCTGTAGAAATGCCAGGTCCGACCATGGCCTGATAATACGATGTCACTCTCATGTGACTACCACACGGTAAGACACTTGCTCTTTTCCCCGCTGACCCAAAGACCCAAATGGTCAAGGTGCTGGAGCACTAGGTCCCTGTGTGTGCATAGAACTTCTCATGATTAAGCTAGGATCAGCCAGTTGTCAAAATGCATATGCCCTCTTCTCTCAGGGTAGACAGGGCAGCCTCTGTGACTTTTGTAAAGATATGAGACGACAGGGCCAGACCAAAAGAGAGAACCTTGTACTGTTAAGCCAAAAGATGTGTTTTAATGCCCATTATATATATAAAATGTATATAATCATTATACATTTCATTTTCTTTCTGGGTGAAAACATTTGAGTACCAGTCTCTGTTTCAACCTATAACTTTTTAAAATATTAAAATCAGTTATTGCAAACCATTGCAATAGGCAATAACTACTGCAATAACCACTGAATGTTTTGATTACTTCAATATATCTTGCAGCCCTAATTACAATTACAATAATAATAACAACAAATTATTGCTGGTATTCCTAGTGCACCTTGAACTTCCCAAAAAATAAGCTTCAATTATTTCCACAGGAAATGTAGGTGGACCTATTCCCCTCTAATGGGGTCTGGGAGCATTGTCCCCATAAGAAACTTTTGTACATTTTAAAGTTTCGGAAAAAAAAAAACGGATTCATCTGGTGCATAATGATAAAAAAATTAATGTGAAAATGGGAAACGTGTGTTCTATGGAAAGGACAATGTGATTCCTTTCCACAAAACTACTTCTATTGCTGCACTTTATTGTATTATATACCTGTTTTTTCTTATTTTTTTCTTATTTTAATTCAGCACTGGAAGCCCCTGTCACAAAGACAAATTCCTTGTGTGTGTAAAAATACTTGTCAATAAAGCTCTTTCTTCTTCCATATAAATGAAGACTATAAAATGTTGAAGCGGCAAAAAACTGATCCGTTGTCAACAATGAGTAACATCATTGAATGTCATTCACAAACGTCACTAGGCAACCAGAAATGCCCACTAGTGACCCAGCCTCCAGCCACTGGATACAAGCAGCGAAAAAATTGCCTGCGGTGTGAACGGGGCTTGAGTCAAGCAGCGATTGACAGCATTTTGATCCAATGGCGTTGAGCATCTTTAAATATACGGGAAATAACCGGTAGTGAATCAGACACTGAATAGGAGTGTTCTACTTCAAATGGTGCTGCCAATCAGCATATGACATCACAGTACCGCACGAGATTTGAAATGCACTCAAGGCAAGCGCCCGTTTGTGTGTAAAACAACAACACACAAACTATTTTTGCTTTTCATTTTCAAAAGTAACCCCCGCTTCCGCGATCAATGCTCACTTTTATATGTTCTCGCAATTAATAATTTAATCTGAGGGGGCTTTTCCACAGATCCACAGCATTTTGAAATCAAGACGACACATGAGCTAAACACTACGAATTATTCATATTCCTTCTCAACTCCTAACGCCGGCTTGGTAAGCCCCCTACAGATCCGACACACAAATCTATGAATATCAGAGCAGAACTTATTGTCATCTTTGATTCGCTCCCGTTTCTCACAACGTGTTTCAGTCACAGGGCTGACGGTACACGGCGTGGTACGACAGCTCCAGATGCCATGTAGAAGTCACCGACCACGCACAGAGTCATGGCGGACCTGCTCACTTACAAACACACCGGGGCTCTCCAGCGGCCAGTGAAGACACCAGAACTCCCCCTTCCACCACCCCTCTCTCTCTGTCCTTAACACTGCACACGGATGCGGCGCGTACGGTCCATTCCAGGACCGGTGCTGCGATCGTTTCTGCAGCGAGTCAATTTTTGTTGCACTGCTAACGCTCACTTAAACTGACAGCGCAACCCTTAAGTAAAGGTATTCCTATAAGAGCTTTGCAACAAACGGTGTAACCGTTACCCTTACCTAAGTGTTTATATTAAGCATTTTGTGATAAATTCTGTCAAAAGGCGGCAATGGAGACGCGGTTGCTATAGTTACAAAATCGCCCACATTTAACTGAAGAAACGTTTTAAAAAAATGCGCTGAGGACACTAGGGGTCTTTATACGAAGCAGCACAGGAGCTAAACTGTGCTGAAACCTACGTGGAGCAGACATTGGCAAGCTGTGGCATGCCTCTTTACGAGTGCTTCCGCTACGTTGCAACCTCTCAGCTTGCATGTAAGGCACCTCCCCAGAATAGGTGGGAACAGATACTTACCAAATAAGGCCTGTGTGGTGGCCAGCCGCTGGGGAAAGCTGGGGCAGTGCCCCCCCCACCCCCCTTCAGCTGATGGGGGAAACACTATGGAGACCACATCCTATTAATAATAGGTGCCATGTGGTAGATACAACATATGGACATATGCACATACTCCAGGGGTTGCACAAATTGCTAAGAAGGTCCCTCCTGGACCATGGCGAGATCCTAAGAGGGGATGAGATGGGGCTTAGGGGGATTTAACCTCCTGGCACCGCAATTGCACATTCCACCTGGGGAAAGTCGATGTAGCCCTTGACCACACCGTTGTCAAGGGTAGTGAGAGTGGACGAACCAGCAAAGAGGCTTTGTGAGCTCAATGTACACCTCAGGGAAGAAAGGCACCAGGGTAAGCGTGGCTTAGCACCCCGTGCCGATCCCACATACCAATTATCAAAACACAAGTGCTCAGGAGAGGGTAAAGGTTTCCACTTCAACCCAATGCTTGCCGCCAACTGAGATAGCACTGCCGCCAACTTCGCGTCCACTTCCTCCTGAGCTCCCATCTTGGAGAGCAGAGTCTCAGGGGAGTCATACTCAGAGAGGAGCAGCATGCCCTGTGATGCCGTGACGACACTTCCTCATCCTCGCGAGCCCCGAATAAACGAGCGTGTTGGGGGCTGGGGGGCCTTGGGGGGACCTGGTGAATTATCTTTCAGCATGTTCCCCGTATCGCCCCTGGTGCTTCCCAACCCAGCGCTCGTAGAGGTACCAGGAAGGGAAGCGTACAGGGAGGACGGCCGCTTCTTGGTGAAGCAGGTGAGCCGCAACCACAACGTTAATATGGTCATGCCCTCACAAAGAAAACATGTACCACCCACAAAAGGAGCATGCTCGAGCCTAAGACACTTAAGGCACAAATCGTGACCATCGGAGGGAGTGATATATCGGCCACATCAAGAATCACAGGGATGAAATGGCATCTTTAAAAAGGCTGTGTTTTTAAAAGTGCTGTACCACTGTGGGAGCAGAGGAAATAAGCTTATTTAGGCTCTGTGACTGACCTGCTGAAGTGTCCAGGGGAAGTTTAGCCGAGGACGGGATGAGGCAAACCACAGTTGATTGCACCGCAATTGTGTAGCAGGAACGAGATAAAATCTCAGGTTTTTTTTCATTTTTTATAAACAAGGTGTCAGGACCACACATTCATGACTCCAAAGAACAAAATCTGAGCGAGTGTTGCACCCCAGCCCGCTTATATACCCAGATATCCGGGGGGGGAGACTGGCACTTAAATTCCTCTCGCCAATTTTCATGTGCCTTTTATATAAAAGATCGGAGTTGATTGGCCTCCCAAGAACAAATCCCTAGTATCTTCATTGACTGTCAGAATGACTGTAAAAAAGGGAAACCGGTGTTTCATTGAAACTGATTTACGTGCCTGTGTAGCCGATTGATTAAGACATTTAAGGTTAAATTTTTTAATATATATACCAGACACCAGAATATAGACACCAGAATATAGACACCAGAAGAAAATGTATTGCTGCTTCTTTAAGCGCTTGTGCTTAGTACGCATGGTGTAACGGGGGAAGCAGAGGTAGTTTTGCTCTCTCATTTTTATATTGCATTTACTGTCTCTTTATTGTAATTATGATCACTGTATTTATGATGTTAAAGTACTGTTAAGAGTTGCTGTCAAAACATGTATCAGTGTGAACAGCATATTTTCCTCCAAAGTGGCTGGCAGCAGCTGCCACTGGTAGGTCACAGCTACTGACCAGCCACTAACGGGTCACGTGACCTGCCAGTGGGAGCAGTTCCTGAAGACATATACACTGATTTGGATGCTTATGGTTTGTAATATTTTCATGTATAGTCATTGAATCAGTTGCTGTTTTAACAGTCTGTTTGTGTAAATTATTTGTGTGCTTTAAATAAAGTCATGTTCAGACAGTAGCTATTGAGCTCCGACATTGACACGTGCCCTCCCTTGTTTGCTAAATGGAAATACATTAATTTATTGTTATGCATTTGTTTGTATGACTCTCCTCTTTTACATGATCACCATTTTATGGATGTTTATGGGCTTTAACGCAGTCAAAATACTGTGATCCCAACTGGCAGGTTTTGACACTCACACTTACAGCTCTGTACAAATAGCAGCTTTTGAACTCTGACTTTGACGCATGCCTTTCCTACTTCATGGAAATACATAATGTAATAACAATAATGTATTGTTAAATAGTTTTAATGTACGTTTTAATAAGTTTTCTCTGTATCATTCTGAAACTGTAACAAATTTTGACACTGACATTTTCACTTCTTTCAAATAAAAATAGGCAAAATATGTCTTCTAAGCCTGTTACTATGAAGTTACATAAGAAAGGTAGATTAGGAATTTGGAATAAACAACATTAACAACAACATTACTAATTTTGAAACTTATTTTGTTAGAGTACAGTAGAGTAGTTAGAATGAATGTTTAGCAGACAAATGTGCTACCACTGAATCCATGAAGTAACAAGTAATTCAGATCAACCTTCCTCAACAATGCTAAGTAAATGTGGCCTCTAATACTCTAATTTTACTCTTTTATTTTTTTCCTTTTATTCTTTCCTTTTATTCTTTAACATAACAAAACAATAACACCTTGTATTAGATTTTGTTAGAGAACAGCAGTAGGTTATACATGGGTATACATATTATTACCTTATACAGAACTTTATTTTATATAGTTCTGGTCATTTTCTTCTTATTTCTCATTAATCTCATTAATCTAAATCCAGTGGAATGCATGGGAGCAAAACAGAAGCTGCTCTAGCACTAACTATGAGGTCATGACATGAGTAACTTTCTCACATGATTCTTGCTTTCATTTTCTTTCGTATTTCTCCTGACTTCATCCTCCTCTATCTCTCTTTGTGCTGTAAAATAAAGGCAATTATAACAACCAATAGAGATTATTTTAACTAATAAATGGTACCAGTTGATCAGTAATACTTGTCAACTAGCTACTGTAAATATACCAACATGCCGCCAGACTAGATCAGCGTTAACATTTGCCTAAAGCTTTTTAACAGTACTCACACCAAATAACTATAAATAGACACTTTCACAGTAATAACGAAGCCACTGTAAAAATGACCAATTTGAAAAAGCGTTTACTGTTGGAAGATTCTTAATTGTAATTTGCACAGAATGCACACACCTTAAACGTCTCGGTCGCTTTGACTGAAGTAGTGGACTACTGAGTTTAAAGCTCAATGCCGATTTGGGGCTTTTGAAATAACAATCGGGGCTGAAGCTCTAGAAGCCACCCCCCACCGGTTCGCCCCTTATTTTAAGTACATTTTTATGTAAATTACAGAAACACTTCCAACTGATTTAATGACTATACATGAATACACCCCATATCCTAAGCTTGTAAATTACTATACAATTACAATTACTAACCCTATGTCTTTTTCAGAAACAGGTCACGTGACCTGCCAGTCAGGCCAGTGGCAGCTGTTGCCAGCCAGTGAAAGATTGAACCCCCTCTCCGCTTTTAACTATGCATGTTATTTCAAATTGTTACCATTAATTCAACTGCGTGTTGTATAGCTTATAAATTTGATTTGATAGGCATATGCACTTCAGTGTATCCTAGGCTATTTTTATACTAATCACCGTGTAGTATATTTTTAGGCAATGACATGGTTTGTTTGTGCAAAAAGAATTTTATTTTATGCATAGTAGTTCCACAACCAGAGTTCAATGCAATTTAGTACATATTATATATATAAACATTCCCATTAGTTCACGGCACATTAGAATGTTGACTTTTACAAGTATGTTTGTCATATGTTTGTCATTTCCATCTTTCATCTGCATTGATATGCTATACATTTGCATATGTTAAGAAAATGTATTGCTTCTTCTTTAAGCACTCATGCTTAATACGCATGTTGTATGCGAACGGGGAAGCAGAGAGAGAGATGAGAGCGTAAACCTTCCAGTATCTGTAGGTACTAAGTTTGCCTCAATAAATTCAGTGTGCCTTAATCTCATTCATGGTGTGATCGTGTTTCTGTGATGTCCAGAAATTACCGCTTGAAGTCTGCTACACCTGGATATACTGTAAAAGTAGTATGTGTGGTATGATACAATTATTGGTATGAACAAATATTTCAATCTCTGAAAATGTACTCGGTATTAAACGGGTAATCGCTATGACAGGGTCGTAACTCGTAACACAAGCGAAATGCAACTGCAAATGCACTTTGCTTTTTCATTTGAAATTTGACAATTTGCATTTCACTTTTGCCACAACTTTTACACCCACAAATAGAAAATGCAATTGCAAATGTAATTTGCTATTCCTTTATAAAATTGTGTGCAAAAACGCTGGTGAATACAGTCTTTGTCGTATCCTTTCTCATAACCTTTTCAGTAACAAATACAAAATGATAAACTTTCTGTATGAAAGTTTCTCTGTTATGTACAACTCACCATACATGGAAAGCAAACAAAAATAAACCAAGTGGATGAAACAAAGTTGTATAAACTACACTGGTAAAAACATGCTTCTTGACAAGTCTTTTCTCCTAAATGTATTTTGAAGTCAAAATAATGTTAACTTTCCCATTATAGAGTTTTCTCTACAAAATTTGTGGTTCAGCTACACTCTGAAAACAAAGCCAGTGTGAAAGCACAATGGATATGTCCGCCTTTAGCTCTACATACACGCCGATATGCACTGCATATGTACTGCATACTGCATGCGGTGTGAAACAGGTGTTAGGGTGTACTCACACTAGGCACTCTGAACCTGCAAATTCCTCCAAGTCAGCTGTCTCCATAATAATCTTCTTATATTTTCAAATAAAAATTGCTGCGCTGCATAAATAATATAAATCCGTTAGGTGGTGTATTAGCGAGAGTGCTTTTCTTTAGAACAAAAAGTTGTATTGTTAATAACATAAGCATGTTCTGGCTCAGAATTTTTAGTGAAAGTGTGAGTGCAGGCCATGGGCAGTGGAACAATCTCGCTTGTGTTCGGTACAGGCAACTGTGCCTAGTGTGAGGACACCCTTACGCACTCTGAAGATGTTCAACATAACACCACCTATCTAGGCAGCACTTTTGGGCATCAGTGGTAATCTGAGTCAGTTGAATTGCCCATAATGATGTTTGTGCATGATACCCAAAACAGTTGCTTTTGTCTTGTTTTTGCTGCACAAAACTTCTGCACTGCCTGATGAAACTTCTGCACTGCCTGATGAACAAAACCTTAGAAAAATTAGCTGTGGTTCCATTTTAAGGGAATTCTGCACTGCATCTGGTTTGATGCTATGAGGAACAACTTCGGTGTGACCAGTGTCTGAATTTCATATCTAATTACACCAATCTATGAAAGGTGAAGACCCAGAGCAATGGGCCTGCCAACATTGGGAATCCAACTGATTATGTTCTTGTTACAAGCCTTGCTCTCTAACCAGTAGGCCACAACTGACCCCTCTGCAATCCAGTTGGCCAGTGGCAGCGCTTGATGCATCTCAGGTGCACTTGTAAATTTGTCTTAGGGAAGGCTTAGGGAAGCGGCTGCCACATGTGCCATGTTAAAGCACAATCACCATAGGAGGACCACATTAACACTGTGCACTAGAGGTGACAAAGAGAACCCTTTCAGGCCACTGCTCAATCGAAAGTCCCTGCTACAAAACAGCTTACATTAGGCACACAGTGAGGTGTTCAACATGGTACCGAAACACCTTTCTCCCTGGCTGGTGTCGGTACGCCAAAGACACACACCACTGAGCTGCATGAAGGCTTGGCTACATCAACAAGGGCAAGTGGATGTTTGGGGGAGGAGTCATACCACGTCTTAAATTGCATGCCGTGCCAGTATGTGCTGAATTGGATTAAGCACATACTTGTTGACCATTAAAACAACAAGTATGTGCTTCGATTAGCGATAAAGGAATAGCGAGCTGACAGAGGAGACGACAAGAGCGCATAAGTGTCTTGCTTATATTTGTTTGGATAAGTTGCTTAGTTTATTGCTTACCACCAGGGAGGATTAATTTAGACTCTGTGCTTTATTGTAGTTAATTACGTTGACTGTAATTAGTACTTGAATTGTACACATCGCTATTTGAAATAAGAGCCGCGTTTTTGCTCATTTTTCACCCGTAAGAACTTTGTTATTGTGCCGTTAGTTTTGATTTGAGCCATTCGCGGTCTTTAGGCTTTGCTGTGCTAATTTGAAAGGCGGGCTTAGCTGTACTCAATCACGCAGTACTAAGAGGTGTATGTATTTATTGTGTGTTTGCGCGCTGTCACGGAAGCGTTCAGCCTCCTCGTGTGAAGACCGACTCGGGTAAAGACCTGCGACTCTACCTGTGTGACTCCACCGAGCAAGGACACCGGTAGGACACTTAAGCATCTTCCTTTGCCTTCTTCTTACATTTCTTCTCCTACTTAATCTGCATGTGCTTTCAATACATTCCTCACTTTCGTGCTTAGAAGGCAGCGCCATGCTTCTAACCTGCGTCCTATACGCTCCTCTTCTAACACTCCTCTCTCTGTTTCTGTGGGTCTATGGAATTGTCAGTCAGCTGTTAACAAAGCTGACTTCATTCCAGCCTTTGCTACTAATTCTAATCTCAATATCTTGGCCTTGACTGAAACCTGGATTCGTCCAGAAGACTCGGCAACTCCCGCTGCTCTCTCTAATAACTTCACTTTCTCTCATACCCCTCGCCAGTCTGGGAGGGATGGGGGCACGGGTCTACTCATTTCCAACAATTGGAAATACTCTAATTACTCCTCCCTGTGCAACAACAATTCATTTGAATTCCATGCAATCACTATCACAACTCCTGTCAAAATTCACATGGTAGTCATTTACCGCCCCCCAGGCCAACTGGGTACCTTTGTAGAGGAACTAGACATATTGCTGTCTTCATTCCCAGATGATGGCTGTCCACTTGTACTTCTTGGTGATTTCAACATCCATCTAGAAAAACCTTATGCTTCTGACTTCCTCTCTCTCCTAGCCTCATTCAATCTCAATCGACTCACCACTGCTAGCACCCACAAATCTGGCAACCAACTTGACCTAATTTACACACGTAACTGTATCACAGGCAACATTTTGGTAAAACCTCTGCACGTTTCGGATCATTTCTTTATTACCTTTAATCTGCAACTCCCTATTTGTGCACCTCCGAACATTTCACCCGTCACCTTCAGAAGAAACCTGCGCTCTCTTTCTTCTTCTCATCTTTCCTCTGCTGTATCTGCTGCCCTTCCCTCTCCCTCACAATTCTCATCTCTGGATGTAAATACAGCAACAGACACCTTATGTTCCACCTTAACTTCCTCTCTAGACAAGCTCTGTCCTCTGTCATCCAGGCCTGCACGTGCTACTCCCTCTAATCCCTGGTTATCTGATGCTCTTCGTGAACACCGGACCAAACTAAGGGCTGCAGAGAGAAAATGGCACAAATCCAAAGACCCATCTGATCTAGGCAACTATCAATCTCTGCTCTCATCCTTTTCTGGTAAAGTCCATGCTGCCAAATCCATATATTTCCACAATAAAATCAACAACGCTTCAAACACATGCACACTCTTCAAAACATTCAACTCTCTTCTCTGTCCCCCTCCACCACCACCCACAACCTCTTTAACTGCTGATGATTTTGCTAAGTCCTTCACTGACAAAACATCCAACATCAGCAGCCAGTTTTCAGCTCCACACACACAGAAACCCAGACCAACCACATACACAGGCACACATCTCCTGTCTTCCTTCTCTCCTCTCACTGAAACAGAAGTTTCCAAACTTCTCCTCAACAGCCACCCCACCACCTGCCCTCTAGATCCCATCCCCTCACACCTCCTACAATCCATCGCTCCTGCACTTGCACTAGCACTTACTCACATCATCAACACATCTCTCCACACTAGCATCTTCCCTACTGCATTCAGGCAGGCTCGGGTAACCCCACTGCTTACAAACACCACATTAGACACTTCACTTGTAGACAGTTACAGACCTGTCTCTCTCCTACCATTCATAGCAAAAACTCTTGAGCGAGTTGTTTTCAATCAGGTGTCTTCTTTCCTCACTCAGAACAACCAATTGGACACCAACCAATCCGGTTTCAAGAGCGGCCACTCAACAGAGACGGCTCTACTGTCGGTCACTGAGTCCCTACGGATTGCAAAGGCTAACTCAAAATCATCAGTCCTCATTCTACTTGATCTATCCGCTGCCTTTGACACCGTCAATCACCAGATCCTTCTGTCCACCCTCGCGTCACTGGGCATCACAGGTACTCCACTTCATTGGTTTGAAACCTACCTTACTGGTAGGTCTTTCAGGGTTTCCTGGAGAGGGGAAGTATCCAAAGTTCATCAGCTGATCACTGGGGTTCCCCAGGGTTCTGTTCTTGGACCCCTCCTCTTCTCCATATACACAACATCACTGGGCCCCATCATACATGCACATGGGTTCTCTTACCATTGCTATGCTGACGACACGCAGCTCTTCCTTTCATTCCTTCCAGATGATCCCACGGTAGCTGCACGTATGTCAAGCTGTCTGGCGGACATCTCGGCATGGATGAAAGAACACCATCTGCTTGACAAAGACTGAGCTTCTTGTCTTCCCTGCCAATCCAACCCTACATCACGATTTCACCATCCAGTTAGGTACATCTTCAATTACCCCATCAAATTCAGCCAGAAATCTTGGAGTAATCTTTGATGACCAACTGACCTTCAAAGAACACATTGCTAAGACGGCTCAGTCATGCAGATTTGCATTACATAACATCAGGAAAATCAGGCCTTTTCTAACAGAATATGCAACACAACTTCTCGTACAGGCTCTGGTCATTTCTAGGCTTGATTACTGCAATGCTCTTCTGGCAGGACTGCCATCATGCACAATCAAGCCTCTACAAATGATTCAGAACGCTGCAGCGCGTCTCGTCTTCAACAAGCCCAAAAGAGACCATTTCACCCCTCTCCTCATCTCTCTGCATTGGCTACCGCTCACTGCTCGCATCAAGTTCAAGACCTTGACGCTTGCTTACAGATCTATCACTAGGTCAGTACCCTCCTACTTTCACTCATTCTTACGAGTCTATGCTCCCACCAGAAGCCTGCGATCACAGAAGGAATGAAGGCTTGTGGCACCATCACAGAGAGGCACAAAATCACTCTCCAGATCATTTTCGTTCACCACTCCATGCTGGTGGAATGATCTTCTTGCCTTCATCCGTAATGCAGAATCCCTGGCAATATTCAAAAGACAGCTGAAAACACATCTCTTTCGTGAGCACTTAACCTCATCATAAAAAAAAAATCCTTTCCCTTCATTTCCTATCCCTCTTCCCTTTAAATCTCTCCCTTGTTGTAGCATATGATACTCTGAGCAATGTCTGAAACTTGTATTGTGAGCACTTATTGTGTCTAGTTGCCTCTTCAGGTTGACTCGCTTGTTGTATTCCGCACTTGTAAGTCGATTTGGATAAAAGCGTCTGCTAAATGAATAAATGTAAATGTAAATGTAAAACAGTACACTCCAAATAGCATTTGTGTTTCCAGTATGGATACATTCTGGAAAAACTACATCCGTCATGTTCTCATTGTCATATGAGCCATATGATCGTTCACCTATGACATACTAACAACAACAGTGAAAATAATTCACTTAGGTGTTGTTAAACAAGAATAATTAAACGTGGCAACTTCGTGATGCCATGAAAATCATGTAGTGTGTACCTGACATGAGGTGACCACAAATGGTGGCTGACTGCACATTAGTGATGTCAAGGCCATAATATGATCAGGTGTGTTCGATCTGTGCAATGTCACTTCAATCAATCAGCTTATGACAGCAAAGTGCTGCAAGAGTGATTTGAAATTGTACAGAGAGTCAGCTTTGGAATCTGTTGCGGTACTTTGATGTCATAATCTCACCAGTCTGTGCAATGTCGCAAAGTTGAACAAACCTAATGACTTATGAAGTGCACATGATCTAAGTTCACTGTTACACTTTCTCCAGTGATACATGCTGTGTTCATGCTGTTTTGTAGTTTCGAGATGACAACCCATGATGTTCTACTTAGAGCTGTTCCTCCTCAGAATTGTGTTTCTATGGCAACACACTATATTGTAAGTTTTTTATTTAGGTTAATATATTTTTGGCATTAAGACATTGGTCTAAATTAACAAGTCATTATGTGACTTATTAAAATGAAATATTATGAGAAAATAACTTTTTACTCAATTGTGTTGAAACAATTACGATTGTGTGATTCCTTATGATGTTGCACTGGTCTGGTGTAGCTCTTAAATTCTGAAGCTGCATCCCAATTTGCCTGCTTATACTATACCTTAAAAGTATGTACTGTTTTCATTATGGCAAAGTATATACATTTTAGTGCATAGCAAAAGAGTGTGTGACAGACTTGAAAGTGTCACAGTGAAAGATTAAAGAACTAAGTAATAATGGGCCCCAATAATTATTTTTTTGTTCCCTTCTTCAGTTTCATTATTTAAGAGACTCTTTAAAAAGATGTTCCAATGTTAAGGGTGATGAGGAATTTATGTACTGGCCAAAGGGCAAAGCCATTAAAAAAATGCATCCGTGTGCATCTCATCATTCCCTGTAGGTATGTAAAATGGGTTTTATAGACCAATATCTGTCTATTGAAACTTGTGATTGTCAAAGATTATTTTATTTGTGATTCAGTCGATGCAATTTCTAGTTGCATAAACAGAGTTTAAAATTCATGATACTGTTAAAATGTGAAGTGTAAGTAAAGGTTGTGTAAAAATCTTACTATATTCCTTTTAATATATATATGAAAACTGCTGTTACAAAACCATTCGGATTTGGAGAGTCATTCTGCTGGTAGCGTCTAATTGTCTCCCCAATACATTGTTGATTGTAATGTAGATAATTTATCCATTCAGTATTTTGGTTTGGTGTAACCCCTACTAAGACTCAAACCCACTTACAATTTCATTACGAGCTTTAAATTCATTAGGGATATCTCTGGGTTGTCCTATAGCATCTATAAACAAAGTAGGATCTTTAGGGTTGACAATAGCACATTGTTTCCTGTGTCCTTTCATGGTGCTATTTTTGGCTTTATTAACCAACCTGACAACAGAAATATCTACCTTTAAAGTCACTCTTGCACATAATCCTTTTCCATCAATTGGGATGTGTGTCAGTAATGTCTTACTACCACAGACCCAGTAAAAGCATTGCTCTATCTTGCCACCTATGAAAATTAGGGACTTTGTTAGCATACATTCCCATTGATATGGGATTTGCCCCACTATCATATATCGTAAGACACCCAGTGGTATTCCCATAGCCAGTTATTCCCTTCCATTTTCCAAGAAACCAATAGCATTCAGTCTTGTTCACTACTTCCAACCATATAACATCAGCTCCGTTTGGAGGTATCTCATCATCTCTAGCATACCAAAATCAATCATTCTTTTAAAGGCACATTAAATGCATCAAATTCAGTCAAAGACTATTAATCAATATCTTAGAACCTGGATGTTTCTGACATATGATGTAATCGCATAAAAGGGCAGTCCCCCCCAAAACATTTAATAGTGCCAAAATTATTGTGATAAACATCATTTTGTACTAGTTGAATTTAACTCAACATATATGACTTGGCATGTATGAGAGATCAAATCACAATCACAGATACTATTAAGTATAGCAATAACATGTAATGAAATGTCCTTTGGGTGATACCGAACTGTTTCATGTGGTTGTTTCCAGATCAGCACAATGGTTGTTTCCAGATCAGCACTGACCCTACATAAAATAAACAAAGTGAAAATTCCACACTAGGACACACACACTGATTTTCTGTACAAATAATTTCCCCTTTGGTGAATTGTATGGTTAGGTTAGGAACTGGACAAACTCGATAATGTCTGGAGATCAGCAGGTCACACGTGAATGGTCTTTGTGGCAGAAAGCAGTACTTTGATGCCCATGTCACCAGTCGATCAACTTCACTGAGATGTTTAAACAGTTGGCATGTGCTCAGGTTCTGTAAAACAGGAGAAAACATAAGACAGGAAAGCAGTGTGCAACAGTAAGTTGATAAGGTTAATGTATCTCCCTTTCACTTCAGTGTTTAAACTGTGAAGTATCAGCGAGCAAGCTAATGGGGGCAAGTGAGTAGATTTCTTCACTCAAAGGGATTGGCCCCTCCCTCCCTAAAAGAGGAAGTTTTGTCCCTGAGCTCTTACACTACCAGGTCTGCACCAACACTTGACACAGCACGAGAATGTGAGCCGTGTATCAAATTGGTCTTACCCTGCACTTTAACTGCTGTAGGTGTGATTAGGAGAATTTGGTAAGGTCCTTCCCATTTAGGACCTAACTTTTCTTGTCTTATAAGAACCGGTTACACCGTCAGATTGATGTTGGCATGCCTCTTGTATCGCTCTAATAGAGGTCAGATCAGTCACTTTTAACTGATTTATTGTTACTGTTTGTTGTGGCTATGGTTGAGCCAATGTTGCGGCCTTGGTCCTTTTCTTGTGTCGTGTCACCCTTGGTATGTGCTTTAGCCTTGAGAACTGATACCACTGCAGGCAGATTGAGTGCATCTACCAACTCTGTAACTTCCTTCTGATTTAGTATTGGTGTGCCTACACTTGTGTTGTATCCCCTAGCCTTCCATATTTGCCCAAAATCATGCACTACCCCAAAGGCATATCTGCTGTCTGTGTAAATGTTACATCTCTTATCCTCAGCTAGTTTTCAAGCCTCAGAGAGTGCAATTAGTTCTGCTACTTGTGCTGTGGTGTTATCTGGCAGTCTAGCTGCTTTTAAAACTTGATTTTTATCCACTATAGCATAAGATGCTCTTTCAACCCCTTCCACAATTTGTGAAGAGCCATCTACATACAGTGTTATGTCTGGATCAGAGATCGGGTCTATGATTATTGCATTTTGTTGTCATAACTCAGGTTTGTCACATATACATCCCTCATCCTCTTTTCCTCCATCAATTCAAAACTCCATCTGCCCCCCCCAGTAGAAATGTAGCTACGTTTTAGAGGACAGAGGAAATGTAACCTTGCTTCTCTGCTACAAATGATAATCAGCCACACTCGGGCAAGTATGTATTTCAATTCAAGTTTCAGTTGCTCAAATTGCTGCACTGCAGTGTTAGAAAGGACAACTTGTTTATTGTCCTTGGCATGGCTCTTCAGAGCTATCTGTAATTCTGATGTTTTTTTTGCATAATTTTCTAACCATAGGCGACAGAAGGTAAACAACCCCAATACTGATCTGAGTTCATGTATTGTTGTGGGTAACTTTAGGTTGTCTAGTGCAGCTGTACAACTTAGCAAGGGGAGTCGGCCTTGAGCAGATATCACTTGTCCCAGGAAAACAACTGAAGGTTTTGCACATTGAGCTTTGTTTTGACTAACTATGTGACCATCAGCATGCAGCAAGTCGAGCAATGCTTCCATATCTCTCATGTGTGTATTCTCATAAGTACTACAAATCAAAATGTCATCTACGTACTGAATTAAGATTGACTGTTTGTCCCATTTGTCTAATGTTCCTTTTAGGGCCTGATGATAAACTGTGGGACTGTTACGAAGCCCTTGCGGTAATCTATTCCATGTATATTTTTGCCCATTGCATGTGAAACTGAACCAGTCCTGAAAGGATTCATGAAGGGGCACTGACCAAAATAAATTGGATATGTCTATTACAGAAAAAAGAGTAGCATCAGCTGGTACACAGGAGAAAACAACAGAAGGATCAGCTACCAACGGTTTCATTTTATCAACATACTTGTTCACATTGGTGAATTGCTGCTGGAGGATGTTTTTCGAATTATTCTGTTTTTCCAAATTTAGCACTGCCTCTGCAGTATTGAATAATTGTTATCAGGCATTACCGTAATCTAAGCCCCTCAGTCAATTGAAAAAATCATTTTATGCCCATCAATCAATGCTATAGAATAAAACCCATCAGAATGGTGGTCAATCACAGCTGATATTCCCCCCAGGGCATGTAGGGAACAGTTTTCTAGTTTTCCATTGTCTTGACAGTTACTAATATGTTTTTTTCTACAATCTACAGTCAGTTTTGCAAACTTTGCATTGAGGGACTCGTCAGATTGATCAGATTAAGATTCTGGTTTAGGGGTTTTAGATTTTTTGTCTTTTCTTGCAACCTTCTTTTCCCTACATTCTGATGACCAATGTTCTCTTACTTTAGCCACTTGCTTCTCCAAACTTTCCAAATTGAGTTTTCCATTTTATTACTCTCAGTTGCTCTGTTAGTGAATCAATAGCCTTTTTCAGCCAATCAATTTGCAGCCTAACCCTGTCATGAGCTTCTTTTAAAGGGTTTCTTTTTCATAGTTTCTGCGAAATCTTTCAAAAGTTCATCAACTGTCCAAGCTTCCCCATAATTTTTCCCTATTTCAAACTTTTTTAAAAGCTTCTCATGTTTTCTGAACTGTTGTCTAGATGTTCTAAGCATTTCAATAGCACATTTTGCACTTTACAGTATCAGATTCCTCTACCCCAGACTATAACTCTTCCATTTTCATAGATCTCTTAAAGCAGCAGCTAATGGACGTACTTACTCACTGGTGGTACTTTTAATGATCATTTATAATAACCTGTGACCTTGGCATGCTTCTTGTATCTCTCTAACAGAGGTCAGATCAGTCACTTTTAACTGATTTATTGTTACTGTTTGTTGTGGTTATGGTTGAGCCAATGCTGAAGGCTCTCTTACCCGGGCAGAATAGCTAATGTCTCTGGTCTGAACCACGATTTGGCGGTACCTCAATCTGTCACACTCGCACTTGACAAATCAGTGCCACTGTGCCACGTCAATCCAATCAATTCCTCTGCTTTAATCTGCAACTCAAAATGCACCGTCTAGCCACTTTGTAGGCACATTAAATTGCATCAACAGCAACACCATATAGGTACAGGTTTCACACAGGTCAGATTGATCAGATTACAGAAGCTCATGACAGGGTTAGGCTGCAAATTGATTGGCTGAAAAAGGCTATTGATTCACTAACAGAGCAACTGAGAGTAATAAAATGGAAAACTCAATTTGGAAAGTTTGGAGAAGCAAGTGGCTAAAGTAAGAGAACATTGGTCATCAGAATGTAGGGAAAAGAAGGTTGCAAGAAAAGACAAAAAATCTAAAACCCCTAAACCAGAATCTTAATCTGATCAATCTGACGAGTGTGATCAATCTGTACCTATATGGTACATCCTGCCATGACGCCAAAATGTAAGATCATGAATGTGGAGACGAGGAGTCCAGAGTGGAGGTTTTTATTAAAGACACTTACTGTTTTCCAGACACATACTAGACACATACTTTCCAGTTCCCGGGCGCACCATATCTTGTTTATCATTTCTTAACAGAAACATAGAAGGTAGTTCAGCCTTGCATAATGCTTTGATTAAGTCACACAGCATAAAAAGAAAAGAACGGAAATTTATAATACTACTTATGTCTCCACAGTGTAAAAGTTTTTTTGTTTGCAAATTGTTTGCATTTTCGTTTATACGAATGTACAGTGTCTGCCAAATTCCAAATGAAAATGCAGTCCATTTGCAATTTCATTTCCTTTTTCTTTCAAGTTACGACCCTGTCATATTTAAATTGCAATAGCAATTACCTGTTTGCTATTTAATTTCTCAAAAGCTATTGCAGTTCTTTTTGCATTTACGATGCCTTGCACAAACCTGTCAATCAGTGTCAGGGGTGGGACTATACTATAGGGCATGTTTGTATTGGGAAGTGACGTCACTCATACTCAACAACCAAGAGGGGATATGTCAGAAACGATTGTGCCAAATGTTTAAAAACCTAAGAGTCCACTTAAGGCTGTTACTAATATTTCCCCTTACTGCTATATAAGGTGCTATATCTCAGCCGTGCTTTAAGGTGAATTGAGGGTTTCACTAGGAGGTTACAGCCAGTGTCCTTGTCTATCACCATGCAAATATTGAGAACTTTTTACTGTACTAAACACATGATTTGATATATGTGATAATACAGTTCACTGAATTTGAACAGAATCATGGGTTCATTATTTCAGAATGGTACAGTAAAAAGGTCTGTATAGTTGCATGTTGATAAACAAGGACACTGGCTATAACCCTTCAGTGAAACGTTCAACTCACGTTAAAATACAGTTGAGATATAGCGCCTCCAGTAGGTCAATATTCCAAAGTCTCACTGAAACATTTTGTCACATATAAATTATTTGTCATTAATACATGTCAAAACTGGGCATTGATATGCGTGTGAAGAGGCTCAGACTTACAATAACATAACAGGACCATACCCAGACAGATAAGTAACATGACAGTACAACAAATAAGACGCACAGTTAAACATGAGGTTACACATAAGGTGGAGGCATTGGGATATTAGAATATACTATAAAGAGATATTAAAGTGAATGTACATTACAGGGTCCATAACTTAAAAATGATATAGTTTAAATGTCATCATGTTTTAAATGCGCATGGAATTAGCCAAGAGATTTAGCCATAACTAGCATCTTGTATAGTATTACCAGCTATCAGAACCAGAATCAGAATGAGATGTATTTGCCAAGTGTGCATGCACAAGGATTTTGTTGTGGAATTTACACAGAAATAGAAAAAATAATAATAAAGATAAAATAAAATATAAAAGAAAAAATAAACATAAGACTTAAGTGGGGAGCTACTGACAGATATGCTAAGTCATGCATATTAAAACTTAATATATATCTGTATTTTACAAATATAAATATGTATTTACATGATTATGCAGAAACCCTAGTGTAGGATATTGCCCTATACAATATTGCACTTTAAAACAGGCAGGCTGTAGTAAATGTGCTAACTGTTCAAGGTGAAGATGGTCTGTAAAAAATAAAAACTGTTCTGCGACAGTGATATTGAGAATTTTAAGGTGAGGGAGTGATGAGGATTTCTCATGAAGTCCATCCCCAAGTTTAGGTAACTTATTATACTTATTATTTACTTATGAAATTGTTTATATACATACACACGGAGCAAGGTCCTTTACAAGAGCGCCTTTACAATAACAGAAAAGCGACACAGTCCCTAAATTGAGCGCGAATGAAAAGACGCCAATAGGGAATATCGTAGTATTTGTGATAATTTGGGTGCCTGTTACATGAATAATCATACAGTACAATGTGTTTATAAAAACAGTTTGAGTAGCTGTATGTGAGAGTGAAACCCGCTTGTCCATCGCCTTTTTTCAAATCACATGCGATTGAACGCACAGCTAGGTGTGTTCGGTTGACTGTGGGCGATTTCGTAACTATAGCAACCATACCGTGTTTTGACAGAATTTATAGCTAAATGCTTAATATAAACACTTAGGTAGGGGGGACTGTTAGATTATTTAGTTCCCCACAACAACCTCTTAAGGGTTAATGAGTTTTGATATCTCCTTTTGAATACCATATACTCTGTTGAATAGGGATGTCTAGAATACACCCTGAAGCTGTTGTTTCTAACCATATATGGTAATACAATATAATCCAGCTATTTGATTGCTTGAGACAAATTTAGGTGCATCCTGTTCTGTTCTACATAATCTGCTTCTGTTGAGGAAATAAACGAGCCTGAGTCCACCACACTCTAGTGTCTGTATCTCTTGCTCCCAGAGCTCTGCTGAAGGTACCTCCTCATGACATGCAATTGATCTGGTACTGAAGAAAATAGATGAAACAAACACAGCAAACTAAATTGTATTCTTACAGTTAGGGTTAAACTATTTGTTGCAACGCTCTTAAAGAAATCCCTTCCCTCAAGGATTTTCACCTTAGGGATACTTTTACTTGAAGGTTTTCATGCAACTGGGCCCTAATCTTCAGTTTATCACATTTCTGTCCTACCCGCTGACCTCAATACTGCCAAAATGCAGTCGACTGTGAGTGGCATCACTTCCCAACACAAACACCCCCCATAGTATTGTCCCACCCCTGACACTTATTGACTGGTTTGTGTTCAAGACATTGGAAACGCAAATGCAAAGAGAATTGCGATTGAGTTTTGACAATACGTAACGCTGAGGAAATGAAATAGCGAACAGGTAGGTTCTATTGCAATTTAAATATGACCGGGTTGTAACTCGTAAGACACCGGAAATGCATTTTCAGATGGACTTTGCATTTGAATTGTGTCCCAAAATTGTACACCTAGAAAAACAGAAATAATTACTTTCTAAATTGTCCGCAAAAACGCTGTATGGATATTTGCGCTCTCACAAAACCTGTTGCGTTGTCTCACTGCAATAAGGCTTCGAGTTTACAGAGCCGTTAAAAAAAAGAGTTACGACGCACTTTGATCTCGCCTACACGCAGTCACGTGGTTGGTGTAGCTCTAAGTTCTAGCGATGGGAACGTCGGATCATTTTACCGACTCGGACCTTTGAGTGTCGTTCAGCAAAATGAACTAATCTTTTTTCGAGTCATTTCGTTCATTTTAGCAAAATATATTTAAAATGTTATGTGTTACTTCCCTAACACATCTAGTGCTTACGCAAACGTTGACCACACTACAAACAAGACAAAACTATAATGCTATAAGAAACAGAAAATATGAATTTTTGTTTACCTGGGTCTTTAGTTCACCTCACCTCTTATCTGACAAGTCTTCGGTTTTGAGTCGTTCGTTTATCACATGACAGCCCCATAAGTTTAAAATATGCCGTCTGCCTAGGAAAACAATTATTGTACCAGCAAACTCAAAATTGGAGTAAAAACAAACACTACTATAGTGTATAAATATTAACTATAAATACTTTGTAATTATAGACTTGTAATTGTAGGGTTATTTTATTATATAACCTAGTGTTTGGTTACTGATAGACGAAGACAGTGAAAGGCCAAATTAATTAATATTTTATTTATAACAGGTTTTATTTATTTATAAAATAACACTACAGATCCTCAAGAAACAGTTACAAAAACATGACAAAAGTGACAGAAATGGACAGACCTTTTATTTCTAGGAAAATGCTTATTACACGTCTTTTGATAATTTTATGATAATTCCTAAATATCATCCAACATACAACAAATACAGTTTATGTTAGTATTATTGACTGAGGTACTGATCCGGGAAGTGACAAAAAGAACAAACGACTCGAAAGACTCGAGAGATGAACTAATCAATTCTCTTTCCGGCTCATAGGTTAAGCGCATGCGCAACTAAACGAATCACTCCCCCAGACGACTCGTTCTTTCCCAGTCACATTAAAGATTCGTTCAAAATGAAGTTTTAATGAACTGCATTGTCACATATATCAACTTCATTGGTTCATTACTTCAAAATGCTACAGTTAAAAGGTCTGGATATTTGCATGGTGATAGATAAGGACACTAGCTATAACCCCGCAGTGAAAGCTTCAACTCACCCTTAAGCACAGCTGAGATATAAAGCCTCCAATTGGCCAAAAATGCAATATGTCATTGAACTGTATGGTGACATATATCAACTTCATTGGTTCATTACTTCAAAATGCTACAGTAAAAAGGTCTGGATATTTGCATGGTGATAGACAAGGACACTGGCTATAACCTCACAGTGAAAGCTTCAACTCACCCTTAAGCATAGCTGAGGTATAGCATCTCCAATTGGGTTAATATTGCAATATGGTATTAAACTGTATGGTGACATATGTCAGCTTCATGGGTTCATAACTTCAAAATGCTACAGTAAAAAGTTCTGGTTATTTGCATGGTGATAGACAAGGACACTGGCTATAACCCCACAGTGAAAGCTTCAACTCACCCTTAAGCACAGCTGGGATATAGCGCCTCCAAATGGGTTATCATTGCAATATGTCAATTAACTGTTGTCACATAAATTATTTGTTAAACTGGGCACTGAACTGCGTGTGAGAGGCTCAGACTTACAACATCACAACAGGACACATACCCAGACAGATAAGTAACATGACAGTACAACAAATAAGACACACAGGTAAATGTAAGGTTGCACATTAAGTGGAGGCATTGGGATAATAGAATAACTATAAAGAGATATTAAAGTGAAGGTATATTAAAGGATCCAGAACAGACAGACCAGTCTGTCATTAAATTGTTATGTTGTATTATTTACCTTGTATTATTTATTTATAATAGCTGGAACTTGGGACATACTGCATCAAAGACTATAGGAATATCCTTTGCTTTAGAATCACTGTATGCTATCTAAATGTTGAAAATATGATTGGTTGTGTTAGTTAGTGTTCCCCACGTTAGTGTTGCCCACGTTAGCTAACTGCAGTTAGAACAAAATACTGTAGATACCCTAAACATTAACTACAGCTGCCTTCATAAAATATCGCTTTTGACTAGATTCATGAGAGGGCAGCTAATGTGTTAAAATGTGTAAAAGAATAAAATGATGCAAAAATGTCATCAACTTACCCACAAGTGTGTTTGGAAATTACTGAAATGAATAGACCTTTATCACAGTGGAATTGATATCCGGAAGTGCTCGTCGAAGGGGTATATCTATTCTTCCGGGTTGGCTAACAAAAAAGGGCACCGGCAAAAATAAATACACAGTATAACATCCTGTCTGTTGACATTGCTAAAATTTTGGCCAAGAATATGTGGTTTGCTTGGTGAAAGAGCATACCAAAGTGAAGCTGGACAAGGGATACAGGTTCTTCTTCTAAAAGTTTATTTTTAACTACAAGTCAATTGCACTGTCAACGTATTCTGGTTACTTGTTTTCCTGTTAGCTTATTACGATGAGACACATTTTGCTACGAATTTTGTCTAACATTGATGTAGCCTAAATAAAGCAACCTCTTTATTTAAAAAACAGTGTGTCGATTTACAGAATTTAAGCTAATAAATTGTTTGCCTGCGGTTCTATTCAGTTTGCACAGTCTACAAAGAAATAAATGCTAACGCAAGCCTACACATGTCGTTATCAGTCGTTAATAATCGAGACTAAATAACTTTTAGCAGGATGGGTTTAAATTTAGCAGTTGCCAACAGGCTGTGTTAATTTCCCTTCGTCCTTTGCATACAGTGTCAGACATAGTGAACAAAGACGTATTAGTACAGGCAAGTTGCTGCCGGTCACTGCGAAAGAACGAGTCATATAAACTACAAGTTGCTTAAAGTTTGGAACATTTAGCCCTACTCACTGAAACAACATTCATTAAATTAAGGTATTTTGTGCTCTCCTGTGTTCAGTATTTGGACACAAATTTATTGCAGTATTTCAGAAGTTCTCTACTTTCATTTCAGACATAACTTAAACATAACAAAGTTGCAATAGCGCTTAAAATGGTCACTCTGTAGGAAACAGACATCATCAGTTTCGAAATACATACTGCTTATGAACGTACTCCCACATATTATTTTGTAAAAGAAGGCCCTTCTTTCTGTTAGTCTCTGTTAGTCTCTTTCTGTTAGAATTAGAGCAGCCCAGTATGTTGCAGTAACACCGCGAGAAGATTTACCCATTAGTTTTGACTGTGTTGTGATGGTACTGGAAGTAGCAATACACTGCTTCACTTACCGGAAATAGAAAGTGTGATAAAGGTCTATAGGGGTCAATGCTGGAACTAATTACTGTTTGTAACTATTGGTCGTTCCATGACACGAGTTACTTCCGCATTCCATTCTTTCAACGGCGGTCTATGGGAGCAACTCTCTTTTTAACAGCTCTGTGTGCTTGTATTTTCAAAGCATCACTTGAGGGATCTTGAAAGTACCCAGTTGCATTGGAGAAAGGTCGTACATGTGTCTTGAACTAAACACTGACTGTATTTATATTTGACTCCATGGTCAAAATAAAGCTATGAATTGCTTCACTGTGAACAGACAGAGCTGCTTGCCAGGGGGAAGTAAACAGGAAGTGTTTGTCCAAAGTTCCGAAACATGATGCGACAACATGTTTTGAGAGAGAACGCAAATATCTGTGAGAGAAGCCAAAAGCTTTGAAAAGTATTTTCCTCCAATCGCATCATTTTTTGACCACCATGTCCATTTTGGGACTTCGTGTGTTCCAGCTAATGTAAAGACAATAATCTTGTTTATGTGTATAATTTCTCTGTTTATATGTACACTGAAGATTCTGCTGAATTGACTTATATATTGACTTATAGCCACATTTTCTAATGTTAAAGTATTTGTCTGCAAAGAAGTAGTTAGTAAAGAAGTAGTCTTAATTTAGAGATGTAGAAAAAAATTATATTTGCAGTTTAATGTTTTACTGTGTTTTTCTAGTGTTTCGTAAGACAATAATTATACGGTAAGGAAATTACTTGTATCACTGTGAGCTGCTGAGAGAAAATGGTTGCCGTCTCTTTAAGAGAGGACGAGACTATGGCACAATTCACATACAGGAAGTGCACAGCTCATGTCACTGTAGACACACACAGTTTCTTAAAAGATTAGCAGAGATCAGGAGTCAAAGTCCACAGCTGTGAACTCAACACACACTTTTATCCAGCTGATCCCTCATTTCTCAGACACAGACTGCAGTGCACATGGCTACAGGAGATCTAGTGCCCACCCATTTTCCAGCCCGACGGGCAGCTCAGGTGGTCCTGCATTACATCAACACCTACCACGGCTCGCCCTTCATGGTGTTTGGACTGCAACAGGTTCACAGGGCGAGTGCGGAGGTATATGAGTCGCATATGAGTGGGGAAACAGTGAGCAGTTGTGTGCTGTGGTGTAGTGGGTGAAGTTTGGGGTTGGTAACTCAGTTGACTGTAGACTGTATTCTTAGTGCTGACTGATATTTCTGTTGGCAGGTTGTTGCAGCAGGAGGCAGGAAGTATGAGCTGGATTTCTCTGTGAAGGACTGGGCCAGTGAGGTACAATACACTTTACATGATTTTATATTTACAGTCTATATGTCAGTGTGTGTCAATGGAGTTACATTGAGTTACATTACATTACTCTTGGTGTGTAATGCTATACCAATGCCACGGTTTTGTTCATATCACGTTTTGGTTTGGTTCTGTTTGCTGTGGGTGTAGGGTTCATGGCATGGCACCAGCAAAGATAAAGAGCACTAGATTCACTTTTAACTTCATAATAAGAATGCTTGAAGACAGTATCTCTAGTGTATGGGGGTTATTATCATGTCAGAAGATCATACTGGGGATTGATGAATTTTGGGCTTGAGGCTTGTAGGAGTAGTTATAGAAAAACATTTAAAACCATCATGCATTTTTAGGAGGAGCTACTTCACTCAATGTGATGTTTTTGTATAGTGTTTGTTGCAATACGCATTATTTCAAAGCAATTTAACAAAGAACAACTCTAAACGTCTGTAAGACCAAGCTACAAATGCTTCACCATTCTAGAACCCACACACATGATTTAGTAGCTGGATGTTCTTCTTTCTGTTTACAGATGTGACATAACCACAAGTAAAACTGACATTTCCTGGGTAATTGGGCCCGACAGCTCAAATTATAAATCATTATTATAACTTACTTGTTTAAACACTTGTTTTAAACACTGATCTGTCATGTACTTGTTCAATAACTGATTGTGAATTGCAGCTTTAAACTAAATTTTTAGACGATGTCTACCACAGATATGCATTTATCTTTTGTGCTTATTTTATACATTTATATAAAAATGAAAGTGTGAAAATCTCCATTTACCACACAACATTTAAAATCTGACTGATAGCAATGTCATTATGGTGTTGGCTGCATGCTATTTCTGTAAGTACGTTGCATGAACACTGTTTCTGTTGTTGGTCAGGGCTCAGTGGTGCTCAGGTGTCAGGCGGAGGTCTTCTTTCCCCCCAGAGAGCAGCGCAGCCCACCTGTGGTGCAGTGCAGCTGTGAGGGGCTGCAGCTGGTTAGCCGCTCGTCTGAGGAGGAGGATTTCTACCACAAACACAGAGAGTCTGTGGTGACTGCACATGAGATACCAGGCATGAAAACACAAAATCACAGCTGTTTGTACTTTACATCTGTCTCACAGCTGCAGAGATGCACTGCGGTCACATAACACAAGAGATGTACAGTACACTTACTGCAGTATGATGAACCCCACTGCCGTTAAGTGCTCAAACAGTTTCCCAACAACTACATAGTTGGTTAGTAAGGCTGTGACTAGTGAGTTTTCATTAGTTTTCAACCTTACTGTTTTTAGTCATCTGCAGAGTTTGAATGTGCTGGTAATCAGTTAATCATCTACTCAAGAGTAATTAAATGGGCCATTCTTAAGACTGAGTATCCAACTAATCATTCAGACTTATATTTCAGAATTATATTTCACATCCTTGCTCAGGAACACCAATGGTTGCTGGTGTCTTGCTCCTAACAGGACTCAAACCAGCAGTCTTCTGGTTGCCAGCCCGAGCTTTAGCCTCTGTTCCACATGTTCAGCTATTATGTGTTCATCACCATAACATCTGTGTTTGCAGACAGATATGGTAACATGAGCAAGGACATGAAGCCATTCTGGCACTGGGCTCGTGTGGCTGCATCTGTCGTCATGCTGAGAGAATCCAGTGAGGACACTGAGTACAACATGGCACAGGTGGCAAACGTCACCCAACAGGTGAGTGGACACACAACATCACCTGATATAGAGCTCACGTCAGAATGACCACTGATCTAAACCAATCAGTTCACTGCACCTAATTCCACCCACACTGAAACATGTGGATGCCTAAATCCACCTGCAAAACAAGCGCTAAAAACATGGACCTGTGATGTTTCTGTCAGATGTTTCTACAATGTATTAATGTAATTTTTATATTTAACAACATCAAAGTGAATATTAGATTGTCTTAAAGGGGTCATGACATGTATTTTATTTTGTTCCCTGAGCTGTAATTATAATATTAACTAAGTTTAAAAAAAGATTTGAATGTTGAATGAACCTTCATAGTAATCCTCAATGTCGTGCATGATTGACTAATGTCTTAGCCAGTGAATTAGCAAAAAATGTTAGATTTTACAGCCAGGAACAGCACAGTGTTTGACTGGCACCTTACTGCTATCGCAATCATATTGTGAGTTTAACAAGGCCTTCAGATCCACTCACTCCACTATTCTCTTCAGCCTGTTGCTTGATGTCACAGTGGGTTAATCCCAAACACAGCATGTTACTGTGATGTTGTTCTGTCAGACGAGAACTTTGCGTGCGTTGTCGTCATCCAACCCTCCAACTGGTTCCTAAGTGCTTTCAATGTTCTACGATGTGCCATGCTTTTCGAGAATGCGTAGAACGACTGCTTTATTCGGGCTGTAATTTAGGTAAGTAATTTTCATCTTTTACCAAACATAGATGGATCGGTGCTCATAAAACACACAAAAAAACATGTCATTTTTATTAACAGTAATTTTCACGTTGGTGGGAAACTGCAACAGACATGACAGTATTGCAAAACGCTGCAAAACATTAAGAGACTGAAATCATGAAATTGTCTTAAATAATTTTAAGGCCAATCCACAATTTAATGGCTTACAACAATACAATATTTACATTTATTCATTTAGCAGGTGCTTTTATCCAAAGTGACTTACAAAAGAAAAGAACATTAAACATTTTGCCTTAAGAACCAACAAGCTGAGTCTACAAAGCTACATTTACAAGTGGATAATGTATTCTGCTGCTAGAGACAAGATGAACAGAAAAACATGAACAGTTTTTTTTTTATGTAGGAAAATTAGAGCATTAGGGATTAGTCAGGTGTCTGCGAAACAGGTGTGTTTTGAGTTGTTTTTGGAAGGTTGTGGTGGTCTGAGTGGATCGCTTGGAGGCTGCGAGTTCATTTCAACACAAAGGAACAGAATATGTGAATGTTTTAAAGAATGACCTGGTACCTTGTTGTGAGGGGCAGCAATCAGACGTCGCTCATTAACAGACCGTAGCTGGCGGGAGAGGACATATGCCTGAAGGAGTGAGTTGAGGTAGGAGGGTGAGATTAGGGTGACTGTCCTAAAGGCAAGGGTCAGAGATTTAAATTTGATGTGGGCAGCTACAGGTAGCCTGTGGAGTGAGGTCAGGAGGGGTGTGATGTGGGCTCTTTTTGGTTGATTGGAGACCAGACGTGCTGCAGCATTCTGGATCATTTGCAGGGGTTTGACTGCATTGGCAGGAAGGCCAGCCAGAAGGGCATTGAAGTTGTCCAGCCTTAATTTTACGAGTGCTTAGACTAGGAAATGCTAGACTTTAAATATACAAATGCTAGATTTATCTTTTTCAAATTTAAATAAATAAAGGGTCTACTTAATTTACTAAAACTGCAATATGTGGATTAATGTGTGAGCCGACAGTATTAAGTTTTTACTTGTGCAAATGATTACTGAAATGAGTTATTGCTGATGCAAAGTGCAAGAGTGCTATATTCCACACAGGTGGCTATCTGTTTTGGATGTCAGTGTGAAAGAATTGCGCATGTGGGCAATTCTTGGACAGGGAAAATAAAAGTACATATGAAGGCTTGCTTGCAGGTTCATCTTCAGTATCACTTGCTGCATCCCTCAGTATATTCAAGAAACAGCTAAAAACCTCTCTTCCACGAAAATCTAACACGAGTTTGTTTAAAAAAAAAACCCAATCCTTTCTCCTATCTCCCAACAGGTATTGCCTCTTTCAAACATTGGAATGTTGTAGTTTTGGTAACTGTAACTGTGTACAGCTGATGTTATTGCCTCCTCATTGTCTTCCTCACCTCGCTTTGGATAAAAGCATCCGCTAAATGCCTAAATGTAAATGGAAGGAGTTGGGGAACCGGTATAAAAACTTTACAAATGAGGGGAAGATGAAAAAGGTCACTTTTAAAATTGTTTAAATTGTCTAAATTAATCTTATACACATTAGCAATATTAGCATTATTTTATTTTTGGCTTTTAATCTTTTAATTTAGGCAGTATCTTGGTTGCAGTAATTTTATACAGTGATAAAATATTTTTTATATTTAGAAAACCCTCACTGAGCTTCATCAGTCCTTCCCTTGTTCAAGCAGTATGTTTTCTCTGTTTCAATGAAAAGATCCAAGGGTTCATAAGCTCCACAACAAACAAGAGAAACTCATGAGGGAGTTTTTATCCTGCTTTATCAAGCCAGAATACCTGATTGACAGCAAGCGGCCAAAGATGAAATTGCCCAACCTCAGAACAGTCCTATTTGTCCAAACCTTTTGTTGGCCTTGAGGCCATTTTGGACCAACTTGAGAGGAACCAAAACTTTCCAAAACTGTAACCAAAACTTTCAGAATGAAGGTAATTTAGGTATACGTTAGCTGTACATCTTCAACATCTTCAAAACTGCCACTTGACAGTTCAGCTCAGGACATTGTCATGCTTGGATCCAGATGCACTGGACGTCAACAGATTCTTCCTTGCCTCCAAACGTTGCCAGACATGTTTCCATTTATAAAGCTTAGTGAGAAAAAAGAACTGGTTTTCAATAAGAAACATGTTTTTGACATGGTTGCAAAGACATATTATCACCTGTTTGATATGTTTGGAATTATTTTCATGTGTATACATCAAATTGTATATGCAAGATATGCAAGTGACATGACTCTCCCTCAGATAACAGAGGGCAAGAGCTGATTCTTGGTGGAATGTTGTGAGAGGAACCTAGTACTTTGCAAGCTTGCACTCTGCGGTTTCATGGGCCACAGGTAGAATCAGCATTCAGTGTAACATCCAACATTGTGCAAGCTAAATCTGCCAACCTCCGTGTACAGACATATGAATCCTATCAAGCAGTGAAATACAACCTAAAGTCCATGCAGATGTCAGCTATTCAGCACTACTCCAGAAACACCAAGGTGAGTCTAATTAATGTCCAGCTTTGCAGAAATGTAAAACTCTTTAGTCAAATGTACAGAGCTCTCATCAGAGAAAAAGCAGAACAAGCAGCCATATCACTCTGTCAACACAACTGATAAACAACTGAAAAAGGCCAAAGGCCATTATTGCTGCAGCGCAGTGGTCAAGGCAAGAATAACAGAAAGGTGTATTTGGGGGAGGGGGTGTTGCTGAGGTTGCAGCCTTCCTTCTATTTTGTACTTTGCTGATCACATGCCTGAATAATATAAAAGTGGGTGTTATCTTACAAGTTACTTCAATTCAGATATTTTATATTTGTTTTTGAGAACGATTTACTTAAATGCTTTCATTATTGATAAGGAGGATGTTTTAAGCTATGAAACCTATTAATGATACCAAGACCTCATGTCAAAAGATAAAGGGAAATTTGATTTCTCATGTCATGACCCCTTTAAGTTGCCTGAATCATATGATACTGTAAATATTTCCATTTATCTCTAAATTAAGCTTAAATCTACAGGCTGAAAGTGCTGTACACTACCATCCTAAAGTTTGAACACAATATCTTGATTTTATGTTTCTCATTATCTTGAACCCTTTTTGATCTACAAGCCTGTGTGCTTGAGATTAGATTTTACAGATGTAAAAATTGTGCTGCCAATGAACCCCTTACAATCCTGAAGACCTGAGTTAGAAGACTAGCGTGCATGCGTGCGTAATTATGGCGTGTGCCTCTTGGCTGAAGTCTCTGTTGTTGAATTACAGAAGACAGGTGAAGATCAGTTGATGGTGAAGTATCATGTTCTTCTTCATGACATGGTTTCACAGGTAATACACAATTCATTGTGTTCATACACTCTTGTTAAAAACACTTCTCAGAAGTTCTTAGATGAACATTTCTCAACTTTACACACCCTTGCATTATTCCAAAACCGACTTTAAAATTTCCTGAACGTCCCTTAAAACACATGAATTTTAATATGGTGTCTATTAGCTCTGTTGAGCTCCAAAAAGATCTCCAAAAAGTTCTTAAACATCATGACAGTGACCTCTCACTTGACCTCTGTCATATAGAGCACATGAAGAGTCATATGGAGCTCTTATATGGTGATTTTCTATGGTCCTGATATTTTGTTATATATTTTGTTAATATACAAAATTTTGTATATTTTGTGTTTGACCATGCCTGAGGCCTGTACATGAAGCTGATTTAGTTGGCTAGCCAGGTAAGTTTAGATTAGTTTGTGCCAACCCTGGGTTTTATGTACCATGAAGGTAGCTTGGCTTTAATCAGTGTTCATCATGTTTTATGGCTGACCTGCTCCAGGGCAGGTTATGTTCTAGATAAGAGATCTCACATAAAAACTGGACCAATCAGCTGTAAGCAAATTTACATAAAAGTTATACATCTGATTCACAGTGCGTTGCGAAGGCTATTTCCTCACAACACTGTTTTCTGGCTGTTGTATTTTAAGGGCTGTCAATGTCTAGTGGCATTTTCATACATTTTAATTAAAGATAAGCAGCACAGGTTTCAACTATCTGTGTACTGTCTATTATTATTATATTTAATCATATTTAATAAGTCTTTATAATGATTTTTGAAAATGAAAATGTTTTGATGAATAACCTGTGTGTTTATCAGCCTATATGCATGTCTAATTTAGGAAATCATTCACTGGAAGCTGCTATCATCCTGGTCTCCAGACAGGGGAGTCAGAGTGCTGGAGACTGAATGGCAGCCAAAATGTCCCCATGACATTCCTCCCACCAGCCCTAAACCTGTGTCATCCACTGCCAGCTGAGCACACTCACATGCATGTGCCATCTCACTCTCTGCTTCACTTCTCTTCAATGAAGACCCCACTGTGGGTGGTCTGTCCAATCAGAGTGCAGTGGGTTCATCACACCTCACCATCAGAAACTCCTTACTTCGCTAACTGTTATTCTGTATTTTCTGCAGACTATGATGAATAAATATAAATTCAATATTCCAGCATCAGTTTAGAGTATCTGTGTTTAAATGATGCATAATCTACTAAACGTTCTCAAATAATTACATATATTATTATTTACGCATAGAGGGCAGTTTCTGCCCTCCAGTTTAACTGAACAAATGAAGATATAGTAGATGAAGTTTGTGTGTGTATGCAAAGATTATCAAGATGTTGCAGTTATTTTGCTATGAATGGGGAAAAAAGTTCAATGCTCAATATGTCTGCTTCAGCCTTCTAGTGGAAAGAGCCGATCATTAATTGCTAAACACTAACTATTCTCTGGGGGAAGGACTCTGCAGTGTTGCAAGTTACTTGGCTGCCTTTATGCATGCACAGCAGCTGAAGAGACCTGGAAATACTGTTTTATATACATCCTAAAACACAGAAACAAAAATGAGTGACATTTCAAGCTTAACTAAAAACTAAAAAGATTGCACAGTAAAGCACTTGTAAGCTAAATTAATTACAGGAAACTGGAAAAGAAAAAATATTTTAAAAGTGCTGCTTGCAAACACAGCTGTCATCATCCACACAGCTTCCTCCTAAACATCTGCATAAATAAAATTCATAAAGCCCAAAGTTGCCAAGCGCCATTAAAAGACTGAACAGAATGTCTTTACAAACAACAGATGGGTGTTTTGATGGGTGTTTCTGCAGAGCAGTACACCATACTTCCTTTAGGAGGTCAGGAGTAGATCTCCCGGTGAAGTTCTCCCATGCCTGAGATGATATCTGTGTCATTTTGAGAGAGTGAAGAAAAGTCATGGCTACTCATCTGGATTAATGATAGTACAGCTGTAAATAAACCAGAACTGCACTTATGTGGTACCTTGTTAGAAGGTCTTATGGCCATTTAGATGACTGGATCAAGAATTTGAATATGTGTGTAGGTATTATTATGTACATCATCATCATCATTAGGTGAATATCAAAGCACATGTCAAAGTAAACTAGCGATATGGAAACAATCAGACCTGGAAATACTGTTTTATATAGCGCAATTTGAACTTAAACAGGATTTATGGTACAGTTAATGTCAGGGTTAATAGCTGGTTGAAAATATATTGCTTTATTCCGAGTGATTTAAGAAAGATCTGTCTAAGTATCTTTCTAGATATCTTTCTACAAATATCTAGATATTTTCCATTCAAGTAGATAGGACTCTTGTATGACTGAAATAGCTACCAGGAGGTGTTGCTCTGCCAAGTGCAGAGACTTTCTTGCAGAGACTTTGGTGTGTGCCAGGTCTTCAGGCACTGCTGCGGTCTCTAATAGACCCAAGTGTTCAGCTGTATGAATCTGGGAGTCTTTCTTTGTGTAGTGTAAATGTGACACTTGCCTCACGGCTGAGGTCATCATCTTTCTGAATGCCACCTTTGGTTTCGCCCAACACACAGACAGTTATATTCCCTCTCGATCCTCTACACACAAGAGAAGAAAATCAACATCATTTACCAAGTGAGGGTTTGTCCAAATGTAACACTTCTACAGTCACCTGATTTCGTCTGCTTTGAACTTCTGTAAGTAACCCTGCCCACTGTAAAATCTCAGTAGTACAAAATCCTGCTTTACATACCAACACTTTAAAGATCAGCAATGTTCTGCTTGGCTGCGATGATCACACCTGCTTCAGTAATGATTAACGTGGTTACAGATATCCATAAAAGATCTTCAACGTTTACATCCTAAAACACAGAAACAAAAATGAGTGACATTTCAAGCTTAACTAAAAACTAAAAAGATTGCACAGTAAAGCACTTGTAAGCTAAATTAATTACAGGAAACTGGAAAAGAAAAAATATTTTAAAAGTGCTGCTTGCAAACACAGCTGTCATCATCCACACAGCTTCCTCCTAAACATCTGCATAAATAAAATTCATAAAGCCCAAAGTTGCCAAGCGCCATTAAAAGACTGAACAGAATGTCTTTACAAACAACAGATGGGTGTTTTGATGGGTGTTTCTGCAGAGCAGTACACCATACTTCCTTTAGGAGGTCAGGAGTAGATCTCCCGGTGAAGTTCTCCCATGCCTGAGATGATATCTGTGTCATTTTGAGAGAGTGAAGAAAAGTCATGGCTACTCATCTGGATTAATGATAGTACAGCTGTAAATAAACCAGAACTGCACTTATGTGGTACCTTGTTAGAAGGTCTTATGGCCATTTAGATGACTGGATCAAGAATTTGAATATGTGTGTAGGTATTATTATGTACATCATCATCATCATTAGGTGAATATCAAAGCACATGTCAAAGTAAACTAGCGATATGGAAACAATCACTCAATAACTGTGTATTGATTGTAGATGAAAACATCGTCAGGTCAAGAGGTTTGCATTAGTGCAGGAGGTAAATGTACCTCCACTGGCACAGTCAATGCCAAACAGAGCACAATCTTTTGTGGAAGGTATAGGACCATAAAATGTTTGTCCAATCATTGAATTGAATGCATATAATGTAATTAATATTTGACAAATTTATTAATAAGGGCCCTATTGTTTTCCTTAGAATTATTATTATATTATTATTGTGTGTTTTTAAGGCACATTCAATTCAATTTTATTTATATAGCACTTTTTACATTGCTGTTTACAGTGTTACCAAGCTGCTCAAAGCAGCTTTACATATAATAAAAAAGAATTATAATAAAGAACAGAACAAATGTCAGACATGTTCAACAAAGAATACATGGTATTATTGCAAATAATTTGTGAGATGTATATTAATAAGACTAATTAGGCATACTAGGTTTTGTTACGGAGGAGATTCCTGCTCCGCCAGGGGGAGCCCTCTCTCAAAGTAAACTAGTCAGAATATTAACCACTTACGGACTACATTTCCCAGAATGCCTCATACCTTGGCTTGATTACTTCTTGTTTGTACACCTGAATCTCATTTACTCCTGTGTATATAAACCCTGCTCTTTGCGTTATTATTTGTGAAGTCTTGTTTTGCCCTGGCAACATTTCTTAGCGGGTTCCCGGGTTATACTGTTGTCTTAACTGTTACCGTTTTGGATTGTTTGTCTCGTAGTGATTGTTTGCTGCTTGCCTCTGCTTTTGGACTGTTTATTGGATTATTGCTTATTGTTTGCTTCCTGCTTGTAACCCTTTGCCTGTTTAACGTTTACGCTTTTGTCTGGCCTCTGCTATACCTGTTTACCGCTGATTTACCCTGGCTGACTACCCGAATAAAACGCTGCATATGGATCCTTGTATGATGGATCCTTCATTACAAATCCGGTATCTGGAAAACTGCTCTCGGCTAGAACTGTAGCTGAGAAGCAGCAGTTTATTGCAAACAATTTTTCCTGAGGTCAGTTATTGAGGGCATGTATGAAATTAACTCTTCATCTCAAAAATTAAAAAGTGGAAGCATGACTACACTCACTAATAACTAGATTCAAACTACAGTTCTTAAGTACGAATAGCAATTTAAGTGAGAGCTAAGAATAAAAGCTTGAGTGTGGATAAAGCTGTAAATTGTCACAATACTGTTTATTAATGTATTTTTTTTAGGTTTTTATTTTATTGGTTGGTTGCAAACAACTCTCATTTGAAGATACACTGCTAAACCAGTGCTTCTGAAGTCCATAGCTTTTTCGAAAGAACAGGTAGGCTACAGAACATTATTTGCATTGTAACTGTGCAATTCAATTTTATGTATATTATCACAATCCATTCTGTCAGTCATGACATTAGTATCTTAAGTAGACATCACCTCTCATGGTATAATCTGGCATTGATTTTCTTTTTTCCAGTACTACAGAGATCACAACAGAAGTTACAGAAAGCACTGACATTTTAGACAAACTTTTAATGTTAGTGTTCTTTAAATAACTTAACCACTGTAGGGATATGAATTTTTGGTGTTTAATGACAAATGGTCATAGGCAGCATTCACTAATGCAAAATAACACGTTTCTTATTGATGTACTGTATATGCTGTAAAAGTCTGAATCATTTGTTGGTAACATCAGTATACATTAAATACTTGAACCTCTTCTGAACACATTTTTTCTTCTTTGATGCAGGAAAATATCCTTTTGAGTCACCATGTCTGCAGCTGACTGGTACCACAACACAAATTTTGAAGGCACATTAAGATTTCCCAGTGCCCTTTCAATGGAATAAGATCTGTTAATGTACTCTGTGAGCATGGTTTATAAAATGTTTTCCATTTTTATTTTTTACTTGTTACCCCAGACTCAAGAGTTAATCCGGCATATGGAAAAACTGCTCTCAGTGGCTAGAACTGTAGCTGAGAAGCAGCAGTTTATTACAAACATGATTTTTCCAAACTACAGTACTTATGTACAGTTAGCAGTTTAAGTAAGAACTAAGAATAAAACCCTGAATGTGGTTAAAGCTGTAAATTGTCACATTACCATTTCTTAATGTATTTTTGTAGGTTTTCATTCAGTGGTTGCAAAGCAACTTGTAGATACACAGTAAAGAAGTGAAGTGACATTTGTCAGATATGGTAACCCATACTCAAAATGTGACCTCTGCATTTAAACCATCACTGGTGAGGAGTGAACACACACACCCGGAGCAGTGGGCAGCAGTCAGGGAGCAATTGGGGGTTAGGTACCTTGCTCAAGAGCACTTCAGCTGCTACCTGCCAGTGCTGGAATCAAACCAGCAACCTTCTGATTGTAAGCGCGACTCACCAGTAGGCCGCAACTGCCCCCAGCAGCACACTCGTGAAATGTGTCATTGATTTTCTTTTTTTCCCCACTACTACATAGATCATAACAGAAGGCACAGAACAGCTAAGACCTTATGGATAACAAACACTCCCACCAAAAAAAATATATAACCATCACTAAATTTGACATTTCTCTGAAAGTTTTGATAGATTTTACATGCATTAATTTATTTGTTTGCATGCATGCATGCAAAGATAAATATATATAGGTTGTTAATAATATGATAGAATTTTTATCATACATAAAACTGTGGGATGCTTGGTAATCCCTCATATGTAACAGTTAACACTAAGCAGATGTAAAATCAATAAACTAACAAGTTTAAGCCTTTCACTTAATATTTCATATAAAGGTGTTGTCTGTTAATTGATCATAAGACAAAACAGTGTCAATATGCTCTACAAGGTTAAAGCATTTGTTGGTAACATCATTATACACTAAGTACTTAAACCTCTTCTGAACACATCGTTTCTTTGAGACAGGAAAATATTCTTTTTGGTACCGCAATACAAATTTTGAAGCCACATAAAAAAATCATAGTGCCTTTTCAATGTAAATAGAAGATCATATTAGTTTTTAGACCCTCTCCTGTTGTTGTCGCCTGAAGATGACGTCATCGGCGTCGTTCACTTGCTTCAGTCCATGTGTTATGGTAGCGTTGTCGTGATCGGTGGAAACTTGCAGGTTTATTCTCGGATTGTATCATCATGTCTTCAAATTGCCGAAGACCTGAACACATGGCACCTCCCGAGGTGGTGAGTGAATTTCCCACGACAGATCACAGACTGTTTTGCTACATGTAGGGTAAACCTGATCTGTGACGCAGTGGTCATGGTTTTGATACAACTGCTTTGCAACGGTGCAACATTGCGAAAAGCGCTATATAAATAAATGGAATTAAAACTGAAGTTGTTTTTACAAGACATTTGTTAACATTAGGGTGGTGGTAATACTCAAATATATGACTTTCACCTCAGCCTTGACCCTGTCCCCATTCTGTCTCATCTATGTGTGTGGCGATATAGGATGTAGCTAATGTAGGCAAGTGGGACATTTGTTTCAGATTCTTTCCACCGTTTTCACTCCTATTGGGGCCACTATGCTGAAGAATTTCTGAAAAGTTGTGAATAGCTTTCTTCATGCTATGTTACTCATAAAATCCGTCCATATCAGTGTGTTTGAGACTACAGGCCTGGATGACATCCTTGTTTTCTTTACCAGAGACAGCAGCTGTTAGGCCAGGCTTTAACACTAGAAAAGTGTTTTCAGAGAAAGTCATAACTGTTGCTCAAGAAACTCTTGGTAATTTTATAGAAAAAATAAAAATCAGCCTCACATTTCAAAGCAAGAATAAAAAACAAGCAAATAACTTCATTAGCCTTCTGTAAAAGGCTAGATTGCATTCCCCCACTTCCAACTCTTTCAAGTGTTGCTAGCTGAGGCGCAAAAATTAGTATAAATATTAAGCACAGCATTTTTATTGTCCACATCTGAGTTACCTGCTGCACATCTTGTATTTAGCAAAATGTAAAGTTAAACAGTTTGCAGCTAGAACAAGAGTCAGTTTAAGTATCTGATAAACACTGACCTATTGTCAATAGTAAACACGGACACTGTTAACTAGATATCTCTAGTAGCTTCTAACATTTCATTTTGGTCACTGTAAAAATCCAACAGTGCAGGTTTTACACTCTCCTCAGTGTGAAAATCTTTTGAATGATGCATCAGTTAACACTGAATTATGCAGTTAATGTGCTTTGATATAATCCAGAGTGAGGTGCTGGAACGGTTTTGCTTTGGCTTTTGTTTTTCCTCTTTTTTAACTCTTTCACCATTCATGAATCATTGGAGATCTCTTTGTTTACTTCCATTTCACAATCTGCACTCACGTGCTGCAGCCTGTTTTTGATGTTAATAGTTGCCCTTTAAAGTCATACTTTAATAACTGCAGCACTGTATTAAATTTTAAATGTTTGTTTTCCTGTTTTAAATATACAGTTCTACAGTGAGGAGGAGGCCAAAAAGTACTCACAGAAGTAAGTGTCATTACTGTTGGCAAATTAATTGATTGCAGTGTATTTTTCAGCACAGGAATGTGAAGACTTACATTTTCTATGATAGTGCTAATGTTAGTGACGGTAAATGCATTAGTACATTGACATTAATCTTAATCTTTGCTCAGAAATAAGGATTTTTGGCACTGGCCCAGTCAGGACAGTTGTATATATATATATATATCATGTATATATCTCCATAAGTCAGGAGCAAAAAATACAGACTTTTTAACATTTGCAACAAAAGGGAAAATAATAATATTAATATTATTATTAATAATAATAATTTTTTAAAGTTTGTATTTGCCTTTAGTGATGCTGGAAGCTTTGTCATTCTCAAAATTTTCTCACAATCTGTATAGATAAAGGAATAGGATTAGCTGAAAGTAAAATTTTACTGCCATTGTATGTACAAGAGCAAGAAGAAAATGGTTAACAAATTTGTCATTTGTGTTTTGCAAAAATCCTAAAGTAAACTTTTTGTTACACAAATACATATCATATGCATAGTTACGTGTAGCCTTTCAGCAGAACCCTGTTTGATCATGTGTGAAAACACAGGTGCTTGATATGTAAGTGCTGCAATTGATTCTTTTTACACTTTCAAACTAAACATTATTGTAGGGGTCTCTAGTAGTTGTTGCCGCTTGCATTACCTCTTATTTTACTACTGTTGAAACAGTAGCTACAACGCTGTGTGACAGCGTTGTCAGCTATGTACACAGCGATTTCTGATTCCCTTAATCTGGCTAAATCATTCTTTAAAGTACAAATTGAATTGTACTAACGTTGTGTGGGAGTTTTCTCTGCATTTTGCGACAGGACACAGGCATACGGCAGTGGTCGACCATTTGACGGCAAACAGGAATGTAATGTTGCCGAATGAAAGTACAGAGGAGGCCTGTTTGCTGGAGAATTTGTATCTGCTATCATCTATTTGCACATATAGCATCAGAAATAATTAACTGCACTTATGAATTTGAACAATTCATGCACTTATGAACAATTTTTTTATGAAATTAAAAATGAAACACCCCAAACTGGTGTCATAACAATGAATTTTGTTGATGTTGATGTGAAATTCTGGAAAGAACATTGGATAGTGTGGCATGGGGACTTTAATGACGTGTGCCAATAATTGTTTTATGACATGTAAAATGGGAACATGAAAGGAATATTCTAAAAGCAACTAATGTAAACACCTTAATTAGAAGATTGTCTTACTGAGAATAAGGGGAATAATTAGATTACTGCTGTCAATGAAAATGTAGTCAGTGGCAG